>JAHTLZ010003518.1:18085794-18136285 GCA_023846285.1 Phrynocephalus versicolor
ACCCCCATCCCACTAACAACCATTCAATCTTATCACACCCTGTGTACTTGAGACAGAATGTGCCAACCCACAGGTTGAAGTTTCTGAACTGGCCATTCAAGGATGGGGGTGGGGGTTTGTTCTCATCTAGCAACCTTTGGCCTCCACCTCCAGCAACTCTCTTGGAGACTCTTGTAGCTCTCTTCCCCCACACAAACAAACCAGGTCTGGCTTTGAGTACAGCCGAGCCAGGTCCTGACAATGCATTGCAAGCAGTCTCAGCCTGTTCCCATTGTTTCTCCTGTTGTCTTGTAATGCACCGTCAGATGTTGATTAAAGATCCACTAAAAAGTCCCAGTTGCTCTGGATGTGAAAATATTGATTGTCAAGTTATTTCCAAAGCCTATCAATAATACTCACACCAGTTTGCATGACTAATGAAAGCTACCCATCATTCTTAATGAAGTATAAATCTCCATCTGCCTTTTGCCTACAAGAGTGATTATATCCAGCAATCAGCACCAATCTGGTGTTCTAGGTCTCAGTGCATCATATGTGTGTTGAACCTTGCTGTCGCAACTGATATCACTATTTTCACAAGCCAAAATTGTTACAGAAAGACTCCAGTAATGACACCTTCTGGTTTTAATGTAGGATATGACTTAAATGTATCAGGAAATTCATATGGCTGCTTCTCGCCTTGTTAGCATCTTTGGCAGCACAAATAATCACATCCTGTCGGTGACCCTTTCCAGGGTTTTCTAGGTAGAAAGGGGGTTTACCATTTCGTTCCTCTGGCATGCCCAAGGCTACACAGGCTGGCTGTACTCACAGGAGACACAAGGGGGCGAATCGAACTCGTAGCAGCCAGATAGTTAAAACACTGAGATATCTAGGCAGCATGGTGAAAATAAGTGGTTTTCCAAGATCCCATTGTGAGATAGAGTTGCCATTTATCTTTGAAAGAGAGAGAGAGAGAGAGAGAGAGAGAGAGAGAGAGAGAGAATGTGCATAAAGTGTCCATCGTGGGAAATGCTTTATCCTGTATGCCTACTCCATCTGTTGTTCAAGTATTAATGGCTAATGGGCAACTTCTTTCTTAAAAATCTCCATTGTTGGGTTGGCTCTTCATTAGTTTTCCCTGCCTCCAAACACCATCACTCCAAAATAGAATTAGAAGAAAGCCCTGCGCTGAGAATGTGTAAACTAGTTGGACGGAGTGAAACGTGGTGAATTCTTGGGATATTTTTTTAGCTGATTAGTAGTTGCCTTGAGTTATGCTTTCCATACATTCTTACTTATTATGAAGGAAGTCATAAGACCATTTGTCGCCTGTGGAACATCTGACTCAGAATGCTACATGCCAGCAGGGACTAGAGAGATACATTTGAGAACATCCTAAACAGAGCAAGAGGTGCTGGTGAGCCAGCTGTTCAGGTCCAGGTCCAGCAAAGTTGAGCTCTTATGGCGGAGGATGCTGCTAATAGCTGGTGAACTATGTGAGAATGTGTGCTAGTGAATCTAGGGCTTGAATTACCCTAAGGAGCTGGCAGACAAACTACCTAGAAGACACAAGAGAGAACCTAGTGAAGCCATGCTGACTGGTAGTGATGATGCTGATTGTGGTCCAGAACCACTGGAAGGACAAGGTTGGGGAAGACCACTCTAATTCCCATGACACTGGAGGCTTTATTAGGGCAACATGTGAGACAAGGTTGCTTCTCTAATAGACATGGGTGTTTCATTTTGGAAGGGGTCCAGTTCAGCTGCTGTTCGGTACTGGGACCCACCTTTCAGAAAAAAATCAGCCAGTCTCTTACCTTGTTTTGGGTCACGTGGGGCTAAATTCCAGTGAGGAAGCAGCCTCTGGCATGTCATCTTTCACTCTCCCTGGCGCTGGCCAATCAAGGGCTGTGTTGGGACATGCATCATTCCACATCACTGTTTGATTGGCCACCGCCAGGTAAAGTGAAAGATGACACATCAGAGGCGGTTTCCTCATTGGAATTTAACCCTGTGCGACCCAAATCAAAGTTAGAGACTGGTTGATTTCATTCTGGAAGGTGGTTCCCAGTACCGACCGGCAGCTGTGCTGCCTTGTTTCATTTTAGAATTGCACCACCTCTGAAACAAAACACCCATCTGTTTTCTCTAATGGTTTCCAATCTCTCTGCCAGGTTTGCTTTGCAATGAAGTTGCCAGCATTTGTTCTTTCTTTTTGACTTGCAGGAAGTGCTGGAGTTAGAAAGGACCCTTGGAGGCTACCTCTTGGAAGAACCAAAGCCTCTTCTCTTCAAAGACAGTTACCACAATTTGCGGCTCTCTGTACATGATATCCCTCATTCACTTTGGAGAAGCAAACTCCTGGCCAAATACCAGGTGATTGTTGAGACTGCCTGTGTGCTGCCTGCTGATGGGCAGGCCCACAGAACTAAGAGTGGATTTGCAACAGTTTCTTTTGTCTTCCAAAATATTTGCAGTGTTATCAAAGCACATACCATATTTTTCCATCTATAAGATGCTGCCATATATTAGATGCCCTCCCACTTTTAAGACCCCAAATTAAAAAAATTAATAAATCCTCCTTGAGTTCTCCTCTGCTGCGCCCCGCCCCGCCCCATGCTGTTTCCTTTCCTTTCAAGCACTCCTGGAAAGAAAAGAAAATGAGGTGGGAAACAGTAGAGGGTGGAGTGGAGGAGAATCCAAACTGACCTTGAAGTTTCACTTGCTCTCCGGCCGTGCTTGATAGCCCTCCTCTTTGCTTTGCTCTTGCAGGATCAGACCCTTCTTTTTAGCGTGAAAAGGCACTTCTTAATGGGTTGCTCTCCCCCAAGACTTTCTGTGCTGAAACGAAGGGTCCGTTCCTGAAAGAACAAAGCAGAGAGGAGTCTCCAGGACACAGAAAGAAAAGGAAACAGCAAGGTTAGTTTGGGTTCGCCTCCACCCCAACCCCTCTGGAAAGTCTTATATCTGTTTTCAGGCATGTCCAAACTTCAGCCCTCCTGATGTTTTGGACCATGACTCCCAGAATTCCAAGCCTGTATTTCCAATGACAGAGGACTGTGGGAGTTGTGGTCCAAAACATCTGGAGGGCCGAAGTTTGGTCATGCCTGATTTAGGGTATTGCTTCCAAGTCCTACTGTGGATAATAGCCAATTGCCTGTAGCACCTTCTAATGGCCAGTTCTGGTACCTGCACTGTAGAAATACATACTTTTGGCATTTTTCTTTTAATAGTTTTAATATTAAAGAAACATAAATAAGAATAAATAGTTTTAGTATTAAATGGACAATGAATAATTGAAAACAGTTACACAATCACATCCCTACCTTGTATTTCTTAGGGCCTTTCACATAAGATAGGTCACAAATGTTCTCAGCTGTGATAGGCTGGCCGAAGCTTTTCGGTGCCTAAGGCAGAATGGGAAAGGGGTATTTGTCACCCACTAATGTCAGTGGGAATAGCCCCCAGATCCAGCTGAGGCATTTTGATATATATATATAGGGAAAGAAATCCCAGAAGGACCGATTCCCCTGTCCTGCTAATAAAAACATGGCAATATAGATACATATGATTTTAAAATCCATGCTAAAAATCCCATGGAGGGTACTCAAAAGTTTAACCCCCTGCAAGCACAGCATTCTGCATGATTTCCCGCTTGCAACTGCATGAACTGGATGTCTATGAAGATTCTCAGTCATCCAGGTGAGGTTATCTGGAAGTTGAGTTGTGGAAAAAAATTTTCGATCTCGCAAGAAAAGAAGTCCAGTTGCCATGACTCAGCTTCCAGACATGAACTAAACATTGCACCGTTCAGATCAAAAGGGCTTCTGCTTGTGTACAGGATCATGTGAACCCCTGGCACAAATGCCAGGGAAAGAACTGCTGTGTGCAGCCTGTACCTCTGCTCGTATAGTATGAAAAACAAACATGATTCTACCCAGTGTAACTAACAGGTTCCGGCTCCTTTACAATACCCCAAGGCTGTTTGGCTGAGGCACTGGCCTCTTGTCGTCTATTGATCTTTAAGCCCTATTTATAGATTCAAGAAGGTTATACTGCTGGGTCCCCAGTAGAGTATATTTCAAGTATTTTAGTAAAAGTAGGCAACTGCTTTGTTCACTGCCACATCTCCAACTCAACTCCTAGTAAGTGTTGGGTCCCCTTATTAGCATCCCTATAAAGAGAGATATGGGTAGTATCAACAAGAGCATACTGAAAAGCTTTTGAGCCTATTTTTGACGCCAGTATTCAAACCATTTGCCAGAATAAGTGTGGTGAATATGTGTAGTTAACAACTCCACACTACCTATTGCTGTACATAACCATATGTTACTGCTTGTATTTTGAAGAATAAATAGTACTACTGTAAATGATAAATAGTATGTGCAAAGGCTTGTTTATATGCTTTGCATATAAATCACCTTGCTCACCAGGGAAAACATTACATCTCAACCAGAGTCAAATGCTGTGCATTACTGTGTGCATTCATGTAGATGTCTAAAATAGGCCCAGAAAATCGTGTTCCTGGATTGTTGCAGTGGCCTGTCTGGTCTTGCACCCTGGTTCACAACTGACCATATCACCGAAGGAATCCCACAAGCAGGATCTGAGGACTGTCATTTCCGGCATACCCACCATCCATGCAATGTGGTCCAGTAAGATCTCCATAAGCCTCCATAGAAGCAGGTGGCTTGATGAACACCTGTTAAGCCATAGCAGCCAAGAGGTTGGGATTTCTTTTTCAGTGACAGGTCCCAGGATCCCTTAACCAGCACGAAGACTGTGGAACTTGTGGTCCAGAAAAGTAACACTCCCATGCTCCCCAGCAGATGGCTGGTTTCTGTGTTCCACATGGAAAGTCAGATTTCATGCCAGCTCGAAATGAGCCCCAATTTCCAGTGCGATGTCATCCCAGAGTGCTGACTCCCTTTTCCTTGTCGGTGTCCCTTGCAGGAGATTCCTTTCTATCACATCTGGAGTGGCAGCCAGCGGGCGTTGCACTGCACCTTCACGCTTGAGAGATACAGCCTGGCTTCCACAGAACTGACCTGCAAGATCTGTGTTCGGCAGGTAGAAGGCGAAGGGCAGATATTTCAGCTACGCATTGCGCTTGGAGAGGTGAGCAAAGGCGGGCACAGAAGTTGGAGGAAGGCAATGGAAACAGGCACAAAGGAGTCCCCCTCCAAGGGCACAGAAGTTGGAGGAAGGCAATGGAAACAGGCACAAAGGAGTCCCCCTCCAAGTGCCAAATGATTAATGAGAGCAGGATCCGAGTTCCAAGTGTACCACCTAATGCCGTGCCTTGTTTTGGCCGGTTGGTGTACAGAAGAGGCTTTTGTTAAGTAGACAGGCCATTCTCAGTGGGTGAGGGTCTGAGGTGAGGGGCAGCCTCAGGGCTGTAAAGCCTTGATATGATGCACAAGAGAAAGGTCTCCAGTTGTAATTAGGGAAAAGCTACACTGAAGTGTCCACCATCCATCAGCCCTCTGCTTTGGTTTCTGCAGGCTCAGCCCATGTAGTTGGAGGATTCTGGGAGTTGTAGTTGAAAAATACATCTCCAAGCTACCTATATTTGATTAAAGAAAGGCATGAGAATGAAGCAACTTAAATTGCATAGTTTCTGTAAACTATTTTGAATATAGATCTGCGTTTCCTAAATGGCCAAGTGCCTTTTGGAAAAATCCAACTCCATTAACCCAAACTCATCCTCGGTATGCTCCATCCTGCAGACTCATTCTGGAGGCTGTTTCCCCAGCCATTCATGGCGAGTTTTGAAGGCTGTTTCCTCCTGTGGTCACACTATGAAAACCACTTTTTTAAAAAAAGCTGTTATATTTCCCCTTTGCATCCCAGTTCTCTCTGGAAAATGGAAATGGAAATTGAATCTCTCACATGGCAACGGTCAGACGGGCAATGATAGGTCAAGGGGAACCGAAAGCGGTGGGGGACAGCCAGTGAACTTGTGCTGCAAACGGACATTCTTACCAAATATCAGGTGCATATTTGCATGGCAAAGAGAACGGAACTGTAAAGTCTTTTTAAAGCTGTGATGTGACCGCCCAGGAGCAGGTGTAGAGGGGAAACAGATTGCCATTAGAAGACTGTGTCCCACTCCTGTGGTGTGCAAGCAGCATTTGCTTGTGCCCACGTGGGTTGAAATAACTGTTGCCTTGGAATAGGTATCCGGTGGAGTGTCCTCGGATGAGTGTGAAAACATGCCAAGAGATTCCCAGGGCTGCCATTCATTCAAACAGTCTGCTTCATCCACGTTTTCTGTTTTTCAGAACTCCAGCTCCTTCGATGCCTTGAATTCCCACCTCGGCAGTGCCCTGACAACTCAGCTGGGGCCATATGCCTTCAAGATCCCTCTTTCCATACGGCAGAAAATCTGCAACAGCCTTGACGCCCCCAATTCCAGAGGAAATGACTGGCGGCTACTAGCTCAGAAGCTTTCCATGGATCGGTGGGTTTTGCTTTGACACTCGGCTCTCGGCCATCTTGCAGGGAAACACACCAGTTGAGAGAGAGGTGGTCACTTCCTTCCAACAGGTGTCGACTTGTATCTCCACCAGGCTTTCCTTCGAGGAGATCCAGGTGGGGTGAGGCGATGCATCTGGGTGGACTCAGGTTCCCAAGGAAACCTGCACTGCTGCAAACATATTTTTAAAAAAATAAACCCCGCCTCAATTCAGCATTTCTTCATTCCTGTTCTGAAAGACAGTGGTTTATGCCCCATGTTTAGGCAGTCCATCTCATGTGTAAAAAAATTAGTTACAGGCTTTTCCTAATACTGTATATGTATTTTTGTCCCAAAACATGCTTGTGCATATTTTCCAGCTGTCTTCATTTCTACTCATCTGGGTTGTTGTTGGATGAGCAAGTCAACTATATGCATGTACCCTCACAAATGTGCCTATTTCCCAGGGAGCGTGTTTTTTATCCTGCAGTGAGTTTCAGGAGGTGTGGAATGGCTAGTTTCAGCAATAATTCCAAAACCCAGAAGAGGTCTTTCCCTGCATAGCATATATATCTGGAGCCCAACAAATCCAGGGCTTCCCCTCCCTCCCAGAAGGTGTGTCTCTCTTAAGTAGTGTTAGTAAAGCCAGTTCCTTCTGCACTGGATAAGCTGGAGAGACGTAATCAACCTTTTCAAGGCTCTTCACTTCATTGAAGGAATCACAGAGCTATCCAACATGTGAGCCTATAAAATCTCATTTATTAGATTTAAAAGCAAGACTGCAGTGCCAGGCAGTGCCTGGCAGCTCCCTTTGGGCAAGGTTTAATCCCTTGTATCTGCCACCAAGAGTGACAGAATTAAGTTGCTCTTCTTTACTTCTAGGTAGTTGTCTTATACTGAGGCAGACCACTGGTCTACCTAGCTGGTGTAGTCAGCTCTGACTGGTAGCATCCCCATTCCTCTACCTCTGCCTGGAGGCTTCTGGGTGCACTATCAATACATACACTTCCCTGACAAGTCAATCTCATGGAATGGAGAACAATTTTTAGGGGGACTCGTGGAACTCTTAAGATTTAAGATTTAGTGGAGCTATTTTGCCATTGCTGCCTAGATGCCCTAAGCACATCCGATCTCGCCTGATTTTGAAAGCTAAGCAGGGTCGGCCCTGGTTAGTACTTGGATGGGAGACCACCAGGGAATACCAGGTGTTTCAGGCGCCTGGAATAGGAACTAGCAAACCACTCCAGTATTCCTGCCAAGAAAACTCCATGGGCATGGAGTCACGAAGAGTCAGTCACGACTGTAACGACACAACACACACACACATTTTGCCATTGCTTCCCTTCCAGAGACCTCAGCCTGGTCAGGGAAAAGATCCTTAAGGAGAAACACTATGAGTTTGCCTATAACAAACAGACTGCCCATTCCTCTTTCTCCCCCCCCCCCGCCCTACTCCCTGTTTTATTATTTCCTGCACAGGTATCTGAATTTCTTTGCCACCAAAGCGAGCCCGACAGGGGTGATCCTGGACTTATGGGAAGCCCAGCACCAAGATGACGGCGATCTTAACACACTGGCCAGTGCCTTGGAGGAGATGGGCAAGAGTGAGATGCTGGTTGTCATGGCAACGGAGGGGGACTGCTGATCATCCCGCTCTCCACACGCCGCCAACCTCTTCCAGCAGTGGCCACGTGGAGGACACAAGAGCAAGAGAAGTAGAGGGGGGCGGAAGGAAGGGATGCTCCTTTCGGAACGGATCCGGATAATGGTTGTGAAGAGGAAACGTAACCTGACTTCAACTCTGAAGGGAGCGACTTGGGTTTCTTCTTCTCACACTCCTCCCTCCTCAAATCACAGTCAGCCTTAGAGATCCACATTGCCCAGTTTACAAGCAATCCCAAGTGTTAAAAAAAGAAAATAAAATAAAAATAAGAACCTCTTTCCTCCTCCTCGCAGCCTTTGGATTGAGGCACACACGACGAGCAATGCATTGTGGGTAACCAGGACCGCAGCCCTCAGCAGAAGAGACCTCCTCCGTTTCCGTTGCGTCTTGCCAACTGGGAGGGCTGCTGGAGTCTGAGCTGGGTTTTTAGCTTTTGTTTTTATCCTTTTCCTTTCCTTTGGCTTGCCTTGTTCTCTCTTATTCCTTCTTCTTACTCCCATTTATGCTTTGGACAGTCAATCAAGTACATTCTAGAAAAGACTGCTGATTCCGGTCAAAAGCTTCAGAAAGCTTTAACTTTTGCATAAACACACACATAGACACACGCAAAGGAAAGGGGGGGAAAGGAACACAGTTTCTTAGGAAACGCAAGTAATTTATCATCCAGATCTTTGGATGCGTCCTTTTTTTAAAAAAAAAAAGAAGAAGCAAAAAACCACAAATCTTTTAGTATGTGAGAGCAAGAGGATTTTGGCACTTGGAGAGAGAGATACTGAGAGAAAGAGAGAGAGAGTTTTAATGGACGTTAAAGGTCAGTTTATGTGATACTGTACCTTGTTGCAGTTGGGTTGGTGATGATGACTTAAGCCTCATGCTTAAAAGACACCTTGAGTCTCCCCACCACCACCACCACCACATTGTGTTTGCATATCTTTCCCTGAACTCTAGCAGAAGGATTGCTAAAAATGAGGGCATAAGGCTAAACCCCTTCACATCCTGTTACTCGAAAGGAGGTTCAGGCATCACTGAAAGCACCTGAGATTCACTGGAGCTTACCACTGACCTGTACAGGATTATACCTGGAGGAGCAATTCTTGAAGCTCTCTTGAAAAAGCAAGGGCCGTTTGCAGTCTTTCTAGCTCTTCTGAAAACCCCAGTGCAGTGCCCAGCTATATGTATGATCCAGGTAGCCATTGTGATTTTCTGCGGTGGCCTCTCATCTCATATTTGTTTGGAGTCCCTCCTGCTTTGCAACGCTTGCTTGTCTTTTCTCATGCCCACTGTGCCATCCATTCAGAAACTATCCAGCAGATAAACTTGATTCTACTTTAGAGGGGTTAAGCCAAAACCAAAGCAGCCCTAGTAAATAACCAGAAGATTGGCAAATGGAGAAAACATGACGCAGGATTGGGACAGCGGAACACTCACCTCTTTGAATTGGTGATGAAGCATTTATTCACAGATCTGGTCCTCAAAACAGGAGTCAGGGAGGCTTAGCATAAAATGTCAGCATCGTGTCTTCTGTGTTTTCAGCTCATGAGATCTTTCCAGATGCAGACAACTCAGAAGGAAAATCTGTAGCCGCCTCCACGTTTTGGATGCTGTCACAACTCTGCATATGAAAGATTTAGAGCAATGTTTAGATAAGAACGCACTTGCTTAGAAAACTAATGCAGATGTCATGAGTGTGTACTTTCAGATCGACTGTGGGTTTCGGTTCCTTGGGGATATGAGTTGGAGAAAGATAACTGTTGGGATCTCTCTACAGATAACCTTTTTAGACAAGCTAGTCTTTAAGTGAAAGTTCATTTGGAACTGAGATGAGAGTGAATGAGAGAAGGATGCCCTTACAGAGAGAGGGTTGCTCCCCCTTCACCCAGATAGAATGCACAAGTGGTCACTGAATGGTGAGCACACACAAAAACAGTAAAAAGCAAAGTATTCTGCTTATATACTGTTTAGAGATGGGCACGAATCCAAAAAATGGCATTTTGTTTGTCGTTTGGAGCGTCTGTTTCGGTTCGTTTCCGTTTTTCGCGATTTTTTGCAAAAAAATCATTTTCGTTTTCGTTCATTTCGTTACCATTAATTTTGATTCTTTGTGATTTTTTTAGCATTTTAAGCAATTCACTCATATGGCAGTAACGGAAACGAAACGCACAACAAAATTTCCGGTGTTTCTGTGCGTTTCGTTTCATTTTAGAGACAAAATTCGTTTGTCATTTCATCATGTAAAGAAACAAAAAAACAAAAACGGAAACGAAAAATTGTTCGTTTCGTGCCCATCTCTAATACTGTCCCATAGTGTGTAAAGCACTCTCCTGGGAGGTTTAAAGAAATCATGCAGGCTATACATTACCCCCCTCCCCCTGGTCCCAGCAAGCTGGGTACCCACTTTACCTGCCTTGGAAGGATGGAAGGCTGAGTGAACCTTAAGCCAACTACTTGGAATTGAAACCCTAGTTGTGAGCACAGTTATGGCTGCAGTGCAGCAGTTTAACCACTGCACCCTTAGGCTCCCATTTGGATATAATGTTCTCCAAGAGAACATATGGTGGATACCCTCCCCTCCCCCCCACACACACACCTTTTGTCATATTGTATGGAATAAAGTTACCCTTATGAATGTGTTATATGTTACTTCAGAGAACTGGACTGTAAAGGGATTGTGCTGGTTCATTTGGGAGAAGGGGCAGTACTAGAAAGAAGCCTGCAAAGTCATCCCTCAGAAGTTAACATTAATTTATGAGCTATCCTTTGAGAACCACAACAGAATAGCTACTCTGTAGCCACATAATAATTCTTACTAGACTGCAGGAATAGCACCACATTCTGCCTGCATGGAACCCTATGCCGTTGTAGGCAGTCCTAAACTTTAAAGCAGAGATCAGAACTGAAATGCCTCAGTTTCTCTAATTTTGAATTGTAAGCTGCCCGGACACCTTCAGGTAGCAGGCGGCATATAAGTTGTATAAATAAATTAAATTAAATAAGTAAATAAGTAAATAAATTTGAAAAGTATTAAATGGTTGAGCGCACACTTTAATGGTAGCTGCATGTTGTGCCATGCTGGCTGAGGGGGATCTGGGGTTTTTAATCCTATAATTATAAAGTAGATGTTCAGACTTTGTATTCATGTGACGTCTTTCCAGGTTGTATGCGCACTTCCATAAGGAATATCTGAGCCGGGTTTCAAACCTGTAATGCACCCCAAAGAATGGTTCAAATTGCAAGTGCAGTCTGTGCTACTCACCAGGCATTTTATCCCTGGAGTCGCTGCCAGGAAAGGCAGTCACATTTCAGAGGGATGCTAAACTTCCTATAATGGGTGGACAGAAATTGCAAGAATCTCTATCCTTTTTTCTTTCTTCTCCAATATTTTTGGAGTGCGACTCAGACCCACCCACCCACCCACTTCACCTCAGAGTGCCCACATGCTGGTGAAAGGCGTTGCAACTGTCATAGTCCCCACAAAAAAGTAATCTTTCCTTTTTTTCTTGAAGCAATGCAGCACATTTCACCAGAGCAGGTATACTCACAGTCCTCAAAAATGAAAAGCATTATACTGGGGTATGTAACCTGAATGAACTAATATTCCCATAACCTCTTGCTAGTCAGCTTCCCAGAATCAGTGCTGCCTGTACAAAAAGTATATGAGGGCTGCCAGCAGTGACATTGTCTATATATGGTTAAAACGGTATATGCAAATCCATCCTTAAAGGCTAGAGTTCAAAACTAAGAATGCAGTGCTGTGTCACTCAAACAATGTGTGTGTGAATCAACCTGCTAAGTGTATTATCAAGAAATATCAGCTTGGGCTACTGGACTTGCATTATAAAAATTCTAGCTACCTAGTTTAATCAGGAGTTAATATTTTGCATTTTGGTAGTTTTGGACATGCTCTCTCCGTGATGCTTTGCAGTGCCTTCTTTTATGGTGGTGGTGATTTCCCGTATGGCTTACTATGTTGTGATGGAGTAGGAGTCAAGTACTTAACAATTTTGATACGTGTCCATGAAGAAGATATATGATTATTTTGTGTGTAGTAGTTTACTGAAATGGGGAAGAGACGTTTGAGTAAGCCCAGATTTTGAGATAATACCTAATAAAGAAAATCAATAGGTATGACTATGAAAACCTTTAATGTGTATACACTGTGTTTCTATTTCACCTGAAATGGAGCTGCTCGATTTCAGATGAAAACAGAAAATGCAGTGTTTGTTTTGTTCTCTATCATAGTGATATATGGTTCTTTGGTTCTGCATACAAATCTGAATGCCCAAACCTAGCTGGGTTCTTCTCTTGCTCTCTGTCTCTCTCTCTCCCTCTCCCTCTCCCTTCCTCTTCAGGTTTCTGTTCCTCATGACTAAAGGGTAGAAACAGCTATCAGAGTTGATTAAAAACATGAACCAAAACTAAAGTGTGGTTGGATATAAGTTCTGATGACAACTGGGTAAGATAGGAAAGGTAAATTGCAGTAGAATAGACCTGTTGAACCAATGAAGATGTAGTGCAGAGGTTCTCAACCTGTGGGTCCCCAGATGTTCCTGGACTGCAGCTCTCAGAAATCCCTTCCAGCACAACAATAGTGGAGGTTTCTGGGAGTTGCAGTCCAGGAACATCTGGGTTGAGAACCACTGATGTAGTGAGTCATCTCCTCCATGAGTTGCAGTGATTCAAATGAGCTCACTCTAATTGTAGCTTGCTACGCTGAAGAAGGTTGCAGCTAGAATCAGAGCCTTTGAATCAATGGAACTTACAAAGGGGTTGACTCGTCAAATCCCCACTGATTCAGTGGGCCTACTGTAAGATGATTTACTGGTTTAAGCAACAGGATAGGGTCTCTTCCAGCTCTTCAGTTCTAAGATGACGCAGGTGATGATTTGGGCCGTTCTTCCATGTTGTATCTGTGATTTCCTATCATAAAAAATTCAGCACATAACAGTGATTCAAAAAGATAAATCCTACAGTGGAACGATTGTTCTACCTGTAGAATTCAAATGCAGGTTCAACCATATTATCACAGATAGAGATATATATTGGCATTAGCCTTTGGTTATCTGTTATCGTTCAGGTTGTTGCAAGTACTGTGTAGTTGCAGAGTATTTTTCTTACAGTCACTACCTCTTAAAAACTCTTAGCTCTCTTTTTCACAAGGATTTATTTGTAGGCAATAACTTTAATCATGTGGCACAATGTAGCAGACCTTGCGCCAGGAAAGGAGGAGGGGGCACCATTACCCTCCAGAGGTGGAGAGCTAATAGCCTTCTGAATGGTGTTAAGAGTCCAGCTCCCATAAGTCTTAACCCAGGCATGCCCATACTTCGGCCCTCCTGATGTTTTGGACCACAACTCCCAGAATTCCAAGCCTGTATTTCCAATGGCAAAGGACTGTGGAAGTTGTGGTCAGAAACATCTGGAGGGCTGAAGTTTGGGCATGCCTGTCTTAACCCAAAGTTTAGGGGTGATGGCAGCTGACTTTCAATGTGAGGAGAGCCACAGATTTTCTAACTCCTGCCTGTAGCATGCGATTGGAGGGAACGAAGCTCTTAAGATGAAAATGGAAGACAGACTCATACTCAGGGAGCCAAAAATGTGACTGAAGATGTTGACAGAATATAGGTACCCTTTATTTGGGTGACCGAGAAGCCCCTTGCCACCTCATGCTGTTATGATAACATCTAAAGATGCTCAAATTGAGAGCGGTTTGTAAGCAGAGTTGCTTGACTGAAAATCCATTGCCAACCTGCCAACTAGACATCTTTGGAATTTAGCTTTGGGCAGTGTGTAAGCGTGTCCGTATGTTTTAAGAGAGAGAGAGAAAACTTAGGCCTAGTTTTACAGTGCAAGTGTATTTGATTTCAGGCAAATAAAGAAATTGTTTCTGCTCAGTTTGCAACATGGCTTTCTGGGATCTCTCTCTTTTTGTGTGTGAATGTGTGTTGCTTGCAAAGCTCAGAAACGGTTTTGAAACAAACCGTTCTTCTGATGCTTCGAATTCTTTATGCAAAAGCAGTATTTCTGTTACAACCTGTGATTTCTAAGAGAGTTTGAAGAAATAAAGAAAGATAGAGTAAGACAGTATTTAGGCTTTTAGTGCCAGTTCTAGAAGCTATGGCTTTCTAAGCAATGGTTCTCTCAATAGGGTGGGAAGATTTGGCTGCTCATGGAAAGGTCTTGTATCCTCTAGAATAATGGGATATTCTATATACACATCACTGGGCCATGCCTTCTTTTAACACAGTGCCGTGTCAGGGATCTTCATATGCAATATTCAGATCTGGATATGGATCCAGATTTTTTTGGAACCAAATTATTGACCCTATTTTTTAATAACGCAGTTGCTTTTTAGAGTGAAGTTATTAGAGTGTTTGTTTCCCATGTGGCAGTAAAACCTATCAATTCTCTATCCAGGATAGATACTATATTGTCTAAATGACTATTTAACCACCAAGTATTTCGGAAGGATCTGCAGGCATTTCTTTCTTCCAGTGTAGCATCAGGGGAGATGGCTATAGGGTTTTATTGTTGTTTTGTAGCAACTCAAGGTATCTGAAAAATACAAAAGGAGTGGTTCTCTTCTCCAATCAGACAAAATTCCACTTTTGTGTAATATAATGTTCCTCATTTTGAATCTCATTTCTGTAGTGTCTGCCGGTAATGAAAGGTAAGACTCTAAGGATAACCGTGCTGAGATCTGAGGAGGAATTAAAAGGACCTTGCCTTATTTCTTTGGGGAGGTCATAGGTTATTCTGAGACTGCATTTAGTAACTTAGGTTGTATAATCAGGGTTAAAATACATATAGATGTTTTTGACATGTTATATTTCTTTTAACATAAAGCCTTCCCTAGAAACATGAACTATCCATGATGAAATTCCAGAAGCAGAAGGGCCTCAGAATATGTGTACACGCCTCTCTCTTTTTCTCTCTTTCTACCTGCCCCCCGGTTTTCCTTATGTCATATTGTGCAGGGGGATTAAAGCCACACAACTCTCTGTGTATGTCTGTAGAGTTCAGTTTTCCATTCCTTGTAAAATTTAAGAGTTTGGACTACTATTTTAAGATTTGCCAGGCTAATAGGGTTGGAGGATCCATTACGTTGCAGTCAAAAAGGATAAATTTCCCAAGGCCTCCAGCGTCCTCAGTTGCGTGGGCAGGTCCTATGTTCGGACCGCTTCGTTTCTAGATTGGGATCAGAATACCATGAGATACCGCACAACTGTGGAGTGAACGGAAGAGTTGAGCAATGGAAGAGGGGGTCAGGCCTGGGGGTATAGCAATGAAACCCCATACCCATCAGTTGTATCGGCCTCCTGCTAAAATGCAGGGGGAACAGAGAAGCAGCCAAAAGGGCATCTATTGAACATTTGGAACTTGCGGTGCACGTGTGCCATTTTTATCGGAGGCTGAAATGTGTCCGTGTGTCTCGGATTTCAGGACTGGGAAACTGGTGTGTGCATGAGAGAGGGAGCTCAGCATCACAGATTTAGGTACAGCACGGGTGTTATATAGGGAGAGAGGGGACAGCCATTTGCTTCTCTGATCAGGGAATGGGGCAAGTTCTTCCTCTTTCTCGTTCCTCATTCTGAAGGAAGCACCCTCTGCGCCCACAGGAGAGGGCCACACCTGTTAGTTCTCATTTTAAGGACAAGGACCCTCTGTGATCAGTGATCTGCACAGTCATGTCATGCGATATAGACAGCCCTTGCATCACGTGAGTGGAATGAGTCCCAGGCTCGTTCACCTTTCAAGAGCGTCCTTGATTCTCTTGCTCTCTCTTCTGTTTTTATATTTATATACCCAGAGGATTCTCTCTCTGTCTTTCTCTCTCTCTGTGTCTCCTTATTTTTCCCTTTGGCAGGGTCTGGGGTCTCAAAGTATCCTCTAAACACACATCTGTTTATTCTGTAAACTATGAACTTGTAAATAAGGTTTAGCATTCCTATTGTAACAAATTAATTTTTATGCAATAAATTATATTTCCTAGTCTAATAAAAAGTTTAAAATCAAAACAAAGTGAGTGACTCTCTTTTTTTAGCTTCAAGGCAGCAAAAATTGTTCCTTACGAAGAAAGGGAAGCCTCAGGAAGCTTTGGAAATGATGTATTGAACTCCAGGCCGATGGTGAAGGGGAAACATTTTTTATGGAATTTTGGTACAGTACAATCCCCCGATTCCCCAAATGTGAGCACACTGAGTAATGCATTTCGCAGATAAATCCTGTGGGTGCCGCTTGGATCAATTGGCAGGAGGAACTTTGATACCCTTTTTGGTTACTGCTGCTTGCTTTGTCCCTGTATGAATCTTCTGGGTTATTCCATTCACGCAGGAATCACAGATAAATACAACAAAGTTGTAATAATATTTATTTATTTATTTATTTATTGGATTTTTATAACACCCATCTGGCAGCAAGACCACTCTGGGCAGATAACAACAATCAATACAATAAAATACAATACAGAACAAACCCATACAATTCATATAATAAAATTAAAAAAACATAAAAAATACAGTAATATGAAAATAAAATTAAAATGACATGGAAATATAATTAAAACCTATGATATTATTGGCGGGCAGATCAGTTAAAATCATATTTTAATGGGTGGACAGTAGCTTTATATTTGAAGGAATGCCTGCTTAAATAACCAAGTTTTCAATATATATATATTTTTTTGAAAACCAAAGATGGGACCAGGCAGATGTCTGGTGGAAGATTATTTCACACGTGAGGGGTAATGGCAGAAAAGGCCCTATTTCTGTTTTGTTTTTTTCCTTTAAGGTGCCTCAAACACCTAGCCTAGGAAGATCAGGTATTATGGGCAGCTTTCACTGGGAGAAGGTGCTCTGGTAAGTATTGAGGTCCTAAACCGCTTAGGGCTTTGTAAGTCATAGTTAAAATCTTGAAGTCGATGTGGAACCAAACTGGGAGCCAGTGCAGGGCAACCAGCGCTGGGGATATGTGGTTGTATTTTCTAGTCCCAGCCAGCAATCTGGCCACTGTATTCTGGATCAACTGGAGTCTCTGCATCAGCATCAAGGGCAGCCCCACATAGAGAGTGTTGATTAGTCGAATCTCGAGACTACCAATGCATGTTGTAGCATGGTGAAAGCTCCCGTGTCCAAATGGGGCACAGCTGAGCAATTCACCGCAGATGGTAATGGGAGGAACGGACCACTAACATAACCTGAGACTCCATAGACATCACCCAAGCTGTGCACCTCATTCTAAGCAGAGAGAGTCATGCCCCCAAATGAGAGGGAGTTTCCCAACCCACTGACAGTAGGAGCCCCCATCTATAAGACTTCTGTCTTGTCCAGGTCCAACCTCAATCTGTTTGCCCTCATGCATCACAGAACAGCATTTAGGCAGCGCTCAAGGGAGAGAACAGCATCAAAAGGACCACCAACCAAATCAGCCGGTATCTCCCCCACCCCCCATGGTTTCCTAGAAATCAAGAGGATCCAGTAGCCTGTGGGGGCGGATCATCTTAATGTGTCCTTGCTCTCTGTGAAGGGGGAGTGCCATTATAAGGCTGCATTTTATTGGTCCAACCATGATAAGGGGGTCATCCAAAGATCGGTCACCACCGATCCACTCTTCCTCTGTCCTGAAGAAAACACCAGGTCCAGGGTGTGGCCAGCCACATGAGTGAGATCGTTGACTAGCTGGGACAAGTCCAAGGAAGTCATGGTTTCCCAGAATAGTAGAGCTGGACCTGTAACCTCTGCCTTGGCATGTACATTGAAGTTGCCCAGGGAGACCTCAACATAGCTGCGGAGACAAATGTCGCCAGCTCCAGAAGGAAAAGTGCTGGGTCACAGGGGGCGCGGTAAGACAGCACGATTCCCAAACTATCCCTGGTTCCAATCATCACGTGGAGGGCCTCCAGACCTGGAATTGCCAGGGTGGAGAGCCTAACAGACTCAAGGGTGTCTCTATAAATAATGGCTACCCCCCCCTTCCAGTCTGCCCTAATGTTGGATGGCATAGCCAAGTGTGCAAATTACAGAGAGGGCCAAGCCTCCCTCTGAGCCCACCCAGGTTTCAATTATACAGGGTAGGTCTGGCTTCTCATCCAAGATTAAACCCTCTATTAATTGAGCCTTATTTAAAGCATATCTAGCGATCAGCAACAGCAGGGTCAGAGTGGAAAGCTGGCTGAGTTGATTACTTCGCACTTGGCAGTTGACAACGGGACCAGAACATGAGACAGCCTTCAAACATCTGTCCCTTGTTCTTCTGTACTACTTGATAGCTGCCGTTGCCTTGTGATTTCTCCCAAAGCCCATAATAACCCCTGTTTTGGAGATCCCCGCAATGGAGAATCAGACATCCATCTCATAAAGTGCTGTACAAGAGGTAGAAAATGTGCAAAATTGCCGAAAGGATCAAAAGTGATGGCAAGCGATAAACAATAATAAAAAATAAAAAACAAAAAAGGAAAGATAAAAACGGGAAAGTTGTGTGTGTGTGCGTGCGTGCACACACACATCCATGGTACCTCTACTTACAAACGGCTCGACTTACCTACTTACGAACAATTTGACATAAGAGTGGAAAACCACTGACATTTTAACTGCTGCCTTACAAATTTTAGATGCGGTCTGCTCTACTTACATTTATCATCATCATCATCATCATCATCATCATCATCATCATCATCATCATCATCATCATCATCATCATCATCATCATCATCATCATCAACCATTGTATTGAGTCCATTGACCTGCACATTCCCTCTCAACTTACTTAATCATCTATAATTAAGGACTCAACCAGGTGTTTCCATTTTAACTTATAACTCCTTTCAAAAACATAGTCCAAACATCAGTAAATTATACGCAAGGACATTCTACTCCGACATCTGACACCTTGTTCAACCTATTGCACTCATTAAAACTATCCCAAAGCTCCATCCTGCATAATAAGTCTCATGGCAAGCACTGCCAATATCTCTTTTCTCTGTAATTTTTCCCGTACTCCATATGGAGACCTCTCTGCGTCCACATAGGAGGTCATAATTCTGGGAAGCAGCCTTGGCATAGTGGTCGCACCCCACAATGGTGGCACCCCACAATATTAGTCGGAGTTAGAGATGGGCACGACTCAGAAAAAAATTTCGTTTTCGTTTTCGTTTTCGTCTAGGGGTCCGTTTCGGCTCGTTTCCGTTTTCGTGAGCTAATTTTCAAAATTTTTCGTTTTCGTTTCGTTACGTAACGAAAATGAAAACGAAAACGAAAACTTTTTCGTTTCTTCCCATTTAGCTCCATTAAGTGCTTTTCCAGTAACGAAAAATGAAAATTGGCTCAAAATTAGTCGTTTCGTTTCCGTTTTCGGTCCATTTTTGAACCGTTTTTCATTTTCATTTTGTTACGTAACGAAAACAAAAAAACGAAAACGGAAACGAAAATTTCGCTAAGTCGTGCCCATCTCTAGTCGGAGTTAATTAGCTGTCTTAGTAAGGATGCTATAACAAACTGATTTTTTTTCCACAAGAGGTGCTGGAAAATCATCCAAATAATAAGATGTTTTTCATCACTGAGACAAATGTTTGCTAAAATAAATTAGTGTTACTAGTGGACTAAATAAATCTGGATCCTTTTGAAATTCCACTTATTTCCTCCCCCACTCCCGCCACTGCCCTTTTCTCTTATGGATTTTTTCATCAGCACAGCTTTTAAAATAGAGTTCCTGTTTTGCTTTCTCAGCAACAATAAATACTGTACTAATCAATTTTATGGCGTCCTCCTTGTAAAAATGGGCAGTCATCAAACAAGGAGGATCTTCTAAGAAGTGTGACATCACAAGAGCACGCCACAAGATGGCAGCATAGCTCTTTCTGCCATCTGCTAGAACGTGGCATTGAATAGAAAAAGTTAATTACGCACAGATAGGATGAAAGTGGTGGGAATAACTCCCATCATTCATGTTTGATCATAAGTCACTGTGATACATCTATTAAACATTTATTATATTACATAGCTGTCTAATACTTGACTAACTTTGGGAATGGTCTGACCTACAAATGTTGGCCTACAGAGTCTGGGAAGAAAACTGCTCATCACCTTTTATGATAATGTTTACGTTCCTAAGGCACCAGAGGTGGCCACCACCAGGGATGTACTTGCATGTGCAATGAATCCATGTCAAAAAGGCACTGCAATGTGCTTGTTGAAGCTGCCTTGCATTCACTCACGGAGAATGGTGATTCGTAGGCCTGGCTTATACTGCTGACTAGAGATGGGCACGAATAAAAAAAAATGGTCTTTCATTTGTCGTTTACGGGGTCCGTTTCGGTTCGTTTCCGTTTTTCATGATTTTTTTCCAAAAAATCGTTTTCATTTTCGTTCGTTTCATTACCGTTTTGTTACCATTGATTTCAATTTTTGTGATTTTTTTTTAGCTTTTAAAGCAGTTCAATGTATTGCCATAACGAAAACGAAACGGACGACAAAATTTCTGGTGTTTCTGTTCGTTTTGTTTCATTTTAGAGATAAAATTTGTTTGTCGTTTCGTTGCATAATGAAATGAAAAAACGAAAACGGAAACGATAAATTGTTCGTTTCGTGCCCATCTCTACTGCTGACCAAAACAAGGTACTGTATTTTCCCATGTATAAGACTATAGTTTTTTCATCTAAAACCATTAAGACTAACAATTGAGGGCTATCTTATACATGGAAGTAAGCCAAGGAGAGAACCTTGCGGTTGCAAAACTGTAACTTTGGGTTGAAAAAGTGGGGGTCATCTTATACATAGGGGGCATCTTAACAGATGGGAAAATACGACAATTTCTTGCTCTGCTCAACACATAGAAGCCTTCTGGATTGAAGGGTGAGGAGGAGTCAGACAGCATGGGCTGACATGCAAATTGTTGCTCCTTCATCTGTATTTATTAATTATCTCATGGTTCTCATTTTCGTTCCCACTATGGACTGCAGTATTTGCCAACTAGGACACACTATAAAATATAACTGGGCAATGGGGTGGATGAGAGAAATCACTTACTTTTAATGATGTTCACTTGCTTGTTTACTTACTTACTGCCCAATCTGGTGACAAGCACTAGGAAATTAACGATAAAAAGAAAATTACTCCACTAAATCCAACACCACCAAATCAACATCCATTAACAACACAAATAAAACCAGAAACCAAAACCAGAAACCAAAACCTAACTGAAACCTAAATAATGGTAGGACAGGGCCATTGTTTAAATAAATCTTGATTTATTTAGTCAAGCCATCTTGGTGGTAGGAATGTTTGCTGCCTTGATCTAGGCTTCAAACGTCTTTCAGATCTTGTTCCGCTACAAGCTCTAAAGACAATGCTTTGGACAGGAACTAGCTTTCTCTCTGGAATGGAGATAGAAGAACAGCTTTCAAAGGAGGTGACTATATATCTCATGGAACCTTGACAGGCGAGCATTGTGAGCCAAACAGCAGCAGTGCCAGGGGTGCAGTGGAGTTGTACAGGTGATGCAGTGCAGTCTTCACAAGGGACCCACACAACCTCACCTTCAGCAGCACTGTCCCCTTGGCCTTGAGAGTGGTCAATTATGAGAGTGAAACTAAGGCTGAAGCACATTCACCTGGGCCAACAGTTGGTGTAGAGTTCCACTTGGAGGTTGGGGAGGCAGTCCAAAACTTTCAAGATGTCTACTGTTGCCACTGAAGTAAAATTCTAATGTCAAGTGGTAGGAAAGAATCAGGTGTTGAGCTAATTTGAGTTTTGCCCTCTGCCACCACTCTGCTTTCTGTAGGGAGATCAATGAAACTTTCTTCTGATTATACAGAAAATCCACAAATCACCACCCTAGACAGAATGGGCAGCGGCCAGCATAATGTAAAAGTTGAAATGCAACACACATCATGAGGGCTATCCCTACAGCCACATCAAGGAGAGACCCCCCCCCAAAAAGCAAGCCATTTTAACGATTGTATCTCTCATCATTATGTACAAAAGAAAGCATGATAAAATAAGCACAACAGAAATGGGAGTGAAATCTCCACGGGCACCAGTTTCATCAAGTTGTTTTGTGATTAATTCCTCCTGCAGCAAAGTATAAGACATCAATAATATGTTTGCTAACTTGAATTCTGCAGTGTTTCTCCCTGACATGCAAGTGAATGGAGTACAGTTCTCTCCTTTAACCCCCTGTTGCCAAACCCGGTGAACTGTGAAGGAACAATCTTTGGAAGGACCGGTGACATGGCATGTCATCAAGGGAGGTATCCACAATATGGTCCATTTGCTTGGAAATAAGAGTAAGAAGGCGATTGTTGTTTCCTCTCAAACTCTCTTCCCTTGATGCTTTTCCTTTTCTTGAGCTGTGTTTTCAAAAGCAGCCCAAGGTGCCCAAACTGTATGTGGAAACAACTCTGGTGGAATCTGTGTGTTTGCGTTCATTCAGATGAGGAGCTGAGTAAGAGAAGGCCATACAACCAACCCAAAGATTATCTCTTCATGTATTTCAACCTCATGACTCGGGAAAGCAGACGTGGTAGGTTGAATTGTACAGGTGAGGCATTCTGCCATGACTTCAGCCCTGTTTCCGTTCTCTTTAAGCCCTCAAGCCCTGTTGGAGGCTCATCTCTTTCATTTCCCCCATGGACAAGGCCAACTAGCACTCAGTCTCATATACAGCTGGACACACCTGTGAGTGGAGGTTGTGTGGTTGTGTGCTCTTTCTTTCTTTGAGCCTTTTCACACGACCCCTAAGATCCGCTAGCCACTTAAATTCGGACCAGAGATCTTAGGGGTTTGTCGCTGTTCCTGCGTTCCCACCCCCTCCGCACTCCTGGCTGCTGGCTGCGTGAGGGGAGGGAGAAAAAAAGGAAGAAAAGAATGCCGCTCACCTCCGTTCTGCCGTCCCGCACTGCATTCAGATCTCTTAAAGGGGCGGGAGGCAAAAAAAGAACAAACAGAAGCAAGGAGAGCCCGGCCGTCACTATGTTATATCCGCATCAGGAATTTTCACCTCCGGAGAGCAGGTACCTGAAAAGTGCGCTGGGACGCGCTTAGGTGGGCGTGGTCACACTTAATTATCTGTAAACTCCGGAGCTGGTGGGGAAACAATTTTAAGCTCCAGAGCTGGGAGTCATTTGCGGCGGAGTTTAGGGGTCGTGTACAAATACCCTTTCTTTCTTTCTTTCTTTCTTTCTTTCTTTCTTTCTTTCTTTCTTTCTTTCTTTCTTTCTTTCTTTCTTTCTTTCTTTCTTTCTTTCTTTCTTTCAATTTTACCTGGCCTTCCTCCTGGAAAAGGATCCAAGGCAGCTAACATCATTAAGAGCACTATATTAAAACCTAAAAACACTAAGTTATTCAAATATTAAAGAAGAATTGATAACAATGTTTAAAATGTTAGGTAAAAGCATTACCAGCCCCCCAATCGTGACTTAAAAGCAAAAAAAATATAAACCACCCAGTGTACTGCCTCCTAAACAGTCACTAGACAGATTGTCTTTGTGAATGCTTCTCAATAAATTAAGTTTGATTAACTCATTAGACCAACTAGCCAAATGATATTTGCATGATGGTGCAATATTTGCATATCGTGTTTTTATCTGAGGTGAACTTGGTGCATAATTGTGGGGTTTGACTTGGTTATAAGCTAATGTCCTTGTGGGGTGTGTGTGTTCCCCAAATGTTCTCCAACATATGCAAAGTCTAAGCCAGGGGTCCTCAAAGTTTTCAAACAGCGGGCTGGTCCACCACACCCCAGACACCACTGGGGGCCGGACCCGAGTCCAAAAAAAGGGGCCAACATGGAAAAAAGGGGGGAGGGAGTGGGGGACCTTGCCGTAGCTGTTCAGAATGGTGCAGGTCAAAAATGAGATCCTAAATTGCATTTGAAGGTGACAGCAAGCCAGAACACACTGTGTGTTATGGTGTGGACCACCCCATGGTGACTGACCTATGGAAAAAATAGAGGTTTCAGTGTACTGCCCCATTGAACTTGGGGACAGTTTTCAAAGTTTACCCCATAGGTAGAACAGGCTGAAGGTTGCTTCAATCTGTCTGATGGAAGAGTTGGCTGGTCCAGGATGGGTGTTGGAACATCACATTAATTTTTATTGGGAAGATTCAAACATTTGCTTTTCAAGACCAAACAACTTGTGACTTCCAGAGCATGCCTTGTGGGTTTAGTGTTTTCATCTCACAATCGCCATCAACAGATGACAGAGGAATGTGGGGGTCTTTTAAGGTCAAGCTAGCTTTTGGCATGCAACCATTCTACTTTTTTTTAAAAAAAAAATAAATCTTAATTATTTGAGGCACAGAATCTAAGTGCAGAACCCAAAGGCCAAACCCAGATGTAGGTATAATAATAATAATGTACTGTCAAGTCAAGTCTGACTTATGGCGACCCTTTTCGGTGTTTTCCAGCTAGACAGTACTCAGAAGTAATTTATCAATCCCTTCTTCTGGGGGGGGGTACCGTGAGACTGTGTAGCTTGGTCAAAGCCCCATAGACTGACTCTGCTTCCAAGAGGCACCGTGGGGAATCAAACTCCTAACCTCTGCCTCTGCAACCAAATACCCATCTCACTGAGCTATCCAGCCATCTTATACCTACTGAATAGAGAAGGGCATGAATAAAAAAAATGGTGTTTCGTTTGTCGTTTGTCGTTTAGGGGGTCCGTTTCGGTTCGTTTTCGTTTTTCGCAAATTTTTGCAAAAAACTCATTTTCGTTTTCGTTTGTTTCGTTACCGTTTTGTTACCATTTATTTCAATTTTTGTGACTTTTTTTAGCATTTAAAGCAATTCAATGTATTGCCGTAACGAAAACGAAACGGACAAAATTTCTGGTGTTTCTGTTCGCTTCATTTTATTTTGGAGGCAAAATTCATTTGTCGTTTCGTTACGTGATGAAACGAAAAAACGAAAATGAAAACGAAAAATTGTTCGTTTCATGCCCATCTCTACTACTGAATAATCCCATAAGATTAAAAACAGTGACCTTAAGAAACCAAATCCATCATAGTGCCACTGAGTGTTCGTGCATTACTGTAACGTTTATGACATTTTGCTGTCTCTGAGGCAAAGAAACAAGTGACATTCACAACCAAACAACCAAGCCAGTGTCTGCTTCTGCCAAGTTGTTCTTTAAGCATCTCTCCATTTCTATAGCGTAAAAATCCAATAATTTAAAAAAATAACTCTTTTTGCCTTCAAAACAAAGGTTCTTCCTCAGAGAAGCACTGCATTCTTCCTAGTGGTAGGGTCCACTCTGTGTACAATAGACAGACCAAAACAAAAACAATAACAAAAGTAATTTTTCAAACAAGACACAGTCTGAAATAATCTGAAACCAGGAGGAGACTCCATTGTGTTTGGAGTAGCTACTGGAAATGGGGAAGGGGGGGCACAAGGAAAACTGAAGGAAGTATCAGCAGGATAATATTTTATTGCAAGGATACAAAACCCTGAGAAAGCTTTTACTGCCCACAACACAAATTTGTATTTCTGATTGAACACATCAAGCTTTTGGCTTTCTAAGCAGATTTTAATGGGTAATATTTACTTGATGGCCCAGAATGGCTTCGGCTGAATGCAGTTTTTTTCTTCTTTTACCAAACCTAATTGTATTGTTTACTCTGGTGGGCTGTGAACAGTCTCTTGTGGTAGTCTGTTCTGAGGTAATTTCTGTCCCAGCCCCCAACAGTGACATATTCAACCACAGCAGCTCAGAAATATCAAGCGTACTCTTCTGAGCTGACAGCTTACAGTCCGAGACAGGCTGAGCTTTTACATCCTGGTTTTGGCTCTGTGGCTGAAAACCACTGTGGTTGTGCAGATTTTTCCCATTTTAAAACACATCTCCATGTAGTGGCCTGCTTGGAGAGGACTCAAAAATTTAACTGCTGTTTGCATTATTTTTAAAATACACCTCACTGGATTCCATTTAAAAAATAAAGAAAGATCCACAAAAAACAGCCCTACTAAGGTGGCCCCTTGTGGATCACAAAAAAGAAAACTCAAAAAACCTAAATAAAATCAGGACAAAGGAGAATAGAGATTTATAAATGATATTGTTCATACATATAGAGAGAAATGTATGCATACTAAAAGTAAAATTACTGGGCACACTCCGATTGATCAGCTATGCCAGTATCAGTACACAGGCAATTTGCCACTACATAAGAAGTCACAAATGGTATCTCAGGCATGTCTGCAACAAGGAAAACAAGAGACAGTTAAGGGGTGGTAATTTGCTATTGCAATTCTACACCATTGTGCTCATGCCTCTGTGTGTTGTGTCGTTACAGTCATGACCGACTCTTCGTGATCCCATGTCCATGGGGTTTACTGGAGTGGTTTGCCGGTTCCTACTCTAGGCACCTACAACACCTGGTATTCCCTGGTGGTCTCCCATCCAAATACTAACCAGGGCTGACCCTGTTTAGCTTCTAAAATCAGGCGAAATCAGATGTGCTTAGGGCATCATCTATTCTAAGCTATTAATAGGATTCTGGCCACTGTAAATTAAAAAGAGCTATAACGCAATTAACACATAGTCAGCTAGGTGTCTTACCTCAACTGGGAAGTTGATTTGATGGCTTTTATTCAAGAGCAGCCAGACCCAAAGAGCCACAACCTGTCTGTGCAGTGAACCTGAACAATAACCAAAGCAATTGTGCTGTTGCAAATGTGCTACAAGAAACTGGAGATATGACAGTCCTTAAAAGCGATCTTCCACGAACTCCCTACTACAGCGCCTAGAATGCTATAGAATACCCATAATGGAGTGTCAGTGTGTTGTGGGAGTTTCCAAGACCCATATTCTTCCTGGTGAGTGTCTCTTCCTCCTCCAAAAGTCTAGGCATTATCATTTTCATCTTCAGTTTGGGTGCAGTTACTCTACCAAACTTTTCAGCCAATGATCTCTTTCCTGCATTTTATTCTCCCATATATTTTACCTTGAATGAAAAGCTACAACAATTTGTTTCTTTGCTTACTGCATGACCAGAATTTTCTAACTTCCTGCAGAATGTTTTATGTTTTTTTTTTGTATACAGTGTACTGTATATATCACTTCCTGGAGTTATTCTTTGAATTAAACTTGGTGGTATATAAATCCATAAACAAACAAACTTCTTGTGTTCCAAGTTTACAATCCAATGCCATGCAGTACAGCTGATAATATATAGCACCATACAATGGAGATTTTCAAACCCCATTTAAAGGTTTTTGTTACAGACCATAGTATTCATTTTTTAAAAGCTGCCCCATGCCATCTATTCTAACGTTTACTGCATAACTATGATTCCAGTGTTTGTTCAATCAAATGAAATTTTATTTTCCAAACATGCATAATGGAGCTTTAACTACAGAGTATTTCTTAAGCAGCTTGCCACTTCACTACAATGGAATATAGTTTTCTCATTTTTAATTTTAAAACTGGATTTGTTAATTCCTGAGCCTTCATTCAATCATTATACTGCTCCTTCAGTGAAACACTACTCTAGATGGTTTACAAATTAAATCTTAGAACCCCACACAACCCAACAAAATAATATGATCTATGTCTGTGAAGATTCTCAGTCATCCAGATGAGTTTATCTGGAAGGTGAGTCATAGCAACGGGACTTATTTCCTTGGGAGATTGAAACGTTTCGCTGCTCATCCAAGTAGCTTCATCAGTCTGAGGAAAGGGAGTCCTCCAAATTATAGTTCACCTTGATTTCACATCACCCTGGCCAGAATAGGCTCATAAATTGGACTATAGCCTGAATGGGCTTGTTAGATGGACAATGGCCTCTAGGGTAAGTGAAAGTCCCACTTATGCAACCCTTCCCAACACCCATTAATTTTATGGCCTTGCTGGTGTGAAGTGCTTCTGATTTGTCTGGGGATTGATGAAAGAGCAGCCTGGTAAGTACAGTATGAGCTATATCGGTGTTCAGCAGTATAGATCAAAAATTCATACAAAAGAGAGACTTTATTGAGTGAACTTTGCAGAGCATTTATAAACAGTCAGCCAATAATACTTTTGTTCATAACTTGCAATGATGCCATCATTTGAGTAAGCAAGTGCTACTCTAGCTATGTTCTCAGGTTAAATTGAAAAGTAAGGGAAAGAGAGCTGGCGGGTGCATGCACTTGGATTCATCATGCCTTTAGCAGGTAATGGAACACCAGCACTGTGACTCTGGCCTGGATGCCTTCAAAAGGGGATTGGACAGATTCCTGGAGGAAAAGTCCATCACAGGTTACAAACCATGATGGAGACGTGTATTCTCCAGGCTGAAAACCCGGGTACTTCACGGACCAGATGCAGGGGAGTGGTATCAGCAGGCAGATATCTAGTCTTGTGCGCTCCCAAACGCATCTGGTGGGGCCACTGTGAGATACAGGAAGTTGGACTAGAGGGGCTTTTGGCCTGATCCAGCATGGCTCTTATGTTCTTATTTTTAATTCATAAACTGGACATCCAGAGTGCCCCCCCTTCGGCCCTAGTATGACGAAACCTGAAAGGGATCCATGCACCCCCTCAAAAAAACCCCAGCCCTGAGTTTGCACGACCTGAGTGGGGTGATTAAGAGGGCAGGCCATTTTACTGAACACTCAAAACACGAACGCCATAAACCGGAGGATTTCGGGGCGCCACCGTTTTGGATCCCTCGAGGGTTCCCAGTCCGTCCGGCAGGCCGCGGGTGGGTGAAAAACAGCCGCTTTCCTCCTCCTCCTCCTCCTCCTCCTCCTCCGGTCCTGGGAGCGGCGCGCACCCAGCGATTGGCTGGCGGCTCGGCAGCCGGCGTGGAAGGCCGGGGCGCGGGCGTGGCTTGGCCCGAGTGGGCTGAGCCGGTGCCTTGACTCGAGGGCCCCACGGCGAGCCGGGCCACCACCAGCGCGGATGGGGAGGCGAGGACGTCCGGGGAAAGTAAGTGGCTGCTTCCATGGAGGGGATCCCCCCCACACACACACCTCGCTTTGCACCCTCTCGCCAGCGATCGTTCCGCTCCGGGATTGAAAGCGATGCCTGCATCTCTTTTTCTCTTTGTTGTTTCGTTTGCCTGTCTCTCGCCCCCCCATTCTCCCCCCCCTGCTTCTCCTCTTCCCCCTTTCCTGCTGCTGCTGTATGGCCGCGTCTCTGTCTCGAAAGCCCAGGGAAAACCCTTGGGATGTTTGGAGGGACGGGAAGAGTTCCTGGGCACGGCCAGAGGGCACTTTGTGTCCCGCGGACCACCACCACCACCTCCTCCTCTTACCCAACCCCTGGAATCGGCGAGAGGGGCTTCCGGTCCACGCGGCGAGTCTCTTGAGCCTGATCTCGACCCCGCGGCACCTTTTGATCGGCTGCCTCGCCATCCCAGTCACCCTCCACCCCACGCTTTCACTATTATAGGGAAGATGTCCTGTTTGTTTGGCCCGGGCCTCCCAAGGAAGTGCGGGTTCATTATCATTGGTGCCTGTTGGTGCCCGGTTGGTGCTCTTCGAGTGAACTGGACAGTTCAGCAATACTTTTTTTTGGGGGGGGGGGATTCCTCGTCCTCTTTGTTCCCTGCCCTCTTGATGTGGGTCTCATCCGGTTCCCGGAGCGAGAAGGGAAGAGGTGCATGGGTTGACATGTCAATTAAGGAGAGGACAAAGTTGCTCAAACATCTGGAGCCCTCCAAGGAACAGTCAAGTGTCCTAAAGAATCCCCCTTTTTGGAGGTGGCTCCCTGCCCCCAAAGGAAGGTACATTCTTGAACTAGACTGGACGCCGGAGTTTATTTGGGAGAATGCCTGGTCAGCATCCCTCCCCTGTTTCTCCTTTCTTTGAATCAAGGAGAACATGCTAAACCATTTGCTGTGTTCTTCAGTGCACTGTCAAGCCCCATCTTGCCTGAAGTGCACTTGTGTCCAAATGAGAAGCATTCTTGCAGGTCTTTCTGAACAAGGACTTGGGTGGGTGAAATAGGTTACATTGCCAAGTTAGGTCTGTTTTTGAATGGACACAAGAGTCACCTGTCCTCCAAGACAGCTGAAGAAAGGAACATCTCTTCTTGGCTGCTGAGTTTGAGGCTAGGCTTGAAAGAACAGGAAATACTGTACAGTACAGTATATGTACTGACAACAAACATATCTATGTTGGTTTTCTATGGCCTCAAATACTGTTACCCTCCCCTCTCCCTCAAATTAGGTCCTGAAGTGTCATTTTGCTCTGGGTTAGTCTGTGTGCTATTTCTTGACTTATGTACATGCAGAGTGTACAGTACTGTCCCATAAACCTAAGCAAACTGATAGTATTTTGGGAGAAAAGTTAATGGGAAAAAGAAAAGAGACAAGATATGTAACACTACAGAGACTAAAAGATTTATTTCGGTGCCAAATGTTATGGCTTCAAAGTCCACTTCTTCAGTACATGCCTGCCACGTTTATTCCAGGTATTTGCCCTGCTATATCTGAATGGGTGGGTTTTGTTATACAGAAGCTCACACTCAAAATAAATCTTAATAGACTTGAAAGTGCCACTGTATTTCTCCCCCTCCCGTTTTTTTCTTTTTCCACTCTGCCAAGGCAGCCTCCCACAGCCACTTCTTTGGAAACTGATTGTTTTGGAAACCACTTTATCCTGCCTTCTCTACAGACTCAAGGAGACTAACAATTGAGCTGCATCACAAGGACAACAAAAGACAATGTAGTGAATATTCTAAAAACCTCCCTTCCAATTAAGTCATAATACAGAATATACTTTCAAAAATCTCTGTTTAAGAGAACATTTTGTTATAGGTCCTGCTTCAGCTTTAGTGGTCCTCAGTAGGAAGTGTACAATGTTGTGTAAAGGCAGTCTAAGTTGTTACATCTGTTCTGGAGGGCAGAAGGAAATTGCTCTCAATATAGGAATTCTATTATATTTAAAATGATTTTTTTGCTGAAACTATACTGTATTTCAGTGGCACCCACATGACTCATATTTCTTAATAATAAGCATTAATATTATTCATTTGACTAAAATTTTCAGGGTAAGGCTACACTAGCTGCAAGAAATGAGCTAGTGTGGGCCACTTGGGAGCAGTCGGGCTTGATTAGAACAATCTAATCAAGCCTGACCATTCACACAGAAATGACTCCTGCTAGTGCTATGGTTTAATCAGCAAGCCACCTCAAACATTTGCCGATTAATTGCTTCCCTTGCTTGGAAGAAGGCAGGGGAAGTGGGGGGAAATGTATTTGGGACTGTAGGTGGATTTTTTCTGATATGCTGTATCAGTTACAAAAAAAGCTAGAAATATTTGCCTTCTCTTAAAGGGCTGGTTGTGACACTGCCTACTGCCTACTGCCATACATTGCTGTGTATCTGACTGTGAGTGGTTTCTCAGCCTGCTCTTTGAGGCAAGACAAGACATATATATATGTACACACACACACACACACACACACACACACACACACACACACAGAGAGAGAGAGAGGGGGGGGAATTTGCTTAAATGGGGCGAATCTGTACAACATAAAAATGGTCACAATTAGGGATTACAAACGGTTTGTATAACATAAAATCTGTACAACATAAAAAAATCCAGAGATAGGGGAAATTTGCTTAACAGAATCTTCTATGGGGCAAATTCGTACAGCATGAAAATGGTCGTGATTAGGGATTACTCTGTTTTCAATGCATTCCTATGGGAAATTTATGTAAAGGAAAATTTGCTTAACATAATTTCATTTGGAATGAATTAATCTTTATAGGTGATGTAGCACATGAGCAGTACTCTTCATGCAGTTAAAATATTTCATTTTTCACTCCCCATGCCCTCAGCCGAGCAGGGGGAATGATGTCTTTGCCAGTATCCTGAAGTAAGCCACTCCAGAATATTGGCAAATTGAAAGAGGAAGGCTTGCCTCGTCCTGCTTCCAGCAATCACATGGGCTGGCGTCAATCCAAGCTAGAGCAATCTTGTCTGCACCAGAAAATCAGAAGCCCCTTGACAGGGCCCAGAAAGGTGTGGGGAGGAGCTCTCTGGGAGTGGGCTGCTGTCCTGACATCTGAACGCCCTCTATAAGAGCATCCCAGTTACCTCTGCAGCACTCTGTCCAACAGGCTGGACAGCCTCTCAGTAATCCTTAGAACAGCCCTGAGAGGTCAGGCATCATGCAGACAGCAGTGGCTCGGCCTGTAGAAAAGCAATTTGCCTAGTGTCCCCCTTGTGAGTTTGAGTTGGAATCCAGTTAATTCCTGAACCACCGACAAAGCACTAAACCCTGGCGTGGTTCTTATGGTGGGTTTTTCCACTGGTGATGCCAATAGTCATTCAGTGCAAAAGGCACAGAGCTGCCTGAAAGTTAATTTTTAAACAACAATTCTTAGAATCCCCTGTCACACAGGTAGTGGCCAAGCCGGTTGAGGAATTCTGGGAGAGGTGGCCCAAGGAAGTAGGTTTTTCAATATGCAGAGGGGAAAAAGTTAATAATATAGTGTTAAAAGAGAGAGAGAGAGAGAGAGAGAGAGAGAGAGAGAGAGAGAGATGAGATGGGGACCGCCTTATAAATGTAAATAACCTGCATGTAAGTAACCTTGTATTTAAGCCTAAATAACCTTGTACTTCATTTCTCTTGAAGTGGCTGTTGATTTGGAGGAGGACTCCCGTCACAGTGCTAATTCCTTATGCGAGACCATGAACACCACTGTCCAAGAGGAAACACCACTGTTTGTGGAGCCCGCGGAAAACAGACATGTTCCTTGGAGACCCAAAGATCACTTAAATGGTGCCTATATGATCTTCTTTCTTCTGGGGACCAGCTCTCTTTTGCCACTGAACTTCATTATGACAGCAAAGCATTATTGGATGTACAAACTTCAGAATTGCTCAGAACAAATCTCTCCAGCACAGCAGGGAGACACGGATGTTCGGGTAAGCATGGCACATTTGTGTGTTAACTTTGTTGGATGATTTTTCACCCTTTTGTGGATCTGATTCATCATCATTTAGCCGCGAACCGAAGTAAATCAAAAGGTCCTGCATGTTTTCAGAGAGTTTATCGAAATATCCCTAACAGATGCTTTGTATAATAAGAAACTAAGCAAAAGTATTGCTGTGCCTTGAAGAGTCACAGATTTATTTCAGCATGGGCTTTTGTGGATCATAGTAATTGCTATGAGTCTGTTCTTCTCCCTTCTCAATTTTCCACTTTTTCCCTGCCTAATTTTCATTACGGATAAGACTACACTGTTATGCTTGCCATTGAACACAGCCTTCCTCTGATGTCTGATTTCCTCTCCCCTTGCCATCCCATAATACTGTACTTGCTATAATATGGATCGCTGACAGTGCCACATAAAATACAGTGGTCCCCCGCCCATTTGCAGTTCATATATTGCGGTCCCGCTATATCGCTGGACCACAGTATATGAAAAAAGACCCCCTGGGGTAAGGGGGGAAAGGCCAGGGGTAAGGGGGGGGAGGGTCTGTCAGAGGCCGCAGGAATGACTTCCGGTTTGCAGGGAGGCCTTTTGAGGCCTCCAAAAGAACCGGAAAGCCCTCACAGGCCCGCTCGGGGCACTGGGGGTAAGTACAAGAGCTCCCAGCTAGGCGCCCCAGGCCCAACCCAACCTGCATCCGCATATCGCAGATTTTCAATTATCGCGGGTCAGGTTGGGTCCCTAACCCCTGTGATAGGTGGGGGATCACTGTACCATTTTTTCATGTCCCTACCTTTCTACAGGGGCCACCTGTTTTGATGCATAAAAGAAAATTGAAATTGTTGATTATTTTTCTTTTGTAAAGAAGACATTTCCTACATGTGACTCCTTTCACCTAATAGCTAAACGTTTTTTAGTTTAGGGGCAAAGATACCTATGAAATGATATGCCAGATGTTTTCAAAAGTTATGTAGAAAGTCCATAACATGTAGAAAATGAATAAAGAAAAAAATCTCCTCTTACATATGCCGTGCTTTGCTTGTGGGTTGGCCAGAGGTGTGTGGTTAATCCATGTGAGAAATGGTGTATTGAATTAAAAGATAAGTACTGTATATACTCGAACATAAGCCTAGTTTTTCAGCCCTAATTTTGGGCTGGAAAAAAGGGGCCCTCGGCTTATATTCGGGTCAATACTTTTAGCCACTGAGGCAAATGCTTGGGTCGGTGGCTAAAAATCATTTTAAACATTGTGCGCCACTTCTCCTGACCCCCCCATGTTGCAGGGGAGTGGTGTACAATGTTTAAAACGACTTTTAGCCACTAACCCAAGCACTTGCCTTGGTGGCTAAAAGTCATTTTAAACATCACACACACACACACACACACAGTTCACAAAGGAGATGCTGCCAGGCCCTGCTGCATTTCCCACCCTAGACTTATACTTGAGTCAATAAATTTTCCCAGTTTTGGGGGTTTAAATTATGGGCCCTGACTTATACTCGGGTCGACTTATACTCGAGTATATACGGGTATTTGACCTAATCATTAGGATCGATGAGCAAAAGATTTGAGAGAGAAGAAAGTAGTGTACTTTTAGTGTACTCTTGCTGTCGATTTGTGTTCTTCACCCACATAATCTTTCCTGGGCTCCAGATTTCCTCTAGTCTTTTTTTCCAGCTGTGTAAACCACTCCATAAAAGTTACTAGTTAGGGGGAAACTCTGAAGCATGAGACCCTTGCCTTCTGGAGGAACTGGCAGGGAAGGGATGAAGAGTTATGGAAAGCAACATTTCTTTGCTGGCTATGAGGAAGGAAGCTTCCTAGATGCTCCCTAAGCACATCCGATCTCGCCTGATTTCGGAAGCTAAGCAGGGTCGGCCCTGGTTGGTACTTGGATGGGAGACCACCAGGGAATACCAGGTGCTGTAGGCGCCTGGAGAGTAGGAACTGACAAACCACTCTAGTATTCCTGCCATGAAAACTCCATGAACATGGGGTCACAAAAAGTCGGTCACGACTGTAACGACACAACAACACATGAGGAAGGAAACTCTCTTTCCTTCAGCAGCTTTCCCAGTTTCTGTACTCCAGCAGAGGAGGAAGTACTGTTACAGCCTGTCCTTCATCTCTGTTGAATTCCTGGTGGGTTGTGGTTGCCAGGCTGTTGCTTATAGGCAAGAGTGCATTTTGTATCCAGGTAATCCTGCTGGGAGCATAATGTGGCTACCTTTGCGTTTGGTCTCCAGTCTGGATTGTGTGTGTGTGGTGGTGGTGGTGGGGATTCCACTGAACATTTTTGTAGCACGTAATGTTTCTGAGATGCCATTTGGGTCACGATACAACATAGGGCAAGCTTTTCAGTTTCACTGTCAGAGCAGATCTAGACCTCACAGACAGATTGTAATTAGAGCTGAAAACACAGTATGAAACATTTAGGCCTTCTTTCTGTGTATGTGAAATAAGACTTCTAGGCGATCCCATGTTTAAGTCCTGAAGACCAACCACCAAACTAAGCAACCTCACATGTATATTCCTAGAGCTGAAAGATGCTTTTGTTAAGACACTCTGGTGGAAATGGGACTTCTGGTGCCAAACACGTTACTTACTTACTTACTTACTTACTTACTTACTTACTTACTTACTTACTTACTTACTTACTTACTTACTTACTTACTTACTTACTTACTTACTTACTGTGAAAGGTTCCTTTCCTCATCCCAATGTCCCCAAAGACCTCCTCGGGACAAAAGGTGCCCCTTGGGAGCACTGGAACACAAAACAAAGTGGATAGGAAGCTTGTGATTCTTATAAATTACAGTAAATGCATCCAGCACCTGATTCCAGTTATGCCACATACAATTGCACCATTTGTAAACGGGGTCAAGAGGAGGTAAACCCCACCCTCCCTCACAAAACTTAGATTTGAGTTCAGTAATAAAGCTATGAATTCAACTTCGAGTTGCTCAAACCCATTCCGAACCTAGGCTGCTGTTTCTTTTTCATTTCTCACGACAGTGTCATGAATCTCTTAAGACTACACTGCCCTGGTTCTCTCTTCATGACTTGATGTGGTTGGGCAGTGTAATTTAAAAGGCAAGAATGCAGAAGTGCTCAAATGAGAGCACATTTCAGCCCAGATGTCCCAAGTCCTAGTGTGAGCTTGATACAACTTACTAGTGTGTAGGTTTCTTTTTCTGGACTACAATTCCCAGAATTCCCCAGGCAGTCATATAACCTTAAAAACACAAAGTTTCACACTACTGTCCAAATCTGATATAGGAATATTGCATGTATATGTATTTATTATGCCAATTTTATATCTATGTAAATATTTTCCTTTTTTGCTAAGGTCATGGCTAATGCAAATAAATAAATGGTTGGTTGGTTGGTATTGATTGGTGTTAATATTTCACACATTTAAACTCAAATACTGATTTTTTTAAAATTCACTGCATATCCATCAGATAAGCACGTTAAACCAGTGCATACTCTGTTCAAGGCATTAAACATTTTTCTAATTCAAAATTTTCTGGAAAACTTGTGTCATTTGCAATAGAAGGTGCAGCTTGGAAATTCAATGTCATCTCAGAGTGATCCTAAAAATTCAGTGCTGGCACTTAGGGATTTGTGTATAAACGTTCATCAGTTTCGTGCTAGGACTTTGCGTTAGAAGATTAAGCTGTCTCTTAGGCACTTGTATATGGGTGCCTGGAAATGTGAAATCCAAATTCATATTGGAATAAAAAGGCCTATAAGAAATAAGGATGGTTCTGGATTGGAGAAGTCTAGATAAGAGGCTTTGCTGCAACAGATAACATGAAGTATATAGCCTTTGAAATTGCATTCCGTGTGCCATTATGGGGGCTTTTGTAGGAGCCCATGCATATGACAATACTGTGGTTGCACAATTATCCCACTGCAGGGTATGCTGAGCCATGAGAGCTGGATGTTGGGATGCAACATTGAGGGGGGAAAATAAGCCTTCTTGAGAAGAGGACCCCAGAGAACACCAAGTGAACCTAGGACCTGAAATTGCAGAAAGAGGAAGTCCCCATAGAGCCTGTATTCTGATGGAAAAGTCACTTGAAAATATTAGCTATTTATAGTGTTCCTGTGCAGGTGTTCCTGCAGGGGAGTGTGAAGATGATAAAGGGGTGGTGGTGGGGAAAGTACCGTACATGCATTCTACCATTCCATGAGCTTCATTCACTGAATGATGAAATGGGCTCCAGACTTAATGTATACTGTTTTGTGCAGCATAGTTTTGTTTTGACTAATCCTGTGCAAGTATATTCAGTCTGTTGTCAGGGCTGCCATTTCTGGTGCCGCTGATCTCCCCATTGGTTTGAAAACAAGAGGCTTTGTTGAATTCTTGCTTGTGTTGCGCAGCTCTGTCCCTGCTAGTAAACTATGGTTCTCTAAAACCCAGCTGATGACTGTCGTTCACTGGATTATTACAAATTGCAATTGCATACCTCGGAAGAGGGGAAAGATAGTGTGATCATCAACCGTAGCTAGGGCCAGGAGGCCTATCTATATGGACCACCCTGCATGCCTCTGGCTTTGGTGATCGAGCAGGTTGGTTAAAAATAAACAGGAAATTTTGGCTGTAGGACTCTACAGGTGCCAATTACAGCCCAGTGTTTCCAAAGCAAAAGCCTCTTAGCACCTGTTCTGAATTCTGCAAGCTGCTTACAGGACTTTATAGCTCCCCTCTCCTCCCCACCAAAAGTGCTGGCAGGTGTGAACAGGCTGCCAACTGCAGCCTTGAGCCTCTCTGGTCTTGGCACGCAAGACTAGGATGTTGTCGCTTTGCAATTCATGGGCTCAGCATTTGGATGCAAACCTGCCCGTGGTGTGTCGCGTCCCTCTCTGTGTAGTTTATCTTCTCCATTCTCCCCCCCCCCCACCTTCATTTTGGATTCTTAAATTTCTTGACAGGATGGTTAATAACTTCTGTGCACGGGTGCTGTGCTGTCAAGTCAGAACTGACCTATAGTCAGCTGCAATAGGGTTTGCAAGGTGTTTTGTACCTGTGCCACACCCTTAATGAGTTTACCCGGCCAAGTGGAGAGTCGAGCCTCGTTCCTCAGAGTCCTAGTCCCTCACTTGATTTGCTAGACCACACTTCTATAGTTAAATACGGTATAAATGTATCTGTCATGATAGGTAAATGCCAATTTTACTCCCTCTTCCCTTGAGATTGAACATATGGTCAAGTGCCAATACTGTTCAGAGTGTTGGTTTCTAAAATAGGGTAAAACAAATATACTTGATATCCACTTCCATTGAAACATCTCATTTCTCCAAAAAATAATCTGACAAAGGGAAGAATATGTAAGACACATCTTCTTACTTTTCCAGATTATGTCAATATTAAGCTGGGTCACACACACTAACCACACTGCCCAGACTTTCCTGGTTTGAGTCAGTTCCAGGAGGACAGGATGTGGAAATGGTTGTGAGAAATCTTCCTGCTCAGTACTACTCCTCTGAGGAGACGTGAGGGAGATTCTCCCCATGGAGTCAATGAGCAGTTGGCCACCTGGGGAAGTGGAGAAGGGCCAGTCAGGCTCAAGCATTGATTTGCACACTGCCTATAAAGAGGGACCTGGCAGCATACAGAGCCTGATAAGTGGACTGAGCTCCTGGGCGGAAGGGTTTTTTGGAATAGCTGGGTAGCGGGCGGTGCTTTCATGCTTATGTAAAGCATGAAGTTCCCTGTCTCTACTGGTTCTCCTAGGCTACTATTTACATATTGACAGAAAGTCAGCATAGTTCACGAGCATACGCCTAATATGAGTTAAGCAACAAGGCAGCAGATGAGTATAGTGGTCTCCTTAGAGATAACAAGGCTAAAAATGAAGTAACTTCTCTTTCTCATTTAAATACATCATTCCACTTTCCAGACTCTTTGAAGAAATGCTCAAATCAGGTATGGAATCAGGCTAAGCCTTTCGAGGTACTCTCCCCTCCCTTCTCCTCTGCTGAAATAATTCTTTGCTAATTACCACTGTGAGCACCAAATAGTGTGGTTTCTCACAGCTATAAAGTCAGAAGATATGGCTTCCCAATTAATGGGCACTTCCTCCCCTCTCTCATGGTCTGCTCATCCCAGGCCAAATTAACAGGCCTGTGTTTCAAAAGAATAACTGAAACCATGATGTATTCTTGAAGGCAGACAAACCACAGAGCACAGAGAACTTCTGAAGATTCTGGCCTCAGAGTCTGGTGAAACGTCAGGAATAAGAACTTCCAGAACACGGCCAAACAGCCCGAAAAACTCACAACAGGTATAGGAAACCATGATTTCTCATTTTCCTGTCTTTTGACCAGCTGTTTCTGTGAGCTGCAGCCGACATATTCAATAGTGAAGAATGATGGGAGTTATAGTCCAACAAAATCTAGAGGGGCATGTCTTCTACACCTTGGGCCTAATAGTTCCCCCTTTTGCAACCGGCTTCATACATTCCAAATAGACTTAGACTGTCTGGATGGCAGAGCATAATTTACCCAGGTTTCTAGTCTAATGTGTGAAGTGTTAACCAGTGCAATCTAGAGAGATAGTATATCTGGTTCTGGAATTGAACCAGAGAGATTCCAAGAATGCTCTGTTTGTATATTGCCTGTATAACATTTAAGGTAACTCTTGCCTCCGGGACAATAACATGGCAAAAGCCTGCAGCAGTAAAACCTAGAATGATAAAACTCTATTAAGAAGGGCTATAAAATGGTGTATCCTCAAAGAACTTCACAAATGTTATAAGTAATCCATGGAGCAAACTTTTAAGACCTATATTGCTCTCCTGATTTTACAAACAAGGGATAGAGGCTGCTTGATTGTATTTCCCCTAAGGCCAGTAACCCCATGCCCTTCCTGGGGTGTGTTTTTCTTGCCAGTGAGATGCAGGTACATGTGGAATTTTGGGACATTCTCTAGACCACAACACATGAATAATTATTATATATACCTGAATGCATTCAGACAAAGCAGATCATTTTGAATGGTTGTTTATTTTTTCGAAGTTACCTCTACAGCAGGGCTGTCCAACTTTGAACAGGCCGAGGTCTACTTTGTCCGGCCTAAAGTGGTTGAGGGCTACTACACTAATACCTCTACTTATGAATTTTGTCCATTCCGAGCACATGCTCATGGCCCTTGAACTGCCCACTCAGCTAAGACAGTGGGCTGGCAGACCCAGAACTTTGCTGGGGCAGTGGTGGTCCTTGGGATGGGGGAGGGAGGAGTGGAGAACTTATCCCCTCACATTTTTATTGGTGCTTGGTGGGCTACTTTTGAACCCTTCGTGGGCTACCAGTAGCCCGCGGTCTACCTGTTGGACAGCCCTGCTCTACAGGCATTCCTGCTAACAATGTAATAACTCTGGAAGTTGAGTCATGGCTACTGGACTTCTTTTTTGAGAGATAGAAAAGAAGTCCAGTAGCCATGACTCAACTTCCAGATAAACTCACCTGGATGACTGTGAATCTTCATAGACAAATGTAATAACTCATCACTACCACCAGGATGTATTCTAAGTGTTGGTGGCATAGAGTTGTTTCCAGAGACAAAGTTGATGGAAGTGCAGACTTCCACGTGCCGGTCCTGGTTATTCCTCACCATTGACTCTGGAAGTGCAGACTTCCACATGCCGGTCCTGGTTATTCCTCACCATTGACTCTGCTGGCTAAGGCTCATGGGAATTGTAGTTCTTTGGCATCTGAGAGGTCCACATGTTGCCCCTGGATTCCAAAGGCTTAAGAATAGAGACCAGTTTAATGAATACATTGGATGCATGGCTGGCAAAACCGTGATGATATTTGTTGTTGTTGTTCAGTCATTAAGTCATGTCCAACTCTTTGTGACCCCATGGACCAGAGCACGCCAGGCCCTCCTGTCTTCCAATGCCTCCCAGAGTTGGGTCAAATCCATGTTGGTTGCATCAATGACACCGTCCAACCATCTCATTCTCTGCTGTCTCCTTTTCCCTTTGCCTTCAAACATTCTCAACATCATGGACTTTTCCAAGGAGTCCTCTCTGTTCATATGATGACATTACTTGTGTATTGAAGTGAACACATGGGGGGGGGGACAAAGCTGTTTGGGTAAAGCCACAGCATACATTGAATTGGACCAGAATTCCAGGTATCTCACACAATATTTTGGAGATAGTTCACTCATAGGGTAGCCACAAGGTTGAGGTCACTTGACAGTACACAACAACACAGCAACAACACAGAATGGCAATCTAGTGACCAGGAAGCACTTCACATGTTGACAGGAAATGACAGCAGTGCTTGTATGAACAATGTTGTAATAGTAATCATGTGCCATCAAGTCTATTCTGACTTAGGGCAACCCTTTTCAGGGTTTTCCGGGTAAAGAATATTCAGAAATAATTTACCATTCCATTCTGGGGACATAATAGGACCGTGCAGCTTGGCTAAGACCTCACGAGTTGGCTCTACTCACAGGAAGGACGGGTGGGTGGGTGGGTTAGCTCCTGACCTTTGGCTCTTCAACTACTGAGCTACGCAAGCAGCTAGTGTTGTATGGGTGATAGAAGAAGGAAATCCTCCAATTGAGAGCCTGTGTGTTTTAACGCCACATAGAAAATGGTCTTGGACACCAGGGCCTGGGAGACCAAGATTTGAGTCTCCTTTGAGATGTGTGACTAATTAATGGGTGGCTTTGAGCCAGTCTCTCTCCCTTTTTCTCCTCCCCCCTCCCCAGTTTCCGGGGGTTTGGAAGATAAAGAGGTGACGAGGAGAGACATAGAGAACATACAGATGAGTGATTTAGAACTTTGATCACGGACCAACAGATTATTGATCTCATTGGAGGAAAAGTGAGATATACATTAAAATTCCCTTTGATCAGCATGAAAATGGCGAGGCCGATCAAGTTTCTCTGTCCTCTTTCTATCAGACTCTTGGTGGAAGAAAGCAGCTGTGGTTCTTGGACGGTTCTCTACCTCTGTGGCCAGTGTGGAAGCTCACCCTGCTACACGAGGCTAAAAATGTCTTGGTTGATTCACAAGGCCAGTGCATCTGGTCATGTAGCTAGAAAGAGCCACATCTGTTTACCCTCTCAAGTCACTCCATCTGTCTCTTTGTGACATAAGAGCAGCAACCTTGGGGTATTTTGTTTTTCAGTAGGAAGGGTCACAAGGTGCTGTACAGATTTAACAAGCTGACACTGAAGCCCGTGTGGGGATTAACATACTGAGCCATCAAAATGTTGCAACTTGGGTGATATCATGTTGAGTTGTAATATTTTAGGCGAGAAGTGTTTGCTCTCTTGTCGGCCTTCTCCCGGTGCCTCTGGGAAGGACCTGACACTGAAAGGTTTGGCACTGTGAATTCGGCTGGTGTCACTTTCCTGAACCAGTCTCAGCAGACTTTATCTGAAATATTCAGGTCAGACGCAAACTCTCGGCAGTCACCTCATGCATTAGAACCACAGATTTGAAACGTTCGTGTTTCAGGAAGATGTCGCACAGGATCCCCCAGCCAGCACAGATGGGAGCCATGCTGTCTAAAGGACTAGGGATGTTTGGAAGTTGAGTCATGGCCACTGGACTTCTTTTGTTGTGGGATCCAAACATTTTGCTACTCATCCAAGTAACTTCCTCAGTCGACTTGGATGAATAGCGAAACATTTCGGCTCCACAACAAAAGGAGTCCAGTTGCCAAGACTCAGCTCCCAGATAACCTCACCTGGATGACTGAGAACCTCCATTAAGATTCTGGACACCATGTCCAGGCTGCCTATTACTTACTGCCAATAGTTGCCTTGCAGAAGAGAAGGAGCAGGTTGGATAAAATCTTCTCCACTTTTCTCCAGTGGGCTTTTTCCTTCTTGGAATTTTCCTCTTCCAGTTATGAAGACACCCTACAGATGTTTATAATAGAGATTTCGAGGTTCAGGGAACCAACTGTGTTGAGAAAGATGCCCAGAGAACTTGGAAGGCATTCTAAGGTTCCTCTGGCCCACTTGAGAACTGGGCACAGCACGGGAGGTGAAATGATCTGGGCAACCACAATACTGTGCCACCGCTTAAGAAATATATACAGTAGATAAAAACAGAACATTGAGGACATTCAGAAGGATATTGCTCAATGAGCCATGGTGAGGAGTTGATTCCCCACTATGCCTTGTAGGAATAGAAGCACCCTCAGTAGTACTGGGCAAATTACTTGGTATCAGAATGATAGATCCATTGGGAGCACTCTATACCTAGAAACCCATTCATAATTCTTATGAATGGGAATATAAGATAGTGAATGGTAGCAGCAACATAAAGAAGAAGGTGTTTTCACAATGTTTAAATGTGGGCCGGGTTGTCAAAGACACGGATCTGTCACAGAGGCACAGGCCATGCATGCACACTTCCTATCTGACCATTGAAATGGATGTGTTTTTGTTTCGCTAGGGAAGGGGTGACACAGAATTAGAGTACTGTAGGTGCTGTAGGCACCTGGAGTAGGAACTGGCAAACCACTCCTGTATTCCTGCCAAGAGAACTCCATGGACATGGGGTCACGAAGAGTCGGTCATGACTGTAACAACACAACACACACACACACACACACCCTAATTCCTATTAGAGTAGTCTAGTGTCTTTGAGTTTAGTGCCAGTGTCTTCTAGATAGGGTTCCAGTGTGACATCTTCCCACCTTCTATCCCTTATCTCTTCTCTCTCTCTTATATTTGACCTGGTAAGTTGACATTCTTTAACTAAAGGCACAGATTTGTTGTACAAGACAGAATTCCTCGGAAGACCAGCAGTCTTCTAAGTTCCAAATGAAACTGAGACTGCACAGCAGCTTTGCCAGCAGTGGCTGACAGAGGTTTTAACAAGGCAGGAACACTTCCACCACTTTAGAGCCATTGCACAGACCTTTCCCAAACTAAGGAAGGGTAGTCTATATGTCCGCATAAGGATATCTGCTATCTTCATCAGTATTTAAAGGAAATATACTCCTCTTTGAAAATTACAGCAAAAGAGGATGGCAATTTCCAGCTCTTCTACAGCGTTAAACTTGTTCCAAAATTACTAGATTAGTTTGAAACAGAGACCTTGCTCAGTAGATCACAAGTAGCCATTTTCATGTTAGTTGTTGTTTTAACAGTCGTGACCAACACTTCGTGACCCTATGTTAGTAGGTTATGTTATTTACTAATGTAATTGATTTCCTGTCTGGTCACGTATAGGCAAGTCAAGTTATTCAGTTAAGTTAATTAGGTCAGTCTTTTGATAAACAGTAGAATTTTGAGGCTTATAATAAAATTTGAGACATCAAAAACAAGTGAAACAAGTGGTCTCTCAATGACTAACAAGTTTTATTTTGCATAAAAGTTAATGAACTCTGACCTATTTCATTGACTCTTGTATATCATGAGAAGGTGGACTGGAGTCCATAAACATTTATGCTACATTAGTTATGTAAGTCCGTAACGGGCCACTGTAAGTACCCAGTGTTGTAAATTGGATAGAGTGATTGACAAAGATGAGCAAGAACCCTGGAGAGCAGTATTCAAATCCCCACTCTGCTGTGGAAGCTCACTGGGAGAATAGACCTGGTAAAACCACTCCTTAAATATCTCACTTACAGTACTTTGAAAGCTTGGTTAGAGTTACTATATTCAGTTGATGACACATACCTAAGGGGTCACTAGACTCTGATGTTTTTGCCTTAAATAAAACTGTTTTCTGCTTTTCAAGTCAGTTGCTCACATTTTCTCAGTCTGTCTGGCACACATTTGTTAGTATAGTATAGCTTGAAGAGTTAGTGGAGCAGGGGTAGAACTTATTCTCAGATTGTGTGCACTTTTCCTGCGAAGTCACCTACAGCCAAGTTTGACTTGGCTCCAAGTGATTGTTTGTTCCACTGCTATCCTATCTTTTTACCATCTTGGAACAGGAACTGATGTACATCCAGGCGGGCTCCTAAAGAGTCTGGAGAAGTTCGTTTTGTGAACTGTTCTCCAGTTAGTTCTGATCATGCTTGCCGAGGATTATGGGAACAGTAGCCCAAAAAGGTAATTGTTCCATGGTTTAGGTTCCCCTCCAGGACTCTGATCCATCGCTTAGCTTCAGCAGATTGATCTCATTGTTTGGACTTCGAGCCCTGGAACATTTTGCCCTTGTTTTCCTTTGAGAAGAACAACAGGTTGATGTCACGGGTACATAGTTTCTTGATAACGAACCAAATATCTGACTCTTGTCATCTGATCTTTCGTCTCCTAATAAAGCTCATTGCAATAATATCTAAGGGGCCCTTTTTTTTGGAACTCACTTCATTCCTGATGGATGACTATCAGGTTTGGCTATATTCCTCCTTTGGGCATGTGGTTGAAATTATAATCATGTGAAACTGAATTTGATGATTATTTTTGGTGCTCTATGGTCAAAGGAACAGCATCTAGGCGGGTGGGTCGTGGGGGAAGAGGTATAGCAGAGACAGCATGCATTTATTCTTGACTTCATGCCAATCTTGGATTGGGTCTCAAAATGTAGTGACATTAAGAAAAGACATTTTGCTATTTTAAGACACCACCTGGAGAAAAGATATAAACATTAACAAGCAGCCTGTTTGGGAGTATTTGGACCGATGGCGAGTTTGGGGAACTAATGTTGTTTTGCACTTTTTTTTTAAGAAGAAAAAAGTAACCAGCTGTTCAGGTGAAACTATTTTAGTGAAGAATATAGCATAGATTTACATGTCTTTTCTTTATGGCATAAAATAAAATGGGTGTTAACATGCTTTGACAGAAGCAAAGGCAGCTATCTCCCTTAGATGCATATTTTATAGCCCCCAGTATAAAGGCGAAAAGGCTCTTCTGACCTGTGAATCCAGACATGACATCTGGGAGCATAAAAAGGACAGCCTCTCTCACCTCAACAGTGAGAGAAAATAGAAGGTACTGAGAAAGAAAAGACAAGAAAAAAATTATTCTCACTTTCAGTCATTGAAATCCCTGCAGATGTCACAACCCAGATGGTTTACAGGACCAGGTGGAGATTAAACCTAACTTTTCCAAAAGGCCAGCTCTCTCCCTGTGTAAAATTTAGGTAACAGGTGTGCCCCGTGCTTAATTTCCGAAGGCACTCTCTCATAAACAAGATTTAGATCATGTCAAGGGTACATTAAGAAGATTTCTTGATTCAAAAGAGGTGTTAAAATGGGTTCAGGAATTACTGGCCTGTTTAGGAATTACCAGGTTGTTTGAATTTGGGATCAACATATCTGCATCCATTCAGAAATGAAACCCTATACAATAGGCATGTAATGTATTCCATGAGACATGGGGGGGGGGGTTTGCTGTCAACTGAATGCAACAAGGCTGCAGAAAATGTAGTTCCAAGGAAATAAGGCATTCCATTTACACCAGGGGTGTCCACACTTCGGCCATCCAGATGTTTTGGACCACAACTCCCAGAATTCCAAGCCTGTATTGCCAATGACAAAGGACTGTGGGAGTTGTGGTCCAAAACACATGGAGGGCCGAAGTTTGGACATGTCTGATTTACCCAGAATAGTGACAGAGCACTCAGGTTTTCCAGAATATGTCATCAAACTTGGGTCCCCAAATGTTTTTGGAGTAAAAGTCCCAGAAATCCTGACTGGCTGAGTATGTGGTGAAAGCTTCTGGGAGTTTTAGTTCAGGAAAACCTGGGGTATGGATGGGAACCACTGAACTAGATGGTAGGAAAAGTTGGACAGGGAGGGCACTTGATTGGTATTGTGGCCACCAAGTGTGTATTAATCTTAAGAGGAGGTCTAGGAGGAGATATGACACTTAGGATGTAATTATATCGTCCAGGATGGCTGAACTGATACAAAACCATCTGAAACTGGGCTGAATCCAAATGCCTCCTAGCCAAAGGATTCTGGACATTAACTAGGACAGTGTTGGCGAACCTATGGCACAGGTGCCAAAGGTAGCACTCGGAGCCCTTTCTGTGGGCACCCAACATTGCTCCTTCACAGCCACCTGTATTCAGGTTAAATGGTTGTATTGGCATTTTGCGAAAAATTAGTGGGTCTTGAATCTCAGTTTGGGCACTTGGTCTCTAAAAGGTTCGCCATCACTGAACTAGGACTACTCTCAAGAGCATCTTGGTACAGTGGTTGAACTACAGTACTGCAGCTATAACTGAACTCACTACCTGGGGTTCAATCCTAGGTAGCTTGCCCAACGTTTACTCAGCCAGCCATCCTGCCGAAGTCAATAAAATGAGTATCCAGCTTACTGGGATTGAGGGGAAGCAGTGTGTTTTGTATTTGAGTACAGTGGTACCTTGTATAAAGGGATTATTTGTTCCAAATGAAATTATGTTAAACAAATTTTCCTTTATACAAATTTCCCATAGGAATGCATTGAAAACAGAGTAATCCCTAATCACAACCATTTTTATGTTGTATGGATTCGCCCCATAGGCAATTCTGTTAAGCAAATTTCCCCTATCTCCGGAATTTTTTATGTTGTACAGATCTTAGGTTATACAAACTGTTTGTTATACAAGGGTCCACTGTACTTTTTGTATGAAGTACAAAATGTACAACCTTGCATGTATCTTTCCAGCCAAATTTTACTAAAAGTGCTTTGGGTTTCTTCCTTCCTCTGCTTCCTTTTAGGCCACAAAAATTGGTATGGGCAAGTAAACTTGAATGATTTCTTATGAACTCACTAGGAGGTCATGCAAACCTATTTGCAAGGCTGTTCAAGTAATGAGGAAGCAAGTCACTCCACCCACCCTCCAATAGTGAAGGCTTCCTGGACTGAATAACTTCTAAGTTCGCAAAACTGATGCAGACGGAATTGGTTTGGCATCTTTAAGTACCAAGTGACTCAGTCGTGACTATGACTAATTTGTGTGGGGGAGGTTTTATGGCTGTCTGTGCAAAGCAAAATAAACAGGGCTGTATATGGGACTTCCTTTCCCTACTTCCTTCCCTAATTCTGCCAGGTTGCAAGGTGGCCTAATTTAAACAAGGACATTTGAGGGAGCTGGGGTGTGGTAGGGGAGCAGCAGCAGGAGCTACTACGTGAGTTTTATTGCTTATGAGAAGTGCTGGCTTTCTGGCCTTGAAAAATGAAATGCTTTATCTACGGGATATGGACAGCCAAGTCAGCAATGATGATGCAGGCCCTTGCTGACCTCTAAATGTCAGAGGGTAAGAAAGGAAATGGGTTTGGGTGACAGGAGAGACGAGCCACTTCATAGATGACAGAGTGGGCCATTCCAGTTGCTAGGAGAGGTGGCAGGGTTTGGGAAGGCACTTATTGGCCCCACATTCTCACTGTGTTCCCAGATTCTCACTCGAGTAACCTTATTTTATTTTATTTTATTTTATTTATATACCGCTCCATCTGACCAAAGCCAAAGCTAGACTTACAACCAATCTTTGTGCTGTTATAGTTCTAATTTTTTCAATCACCTCAACCCAGAAATTATATATTCTAGGGCAATGTCACCAGGAATGTAAATATGTACCCATTTCTTTAGAGCCTCGCCAACAATTTGGGTCTAAATTTTTATTTATATGATTCAATTTCAATGGGGTATAACTACTTTTGTGTGCAGCAGCTAGATAAATAATTGCTCAATGGTAGAAAACAGCTGCAGAAATTTTAATGAATGTTTGGGAATCCTGGTTATGGAAATGAGTTTTGATGGAAAAGCTCACTGCCCACTTAAATCTGAAGTACCAGAATTCCAGTATAGACTCATTTTTTAAAACCTAACTTCCTTTTATTCAATATTGCAATAATCACACTGACTCTCCTAACAATCTTCCCCCCTTCCCCAACTACTCATGCTGGTTTATGGAACTGTGTATGTTAACCAGTAATGCCAGTTGGTATGCTTACTCTGTGGGGTTTGGTGGCTTATAACTATTTTATGGGTTTTTATATTTTATCTTATTAAATTTTTATTCTTTCAAAAAGGTTTACTTTATCCTAGGAACATTTATTTTTATGTATTTATTTTAGAGTATCTGTCTTTGTAGCAGAGAAATGGGTTCCTTTCTCATCTATGCAATATTTTTGCCTTTCAATTTACCATTGATTTCTTATTGTTACCAAATGAACTAAGAACCCTTTAGCTTCATAAAGATGCACTAATTCTTTCTGGACAGTTGTCTATTTTTGAAGTGGTGCAGTGAAACCCGTGACTGGGCTGTGCTGTGCCTGACTTGCCATGAAGTGGGTTCAAGCAACCGTGGTCTGGTCTTTCTGTAGTTGAACTTGGGGGCGTTAAATATTTCTCTGCACTTAATCTTTTGACAAACTGCATAGTTCTTTTGGCATTGCAGAGGAATTTTAATAATGCCGGCATCATTGCCAGATACGCTCAAGTGAAATGAAGTGCCAGCCAACGGGGCCTAATGCATGTATATGTCCAACATATCAAGTTGATTGCACAGTTTGGAGCCTGGTTGCCTACTGAGGAACCATCACCTACTATTGTGCAAGCAATTACATGCATTAATGGGCTGGTAAAGGTGTGGAGACTTTGGGGTCCTTGTTTTTTTAAGGTACTGTATTAGCATAACTTACAGAATCTGTTGTTATAAATAACCCATTTTAGTAATTGGAATCTAACACTAGCTCCTAATTTTGCCCAAAGTACAGTGGTACCTCTACTTACAAATTTAATCCATTCTGAATGCATGCTCTTAAATCAAAAAACTCTTAAGTAGAGGTACCATATCTAAAAAATTGAAAAAATGAATACAAATATTTCTATACCAATGAAATTCCATGCAGTGCAGATGGTTTCCCTCTTCCTTATGATGGAACCATTCTTATCTGCTGTACTTGTAGACTTGCTGTTCAGAGTTAAAGTGGTACCTCAATTTAGGAATTTAATCCATTCTGAAAGCATCCTCTTGAGTCAAACTACTCTTAAGTTGGGGTACCTATCTAAAAAATTGAAAAAAATAAGTTTAAAAAATCTAAAAAATGAAAAAGAAGTAAGTTGAGCAGAACATATGAATCAGCCATTGAATCAGCCAAACTTACTCTACTTGGCAGCTTATTCGTAGATTTCAGCCATTGAATCATCAAGCTGGGGAAAGTTTGTGGACCCCTTTATAGCTACCCTCCTGCTCAATGCAGGACATCCAGTGCTCAAGAATCCTCAAAAGGGAGGTGTCCTACTTCTGCTTGAAGGCCTCAAGAACAAGGAGAACATACCCACCACTCTAAGCAGTTGGCACCCTTATGAAACTCATGTAAACCATTCAGATATTTATGCTGATGTTCCACTGAAATCTGCCCTTCTGTAACCTCATCTGACTGCCAGCCTGCCCTTTAGAGAGACAGAACACCATCTGTACATTCACCTATCTCACGGCATTTCTGTAGAGCCAGATGTTGGGAGTTCATTCCCCCATTGTGCTTCTTTGACAGGGGCTAAACTTGATGATCTGTGAAGGCCCTCCAGCTCTGCAGTTCTAAAGTTCTTCTTCTTCTTCTTCTTCTTCTTCTTCTTCTTCTTCTTCTTCTT
>JAHTLZ010003518.1:18136295-18148818 GCA_023846285.1 Phrynocephalus versicolor
CTCCCAGCTAAATTTCCCCAGCCCTTCATGGGACTGTATTTTCTATGCCCCTGCCTATCTATGTTGACCTCCTCTGAACCTGGTCTAGCCGGTCTGTGTTTCCGTTGCCATTGCTTAATGCTAGAACATAGGAGGAAGAAGCAGACAAAGGTTTCTCAGATTAAATGCAGATGCAGGGGAAACTTAACCATAGCAGCCTAGATGCCCTGAGCACATCCGATCTTGCCTGATCTCAGAAGCTAGGGTTGGGCCTGGCTAGTGCTCCTGTTGATGGGAGACCACCAGAGAATACCAGGTGCTGTAGGTGCCTGGAGTAGGAACTGGCAAACTTCTCCAGTATTCCTGCCAAGAAAACTCAATGGACATGGGGTCACGAAGAGTCAGTCACGACTGTAAAGGCATAACAACAACAAACATTAACCATTAAGTCATTGTAAAGACTATTCACATTTCATGCACTGCAATGAGGATGGCTTCTCAAACTGGAGCATGGTGGTGTTTCTGGACGGACCTAAGTCCTCGCATCTCCTCCTTTTCCAGGAGTGATGTGTGCATTGTAACCGGCACCATTAAAGCAGAGTAGTTGCTACATCTGATTAAATTGCAGATCCTTCCATTTTGTAGTTTCTTGTAGCCCACGACATAGTTGGGTTTCCTTTAATGACTACAGAGAAAGAGTGTGAATGCTGTAGCTCTGTCAAGAGGAAGAAGAGGCTGTTGCATGAAGCTGTTAAAGTTTTCATTAGATAGATAAGAAGGAAGGTCTAATCTAATCTGACATTATTGAATCCTGAGCCCCTGCCCAGCTGCTATCTACTTTGCTTTCCCCTCCCTTCTTGCCCTTCAGGTTACATACTGAAGGAGGTGTGGATTATTTTAATGATTTGTTTTTGTGTAGTAAGCGTATTGTTACTTATGGCTATTCAAACATGACATACAATAATACAGCTGAATGCATCTGTGTAAGTAATAAATCAGAAGGGGTTGTCTGTACAGATTCCTTATCTGGGTGATTGTGAAATCAACCAATAGAACAGCCTTGGCTTAAAATGACCCGACTTGAGTTAGTCCTCCATAAACAGCTCCATAAAAAAAACAAGACAAAGGAGCTGGTATAAACCATTTATTTATTTATTTATTTATTTATTTATTTATTTATTTACCACAATCTGATTTTCCTCAAATGGGAAAATAGATAATAGAAAATAGATACCCATCTGCTATCACCCAATAAAGTAACTGTAAGGTTGGTCATGCTACCTTCATAATTGCCTCTGATACCTCAAATACCAGTGTATTTACAATTTTGAATAACGTTGTCAAGAATAAATAACATCAAGTAACATGTATAACTATCCCATACAACACCAATATAATTGATTGCACAGATATCATAGGTAAAATATAATTGATACAATTACAAGACCAAACATGTGATGTTAAATTTATTTCACTTCACATTAAAATAAACACAGAAGAATTATTAATATTGATGGCTGATCTCCTTTGTGCAAAATTTATAAAAGGCATCCAGTTCTTATAACAATGTTTATTTCAAGATCCTATTTATAATATTTTTCTATGTGTGTTTACTCAGAAGTAAGATCAGAGTTCCACAGTTCTTACTCCCTGATAGCTACGTTTAGCTTTTAGCTATTGTTTTTCGTAATTGAGACATAAAATCCTGCAAGGACCACTCTACCACCGCAGCAGTAAAAAAAATGGTAACAATTACATTAGTTTCATAATTTGTTGCCTTGGATAATGTTCAAAATCAGTTGACAAAACAGTAGCCTAATGATAGAGCTGGCCATGCCTGTGATACAGATCTCAGCAGTCAATATGGTTTTAGGTGTTATTGCATGATATGATCAAAAAGGTTGGTATATGAAGGATTAGGGTCTTTCATGGATCCTAATCCCAACCTAGATTTAAGATCAAAGCTCCTGGAAGCAAAGAGGCAACCAGCAAGATCTTCTCAATGCTTTTGACATATGCTTAGGGTTCCCTAGATCCTGTTTAAGAATGGTATTCTTAACCACATGAAGTTTCTGAGAAGGCTTCATAGCCCTTACTAAACTATGCTGCACCTTGCAATAATACAGTATGTCCAATTACTGTTCTAGCCTGCCCCCCTTTTAGCTCTTGCCGTCCTTGCCCCTGTGGAAAGTTCTAGAGAGGAAGGAAAGAAGGAAGGAAGCAAGCAAGCTTATTGGAGCATCTGGAGGAGGGCGATCTACTCAGTGCTGTTGAAATCACCACACATTTTTGGAGCCGTCTCTGGACTGGGTATTTTGGGGCTGGGGAAGGTGAGACTAGCGTAGAGGGGAAGAGTTCAGTAGCTCCATGCACACTCATTAGAAGCATGGCTCAGGACTTGGCCATCTAAAGATGAACTCACGGCGGCAAGCTATTCTTGGTACCAATGTGCTTGCCGCTGCTAATTTCATGCCCTGTAATCCAGGGAACGCTCTAGTGCTTTGCTCCGTCACCCAGGGAGGAGCGGCTTTTTTAGCCCAGCAGGAGTCCAGATGCTTCTACTCCTGAATTTTAAGCTGAATAAAAAGCTACTTTTGTAAAATAATTTTGGGAAAGCAGGGCTGAAAGTTTCCGATTTCTTTTTCTTTCTCCATTGGGAGAAGGCAAATATACTTTGTGTATACAATCTGCATCTCTTTGAGGGCCAAGCTACTGATTGTGCACCAGATGTTTACTTCTCACTTGCTTTTCTTAATAATAAATGTCATTTTAGGGACATATGTTACAGGGACAGTGGTACTGGGAGGGTAAGGTTTATCCTTTCCCTCTCCAGCGATGACCCTTCCTCAGTTGCTACCCCTAAGCTCAGGTAGAGATGTGGTTCCTCTCTCTCCCCCCCCCCCCAAGAAATTTCTGGGCAATCTCATGGGGCTTCTCAGAGGTGTTGAGGTCATTCTCCCCACCCCACCCCACCCTGAGGAAATGTCCCACTGGACATGATTGTTACAATTTGTGTAGAGTGCTGACATTCTTGAATACATTTCAGTGGAAAGGGCTTTAAACTGTGCAGAAAGTGGTACTCTGAGAAACAAAATAAACAAGATAAACAAAAAGAGGGCTTAAGAATCCCGAGTTTTGTTTTCATGGGGAACTGGAAAATATCAGTGATGCAGGGGAGGCTTGGCATAGCACCAAGGCTTGCAATACAACAAAGAGTAACACATTTCTTCAGCACCTGTCACATCCTTGCACTCTGTAACCGCACAGGGAAGATAAATTGGTAATCCCAGTAACAACTCTAAGAAAACTGGATACAGTGACCCCCCCCACCTATTGCAGGGGTTAGGGACCTAACCCGACCTGCGATAAGTGAAATTCTGTGATATGTGGATGCAGGTTGGGTCGGGCCTGGGGCGCCTAGCTGTGGGCTCTTGTACTTATCCCCAGCCTGGTGCTGCCCCAAACGAGACTGCGGAGGCCTTCCTGGGCCTTTGGGGGCCTCCAGAAGGCTCGGGAAGGCCCTCGCAGGCCCATTCAGGCCAGCGCCAGTCCTGGGGTAAGTAAGGGAGGCCTGAAACAGACCTTCCCCCCTTACCCCGGGGGGCCTTTTTTCATATGCTGCGGACCTGCGATATAGCGGGACTGCAGTACATGAACTGCGAATGGGCGGGGGACCACTGTACAACTATGGTATATACATTAAACAGGATGTGTAGACACCTAGGTTCTGGAGACCGTGTTTCATTCTGTGATGTGACATCTAGTCTCCTTTGGAAATGATGGATAAGAGCCAACCTGTATAGCCTTGGGCAAGCTGCACAGTCCCAGGAGCTCCCCCCCACAAAGGAATGATATACCGCCTCTGTGTGTGTTCTCTTTCCAGAAAACCCTGAAAAGAGTCACCGTTGAGTCAGAATCAACCTGATGACATGCAATTCCTGTTTATAACACGAAGAAAAAACTATGCAACCTTTGGTTTCTTGTGGTCTTTGTTTCATCAGAACTGAGGAACAATAACTAATAATGCCACATATTTTCCAGAGAGGCTGCTAGCTCAGTGAGGATATCTTGAGATCTGCAGATGTACTCCCTCAGCTAAACCAATAGAGTGTTGAAGGCTTAAGCAGTGGTGGCCAAACTTCAGCCCTCCAGAGGTTTTGGATCATAACTCCCACAGTCCTTTGTCATTGGCAATACAGGCTTGGAACTCTGGGAGTTGTGGTCCAAAACATCTAGAGGGCCGAAGTTTGGCCGCCACTGTAAGGACTTTGCCAAGTCTGCAGTTGTGTGAGCTCTGCAGCACCTAAACCCACGGCCTTCACTAGGCCTGCTTTTGTGAATAATGGCAGGGAGACTCAGGGATAGGTGGCTTCATGACCTTTGTTCTTTTTTGCAGCTTTGTATTTTTTTTTAAGCAACAATTCTTTGACACTTATTTCCCCCGCTTCCCCAGGACTTCTTCGAAAGCTACATTTCCGTGGCCTCCACTGTGCCTTCTGTGCTCTGCTTGATTGGGAACTTCCTGCTGGTCAACAAGTAAGTGCGGCTGCATTACTCACCTTCACTTTGCCCCCTCTTTTCTGCCTTGGCCAGGCCACTTCCCTCTCCAGGCTGAAGCGTTAGCACAGCGGTGAGCCTGCAGCCTGGCTCAAAATCACTTGATGGGCAATTGGGCTTAGCCAGGAAACCCCTTCAGAACAAAACTTATTGAGGTGACTGCATCTCTCTCTCTCTCTCTCTCTCTCTCTCTCTCTCTCTGCCCCTTTCTAGTCCCAGACAGAGACAACCTGTATTGAAAATCGTTCAACGGGTGTCTTAACAAACTTTCAGGTCTCCCACTTTAGGCAGGAAGCCAGACCAGAACACATGTCCTATTGCCTAAGGCAGGAATGAAAAAGGACTACCATGGCCTGGTTTTGTGTATTTTCAAGTCTGAACCTTTTTAAATGGCTTTTTGCAAAATAAGTGGCAGTAGGCAATACAAAGCTGATGCTGCGTGACATAAACAGAGAGACAAGTAAAACTAGACAGTTTAGTGTATTTTTGTTCTATAAGACACACTTTTCTCCCCCTCAACAGTAATGAAAATTGTTTGTGCATCTTATAGAGCGAATACCCATCGGGAGCTTCCAGAGCAGCTGCTGTGGAGGCCTCTGGACCCAGTGGAGGTCTCAGCCTCAGATGCAGCTCCAGCGGAGGCTTTCTGACCCAGCTGTTAAAAAAAATCCCTTGCATGATTGTACATTGAATAGAAGAATGAGAGTAAATCAACCTACCAGAGACCACAGAGATGAGAAACGGTCTAGAGAGTAACTACCCACCATGATTACCGAAGAGCCGCTCTTCAAGATGAGCTGAATGGTAGAGCTCCTCCCCCTGGATTCACATTCAGCCCATCTTGAAGAGCGACTCTATGGTCATCCTGGTGGGTGGTTACTCTTTAGCCAATTTCTTATCTCTGTGGTCTCCGGCAGATTAGTTTACCCTCTTCTATTCAATGAAAAAAAATCAATTGTGCAACGAAATTTATTTTTAACAGCCAGGTCAGGAAACCTCTGTTGGGGCCGGGAGCTCCACCACATTTGGAGGCCTCTGCAAGGTTCGGAGGCTTTCCAGCCACGCCTCCCAAGAGCAGCATGCCTGGAGAGTTAACGGGCTGGAGATGTACCAGGACCACAGTATGTATGTGTGAATATTTTTTCACACATTCATACCTTTAAAAACTAGGCACATATTATGGTCCGGTACATCCTATGGAGCGAAAAATACAGTATGGTTGTTTTTTTATCAGTCAGCCTTTCCTTTTTCACTCATCATGGCACATGTGGGATTGCATTCTCAACAGGAAAAGACAACACTTTTGAGAAGAGACATTTTGCACAAATTGCAAAAGCTGCGACAGGAAAAAAGCTGTGCTTCGTGTCTCATTCCTGTGCTGGAGCAAAAAGACTGCGCATGAGATTTGGAGGTTCCTTGACAGGCTGTCTCGCTGTGACAAGACAGCTCTTCTTGGCCAAAATTCTGGCAACAGTGTTGGTTTCCCTCCCATCCTTGCGATGAAGCTTTGCTGAGTTGGATAGTTAGGTGAATTTTGGGGAATTTGATTCCTTGTTTTGCCTCCCAGGAGAAAAGCCCACCTGTGTAGCCTTAGACAAGCCATGCAGTACCGAAATTTTCTTCAGAAGAAGGGAATGGGAAACCACATCCAGGTGCTCTGTATCTAGGAAAGAATCACCATAAATTGGAATTGATTAGACAGCACATAATCATGATTAATGGAGAGCTTGGATAGGACCCACAGTTAAGTAGTATGAGCACACCTTGCCAGATCTGAAATGTCATTTAAAAAGCATGCTGTTGGTCTAAATCCAGTACCCCACAAGTGCCAAACTGCTAGTGGGGTTGACTCTCACTCCCTCTGCCTTGCACCATTCCAGAACCTCCTCCACCAGGTGTCCCAGGCATCAAGAGCAAGCTTTATAATTACATGGTGTGGGGTGGAGGTTCAGGGATTCCCCTTCCCCAGACCCCAGCCATCACATCCTCTCAGGCAGGCATGTCCAAACTTCGGCCCTCCTGATGTTTTGGACCACAACTCCCAGAATTCTAAGCTTAGATAGCCAACGACAAAGGATTGTGGGAGTTGTGGTCCAAAACATCTGGAGGGCCAAAGTTTGGACATGCCTACTCTCGGGGAAGCAGTCCTATCAGTATGACAGCCCTGTTGGAACTTGTCCAGGGATTGGCGGGGGTCCTGCCTGCCTTTGCATTGAGAAAGCAGAAGCCAGGATTTGGCAGGATAATTTGACATCCATTGTCCTGCCAAGAGAGGTAGAGAAACAAGGTGGCAAGCTTCCTGCCTCCTGGCTGGAAGTCTCCAGAGATACAACTTTTCTTGAATTCCTTTCTGGGTAAGAACTGCAGTTTCAAATTTCTGTACCAATGAAATTCCATGCAGTGCAGATGGTTTCCATCTTCCTTATGAAGGAACCATTCTTATCTGCTGTACTTGTAGACTTGCTGTTCAGAGTTACAAGTGGTACCTCAACTTATGAATTTAATCCATTCCAAAAGCATGCTCTTGAGTCAAACTACTCCTAAGTTGGGGTACCTATCTAAAAATTGGGAAAAAAATAAGTTAAAAAATCTTAAAAATTGAAAAAATATTTATAAGTCAAGCAGACCATATCTAAAATTTGTAAGGCGGCAGTTAAAACGCCAACAATTTTTTGCTATTAAGTCAAATTGCCCTTAAGTCGAGCTGCTCTTAAGTCGGGGTACCACTGTATTTGGTGGAGAAAACCCTAATTTGCTTAAACAGAGCTCTCTGCATATGATTGCCATAGGGTTCTCCATTTATATTCCACAGCCCTTATTTGTAGAATTTCTGCAATAGGAAACAGAAGGATGCCCACCCACACAATTATACCACGAAAAAGGGGAAAGCAGAAAAAAAAAAGGAAAGGGGAAATACCCGAAGATCACAATGGCTGCTCTCCTTATAGCTTTTCTACAAGTTGGAAATCCATTTTGCAAAAACCGTTATGCACTTAATGTGTTAATGTTTTAAATGTGGCATTCATTTATCTTTGGCACATTGTTGATTCTGCTGAGTGGCACATCCATAATCAATAAGTGTTTTATTATGCTAAGTTTCCAGTGTCATAAATACACATGAGGCTGGCTTGCATTTATGGAGACTCCCAAGCAAATGGGTTCCCTGTAGTTCACTTGCCTCCAGAGAGTAACTTATAGCCACTCTGTGTCCTACCCTTTTTAAGAGCACCTATGGTAGCTAAAATACAACAGGGCTTCCAAAATAGATTTCATTCCTGCATGACTTAAGATGACACATGGAGGAGAGGAGAGTTGATCGGGTAACCCAAGCATCACCAGGTGTCCTAAGGGGGCAAGAAATGAAAACTGTTACTGCCCCCCTTCTGTTGGTCTAACAGTAATTCATTTTGTTTGCTTGGCGTGTCTTTTTCAAAGGGTTCTGTGCAAACAGGTTGCATTTATCAGGAGTCCCTGGGCCAGGCAGGTGACATTACTAACTTGCACAGTTACTGGCAGGAAGTATATTTTATCTGGAGTCCCTTAGAAAAGGATGTATATCACTAAGTGGGGTTGTAAGCTAGGGTCTCATCCGTGCAAGGGGAGGGCAGAACCCACAATCCAGAACACACTTTATCCTTTCATTGATGGATCTTGGTCATTTCCCCCCTAGTGTCTCCTTCTTTGTCCTCTGTGCTCCCGGGGTTCTGATCTATAATAAGTAACTTTCCTGTTCAGGCAGCTGATTATCTTGCAGTAATCAGGCATTTGCTTTTCCCCTGCCTGCACTATTCTCCGATCAAATTCCATCCCTGTTGTTGCTGCTTGTTTGCCGATGTGATTTAGTTTAGAAATGGGCATTTTCTACCTTGGATGGGTTTATCAAGAGATTGAATCGGTCAAGGCTGGCGGGGAGAAAAAAGTAGGACCATGCAGCTGCTGTCAAATAGAAAACGTTCAAGTTGTGCTGTTTGTATTGGTGCCTTTCCTCCCTCGCCTCCATCCATTTTTGCCTCGAGTTCTTTCCAATTGGATCTCCTCTCCTTAAAGCATTGGTGTAGTGCAGCCCAAGATAGGGGTTCCATCTCTCTGGTTACCTGGCTTCTTTGCAACACGGAGAATGGCCCCAGGGCTGATGCATTAGATGTAAATAGGCCACTTGTGAACTGAAGTGCAGCAAGGCAATATATGTGTGTTGGGGGGGGGGACTTGGAGAAAATGCCCATATCCACCACCACCACCACCTTTTGCAACTGCTTCAGATGAAGGCGAAGGATCAGACTCAGATTTGGCCAAAGTGACGAACAGGACAGGATTCCCCCACCCCCCACGAAGCCAGTGAAGCAGCTTGCAATTAAGGAAGTGTCAGTTTGTTAGGAGGGAGGGACATTTAATTTCCTATATGCACGCTGTAATAACATGTTTCATAATTAACAGTGGAAATGCTGAAATCTGCCTGCAACCTGTGCCAGCAGTTACAACTCAGTTTGCCCATCAGAGCACATTAGGTGGTATTGCTATTTATTTATTCATTACAGTTTTACACTGCTGTTCATTGTTTTGGGAAACAATTGGAAGCTATTTTAGAGTGGTAGCAAACATAATAAAACCATTAGGTAAGAATAATTTTAAAAACACGAAAGAATAATACCATTTTGAAATCTATTTTTAAAGAACATAGGTAACTTGTAGCATAACAGCTTAAGAAAATATTTGGAAAATGACCGGGTAAAAAGATGGGTCTCCAGCTGCCAGGAGAAACTTGTGTAAACCTTTTCTCATGACCAAGAGCTTCTGTACAGCTAGCTTGAAATATTTTTAAATTGGAACACTGTGGATCAAGCTTCCTGACCCTACAGACCATTTCGATGAGGAATGAAGGCATTTTTTTCTAGAGAACAGAGCTCGAACACAGAACTTCTGTGTGACACTCATCCCTTGACATTGGGCTAAATGCAGTTGTTACTCCAGCGGAATGAGGACTCATTCAGTCAACACTTAGCTAAGTCTCATTGATTCACTAGGGTCTTTTCTAGTTGTGAGATATGTCAAACTGTTCCTATAAAACAACACATTCTTTACTATAATGTAGATGTTATCAATTTCCAGGGAACATTCAGCTGGAATATGAATGTTGACTGCAGAGTCCACTTGCAGTAGTAGACAGAGCAGGAATGGAGAACTTAAACCATTTCCACACAGCAAGACAAACCATGATTTGTAGTTTGGTGAAATCTGTCTTGTTGTAATGTGCAAACCCATTACTGCTCATATACTCCTTCTTAACCAGCCATAAACCACTATCCGAACCTGGCCTACAAACTCACTCTTGTCTAAGCCATTTCTTGTTGCTGCATCTCATAACCATGGCTTGTCCTTCATTTGTTTTCCCAGCTGGCTTTCTTGAAACAGAAACTGACAAGATGGGTGGGAATAAAAAAATGACCAAAAATGGAGACCAAAAGCTCCTTCCGTGAGAGGTGTTGTCTACAATGCAATGTCTGGTTTCAACATAATAGTAATGTGGACATTACTATTTCAGTCCATTGTAATTTTGAAAGCAATAAAGCTAACTTAAGGTGGTGCCCACATATGTAGACACCTTATTCTGTCTGGTAAAGTTTTCTGAGCTCTGCCATTATCATGGACATATTGTATCACATTATGGTTGGTCTGGTTGAGGTATATCAGTTGCCTCTAAAGAAGGACAGTCCTATTGCTCTAAACTCTCTCAATCCTTAGAGCAGTGGTTCTCAACCTTCCTAATGCCGCGACCCTTTAATACAGTTCCTCATGTTGTGGTGACTCCTTGCCCTGCTTGGAAGAGGCCACAAGCCCCCTTTGGCAGGTCACTGCCGCAGGTGCCATAGAGAAATTCCTTCTACAGGCACCCTCAGTCAATCGCAGCCTCCAATGCCATTGACTGGCAGCCCCTCCAACCTATCAAGCTGTTAACTCACTCTTTCCCCCCCCCTTCCTCCCCCTCCTTCTCCAGACTAAAGCCATTTGTGTCTTTTTCTTCACTGGCTCATGGTGACCCCTGTGAAATGGTCATTCGACCCCCAAAGGGGTCCTGACCCCCAAGTTGGGAACCACTGCCTTAGAGGATACTAGCTGTAGGGAAAGAACTGAGGGACCTCATTCTGACAACCCACAATGTGTCTTCTCTCGCCTTTTGTTTTAAGTTTTAAGCGTATTCATTGGTATGGATGTTCGAGTGTTGGAGAAGGGTAGGAGTACTGGGGAACCTAAGTGTGCTGGAGGGGGACACAAAGCCTATGAACCACAAATTGCCTATCCTAGTCTATGACACACCATTTGCAGATCAAGTATCACCCAGTCGGAGTCAGGTTGAAAGGCTTCAGAGCAGCAGGTGAAACAACAGGAGGTGCTGGTTGAAAAACCCTATGTCAATCACTACGTTTCTTCTCCAGGGTCTCTGTCCATGTCCGCACTCTCTCCTCTTTGGTCCTTATGCTGGCCGTTTTCATAGTGATCACGGTGCTGGTGAAAGTGGACACCTCCGCTTGGACTCAGTGGTTTTTCATCATTTCCATCATCTGTGTGGTCGTCCTCAGTGGAGCCGCCACCGTCTTCAGCAGCAGCGTCTTTGGCCTATCTGGATGCTTCCCCGTGCGGAATTCCCAGGCCCTGATTTCAGGTTAAATCTCCCTCTCCTAAGCGGGACTCCCACCACCCACCACCCACCCCCGTGACTGAGGGCTTCAGTTTTGTTTGTGGGCAGGAGGCATGTGCTGCGTTGGGACTTGTGGTTTGGGGCTATGTACTGTCACATGAGGGTGAATTCATTTTCAGTGAAGTTAATGCAAGCTGGCTCTTAACATGAAGCATCATGATGAGCTCCAAGCAGAAGGATTGAAAGGAAACTCAGTCGATGAACTGGGCTGATTTTCCCTTTCCCTTACTCTTCTCTTACAAATGTTACTCTGTAGCATATCTTATTTGGAAAACTGGACTCAACTTTCTAAATGAAAAAGAAAACATCCACATTCAGCTTGGTGTTTGTTTATTTCTGAAAAAATACATGAAACTTTGCATTGTTTCATTTTATATTCCACATTAACATTCATTTCCATATCTGATGAGTTCCAGGTTTGCAGCAATGAATGATGAGGCCCCTGGAGGGTTGGGGGAGTTGATAACAATGGAAATGTACTTTGAGAGACAATGAAGACAAGATTGGGAGCAAGAGGGATGGGAAAGATCTTGAATTTGATCTTTTGAAGGTTATTAGGGACTGTGACCCCATTGTGAAGACTCTCACCACAGCTCTTGTTAGAAGCTACCTAACAGACAGTAAGAGACACATTTTAGCACAAAAAGGTGCTATTCAGGTGTAGAAACAGGACAGACAATGTCACCAAGAAGAACCCTGGAAAGCTTCTTTGTGGAATCAGTGTTGTATCTCAACAGCTTTTGTTCTACTCTCAGCTGTGTGTGTGTGTTGTGTCATTACAGTCGTGACTGACTCTTTGTGACCCCATGTCCATGGAGTTTTCTTGGCAGGAATAGTGGAGTGATTTGCCTTGTTTAAACCTTTTGCCGTTTAGGCAACACTGACAAAAGAAGCTGACTAGTGGCTTCTAGATGTTGTAGTCCAAAAAAATAACTTGTCCAATTCTGTGGTAGTATTAAAAATGGAACGTGGTTTCCCTATGTATCTTTCTCTTTAAAAACAATTTTGTATAAAACTATCCACAGTGGTTAGGATTCTAAAGATTTTTGACATTTCAAGACATTTCAACATCCTTCTGAAAACCACGTATCACTAATGGAATGAATATTCTCTCTCTTTATGAAGAGTGAATTCTCAAACTCTTTTCAGAAGCTGGTTTTGACATTATCCTAAATATAAAAAGCAGCTGACATGTTCTTCTCTTGTTGAGTGATGGACTGACTGACTGACTGACTGATTGATGGCCTGATTGATTGATTGATTGATTGATTGATTGATTGATTGATTGATTGA
>JAHTLZ010003518.1:18150427-18162093 GCA_023846285.1 Phrynocephalus versicolor
ATAGATAGATAGATAGATAGATAGATAGATAGATAGATAGATAGATATGCAGGCTACACATAGCCTTCCCACCAGCAAGCTGGGTACTCATTTACCGACCTCAGAAGGATGGAAGGCTGAGTGAACCTTGGGGCTGCTCCTTGAAATTGAATGCCAGGTTGTTAGCACAGTTATAGCTGCAGTATAGCAGTTTAACCATTGCACCCCAAGGCTCTTGGTAGTGTTCTTGGTAGTATTTTAGGATATGGAATGCCCTGCCTTGGCAGGCCAGATTGGCTTCCTCCCTGCTAGCCTTCCAGTAACAAGTGGAAATCTTCCTTTTGAGACATAAATTTGACAGAAGAAGGTTGAAATGCTACACTCTTATTTTTATGGCTTGTTTCTAGAGTGTTCTAACATACTAGTCTTTTAAAGGCTATTATATATTTAGAAGTATTTTAGCGTTGCAATATTGTGTTTTTATTTGCAGGCATATTTAATTCATTTATGAGCTCTCTTGGGTTCCTATATCAAGAGAAACATGACACAGGAATAAGATTAAAACCAAAATAAAGTAACACAAAACAGTAGTATGGTGGATTAAAAGGTGAGTTCAGAACTCCCCTGTTCGTATCTCACATTCTGGCTAAGAGGTCACGGTTGCTTTGCAAGTTACTTTCAGCTCTGTTCGCCACCCCTCCTCTTGCCACCCACATGCCCTTTCCTCAAATTTACGGTAGAAGCATAATAATAAAAATGCCCCTTTAAAATAGAGTTGTAGGAATTGCTGATACCAAAAGTAAATTGTATGGATTGCTAATATTCAAAGTTAAAAATCCTTTGTAAACCCAAAGGGTGCGATGAAAGACAGGCTGCAGTGTCCTTTCAGATGCCAATATTTTATTGGGCTGACACTCCAGAGGTTTCCTAAGATGCCTGAGATCCTTATACACAAAACAAAACAAAAAAAAAACTTATGTCATAAATAGAGATGGGCATGAAATGAATTTTTTATTCATTTCGTTATTCGTTATTCATTTTGTTATGCATCAGAACAAATAACAAACCGCCGCTCAAAAGAAAATGAAACAAAATTTTTCATTTTGTTCGTTTCATTTTTCATTCCCCTGCTGCTGCCGCCGACCAGCCCCAATGGAGGGGGCTGCCAAAGTGGCAGTCCCGATCAGCTGTAGCGCGACCATGCTTTAAAAAAACCCGTGCCCTCAGATGGCCGGACTACAGCTGATCGGCGCTGGGGGGGGAATAAAAATTTAAAAAGTGCCGACCAGCCCGCAGGCCAGCGGGTCAGAGCTAGGGGAATTTTTTTTAAAAAATGTTTTAAAAGAACCGATCAGCTCACATGTCAGCTGGTCGGCGTTGGAGGGGGGAATAAAAATAAAAATAAAAAAATTAAAAAGCACCGACCAGCCCGCAAGCCAGCTGGTTGGCACTATGGGGAAAAAAATAAAAATTAAAAAAGAAGCAAAATGAAGAACGAAACGAATGCTTTTTTAAAAAAATTGTTTCATTCCTAACAAAATGAAACAAAAAAACAAACAAAATGAAAAATGAAACAAAACACCATCTCTGGTCATAAATATAAATAAATCATGTGTTCTACTGGTGACCTGTGGCTGTTGGAACTATAGTCATTTTGTTGGTTTCTGATAAGACATTTCTGTGGAACCTGATAAATTATTATCACTGTTGCATTTCATTTACAGCCTTTTCATTTTAATTTTTCTTTCCTTGACTGCTCGTTGGTTTTTCCCACCTTTTTTTCAGGTACTATATTAGAAAACAACAGGGCATCATTAGGCAAGTGCCACGCACCTTGGCCATTGACCACTTAGAGAATGAGGCTACAGCAGCAGCCATCACCACTAGCCTATTTCCCCCAAACAGGAACCATCCAGGACAGATTCCTCCGTTGTGGTCCCTCTTAAAGACTACCAGCATGTTGGGCTTCTGCGTCTTCTACGTCTACTTCATCTCTATCATCATTTTTCCTGCAGTCTCCTCCAGCATAGACTCCATCAACAAGGCTTCGGGGAGCTTATGGACAGATAAATACTTCACACCCCTGACTTGTTTCCTTCTGTATAATTTTGCTGACTGGTGTGGACGCCAGATCACTGTCTGGATCCAGGTGCCTGGACCGAAGAGCAAGTTGCTGCCCACTATGATTCTGTTGAGGACTTTTTTTGTGCCCATCTTCATGCTTTGCAACTATCAACCCCGAATGCATATCACAAGAGTGGTCTTTGCTCAGGATGTCTATCCGGTGGTCTTCACTGTTCTCCTAGGATTCAGCAATGGCTACCTGAGTACGTTATCCATTATCTATGGACCTAAGGTTGCACCTAAAGAACTATCCGAAGCAGCAGGGGTATTGATGATGATGTTCATGCAGCTGGGCTTGGCTTTCGGATCGGCTTTTTCAGTTCTTGTTGTCCATCTCATATAGAGGAAAGAGAGAGAATTGCTCCTGCCCTCCATTTTCTGAATTTCATTGGTGTCAGCTAAATACCTTTCAAATGGCTCAGCCATTTTGTGCTAGGTGCAGCCATTTTTTTAAAAAAGAAGTTAGTATGAACACGTTTGCTAGTGATGGTGAAAAAAAAGATGCTTGGGAATGAAGCAGAATATAAGAGTCAAACTCACAATTGTGAGGATTTTAATAATTTGTACGGTAGGATTTTAATAATGTGTACATTTGAAATATAGCACTACACAGGTACCCATCTTTTGCCATAGGGTTTATAACAAAGGAGACCACTTGAATTTTACTAAGGGTACTTAGAGATTAAATCCTGGATTCTGATGTGTATGTGTGTGTGTTTCTAATTACTGTATTTAAAATCATTCTTTTAATTGTTAAAAAAGAATTGCACTTGTCCAAAAGTGCAGGTAAGCTAATGGTACATCTCTTGGTAGGCATTGACCTTTCCACTCCTTTTCATACAGGGTGGGTCACTTACTTGTCAGGCCTTCATAGACACCACTCGGGCACCTTTCTGTACCCTTTAACATATGAAATGGATTGCTATAAGTCATTTTTGACTTTACAGGATAGAACACACATGCATTGCTCCTTAGTGCCACTAGGGAAGGTGTAAAACTGCAAGAGCAATGCCAATAAATCCCATTCCAAGTTTTTGGTTTTTTTGGTTGTTCCTTTTATATCGTCCTAGTCAAAGCCTTTATTAACCCCAAGATGGCATTTTACATAATTCAGTGTTCTGTTGTTAAAGGGTTTTTTTTAATCTCAGTAGAATATTTTCCTATTGGTGAAGTGTAGCATCACGTGACACGTTTGTTCATTAATAGCTTTGGTTCCTTATACTTAGTTATAGATTGAACATAGTTATAGATTGAATGATGGGAAATTGGGTTAAACCAATAAAGATATTTATCTACAGGCAATTGGTAATAGGAATGAGGGAGAAGATAAGATCTTGGATATGAGTGATAACATTAAAACAACAGTAAGATTTAAATTTAAAGTTGAAGATAACTGCATTACAAACTTTCAAGTCTTTCATGTCCATACTCCATAATCAGTACAGACAGATTTCTCTTCATGAACTCTTAACACAGATTACCACTAATTCTCAGACTTCTAATTCACGTCAGGTATCTGCTCTAACAGTTCTTAGTTCATTTTCTCCTTTTCACCACTTAGCTTAATAATAACGTGATTCCTTTTATGTCTTTTAATTGTAACTGTTTGATTTTGATTTCTTATTGTTTATGTACTATGTTTAATTTTTATTTTATGATATTGATATATTGTCAGTTGTTGCCAGTGGGGTGGGAAACAAACAAAAAAACACATAAATAAATACAAACACACACACACACACATACACACAGAGAAACAACCTCTCCCAACATTTCATGGAGGATTCCTGGAGAAGGAAGACAAAGACTTCCTGGAATAGTGGACCCTGATGGAGGGAGAGGTTTCATTTCCTGTGAGGATGTAGCAAAAGTCCTAGCAGGAAGTAGGCCCAAGGAGTAAGCCCACAAGAGTGCCATACAAGGAGTTTAAGAACCCTGGTCAAGACTGTTGGTGGGTTTCTTCAATCATCCCTCAGAAAGAGAAGAATTAGGGGGTAGTTCTTACAGGGGAGCTTGGGTTTTGTTATCTAGAGATAGGAATCAGACAGATTTAAGTAACTGACAGCCTACTGCATTAACTAATGGGGACTAGCGTTTGCTAGTGAAGGGTACTGAATCAGGAAAAGTAGTGGCCTTGACCATGTTTATGGATGAGCAGATTCCCCCTCTCCCTGTGGGAGAAGAGGTAGAAGTCATACTGTTGGGTTCATAATGTAGGGGTGGTAGATCCCTGCAAAAAGGAGGAAGAATAACAGTGTAGATTGAGCCAGTGGTAGGGAAGCAGCCCAAGAACCTTTGAGAGGAATGTGTTTCCACAGTGTGAAGGAGTGTTGCTATGGGAAACTATGGCAGGTAAGATGGCTTCTTACTGGAGGATGGAAGGGAGGGACCAAGGAAGAGGGAGAAGGCAAAGAAGAGCTGGGGTGTGTGTGTCCCCTGATCCTTACTAAGGATCATCAACCAGATACTCTTAAGCACCTGAGCATTCCAAAGGACAGAAGAGGTCAAGGCAAGAAGCAGGCAGGTCCAAGGAGAGGGTCAAGAAGAAGGATGGTAAGGTTCAGAGTGTACAGTAAATGGAAGGTAATAGGACAGAAAATCCAAATAATGACAGAAAGAAAATTGGGAATTGCCTAAGAGAAACAAGTGTGGTCACTAGTTACAGACATAATGCAATACTAAAATGTGACAAATAGTATGTGATATAATTGTAAACATTGCAGATATTGTTACCTTTGTACAGGATAAATTGTATTTGGGAGAGGGTTGTGCTGCATTTTTTTCTCAGTGTAGTTGTAGGAATGGTTTTCTTCAAATGCTTTTCAGCTATATTCCATTTTCTATGTACTTCACCTGGTTTGGTGGTATTTTCATGTTTTATAGTATTTTTATCAGTTTTTTTAAAAAAATCCAACATGTAAACAATATTCCCAACATTTCAATGACACTAATCAAACATCATTCATGTACTCCGCCATCAGCCACCTCAGAACTCTGCATTGGTACATCTGCAAGACGGTCTACATAACAACGTAATATAAATAGTTCTACATAAACTTTAAACACAAAAGGCTTCACGTTTATGGAATTGTCACATTATTACCCCCTTAAAAGAAAAAGAAAGAAATACTGTATGTCGATTAAAAGCAAACAACAACAACAACAACAACAACAAACATGCTGCTTATGTACCTCCCAATAGTACTTAAAGCACTTTTGGGGTGGTTTACAAGTTAATTATGCAGGCTACACATTGCAACCTATGTTAAATTTGTGCTTCCTAAATGTTGTGGAAGTTAATTCATATCAATAGGGGAGCTGTTTTTAAGGGACAGATTAATGTCATGGAATAATGTCAAATAAAAAGGAGTCGAGTATACTTAGTAAGTGCTTGTTAGGAATTGGGTCAACTACAAACTTAGCAAACCAGAAGATATTAGAACTCTTCCTAGTATAGTAAAGGTAAAGGTCTCCCCCCCCCCATATGCATGCTAGTCGTGTCCAACTCTAGGGGCGGTGCTCATCTCCGTATTCAAGCCAGAAGAGCCAGTGCTGTGCAAGTCCATGGCCATGTGGCCAGCATGGCTGCAAGGAAACACTGTTTTACCTTCCCACTTTTTACGGCAGTACCTATTTATCTACTTGCATTTACATGCTTTCGAACTGCTAGGTTGGCAGGAGCTGGGGTTATCAGCGGGAGCTCGCTTCGCTGCGTGGCACCCGGGATTCGAACTGCCGAGCTGCCAACTTTGCAGTCTACAGTTTCGGTGCGTAGTCCACTGAGCCACCACACCCCTATCTTCCTAGTTTTTTTTTTTTTTACAGCTGCTTCCTAGTATAGCAGCTGTAAAAAAATTTGGGGAAGAAGAAAAGGATTTGTTAGATCATTGTCTTGGTCTACTTGCTTTTACAGTGGACCCTCGTATAACAAACACGTATAACATAAAATCTGTACAACATAAAAAAATCCAGAGATAGGGGAAATTTGCTTAACAGAATCATCTATGGGGCGAATCTGTACAACATAAAAATGGTTGCGATTAGGGATTACTCTGTTTTCAATGCATTCCTATGGGAAATTTGTATAAAGGAACATTTGCTTAACATAATTTCATTTGGAACGAATTAATTCCTTCATACAAGGTACCACTGTAATCTGCTTTTTTACACCATTACTGTATGTCCTGAAACTGTTTTGCACTGAATCTCAGTATCATTTTTCAAAAATGCACCGAGATCACTGCAAATAATAAATTCAAACTACTGTTTGAAGAAGGAAGCCTTTCTATTTGCCTTTCAGTAAGCCGAATCTATGGCACACATACACACAAAAATTAAAATCCAAATATGCATAGACACATATAAGAATTGCCATTACTGGAGAAACCAAGTGCAAAGTGATGGGAAATAACCACATTGAAAGGGCATTCCTAGAGTACAGCTAACACTACAGTCGAAAGATGGAGTGTTTCCTTTGAAAGGTACAGTGACCCCCCCCCAACCTATTGCTGGGATTAGGGACCTGAGCCAACCCGCAATAATTGAAAATCCATCATATGCGGATGCAGGTTGGATCAGGCCTGGAGGTTCTAGCTGGGGGCTCTTGTACTTACTCCCAGCCTGGCACTGTCCTGATTGGGCCTGTGAGGGCCTTCCTGGGCCTTCTGGGGGCCCCAAAAGGACCTCCCATCAAACCGGAAGTGACTTCTGGAAAACTGGAAATAACTTCTGGGTCACCAAAAATTATTTCTAAGGCCTCCGAGGGACTTTCCCCCCTTACCCCAGGGGTTCTTTTTTCATGTACTGTGGTCCCGCAATATAGCGGGACCACAGTATATGAATTGCGAAAGGGCAGGGGACCACTGTACAAGAATGGACAAGAAACTTGCAGGACAGAATTATTAAGCAGGAGAGTCTTTTTCACACATCTTGATCCCACTTGCAACTCTGTTTTGTTATTAATTGGCCTTGAAATGCTTTAAAACATGAGTGAGCTTGTAAAGCAAAAGCTAGCCAATAGGGAGTCACAGTAGGGTGGAGGTGGTGAGCAGAAGAGGGGTGGCAACTGTCCTTCCCACTCAGAGATTCTCCCAAATACTTGGTACAGGTATCTTGTGCTTTATCAGCCAACATGGGTTTGGAAGTATGTATTCATCAAGGTAAAGGTGAGCTGCCTGGAAGTCTGAGTAAATTAGGTTATCTGGCCACAGAGTCAGAGGCTGGGAGTTCAATTCCTCACTGTGCACTCCAGAAGAGCCAGCCTGTGGAGCCTTGGGCAAGGACAGCCCAGAAGAAGGGAAAAGTAAACAACTTCTGAGCACTCTCTACCTAGAAACCCTGAAAAATAACCCACATACTATGCAACAGCATCTGGTGGTAGTTGAGTAGACACCCTTGAATTACTGACATGTCCCTGTAGGTATAAAATATTAGTATGTTTTGAAAAGGAAATGTCATGTGATCAGTATAAGCAGAATAAGCCCCATCCTTATGGAACTCCCTACCTAGTGAAGTGCGCTCAGCAGAGTCCCTGCTGGCCTTCCGTAAAGCGGTGAAGACCATCCTATTCCGCGAGGCCTTTGGTGACCTAGCCTAGCCCTTTTTTTTTTAAATCCGCCATCGATAATTTGCTGAATTTGGTAGCAGCGGCGAGTTCGGAACTCAAGGGTGCGCCCCGCCTCTGCTTTTTAATTGTTTATTTTAATTCATGTTTGATTGTAGGTTTTGTATTTTCCTGCTATTGTTTTGTATTGTATTCCTACTTGTATTTGCTGACTTGTTTAGCCATGTTCGCCGCCCAGAGTTCCCTTTGGGAAGATGGGCGGGATATAAATGCAACAATAAATAAATAAATAAATAAATAAATAAATAAATAAACCCCTTCTTTAAACATGAATGAATAGTGAACCTTGAATTACGTGTTTTCTTCTTTGAGATAAACCCTGTTGGACTCATAGCACCACTGGTAGATATTCTAGTGAGCTACAGCTTAGAAAGATGAGGTGACAACCAGGGCCAATTCAGCAGGGCCATTCATGCAAGTATTGTAAATGCATTTGTCCTCCCCCCCACCACATCACTGTTGTGTGACTTCAGATTGTCAGGCTATGAGGAGGGCTGTCCTGTTATCCCAGTTGTGCTTCAACCAGGATCCTGTGTGGTTCAGGAGAAGAAGGAAAATGGTTTAATAAATAAATTGCGGAGGAATTGTGCATTGGCTAACAAAGTGACTTTGTCAGTTAGCCTATACTGGTTAAACTGCTGTACTGCAGCCATAATTGTGCTCGCAACTTGAGGTTCAGTTCCGTTTGGGTGGCTCAACATTCCATCTTTCCAAGGTCAATAAAATGCGTACAGTGTCCAGCTTGCTTGTATGGGGTAAAAATTTCCTTACATAATTAAGTTGCAAACCACGCAGACAGTGCTTTAAGCACTCATCATTGGCATTCTTCAGTCTCGAAAGACTATGGTATCATGCCTGGAGTAGAGATCCTAAAAACAACACCTAGTGTGACTAAATAGACCAATTTGGGAATGGCAGTCTCTACTGCACTGGGGGCAGATGTATTCTGTTTCTTGCCCGGTCCTCAAGTTTCGTTCCTTCCGTTCCTGCCTCTTTTCCTCTGTCTGTTGGACAAATGCCTCTTCAAATTTATTTAGACCATGCTGTATCTCTTGCCTCCAGACAGTGTGATCGGAGGTCAGGGTTTCCCAACTGTTAAGGTCCATTCCCAAGGCCTTCAGGTCCCTCTTACAGATATCCTTATACCGCAGCTGTGGTCTCCCTCTGGGGCGCTTTCCCTGCATTAGTTCTCCATATAGAAGATCTTTTGGGATCCGACCATCATCCATTCTCACAACGTGTCCAAGCCAGCGTAGGCGTCGCTGTTTCAATAAAGTGTACATGCTAGGGATTCCAGCTCGATTCAGGACTATGCTATTTGGAACTTTGTCGTGCCAGGTAATGTTGAATATTCGCCTAAGACAGCACATATGGAAGGTATTAAGCTTTCTTTCCTGTCGGGCATGGATGGTCCAAGACTCGCTGCAATACAAAAGTGTGCTCAGTATGCAAGCTTTATAGACCTGTATCTTTGTATGTTCTGTCAGCTTCTTATTGAGCCATACTCTCTTTGTTAGTCTGGAAAACATAGTTGCTGCTTTACCTATACGTTTATTCAGCTCAGACTCTAGTGAGAGTGTATCTGAGATACTTGAGCCAAGATACATAAAATCATGGACAACTTCCAGTTCTTTTTCAGAAATTGTAATGCGAGGAGGAGAGTCCACATTCTGGCCCATTATTTGTGTTTTTTTCAGGCTGATTTCTAGCCCAAAATCTTTTCAAGCTTTACTAAAATGGTCCATGAGTTGGTCCATGACTATGTCCTTGTTCATCGGAATATATTTGGTTTGAGATTGCAAGCCTATGTCTGCTCATCTGTCAGTAAACCCCATTAGACTGAATGGGATTTACAGGGCAATGCTATCCAGATCTATTTAAAAGGTCTTTTGGTAACCAACTGAGCGAATGATACCTTTAAATCCTGTTAATCCCGTGCACTTGACACTTCCTCAAGTGGCGGACTTCATGAAGAGTCCTTTCATACGTACACAAAATGCTTAATCAAACTCACATGGTGGTTGCATATGATTTGATGTCTAACAAACTTTATGCTTCTCATCTGAGACTACAGTGGGCATTTTCCAGGGGTCCAGAGGTAAATCCTCCTCTTCCTGACTCATTACAGTCTACGCTACTGCCCCAAACCAGAAGTGACCATAAGGCTACTTCTTGTCTCCTGTCCTCCTTTCAAATACAAATTGTGGGTTGTGTGGGGTGTTTGTATTAAAAATCATTTTTGATTTGTAGATGCTTCAAGAAGCACACTTTACTTCTTATTCATTAAACGTAATTACAGGTGAAGTAAAATTGTAAGAGGACTTGGAAGGTTTTGGAAAACAGATATCCTGATATGTAATGTTTTAGGCAAAGGGGTGCATCACTGAGTAAACAGGCTTTTCCTGGACATCTTAGTTTTGTCTTTATCATGGTGCAAAAATAACATTAACCCAATCGTTTAAATTCTAGCACACTGGATTTGCCATTCTGTACACCCCAGCTATATACGTTAGCGAACATAATTGAAAACAATGGTGTTTACTCCAGAACACATATAGGATTGCTAAGCAAAGCAAAGCAAAGCAGAATGACATGTCATGATCCAATGGAGGATACCTGCCAGAGGGAAGGAGCTCTTCCATTGGTTTTGAAAGAAAAAGATTCTGCCCAACCCCCTTGTAGCTTCTAATCACACCCACAACGGGGGATGCTCTCCTCGTCTGCATCCTCTTCTCACCCATATGTTTGTACCCCTGGAAACTCAGATCTGTTTTGTTTGTGGTGGAGATTGCTGCTTATTGGACTTGCTGATCTTCCATCAGCAATAAGTAAGCAGTTCCAGTCTGTTCATTGGATCATAAGACGACCCTACTGTAAAAACCAATGGAATGTGCCATGTAGAGGAATGTTGGTTTGTTGTCATCTACAATACTTGGAGCTGAAAGGCCTTTTAAAACCCAGACTGGAAAGCTATATGGACGTGTAACCTCCTGTTCCTTTATATTACTGATACTGAGGAAGGGGCTAGATAGCAAAGGGACATAATTGACAGTGGCAACTGAGGGTGCTTTACATTAAATATGCATTCACTGCTTAGTTTGGGATCACTTGTAATACATACGGAGTATAGCTTTATAGGTAATTTAGAAATTAATATGAAAACCAGTTATGAGTAGGATTGTTTACTAGGCATGTGATAGAGCAGAGACCGAGTGTCCAAACTGTGATTTAAAACCCACTGATTTTTCACAAAGTGCCAATACAGCCATTTAACCTGAATACAGGTGGCTGTGAAGGGGCGATGTCGGGTGTCCACAGAAAGGGCTCCGAGTGCCACCTTTGGCACCCGTGTCATAGGTTCGCCAACACTGTGATAGAGGGAGAGCTGTTTTATGGTTTGGTAAACTCTGGCTAGTGAATACATTGAGTAATCCTTTGGTGTTTGGTCTAGAGATTCATGACATAAGTTTACCGGCTTTGATTTGGCTTTTCTTTCCTATTTGCTTTTCCATTTGGAAGCCAAGATCCAACTTTTATAAAACATCCTGGCTTGGGGTTGGTCTAGATTTCTTGATGGTGACCAAGGAGGCTTGTTCAATGTTTGATGGTAGTTCTGTCTGAAAAAGAAAACAAAACACACAAAAATGTACCAACATACTGGACCAGGACCTGCCAATGGGGAATTTGGTGGCAACAAGCAATTTGTGTCTGCACACTCAAGGTCACCTTCAAAAACAGAACAGCTTGAACTTCTCTCCACGATGAGAGAGAGAGAATAATAACAGGAAGTAACAAGGCCAAAACAATTTTGCCTTCCAAATGGTCCTGGCTGCCTGAACAGTTGGATGACCTGCCTCTCTCTCTCTCTCTCTCTCTCTCTCTCTCTCTCTCTCTCTCTCTCTCTCTCTCTCTCTCTGTGTGTGTGTGTGTGTGTGTGTGT
>JAHTLZ010003518.1:18162103-18178975 GCA_023846285.1 Phrynocephalus versicolor
GTAGTAGTAGTAGTAGTAGTAGTAGTAGTAGTAGTAGTAGTAGTAGTTTGGCCCTTGTAACTCTACAAATGTGTGTCAATGAGATCAACATGCTACAAAATGTAACTACCTCAACTGCAAATTCACCTGCTGTGTTTTTGATTGTGATGCTTTCCTCTCCCCCCCTCCCTTCGCCCTGCCCATTCTACTGTACAATTTGAACAGTGTTTACATGATGTTGATGAACAGTTCGGGAAAGCAGACTTCAGAAATGGATCGTTTCAAGGCAGGCCCATTTCCTGATCTGAAGAAGTTTATTTAAAGTAGGGATGGAAACAAGAAACATTTGGCTAGTCAGAGTTGGGTGCTTTCCTCCTGATTTGTGTGTCTAACGTGAGGAGAAGGCGCTACAGATGCACACTGAATTCTGCAGGGAACATATGTCTGCATTTAAATCATTTACAGCTTTTTACACATGTAATTGTAAAACATGTTTCTTTTTTGCATTCATATTCATAATTAGGTTCCAAACAGATGGTAAAAGAGTGGAGCACCTGATTATGCAAGCTTTTTCCTCGGCTGGACTATGTGGAAAATGAACCAAGCTTTTGGAATTTGTGTAATTTATCACACAATTATAGGGGGAGAGACTATAACTATGATCACCAAGAACTGGTATCCCAGGGTGTGTAACAAATCTGTGCAGAACTGAAGCAACATACATACAAACACTGCCATTTCCCCACTAACACTGTAGGGTCCAAATCTTAGTGATTTGTTTTATAGGTTTATCGCATACATTATATTTATTTATTTGTCGCATTTATATACCGCAGCCTTTTTCCATACAGGAACTCAGGGCTGTTCACAATAAAATAGATAAAACCACTACAGACACGGTTAAAATAGGAAAACGATAAAAAATGCAAAAAATAAAAAATAAAAATAAAATAAAGATGGCAAGGAGGGAAAACCTCGTCAGGGAGCAGTAGATGAGTTTAAAAAAATTAAACAGAAATAAGGTCACCATATGCCTTCTTAAAGAGCAATGTTTTCAGTGCCCTTTTGAAGGCGGGCAGGGACTCTGCAAGGCGCAGCTCACTCGGGAGTTGATTCCAGAGAGACGGGGCCTACAACCGAGAAGGCGCGGTTACGGGTGGCCGACTTCCACCCCTCTCTCGGAGTGGCCACCCTGAGTGAGCGCGCCCGCACCATACATGTATATGGGCCCTAGGCATACAAATACCCATGTTCAACATGCTTACGTTAGGCCAGTGGCTGTCTTGCCTGCTTGCCACAGGCTCATGGACATCTTCTCACCAGCTGTTCTTGTGCTTCTGTCTTCAACAAGGCCAGCATTTATGTGAGCTGAGGAAGAACAAATAAATGGATCTTCAACACAACTGAGAATCATTGTAAATCATTCTCCATTGCAAGCACACTCCAAAAAAACCTGCCCATGGGGCAACTGCCACGCTACTTCTCAATAGACCCACACCTTGCTGAAAGTATCCCTTTGGCCTTCTCTGTTTTTCCCCCCTCATGTCAAAGTGGTTCCCAAGTAAACTCTGGTGATAGTTATGGGAAGAAGGAACACTTGAATGGAAAACTGCAAGCTAGGCAGTTTTTTCCAGACTCCTTTTTCATCAAACTTTCTCCCGACAGAGTAAAACAATTCTTCAGCGGGGATGAGGAAGGAGCTACCTCAGCTGAAGCCACTAGAAGCTAGATTTGGGGCCTCTCTTTCCAGATATTTTGCTGCTTGTTTCTCTTCTTCAGGCCAGATGGTTCTTCAGTAGTGCTAGAGTCACTTTGTTGATGTGGTCACTTGGCTTCTCTCTTCATGAGAGGACACAGAAAATCAGGGTCCTAAGTCACATGATAAGTGTACATGCATACGGTAGTTGAGCTCTTCTACTTCAGAACCATCACCTTTCACATATAGGACGATATGAAAAACATGGATGAAATTAAAACATTCCCTTCTTCGTGTGTGGATGAGACTTTTTAAATATATCCTCCGTATTCCCCTTATCTCACAGTATGCATCCAAGAAATGGTGGAGTAATCCCATGGCATACCATAATGGTTAAATAGGTGCAAGCAACTGGATGGGGCTGAATGTACAAGCCTTTCCCATGGTACTGTTCCCAGGGCTTGGTACTGAATGACACTATGTGCTTCTTCTTATCAGCATTTGAGTGGTGTTCATTTGAGCACTTCAAAAGTAGTGGAGGCTAGAAGACTGCGAAGAGGAGCATGCCGCCTCCCATACTGAGGAGCATCAATCATTGCAAGCAAGAACAAGGACCATGTTGGTCAAAAGCATGCTAGTATTGGATACAGATGTCCAATAAGTTATGTGCAAGCAACATCACAGAGAAGGCTTGTACCATTAATTGTGTGATACAATTCTGCTTCTAATCAGTATGCTGTGATTCTGGTGTGTGGATGGGGCTGTGCGGCTTGTGAGAGGCTACAAGTGGATAGCTCAGGCTACCAAAATTCATTGTGGCACACTGGATTCATACCTCCTTCATCAGATGTGGTGTCCAAAATCGGCCTCCAGGTGGCACCTTTTACTGAGCATATTCTGCTTTTTACTTCTCTTTTTCTTGATGTGTGGCGAAATGCTGGTTTCTTCAACAGAAAAGGATTTGGACTGGGAAGACTATCATGTGCCTTCTGCATTTATAGTGATGTGCACGTGTGTGTGCATTTCCCAAGACAGAATTAACTTGTGCTGAAAGTGAATTCTCTCACTCAAGAAAGCTAGTATGCTAGAAAGTTTCACCATGTTATCACACAAGAGTGTTGTGTATTTAAGCCTACTGAAATCTGTTAGCCTAAGTGTACTAACAGTTAGGTGTGCTAAGTATATAACCAAGGAGTACAGAGACTATAGGATCAATGTTTTAATTTCTCAGGCAAGCAAAGCGAGTCTCAAGGTTTTGCAACAAAAGCTTTTACATATTTTTGAAGGCTTTCACAGCTGGGATCTGATAGCTTGGTGTTGTTTTTTCAGTTTGATGGCTTTTTTTTATTTCGGATAAAGAAAAACAGGCCCCAACAAATGAAGTATTTCTGCCATATATAAAAGGAGTCACGGACCGCATAGACAAAGTGTTGGAAAAAACCCAACAACCTTCAAACAGTGTTTAAACCCACCACTAAAATACAACAAATGCGCTAACCAACTCAGTGTGGTTTGTAACCTATGGATTTAATACAGTGAAGCTCCATTTCTCATGTTACCAATTCCTAGGCAGGGCGTTAGCACTGTCAGGATACTTAAGTCTTAGGGGATGTGTTGGACTATGTGAGAATTGTCTTCGCTTTCTCAATAGCTATGGTTCTGGTTATGAAGGGAGGTTAATTGCTTCTGTATTTTCATGTAGCTACTTCCATGAGATGCTTTTGGGAATGGGAGGATTTTGCATGCTCACACAACAGATTAGAGACAGTTTCCTCTTTTTTAAAAAGTGCAGTTCTCAGAATATCAAGCTACTGTGTATCGGCAATGCTGGTTGGGACATTATCCAGAAAAGTAACTTTCACCCCCCCACACACAGTTCAGTGTCACGATGCAATGATATGTATGTATGTATGTATGTATGTATGTATGTATGTATGTATGTATGTATGTATGTATGTATGTATGTGTGTATGTATGTATGTATGTATGTATGTATGTATGTTGGCAGAAGCTGTTAACCCCAGCTCCTGCCAACCTAGCAGTTCAAAAAGCATGTAAATGCAAGTAGATAAATAGGTACTGCTGTAAAAAGTGGGAAAGAAAACTGTTTCCTTGCAGCCATGCCAGCCACATGGCCGCGGACTTGCACAACACTGGCTCTTCAACTTGAATACAGAGATGAGCACCGCCCCTAGAATCACACATGTCTAGTATGCATTTGCGGGGGAACCTTTACCTTTACCTATGTATTTATGTAGGTAGGTAGGTAGGTAGGTAGGTAGGTAGGTAGGTAGGTAGGTAGGTAGGTAGGTAGGTAGGTAGGTAGGTATAAAAGAGCTTTCATTTTAAAAACTACTCACTTTTGCTGAGCAGAATTGCCATGTTACTTTCTTCTTCCAAGTGAATCAATTGAAATAGACATGGTGTAACTCAGTATATCATGGTACTGTATGACAGATACAGTTGAGAATCTGCCAATATAGCTGGGGACTAGATTAGCAGGAAGAACTACCAAATTCACTTTCACCTTCTGTATTCTATGGTTGAATCTCAGCCAAACACAGAAGCTGCAATGACTGTTCACAATTAAAGGGACTTTGCACACCCAGTCAGTCTCCTTACTTTAACAGATTTTTTCTGATAAGAGGAGAAGAAACATACAGAAAACACAGAATAGCTGCCAGTTGATAACAATGATGTTGGGATCACTTACAGAATTCAGTATGTGTAATATTCTAAGGCCACTGTAAAACTGTTCTATAAAATGCTACAGCGCACTATAATAACACTCATAGAAACAGGATGATTCTGTTATCAATCAATAGTATTTGGTTTAAGTAAAGTAATTTGAACAATATTGCTAGCCCTAACAAATACCATATACAGTATATTGCTTTTTATAAGTAGTAGATAGCCTTGATTCATTAAAATACAGACCCCTTCAGCTTTGCATAGACTTTTCATTTCGTCATAGTCATTTCTAATTTCCATATACAGAGAGCACAGTCCCAGACAGCATTGGTCTTCAAATGTTGCGTGTAATAGACCTAGAAATTAATTTCACATTGGGCAAAATAAATAAATAAATGAGCATCACTCTCAGCCATAGCTTGCAATTATTTCTGCAGGCACATACCAACCAGACCAGTCTGATGCTAATTAATTTATCGGATTGGAGTCACTAATAGCAAAAAGCCTGTGTTATGCCAGGTGTGAGAAGCTGGAATTGGGGCAGGGAATGGAGATCCATGGATGAACATTTGACATCATCTCTTGAGTGTTATGGCTCAGAAAATGATGTTAGTTGTGCCAATTACTTGAATTCTATACCATCAAAAGTTTCATCGCAAGGGTCAGGTCCCAATCTGCTGGGGAAAAAATGGAAATATTAATCACTCTCTGCTCCTGAGATTTTTCCACCACCAAAAGCAAGTGTACACACAAGTATTTTATGTATTTAATTTTATTTATATCCTCTCTTTGTCCCAGAACTGGGATCCCAGATGGCCTACAATATAATTAAAAATTAAGGACATTAAAATAAAGTAAATTTTGAATATTAAAATGGGATTAAAATCATTAGTCAAAATTCTTTTGGTTAGTTCTGCTGCATAATTACAGTAGTGCTAATTGCACCAACAAATTGACACTAACACATTGCCACTTATATCCCTTGTTACACACCAGTTGCATAGGCTAGTGTGCTATGATACATGCAAAAGGCAATGTTAAATAGTGGAAATCCCCCAACACAATTTATTGAACTCAATAGCAAAACAAATAACCAGTATGATTCTGGCCAGCATACAGTACTACTGAAATACAACAAAAATTAAAATATTTTAAAATATTTTAATTGAAATTCATAAGAAGAGCCATGCTGGATCAGGCCAACGGCCCATCTAGTCCAGCTTCCTGTATCTCACAGTGGCCCCACCAGATGTGTCTGGGAGTGCACGAAACTAGATATCTGTTTTGTGATATCACTCCCCGGCATCTGGCCCTTGAAGTACCCCGGTTTTAAGACTGGAGATTACACATCTCCATCATGGTTTGTAACCTGTGATGGACTTTTCCTCCAGGAATCTGTCCAATCCCCTTTTGAAGGCATCTAGGCCAGATGCCATCACCACATCCTGTGGCAGGGAGTTCCATAGACCTACAACGCACTGGGTGAAAAAGTATTTTCTTTTGTCTATTCTTACTCTCCCAGCCCTCAATTTGAGTGTATGTCCCCTAGTTCTGGTATTTTGGGAGAGAGAGAAGAGCTTCCCTCTATCCACTTTACTCATACCCTGCATTATTTTGTATGTCTCAATCATATACCCCTTCAAGCGTCTTTTTTCCAGACTAAAGAGGCCCAAATGTTTTAGCCTTTCTTCATAGGGGAAGTGCCCCAGGCCAGTAATAATTTTAGTCGCTCTCTTCTGCACCTTTTCCAGTTCCACTATGTCTTTCCTGAGATGTGGTGACCAGAATTGTACACAATACTCCAGGTGGGGCCTTACTATTGTTTTGTATAATGGCATTATAATGTTCACTGTTTTATTTTCAATCCCCTTTTTGATAATCCCTAGCATGGAATTGGCCTTCTTCACCGCTGCCACACATTGGGGAGACACCTTCATGGAGCTGTCCACCAACACACCAAGATCTCTTTCCTGATCCGTCACGGATAACTCAGAGCCCATGAGTTGGTAGATAAAGTTTTGATTTTTTGCCCCAATATGCATTACTTTACATTTGGTTACATTAAAATGCATTTGCCATTTCTCAGCCCATTCCCCCAGTTTGGAGAGATCCTTCTGGAGCTCTTCACAATCTTCTCTAGTTTTTACCACACGGAAAAGTTTTGTGTCATCGGCAAACTTGGCCACCTCACTGTTTATCCCTGTCTCCAGGTCATTTATGAACAGATTGAAAAGCACCGGTCCCAGGACAGAGCCCTGGGGCACACCGCTTTTCACTTCTCTCCATTGTGAAAATTTCCCATTGACACCTACTCTTTGTTTCTGGGATCTCAACCAGTTCTCAATCCATAAGATTGCTAGCAATGCATTCCTCAAAATCTTTCTTTGCCTCTCTTATCATCTTCTTACATTTCTTTTGCCAGAGTTTGTGTTCCTTTTTATTTTCCTCATTTGGGGAGGATTTCCATTTATAGAAAGACTTCTCCTTGTGCTTTAGAGCCTCTCTAACTCCACTCGTTAACCATGCTGGCACCCTCTTGGACTTAGAGGAGCTCTTCTTTCTTTGTGGTATGCACTTGTGCTGGGCCTCTATTATTGTTGTTTTAAACAATCTCCTGAAGAGATTGGATTCTTCCAACCTTCCCCTTCAATTTCTTTCTAACTAGTTTCCTCATCTGAGGGAAGTCTGCCCTTTGGAAATCAAGGGTTTTTATATCTGATTTGCTTGATACTCTTCCTCCAACATGCATGGCAAAGGAGATTGCAGCATGGTCACTGTCCCCCAGAGGCTCAGTGACATTCACATCCCTGACCAGGTCCTGAGTATCACACAGTATTAGATCCAGAGTTGCCTGTTCTCGGGTGGGCTCCATGACAAGTTGCTCTAAGGCACAGTCATTCAGCAAGTCGAGAAACCCAGTTTCTCTTTCTTGTCCGGAGCTCGCATTGGCCCCGACGATGTGGGGATAATTGAAGTCCCCCATGATTACTATCCTATCCCTCTTAGCCACCTCCATGATTTCTCTCCTCATTTCAAGGTCCCCCTCAAGTTTTTGATCTGGTGGACGATAGAATACCCCAACTATCACATCACTCCTTGGACCTGGTAGTTTAACCCACAGTGATTCTATGGTGGAGTCAGACCCTCTGTCAATCTCCATTCTGCTGGATTTTATGCCTTCTTTGACATAGATGGCCACTCCTCCTCCAACCCGCCCCTCTCTATCCCTTCTATAGAGTTTATAGCCTGGGATTGCTGTATCCCACTGGTTCTCTGCATTCCACCAGGTTTCTGTTATGGCTATTATATCTATGTTTTCACTAGCTGCCAAATGTTCAAGTTCTCCCATCTTTGCTCGGAGGCTTCGAGCATTGGCATAGAAGCACCTGTACAGTGGGTCCCGCAACAACAGCTGCTGCTTTGTTCTTTTCCTCCCACAGCTTTTATTTTCAGTAGACAAACTATCACGTTCCAATATTCTCCCAGTGCTAATACCTGCTATGTCATCTCTATGTGATTCTTTACCCTCTCCAACCTCATTCCCCGAGGATGAGGTGTTCCGAACCGGATGCCACTCAGCTCCTGTCGGCTTTCCCCCAGTTATCAGTTTAAAAGCTGCTCTGCTGCCTTTTTGAGGTTGAGTGCCAGCAATCTGGTCCCATCATGATTCAAGTGCAACCCATCCCTCCTGAACAGGTTTGGCTTGTCCCAAAATGTTCTCCAGTTCCTGATAAATCTGAAGCCCTCCTCTCGACACCATCGCCTCATCCACGCATTGAAGCTTCTGAGTTCTGCCTGCCTGGCAGGTCCTGCACGAGGAACAGGTAGCATTTCTGAAAATGCTACCTTGGAAGCCCGGGACTTCAATCTTCTACCTAACAACCTGAATTTGGCTTCCAAGACTGACCGCTTGGCCTTCCCGACATCATTGGTACCAACGTGTACCATGACCACGGGCTCTTTCCCAGTTCTCTCTAACAAGCTATCTATATTTCTCGTGATGTCTGCAACCTTTGCACCTGGCAGGCAAGTGACCATACGGTTATCATGCTCGTCACAAATCCATCCCTCTGTATTTCTAATTATAGAATCCCCTAGTACAAGGAGCTTCTCTCCTGCAGCCTGTTCATCTACATGTACCTGATCCTGTATCTCATCAATTGTGATGAGGGAGAGATCCTCAGGTGGAACCAATTGTTCCTCTGTGCATGCCTCATGAGGTGTGATGAGGGAAAGAGCCTCAAATTGATTGTGCAATATGAGAGTCTCAGAGCGATCCCTTGGCGTTCTACTCCTTTGAGTCACATTCCTCCACACATCTATCTCCTGAGTTGGGGAAGTGACTTCATCCTCAGAAGTGTGCCCTGTCTCTTCTTGGACCTGGATAGTCTGTTCCGCTCTGTCCAAGAACAGCTCTACTAATACTCTACTGATGATGATCATGATGATTATTAAAATATACCTGGCATAGATAATTAAAATCATAAAAAACATTTACTAGTCCAGTATTGCATAAGAGATGCAAGTTTTAACCCAAAACCTAAGCATCTGCTAACTTGTCTACCTGATGTTCCCATCGTTTTTTGAAGGCTGACAAATTATAGTGTTGCATAATGACCAGTGAACTAATGTTGCCACTCTATCACATCTAATTTTATAATCTGTTTGTGCAGTCTTTGGACAAGGTGTGACACAGTTTCATCTTTTTCTTGGCACAGCCAACATTTGTTGTTAGCACGAATTCTTTGAATCTTAGCTCTCATCCCATTGGTTTGGAGTGCTTGTTCTGGTGCAGCAAGAACCAATCCTTCAGTTTCTTAATGGTCTCCAGTTTTAGCCATGCCCATGTTGAATGATTATCATGCTTTCCATCAATATTTCTGAGGTGTTGTCCATGTAGGGGTTATTTTTTCCAACTGTTTAATTTATTTTCAAATTGTTGTTTCTGATATTAAGCCTTTGTTCCTGTTGTTCTCAAAATGTTTTATATTGCACCACCTTAATTTTTTTCCCCTATGCTTCTACTGATATATTCATTTAGGCTTATTTTTTCATCCTCTGATACCTGCTGTATTTGCAGTAATCCATTGACTTAATTTTTTGTGGTAAATATCTCTCCATGTCATTTTTTTTATGTAGTGCATTTTGCATGTTCATTAGTTGCTATGTTTTTAGATCCAGTTCTAATTCATTTTGGGTCCAATCTATTATTGCAGCTTGGCATTTCATCACTGGCACTGCCCATGTGTTTATGGCTTTGATTATACTTCCACCATTTAATTTTGAGAATGCATCTTTTTTCTGTCAGTTCTTTAACTTCTGTGTGCAGAATGTTATCTGCTTCTAGTATTCCAAGATATTTATAATTTTCATCACTTGATAATGATGTTATAGTATTGCCATTTTAACTTTGTCCCATTTATGTTTTGGATCTTGCCACAATGATGATGATGATGATGATGTCAGTACCTCTACTAAAGCCCTATTGTTTAGAAGGCTGTTAAATGCCAAAGGCCTGCCTAAATAGAAAGGACTTTTTTCTGTAAAACTATGCAGTATGAAATCTGTGTAGAATAACATATCCTGAATGATTAACAGGAATATTTGAGTCCTGAAAAACAACAAGAGGGATGAGAGGTCTGCCTGTCATCTATTACTGACTCTCTGCCTGAGACTTGCTGGCAGTAATTTTGTAATTAATACACAATAAATGCATGATGCTTCTTAGAAAAGCATTACTGACTTACAAAGACTCTGGGGAGAAATAATGGGTAATTCCACACACAGGCAGCTCTCTCTCACACACACACTCACACACCAGATACGTTCATGAGGATTCATGTGTTGGGAAAGAGTCCAGAAGAGGGTGTTGGGTCGAATGAGCCAGCGAGTAATTTCAACCCTTATCATTCTTTCACTTGTGTGTAATGAAGAGCTCTCTTGTTGCAGACAGCTGCTCTTGAGAGAATGTTTTATAGCATCCCTTCCATAATTCAAGGTCTAATAAGCCTTGTAACAGAGAAGCTTAGGCAGACTCCTAAGAACGCCAATTGGAATTAGCTCTAAAGCACTAACAACAACAAAAACCTCGCAAAGATATGATATAATCAGAGAACACCAAATGTTGCCGTGGGCATGGATTCTCTTCTTCTTCTGTCTTCTTTAAGCAAACAATGATGGTTATGAAGTATCGTATTTTCCATTCCGTAAGATGCACTGGACCATAAGACACACCTAGTTTTAGAGGTATGTATATGTGAAAAAAATATTCACACATACATACTGCGGTCCTGGTACATCTCCAGCCCAGTTTACTCTCCAGCCATGCTGCCCTTGGGAGGTCCAGAGCAGCATGGATGGAGAGTAAAATGCAAATACAAGCCACCCCCCTGCCTGGGTCTCCATGCTTGGAAGCCTCTGGCGCTTGCAGAGGCCTCCAGACCCAGTGCAGATCCCAGCCCCAGCTGCAGCCCCAGCAGAGGCTGAATGGAAGAGCTCCCTCCCCTGGATTCACATTCCACCTGTCTTGAAGAGTGGCTCTATGGCCATCATAGTGGTGGGTTACTCTCTAGCCCATTTCTCATCTCTATGGTCTCTGGTAGGGCTGTTCACTCTCCCTCTTCTATTCTATGAGGAAAAAATCAATCAGGCAAGGTAATTTTTTTTAACAGCCTGGTCAGGAAGCCTCTGCTGGGGCTGCAGCTGGGGCTGGGACCTGCACAAGATCTGAAAGCCTCTGCAGCAGGTGCTATGTAGCCTCCTGACAGGGGTGTATTCACCCTATAAGACACACAGACATTTCTCCTTACTGTTGGAGCGGGGATTTTAGTCTTACAGAGAGAAAAATATGGGTAGATGTCTTCCCCCTCATACCCTTTCTGCTGAATTTCATGCAAATGCTGTACCAAGAAACTAAATATCGGGAATAAATAAACTTGAGCAGCCCAATCCTATGTGTGTGTCCTTGGAAACATATCCCATTGTTCTTAGTTAAGCTTTCTCTCAGGTTCTTGTTGCCCATACTTAATATAACTCACCATTCATTAGAAAATGAGAAGAAAGACACGGAATCCCTGATTCTTTTCACCTTGGTGTTTGACAGGAATGTTTCATGTGGAAATGTTTACAGTCTCTGATGTGACCTATCCTTCCTGGACACTTTCTATCTCTCACCTCAGATTTGTGGTCTTTGGCCAATTCTAAAGGCGGGCTAGCGAGAAGGAATACATCAGGAAGTTCGGCACTTTCTCTGGCCCACAGTTTCCTGTGTTGTGATATAAACCAGTCTTTAACTATCTGAGTCTGTCACTTCGCCAGAATCCAATTGCCACTTGTGGGGGAATTAATCACACACTGTTGTCTATTAAAGTTCTTCTTCTCTCAGAACTAACACATTGTCCTCCCTGCCAACAGTGCTCCTCCTGGAGCATCTGTCAAGATTCTCAATCTCCTCCCAGAGACATGGCCATGCTATTCACCTGAAGAAGTGGGCTTGAGCGTGTGCACGCGTGCACGCACGCCTGCACACACACACACACACACACAGGAAAACAAATTTTGGCCCTCCTGATGTTTTGGACCACAACTCCCAGAATCCTATGCCTGTATTTCTAATGGCAAAGGACTGCGGGGGGGGGGGTTGTGGTCCAAAACATCTGGAGGGCCGAAGTTTGGACATGCCTGTCTTAAAGGTACCACAAGATGTTGGGTTTTTCTTGGATAATAATTTGTAATTACTAAAAGAGGCATCTTTTTGAAGCAGTAAAACGATGGTCTAGCTGTTCACTTTGGAAATCAGATCTATTGCAGGATTACTTCAGATGGTTGCCCATGAAAATTAGTAGGTACCATGTAGACTGATAAGTGACACGTGCTGTTTATTAACAACCCTCTGTAATTAGTCAGTTATAACACTGGACCTGTCATTTTAATAAATGATGCCAAGGCATAACATGACATTTCATTTGAAAGGGGGAAGACAAGTAAATGGTTTTTGAAAACCCTCCAGGAATAATTTCACTGCGATCTAGGAAATAAATGGGTCTATATTCTGCAAGGTAGTTTCTTTTCTATTTAAAAAAGAAATTTGAGCTCTCCATTGATAGAGGATATAATCCTCCTAAGCATACACGTTTGGAAACCTCCATGAAATCAATTTTATTTCCCAGCAAACAAACTTAGGTTGAGACTTGTAGAATTGCTAAAGTCAATTCAGTTCAATTCAGTGTTTATTCTGCAGTCAGAGACCTGATAAAGAATTGCTTGATGCTACCTTGACACATTTGTACTGATATATTGGCTTGTGTATTAAGGTCTTTTTGGTGCTGAAGCTCATTGTATGTTCAAATAATGTGCCGAATCATCCAAAGCTATTAGCATTTATTTATTTATCATGGCCTTTCACATATATATTTACAATAAAACTGTTATAAAATAATGGTTCTTGTATTACAATTGAAAATCAAAAACTTTTAAAAAAAAAGATTACCATTGGAACAAGCCAGAGGAAAGCCTAACTTCTCCAGGAACTTAAAGGCCAAATTCAGATTATACAAAAGAAAAGTCAGTGCATCACCTTACACCTATATTATGGATGGGAAGGTTCTTTTTTCTCTGTGAATTTGCTTTGTTGTCCACTGATTCTGCTACTTGAAACATTAAGCAGTAGAAATGGGCACGAATCAAAAAAATGACATTTCAGTTTTTCGTTTTTTGTTGCAGGTCTGTTTCGGTTCATTTTTTGTTTTTCATGTATTTTTTGGAAAAAAATTCATTTCATTTTTTTCACTTTTTGTTCCCCCTGCTTTTTGCGTGATTTAAAGCATTTCTGCCCGCGGACGTCCACCAACGCCTCAGACCAGAGGGAAAACACTAAAAAAATGATGCTGGCAGAGACACAGTACAGACTAGGTACCCAGGGAGGCTGCAAAGGCAGCGGTGGGCGTTTCCCAGGGCGTAAGGCAGCCGCAGAGTGACTGCACTGCGGGGCAGGGGAGGGTACTCACCGAGAGGTACGAACGCACACAGGGAGGCTGCAAGAAAAATCTCTTCTTTCTCCCCCCTAAGAGCCAGGCTGCAGCCAGCAGGAACACAGAGACACACACCTGCCTGGCTGGCCTAAAGTAACGAGTCGCAGAGACAGCAATCCCACCCTAACTCCCACCGCAGACTGCAAGTACGACGGGGGCTGCCAAAGCTTTTTATGCCCTCTGTGGCTGCCACACCTACCCAGTCTGCAACCTGGGCATGCTATTGGTTGAAACTATCCAAGAATTTACATGATCCCATCACATGGCTTGCATCCATCTTGTGGCTTGCATCCATTTTGTGTCATCATTAAAGGGAGAAAAACAAAAACAAATGTTTTAAGGACCACAACCCCCTGGTAGGTAATAATTTCAAATAATTATTGCTGCATTTTTACGGATGTCCAGGGTGTTTAAATACCCAAGAAATCAATATTAGGCATCTGGGAGCCATTTTGGGTCGATGTCCCCTAACTTCCCTTAAAGGAAAAAAATACAGCGATCTGAGAAAAGACATAAATGCATGTTTTAAGGACACCAACCCCCCGGTAGGTATTATCAGGCAGAATAAATAATTATTGCTGGGTTTTTACGGATATTCAGGACATTTTTTAACATTTAAAACAGCTCATTTCATTGCGCATCGCTATTAACCGAAAACAAAACGTAATGAACCTAATTTTCATGGTTCTGTTCGGTTTGTTCCAATTTCATCACAATTTTCATTATTCGTTTCGATACATAATGAAACGAATAATGAATAACAGAATGAATTTTTGTTTCGTTTCATGCCCATCTCTATTAAGCAGTCTAAAATAAAAGTGCTATCACCCATGAATTGGTCATGGATAAGATGCCTAAAATGATTTCTGTTATGAAGGCCTATCTGATCCCTCTCCTCCACCAACCCATCCTGATACAACATACAGTATTCTGGAATGCCAGTGAGGCGAATAGCAGTCATGTGGTCTCACATGTGGCTCATTGCCTTGCATTTGATATGGAGCTGCCTTTAAATGTAACTCAGAAACTGCTTTGGGCTCAAAATAGAATTGCAAGGTTATTAGCTGGGACTGGGCATTAAGATCCTATCATTCCATATTATGCCAACTGGTATTCCTTTGGGGGGGGCAATATAATGTTTTTTTATTTTAACCTAAAAATCTCTTAACTGGTTTGGGATTAAGTTGCCTGAAATACCATCTTCTTTCATAAATCCCTAGTTCAATTCAATGATGCTCTTCAGAAGACTTGCTCCATGTGTTCCCAACAAAAGCTAAATAAGGAAATTACCTTTTTTTAGTAGTGACACCTGACCTGTATAGCAATACTAAGTATTTCTTGGCTTTTTACAGCATCTCGTGAAGAGCTTTTCAGTTACCTAGCTCTTTTGAAGACTCCTTGAGCTCTTGATATTTTATAATTGTTAACATGAACCACTAATTGTTTTTATGTTGTCTTCATTAAAGTGATGGTTTAGTGCTGCATTTTATTCTTTTTTATTTGCATACTTTTAACATTTCTTTTGTTGATAAGAAAAATGCATCTGCAGAAAATATTTTTTATGGCTAGCCATATTAATTTATGTACAGTGGTACCTCTACTTACGAGTTTAATCCATTCTGAATGCATGTTCACAAGTCGAACAACTCATAAGTAGAGCAGCACAGGTATTTAGTCTTGCCTAGGGTGCAAAAAAGCCTGGCCCTGGCCCTGGGGGATACTGCATCCTGAACCCTTTTGAGAAAGAGGATGGAAATGTACAGCCCACTAAATGCTTTGATTTGCAAAAACAATTCTAGCCCAAATGCTCTTTCATAAACTCCCTCCCACTGGAGGCCAGGACAGCCCCGTCTGCTGTCTTTCCAGAAGCAGGCAAAGACCTTCCTCTTCAGGCAAGCTTTCCCTGAATGAAGGACTACCTACTATGTGATTTTTAGATCGATTACCAATGCATGATTGCATTGACTGATTTCATAAGAACACCAATGTTTTCCATGTTACTTTCCACCCCTCATAATGGGTTTTTCTTTTCTTTTTTCATGCTCTTTGTAGCTCTAATGTTATCTTTTAATGTTCTAAGATGTCTCATTTAATTCCCTGTTCTTAACTTTAATATGTCTTAAATGTTCTGGGCTGTAGATTGTCCCTCGTTATTCTAAGCCACCTTGGGTCCTTTTCCAAGGAAAAAGGTAGGGTAAAAATATTCAAAATATATAATAAATAAATAAATAAATATGAGGTTGTTTTATCCTAAATTGGGTCATTTCTCCATCTGGACCTGATCTTGGTTACTCTGACTGGCAGCAGTTAATGTTTCGATTATTATAATCAATGTATTGGTTATATCAGTGAATTCCCACCCCTGTGGCTGCTAATCCTTTTTTGGCTTGGCATGCCAGAAATAGGATCCTAGAAATTGTTCATGCAAAGCATGTCATCTAGTGCCCCTTCCGTTTTATTCTGTTTTGTATTTACAATCACATGTCCACATAAATAGTGCAAGAGAGGCTCAGAGACAATTTAAACTGTACATGAAAAAATGCCCAGAGTTAAGGAAAGGGACACATATCTTAAACAAGAGGGAAATAGGAGATTAGTATGGATGTGTGTTGCTAGGACCACACCAGGGAACTTGGCCACTTCCCACCTTCATTATACTTGCCTGAGGCTGGGCATATTAGTTTCTCTTTGCATAAATATTGAAATTCACCAAGGCTTAATGGGTGGGAATTGAGGATCTGTCAGCCATCAATGCCTGCTTTAAATATAAATTGGGGGGGGGGGGGAGTTAGCAACCTTATCGTGAAAGAGAAATGAGCCTACAGCAGCATTAACTGCACCAATTGCCAGGTTTTTCTATTGCTGAGAACCCTAGAAAGAAGGTGGATTTTGCATTTCTGCTAGACCATCCTTGATCATGCATGTTATCAACTTTTTCTTTTTTTAAATTACCTTAGCAACAACAACTAACAAGCAAATACAGTATTTTTGTCAAAATTGGAGGATGAACCAAAACATGACAAAGGCATGCAATTCCCTAGAACTCTACATCTGCTAAGTAGAACAAAATAACAATAAAAATAAGGGGATGGGGAGAAATATATACAATTGCTGTTTGCTCACCGTGTCTATGAATGTTGTGAAGATGGGACTTTTCATTCCAGCCATTTCAACTGTTTGTTTATTGCTGTTTTAATACTCTAGCTGTAGTGATGTATGATATCTACCTTGAGGGTTTGTGGGATGAGCATGTAGTATTAAATAAATTCAGTATCACTGGAGGGGACTGGAGGGCCAGTCAACTAATTCTTCAGTATGGACTTAAACAAATCCTCTGCATTTACCAGAAAAAAATGGGGAGGGGGAGTCACTAAAACCACCCCCTTGTTCTGTGGAACACTGTGAAGAGAGTTGAGGACAGATGTACAATTCTATCTATCTATCTATCTATCTATCTATCTATCTATCTATCTATCT
>JAHTLZ010003518.1:18187523-18214867 GCA_023846285.1 Phrynocephalus versicolor
TCTTTTCTTTTCTTTTCTTTTCTTTTCTTTTCTTTTCTTTTCTTTTCCCTCCAGCAGTGTCGTTTATTTAGCCGCCTAAAGGCTTAGGGCGGGTGACGGTTTAACGATAGCAATCGGTTGGTGGTGGAGAGACGGGAAGAGGTGGCACTTTTAAGCTGCTTTACTTTCCATCCGTCCCGTGGAGCCAAAGGTTGCTGGCGATCAGGCGGGTCTTCTCACGAGTGTAGCGCGATCGCGACCCCCCTTTTTTGCGTCCGTAGATGTTCAGGCGCGGACAAGGGGCGCCCAGAGTGGTAGCCCTAGAATTCACGCGCGCTCAAACCCCACAGGGGCTCTCCTTCCCACGAAAGCAGGCAGGCATAAGATGAAGTGACCATGTCAAGTGGATTTCCCAAGCAAACGCCTCCGTCGCCTGGACAGAACAGGTGGAAAGTGACTCCACTTCCACCTCCTGTCACTTCTCCACAGACGTAGAAAGGAGTGAGCTTCGTTTTAAAGGTACAACGGAATTTATTCCTGGCTAAACAGGCACCGCCGCGCTCATCTTTCTTGCGGATAAAGTACTTCCTTGCTCCCCGCCCATCCCAGCAGTGAAATACAGTAAAGAAATGACTAGTGTGGGTGTGGGTGTGTTGTGTTGTTACAGTCGTGACCGACTCTTCGTGATACGATGTGTTGTTTTAAAAATTCTAAATGCAAGGACATCCTTTTTAAAACAGAGGGGCTCTGGTGGATTCTGTAAAAATCGCGACCAGACACTCCCTCGCTCCATAAAACAATATGTTGATCTGAGGAGCAAAACATACCTACTTACCTTTTGAATTATTATTTAAAATTTCCCCGCGGGGTTGGAGTGGAGGGTGGAGAATAGTCTTATTTGCTGCCTTCCTTCTAACAGTAAAGCGGTATTTCTATAGCTTGGGAGAAATCCCAATTGACTTACTTTGGAGTGAACCTGCACCGGATTCCACGGATCTGGTCGCTTTGCCTCCCGATCTGGACCTCTTGCTCTGAAGTAATACTGAGAAGCATAGCGCTTCTTGTTGATCACAGTAAAGAAAAAGAAAAACACAGTCCCGTGATATTTGAAATAATGTCTATCTTTAAGGGGTCACAGGGGCCTTTGTTATTCGTTCTGAAATAGTGTTTGCCCTGAAGGGTACGGAGTTGCTCTGGGTGGTTTGAAATGGGAGTGAAAAGGGTCATGGAAGGTGAGTTATCGATTAGACTAGTAGAAATATATACAGGGCTCTTGAGACTGGGAACTTTTACTCCCCCCTCCCCCGACCTTCTCCCTACTGTTAGACACCCATTACTGGCAACCTTGTGTGTGTGTGTGTGTGTGTGTGTGTGTGTGTGTGTCTGTCTGTGTGTGTGTGTGTGTGTGTGTGTGTGTGTGTGTGTGTGTGTGTGTGTCTGTGTCTGTGTCTGTGTCTGTGTGTCTGTGTGTCTGTGTGTCTGTGTGTGTCTGTGTCTGTGTCTGTGTCTGTGTCTGTGTCTGCCTCTGTGTCACCGGGAAAGTTGTCCAGCAAAAACCGCCGAGTTAAAAAAAATAATAAGCTGGTAGTTTAGAAAGGTTTTACGGAAAGCAAGTCTAACCTGAAGCTGGTGCAATGCGCGGTACAAAAGCCAGCCAAGGGTCTTGTCCAAATGCTGAAATCTACTCCTTGGCGCCCCTGTTAGAAGTGGAACAGCCCTCCTGACCTCTTTTTCTTACCCTTCCGGCAGCCCGAACTTGAAACCAAAAGCTCGATTTCAGTTCTCTGCGTGCCCTTCGGGATCCTCAGAACCCCCCCAGAAGCACCTGATGGGTCGCGCAGAAGAGAGGACCCGCCGCCCTACCCCACCCACCCTTCCCATCCGCGGGCGCCGCTTTGAAAGCTTGTTTCAAAATGTATTCCAAGTAGTGGCAACGCGGAAGAGAGGGAAAATATTGTACAGTATTGCTACCTCCCCCCCCCCACGGGCATCTCTATGGAGCGTTAGTAAGAGGGGCTGCGTCGGACGGGAGCCGGGAGCCCCGACTTTACTAATTGTCTCTGGACAATTAGTCCAGGTATGTTAGATGTGCTGAGGTCGCTCGTGCGCCGGGAGACTTTCCCTCCTAAATAGTCCCGATGCTCTTAAGCACATGGATTATGGGACGGTTGCTTCTGGGTCTTGCTGGACTCCTTGGCTCTGTAAGGCGTCACCCGTGGCCCCTCCGCTTAGGAGCTCAAGATCTGGCGGAGGTTAGGCTGTTACAGCTTTCCCGTGGCGTTTCCGTGCCTCCACCTCTTCCCCTCTGAGCCTAGTCCGTCTAGCTCTGCTCCGGGCTAGACGGGTCGTAGGCAGCTGCGCTCCTTGCTCCAAACGTGTCTTTTACACTCCTCCAGGCTGCGTTGTACATTTACCCCTACATCCGAAGGAAAACCAAAACGGCCGCAAGGAAGCCCCTTTTGCCTACCCATCGCTCTTATCCCGAGTTACAAAGCCTAAACTTCTCTGCCCCCCGCCCCCAGTCCCGCGCGTCTTCTTCGCTGAAGCACCTGTTTGCAAGCCAGGGTGCTCGGAATGAAAGCAGGCCGTCCAAAGCCAAGAACTGACTCTTGATGTCACTGATGGAAGTTAGGGAAGCGTCAGTAAGGCTGGGACATCCTCCGGGGAACCAACGCATACTGGGAACATGGGTCCAGTCTGTGCTCAGGTATGTCCCAGGCTGTCCCTGGTTTCACTGACATAAAAAAAGCCCAGAATATGACTGTGATCTAATCTTGCTTCGACAAGCACAGTAGGCAGGTGGCAAAACAAAACAAAACCACCCCCATCAAGCAGGGGTTGTTTGTGCCTGAGCAGTGTACAAGATGCATTTCCAAAGATGGGGAGCCCTGGATTTGGTTCTGCATTTCAGAGGAAATAGCACCAAGGAGGTAAAATGGCCTGTGTGTTAGGTGCCATCAAGAGTTTACAAGGTGAGTAAAATATTTAAGGAGCAGTTTTACTCTTGTTACCCGCGTACATGCACAGTGGGTTTCGAGAGCTGAGTGGGATTTGAACCAAGGTTTCCTGAGCCATAGTCTGACTCTCGATCCACTTCACCACCACACAGAGCCCAGTGATGAAATAATTCTCATGAAGTATGTCCCAAATATATTTTCTCTGACGTTCTATTAATCTTGAAGGCACTTCATCAGCCTCAGGCAAGCATGTTGAGGATTGATCTGGGATAGCACAGCAGGTAGATGGTCAGATTAGGACTCTGGAGGTCCCTCTTGCAATCCCTGCTCAGCCAAAAGAACCAGAACTGAGTGGCTTTGGGGGCTTATCTCACCTTCTCTGCCTGAGCTGCCTCAATGAGTTGTTGTAAGATTAAAGACGAACAGAGAAGAATCAGGTATGCCATCCTGAGCATAAAACAAATAAGTCGGCGTGTTAGTCTGTCTCAGCATGTTGGCAGAGATAAAGAAAGAAATAGGAAATACAAAAGAAAAAAATACTGAAGCACTTTCAATACATTAAAATTATTATTTCAGTGTAAGTTTTCTTGTGAGCTTTCATGGATCAAAATCCCATGAAAGTTCACACAGAAATAAAACAGTCTTTGAAATACAACAATATTTCTTTTTCTTTTCTTCTGCCAACATTTCAAGTTCTTTGGTGGAAAGGTGGGGGACATAAATTTAGCAAGTAAATGTATAATCTTTGGTTAAAATCCCATAGCTTGGCATACTAAGTCACAGCTACAGTTGACCCATTTAAATAATAATGGAGCCTGCCTAAGAGTTAACACATTAAATCCCCATGGATTCAGTGGGCCTACTCTAGTTGTAGCTTAGAAACACAAAGCAACAAGATTTCAAGCTGTATATTAAAATTGTGTTCTCTTGTAGCAAGATCTAAGGGAGGTGGAAGGGTGGGATGTGTTTGTGTGTGTGTGTGTGTGCGCGCGCGCACGCGCACGTGTGTGCATGCATGCGTGTGTGTGTGTGTGTGCATGCATGCATGCATGCATGCACCTCCTACCCTCCTTCCTGTGGCGCTCTGTCCTCAAACAAACCTTTTTTGTCTTAGAAATCTGCCAGTAGTGTTTTTGCCAGAAAATTTGTTTATCTGATTGCTCCAATGATCTTTACTCTTTCCTGTTTCTGTTTCAGTTCCCAGGAAGACCTCTCTCTCTCTCTTTTTGCCCTCTTGATCTATCTATTCGGGTTATCTCTGAGATGTTTTGCTTCTCCTCAGGCCTACACAATACATTTTGCAGCCTGGTGTGGTGGTTGTAATAATGTCTGCTCTCGAGTTGATTTTGACTTATGACAATCCTTTGTTAGGGTATCCTAGGCATAGAATACCCAGAAGTGGTTTACCTTTCCTGTCACCCATGGATGCTATGGGATGACATATCATGCCCAAGGCTACACAGGCTGTCACTTTTCTCAGGAGGCACACTTGGGAATTAAACTCCCAACCTTTGGCTCTGCAGCCAGGTACCCAACAGGCTAAGCTCTGCAGCTAGACACAAAGGTCAAGGCAATGCCTTCCTCCATTTCATGCTGGGTTTTGTGAATGACTGACTGGATAGCACTTTTAATCTCGTTGTATTTATACAATGACAATAAATTGCATTCCGATTCCGATTCCGATTCCGATTCCGATTCCGATTCCGAAACCAACTGGACTGGCTGTTCCGTCTCTTTTACACTGACAGCACCAATAACACGCTATCACATATGAAACTGTGGTAGGGGGCTATATGGATCAATTCCAGCAGGGTGTCTTATGACCTCCCCCCCCCAAAAAAAGCACAAGTCGAAAGTTTGAAGGTATGATGGTAAAGTTTTATACGGCTGGATGGATTTCTAAGACAAGAGGTTTTTGACATGAATTGAACTGATTTTGTTTTTGCGAGTAGACACATGAGGCAAAAGGGGAGAGGTGCCCCTGGAAGTACAAGTGGTGGTGGGGCTATCATTTCTAACTCCAAACTAACAAAACAATAATCAGAAAAAGGGGGAAATAGGGGCAGCCTTTTCCAGCAAGGCTAAGAGAGAAAATATGCCTGCCTGTAAGGGATGGTGATAGGGTTTTGAGGCACCCAGTGTAATTTTTAACTCTCTTCTCACACATGGGAAGAAAACAGCTACAAATGGCTAAATATGCAACTAATTTGTATGGTGAATAAATGTGAAGAATGCAAGATTTGTCCAGCTTAGCACTGTCTGCAACATGATTTCCTTTTTGGATTAATCAGAAATTTAGTTTTGTCAGGCTCTAGTACTGGTTTATTTGACATTTCTTGCTCCAGATGGAACTGTATACTTTGCATTTCTTCCTGTGCACCAGGGGTGGACGACCAGTGACCCTTAGACTAATTTTGAAAAGCTCCCTACAAGCAATCAGTTTAGACCTCTGGCAAGAGTGATTTGTCTCTCCCACAGAAAGCTGTTAGGTGACAAGGGCAGTGGGAGAAAGAACGGGGAGGAGAGCCAGGCATACAAAGGGAAAAGGGAACACAGCTCTGGCTACATTGGCCGCTGCTGACTTGTGCCCAGCTAGGCGCAAGCACAGCCTTCTCAACAGATAATCCCAAGGGAATGCATGATTTCACCTATCTCACACCTGACAGGTAAACTGTACAGTGGGACTTATAACTATACTTCCACAGAATCTGATCTAAGGTATCAACATATTTAATCAGAACAAGTGTGATATTAACTTTTTATTACCCCCACTAAAAGAGCAGGCATTTTTGATTGGTGGAATTTAAAATTAGAGGCATAGAGGAGAATACCTTCATTGCATGCCTTCGTTTGTCTTTGCAGAATCGTAGTAAACTTGTGCATGTGGGAAAAGATGAATAAGAATTCACAAATATGAACAATACGGCAGCATATTTGTACATTAAAGTCCTCTTTTACGGCTGTCTAGACTAGTTTAAGAGGAGAACAACAGGAATAATGTAAGCAGTATTCTGTTAAACAGAGATCTAACCTCTTCCCCCTGATTGTTCTCTTCCTTTAGCCTAGACTATTGACCTGGCAGAGCTTAGGATATAAGGGAAATATCAAGATTAGATTCCTGTTTTCTGTAAGTGTTACAGCTGAACTATATTACATTGCCCTTGGAAGAAGGCTTCTTGTAGAGCCCAGCTGGTGGATAACAAGAGATTTGTACCTGCTGAAACATGAAATTGTATCGTATTGCTTCCTCATTTGCTTTGGAGTTGCATACATAGCCTGAGAGGGCAACAGGGGATTTAAAAGCTCTGAAATCCTAAAATAAACTTTCAAGTGGTTTTACCAGACTACACTTAACTTGGGTTGTGTACAACACCTTATCTGTTGACATTTAGTCAGAGAAGTCTTTGGTCTGTAAGGTGACCCTAAATGGAGTACTGTAGTTCCAAAGCTGAGAACAAAATTCAAATAAGGATAGAGAGAGAGAGGGAGATCTATTTATTAAGACATTCCTAGATAACATCTAGACACCAATGAGCCAGCACTGGCCCCATTTACATAACCTTTGTAGGCAAAGCCTTTTACCCAAAGATCAAAAGCTGGTCAAAAGCATGTTAACTGTGTGTGACACATTCTGCATTGTGCTGGGCTCAGCCTAAAGCAAAAAGCAAAGCAAAGTGTTCTGCTTATATACCGCCCCATACCACTACAAGTGGTCTCTGGGCGGTTTACAATTTTAATTACAGTGTGCAGGCTACACATTGCCCCCCCAGCAAGCTGGGTACTCATTTTACCAACCTCGGAAGGATGGAAGGCTGAGTGAACCTTGAGCCTGCTACCAGGGATTGAACCCAGGTCGTGAGCACAGTTTTACCTGCAGTACAGGCATTTAACCACTGCGCCACGAGGCTCCTAAGGTGCCTTCTGCAAGTTATGCTTTTATTTGGGGAGGGAAAAGGGGGACCACACCAACCTCACTCAAGATTTAAAGGCTGACCCTTACCCTATTGACATCTGAACTATAATTGGAGACTTGATGAGAGGAAATTTAAATAATTTTCTGGGCTGCAGTTGGTCTTCGTTCATACAGCGAATGAAGGTGGGAGAAAACGCCAACATGTGTTTTTCCCCCTCCATAGACATTTCCTAGTCTTTTAACATTGTTTTACCTTGGAAAGAGAAACACCAGTCTTGACTTCCTGGTCCTTAGCTAGCATTCTGCTGTGCAGGATAAGCAAATGGGAAAATGCCAGAACTGGCCGACACAGGAGGCCGTGGCATGATCAGCTGATGCATTCTGTTCCCCTAAGCACTTCCTTCCAAATCCTTTGTGAGTAAAGAAGGCTTGGGGGAGGTTATGAAATGGATGGGAAATGTGGCATTCAGATCTGAAGTACTTATTCAGCCTGCATCTGCACCTTTGAATTAAACAAGGACTTAGGAACTGGCAGCAAAGAGCTGTGAATCTGTTTTACACTGGCAAAGGAAGAGAGCATCTTTATTGAGCATGTTGAGTTGCAGTAGTCCTCAGACCTCTTTTTCCACCTGCTCACTTGAAATCTGTCTTTGTAGTGAAGGAAAGCTTATGTTATAAACATGTGAATGTTGCACTGATATCACTCAGGACTACGTTTTCTGGTTGGATCACAACAAGTGAATATTTTTGGTGACTTGGTATGGCTGGAGGAAGAACCAGCAATGGCAGGCAAATTAGTGATTTCTGTTGTGGAATTTATGATCAGTTTCCATTTGGTCAGCAGAGTAAGAAACATGGAGTGAAAAGTCCAGCTTCACCAGAAGAACACCACTCTTCTCACAATGACTAGTGCTTTATACATTAAAAACCACTCTAGAAGCAATCAACATAGAAAAGAGGGCAACTTTACTTACAGTTGCTGTCTGTAGTTACAATTAGAAGGATAAAAAGAAAAATTAGTAAAGGTGTGTCTTAACCACCTGAAGACAGACTGGCTGCATGGTCAGAGGGCAGAGAAAGAGAAAGATGAACAAAATAAAGGAAGCAAAGCTAACAAACAGGAAGAAAGAATGGGTAGGCAAGTGGTGGAACAAATAACTTTCCCCATAGGTTAGTGGGAAAGGAGAATCGCTTTAGTTCCTGAAAGACGCTCTCTCACTGATAGTGACAGAAAGCATACAAGACTGTTATTATTCCCAAGATATAGGATACTATATAAAATTAATGAGACAGTGGGATAGACATGAATGTTTGTGGAAGTGGCTACATGACTTTTCATTGGCTCCAACACACTAACACAGTGACCTATTTCAAAATTATTACATGTTTAAACATTCCTTGCATGGTCTAAGCAAGGGGGAACTGGATTCAGAGGTAAGACAAGTGGGCTTTGATTCCCCAGGGGGAGAAGCATATTCCTGTGACATGTTTCCTTAAAGTTGTATGGTCTTTGGGGACTGATAACAAAAGTGGGTTTCTCTTTTTTATGTTGCCTTTTGTGTTTGTTACAGGGAGAGCTGAGTTGCAGGAAAGGGTCTAAAGGGGACCAGGTGGGAAAGGAAAGTACTGTAATGTCTACACTGTTTTTTCTCAGCCAGCTGGGAAGAAAGCGCTGTGCAGACTTGTAGAAAAAGACTGATCTGCGTCTTCTCCAGAAGGCTTGTTTTAGTCATTTTATCTAAATTCATAAGCAGAGATTGGAGCATTTATGAAAACAATTATTCTAATAGGAGGCAGGTGCCCTTTAGTCATTTAGTCCTGCCCCAAAGCAAAGGTCAGAGGGAATAGAAGGTCACTTCCTGCCAGATATGCCACGTTGGCAAAAGTCAAGAGTGTGTGCACTGCACTAAAACGTCCCCAAAAAGCATACTCTGAAGAAAGGTTCCCACACTACCCTATAATTCGTTTGCTGGCAATAAAACTGAGCAACAGCATTTTCTTGACAGTGTCATTTTCCAGCCATGTTCATAAAGCACAAGCCAAAGGAATGCTATTCTCTTTTACTTGGAAGAGAAGTGAAAAGGGTATCTCAGCTGTTGCCCCTTAGACAATGTTGCATAAATGTGGAAAGTTACGCAAGATGCATTTTTGCAAATGGGCTTTGGGATATATAATAAGTATCCTAATTTATCTGCATATTTTGTTTTATTTATCTTTCAATGATATCTGTGCCCTTCAAATTTATTATCCATTTTGAATCTTGGAAGTACAATGATGCTAAATTCAAAATGAATTTATTTACTTATAGCTGATTGAATAACTAATATAAGATGCATTCTGAACATTTTGCATGTAGCAGGTTGATACAGAGCCAGGTGAGCTGTGTTTCTAGCCCAGACAATGCATTCTGCTAATGATTTCCTTACTTGTCTGCTTACTGCCTTTCACCTCTCCACCCCTGTAGCTAGCACTTAAATAATACAGTTGCTATCTGGAAGGATGTGGTACTCAATCTGCAACTTTAAGCACACTCTCTGTTAAGATACTCCAGTTATGTTTTAAGACTTCAAGGATAAGGCTTTTAGACCTTCTGCGATAAGGCATTTGAATTAAGGCTTCTGTTATGCCTAGTTTTTTTTAAAAAAGACATATTTTGTTGCATATTTTGTTGCTTTTCAAAATATTTCTGCCAAACCATGGCATTACCTATTGTGTGGTTGTGTTGGGTTCTGATTAAGGTTTGTGCTATACAGGTGGTGAATGCAGATTTTTCCATCCCCCATGTCAATCCTCTAAGAATGCTGCACAAGGAATTGGGCGACTCTGCCTAAGTGTGTTTTGCAGAAGGTTTATGGAGAGAGAAGAAAGCCGTGAAAATCAAACAAAGCAAGGCCCTAAAAACGGAAGGAAATAAAGAAGCATGGAAATATAGTTCCACCAGCCTTGCCGCTCACAGCCAAGGTCTTTGTGATTACAGATCTTGCAATATCAGTTGCAAGATGAAATGGAATTTAAAGTTATTCCATTTCAAATAAGAGTCTTTAAACATTGTTGGCAAAATTTCTTTTTGAAATATTGTTATTTCGAGACACCACACATATGAACAGACAAAAAACAAAAATGTGTAGAAAATTGCAACCTCAGTAAATTTTTTGTTGTTCCAAAAGTGCCTATAATTTTCTGTTTATCTCAAAATCTCCTTAAAAGCCATTTTGTCTACCTCACAAGTCCACTTTGCCTTAAATTACAGGCAACTGTATCAATCCACTTAACAGCAGCTTTATGAGGGCCAATGAAAATGTTACAAAGCAGTGATTACACTCTTTGGTCATTGAAATTGTTTCTGATCTTCAGTGTCAAACAAATACAATTTTGGTAACTAATAAAAGATTTGACACAAAAGATCTACTAGCACTTGGACAGTTCTCATCTATGTAATTTAACAATACAGTGGACCCTCGTATAACAAACAGTTTGTATAACATAAAATCTGTACAGCATAAAACATTTTGGAAATAGGTGAAATTTGCTTAACAGAACAGTCTGTGGGGTGAATTTGTACTACATAAAAATGGTTGCGATTAGGGATTATTCTGTTTTCAGTGCATTCCTATAGGAAATTTGTATAAAGGAAAATGTGCTTAACATAATTTCATTTGGAACGAATTAATTCCTTTATAGAAGGTACCATTGAACACAGTAATCGATGGTGCATTAAATCTCGAGCTACTACAATACTCACATATATTTGTTGATGCTATAATGCATTAAATGCTGGATGGGGGGGAATGAACGGTTTAGGCATCTGGCTGCAGAGCTGGGGTTTAGGAGTTCTATTCCCCACTGTGCTTCCTGGGAGTAAACTCAGCCTCTGTGGCCTTTGGCAACCTGCACTGTGCCAGATTGCCCCCAGAAGAAGGGAACGGCAGTCCTTTTCTGAGCACTCTCTACCTTGAAAACCCTGGAAAGGGCTGCCATATGTCAGAGCTGACAAAGGCACATGATGATTATTAATTGCAATAAAAAGTAAGGCTGATGTGTATGGCGGTAGTTTTATTACCCAAAGAGACAATGTTCATGAAAAATGGAGAGCTGACATCTGGTAGCAGGGAGATGAAAACAAAGAAGAGATGAGACACTTAGGACAGATGTAATTAGACACGCTGGTAAACAGATCTCACAATGCTTTTTACACCGATACCCAATCTTTTGACCTTTGCCCTATTTCCTGAAAAGAAGAAAAGAACCCAATACATTATAGAGTGCTCTCTGGCAGGTTGTAGACATAGGTTCCGGTGTGCCAGATGTGTTCCTCTCAAAAATACCTGGTCAACATTAGTTGGCAGGACATCCATCTCAATGAAAGTTCTCATGTGAAAGATAAGTATTTTTAAGCATGTAAGGAGAGTTGTGCCTTGGATGCATCAAAGACCCAGGTCATCCAACATTCTACTTCCACACCAGCCAGCCAGGCTCTCCTTTTGTTCAGAGCTTGTAGGAAACCCACAAAATGCACACCTGTGCATATCACCTTCCTGCTCCTCAGAACCATCCCTAACTGTTGACGATTTATGAACATGTGCTAGCTGAATGCAGACCCTTCTAGGAGTATACTGCTTATATCTCTTCCTTGTGAGGAATGTCCTTTTATTCCTACCTTTAATTAATTAGTGTATTTTTAAAGATGTCCTCTGTAAAACACCTCTGTGTTGAAGATCCAAATCTACTCTCCCAAAAATCTCTTTTCCTCTTTGAATTTGGAATGCTGTAAAAAGCTACAGTTTTGGTGAATTTTCTGTCACTCCTTCCTGTTAGGGAACCAAGTTTCCCTAAGTATAAAAAAGAACTGAGTGAGCTAAACAATAGGTAGAATCATATAGCAAGATTCTTGTAAATTTTTACCACTTCAGATAGTGTACTCTTGAATGAACGGTCTGCAGCACAAACAAGGTATCCATAGAAAGTCAGGCTGGAACTGTTTATTCATCATGGAATAACATGAACATTGGAAAGATAGAAAAATAAATTAACATTGCAGAAAAGCACTGAGTTGATGAACCCTCAAACAGAATAAGCAAATGCCACAATCACATCATTAATAGGTTGATGGTGATCTTATTGTTCTTCCAGACAGAAAGAGAGCAGTTATAATTGTCACCTCCCAGGTGCAATTAGGAAAGTAGCCATGTCACACCTGTCGTGTTCCAATCCGTGAAAGATAAAAAAAAAAAAAGGAAAATGAATCAGAATTACTGTACTGCTGCAAAATGTTACTTCAGGAAGTTTTTTTTTACTCCATATTGAGCTGTGCTACTTTCACAGACATTCCAGAGACATTGAGTTACTATTTCATTTCTTTGGCTATTTCTCTGTTTTTTTCATGTGCTTAAAACAAAACCTAGTGAATGGAGAGAGAAGCCTGATATTGTAAACTAGAAGCACAAATGTTGGGGTGGTGTGGATAGTAAAGACCATATGGAGGGTGCAGAGGAGGGGGATTGGGGAATTGTCCTTGGAGCAAGCCACAAAATTTCTGCATAGATGCTGCAACGAAAACAAACTGTTAAATAGTGCCAGCTCGTCTTTCATGAAGATGCTTTATTTATTTATTTATTTACTTTCATATTAATATACCGCGCCTATGCACCACACGTGGGACTCAGGGCGGTTAAGGTGGGTTCTGTGTGTCCTGATAGCTCTCTTGACAAGATCTGTGCTCTTACTGTGGATTTAAAATATTTAAAATATTCATTTAAAATAAAGATAAACAGGACAGCAAAAGCAATAGGTTCTAATTCTGGATCAGCATCTATACCAAGCAGAATTCTATATGAGTGGGTGTTGTTGACACCTCTGAGTAGAAAATAGTTGTTGAATTCTAACTCTCTGTCAATCCTACTTAGATTATTTAAAAAGTGAATGGAAATCAAGCACATATACCTGACCAGTTCAAAGCTGGTATTACGCTTTGAAAGGAAAACCTCCACAACTGAACTCGGCTTCCCTGTTTGTGTTTTCATTTATTTAATGTCAATAAGAAGGTGCAAACTGACAACAAATGAGGGAAAGAGCAGCATTATAAGAGGTACAAGATGGATGGGAAAGGTGGGTTGTACTGTATTTTTCATGAGAAGCTGCTTGTCACAGAAGCCAGCAAGTGCCCTGTAGGCTTCATAATGATGAATGTTTTAGGGAAGGAAGGACAGCCATGCTGGGTCAGATCAAAATCCTATCTAATCCAGGATACTGTTCATGCAGTGGCCAACTTATTGCCTAGCATTAGTTCCTAACTTTCCTAGAAGAGTTGTTCCAGTTGCTTGGTCGTTTTAGGTACCCATTTGTGTACTTTTTCCAACTCCCCAATATCGCTTTTCGCATGTAGAGTCTAGATCAGTGGTGGTGAACCTCTGGCACTCCAGATGTTTTGGACCACAACTCCCACAGTCCTTTGTCATTGGCATAAGGTTCGCCATCACTGGTCTAGATTAACCATGTGAAATATTCCAGATCTGGTTGCACCATGAATTTGTATCAGGAGGAATAAGATGGGCAATTTATCCATCACTTTCTAATTATACACAACATGAAGCTTACATTTTCATGTTTATGACTGATAGTTTCATTGAATGCTCTACCAAGATCCCTTTGTGGTTGTCGCTATCTCAGACTTCATCCATCATGATGGATGTACTGTACATGATGCTTGGAATTTTTATCCTTGTTCTTTCAGCCTTTCCTCATAGGGCTTGGTTTCCATTCCCCAAATCAGCCTTGTTCCACTCCTCAGAACCTACTTCAGTTTGTTGGCAGAGTTCAGAACTGGACACAATATTCCAGATGAGACCAATTTAATGCTAAATAGAGGGGAACTAGTACTTCACGTGATTTGGAGACTATACTTCTGTTAATACAGCCTAAAATAATATTTGCCTTTTTTGCAGCCACATCGTACTTTTTGTGCAGCCACATTATTCTTTTTTTTTTCTGTTTTCCACCTTATTTTCTTGTTGGGGCTGTTTGTAATTGTGGCTTTAGAACTTCCTTTTAAAGAAACTCCTACCCATCTTAGATCCTTTTTCGTATTAGGGTCTCATACCATGGGATCTTTGTCATTGTCCTAGGTTATTAAAATTGGCTTTCCTAAAATCCATTATGCATATGTAGGTATATTCTGCTTCCACTTCCTTTGAAACCAATAACTCCAGTATAACATAGTCACTTCCACCCCAAGTTTCCCTTCTTCCACTTCTTCTACCAAGCCATCTCTATTAGTTAGAATAAAGTCCATGATAGGTAATCCTTGAGTTTATTTTCCCACTTTTTGTAGGAGAAAATTATGAAACACACACCCCAGAAGCTTCTGGGAAGGGCCATGTTTGGTAGATTTTGTGTCCCAACAGATATCAGGGTATTTGAAATATCCCTTTACTACTACATCTTGTCTCTTTGAAATTCTTGCATTTTGTTTTTCAAAGGTTTAATCCTCATCTTCTCCTTCACTAGGCCACTGGTAGTTAAATTTCTTCTCCCACATTCTTTTTATTTTTTACCCCAGTTACACTAATCCAGATGCTCTTGGTGGGACAACCAAGCTCATCCCCATGTATTTCTGTGTAGGAGTACACATTTTTGACATATAATACTGCTCTACCATCCTTTTAATTCTTTATGTCCTTTTTTGAATAATTTATATCTTTCGATTCCATCTGTGGGAGTCATCCCACCAAGTTTCAGTTATTCCTATCAAGTCATATTTACTCTTCTGAATGAAGATTTCCTGTGCCCCCCCCCCCCCGCCAAATACTCCTGGGATTCATAATTTGGCCCTGGAGATTTTGTTATTTGTGGTCTGCTTCCCTTAATACATTTTTGAAGACTATTTATTGGGCTCTTGTAGAGCTTCTGCCCTGTTCCTCCTATTGTGCATAAGCAGTAATCTCTCTTTATCATTTAGCTTGTCTCTCTCTCCCCCTCGAATTCAGTTTAAAGTCCTTTCTGGGAAGTTCTTCATGCTGTGGCCAAACACATTCTTCACTGTCATTTAACAGTCTATCAGCCTCTCTGGGTGGCCAGTCTCTTAGAATGCCCCGAGTAGGGTCAGTAGAAAAGTCAGTAAAATCTCTCAGGTAAGAAGGTGTAGGAATAGCTCTCTCTCTCTCTCTCTCTCTCTCTCTCTCTCTCTGTGCGCGTTCACTTGTGTGCGCATGCATATTTAGACTACAATTAAGTACTCAATATGAAAGGAAAGCATTCTTCCTTGCAAAATACAAAGCTAGCTGTTATATTTAGGATTTTAACCTTCCTAATAGGGATGGGCACAAAACGGAAAAATGATGTTTCGTTTTGTTTTGTGCCCATCCCTGTTTCATTTCATTTCATTTCTTACAATTTTGTTTTTTAAAAATTGTACAAAATAGTCTCTGCCGCTGCTCTGGTGCTCCCCCCCTCCTCCTCCCCATGCTGCTGATTCAGTGCAGGGGTGGGCTCAGGCAGCACCTCTCAGATGGGGGGGGGGGCTCCCCTGGATCCTAGAGCCACCAGATTTGGTGCCCAGGAGCCATTTTCAGAGCGATCCGGGTGAGCTGTCATTGGCTGTACCCCTTTAAAAATGGCTGAGTTGCTACCGGGGAGACCCACGGTGGTGACTGGGCCATTTTAAAAGGGATCCAGCTGAGCTGTCATCAGCTGGATTGCTCTGAAAATGGCCTGGTTGCCACCGAGAGAACCCTGTGGTGGCAACCGGTCCATTTTTAAAGGGGCCCAGTTGAGCTATCATTAGCTGGATTGCTCTGAAAATGGCTGGGTTGCTACCGGGGAGACCCACGGTGGTGACCGAGCCATTTTCAGAGCAATCCAGCTGATGACAGCTTGGCTGGACTCCTCTGAAAATGGCTCCCTGGCACCAAATCGGATGCCTCTAGGGCCCAGGGAAGTCACCTTCCTACCTGCCTCCCAGCTGAGAGGAGGCCAGAAGCTGGGGCTGAGAGGAGGAGGTGGGTAGTGCCAGAGCGGTGGTGGGACCCACCTCCCCCTCTTTCCTCTCTTCGGCAGTGGTGGTGGCTTATTGCTAGCCCAGCAGGTAAGGCAGCCTTTTTACAGCAAAACCAAATTGTTGGTTTAACAAAACAAACAACAACAACCCACCGTTTCATTTCACCTGTAACGAAATGCCACTTCCTTGTTCCATTTCGTTTCATATCATTACCTAATGAAATGACGAAACAGCATTTCATTTTTCGTTTTGTGCCCATCCCTACTTCTTAATCTTGAAGATGTAATCCTAATCAGTTCTGTTTCCTTCTTGTTAATTTCAGTTTTGGGATACATCACACGTGGCACCCATTGAATGTCACAGTTTTCATATACAGAAAGATAGTTGTGAGTGGTTGAGCAGTTTATATTAGTCATTAGCAGGCCAATCTCCGTTCAGCTGGAGCAGTAAATGTGAGTTTTTATACAGAGATAAAACATTCATAATGTTTTCATATTGCTAAAATATTTCTGAGTGAACATTTTATGTTAGTGAAACATTTCAGATTTGCAACAGTCTTAAAACATGTGGCTCCGTGTTAGCAATATTCTGAAAGAGAGAATCCTTGATGATCACATCTTTTACATTCTGTGGCCAAATCCTCCGCAGAGGTTTATATAAGGCTGCTTCCAGACAAAGGGCTTCGTTGCTTTTAGTTACGAGGAGTTATACCACTGTTCTGTCATTTTCCTTTAGTGGATTTTTTTTTGAAAGAAAAAAAAATACAGAAAAATAATGGGAAAACATGGTAGGCTGCTAATGGAAAATGATGACAGTGAAACCTCATGCCTACAAATGAAGTAGTGTAGTTATGCAGTAAAAGCCCTATCTAGAAGTATGCTTTCAGTGGATGAATCCACAATGTCTGGAGTAGAAACAGAATTCTCTGAAACATCACATAGTACTTTTTCTAACCACTTCCATGCTTTCACACATATATATATATATAAAACTACATTGGCCCATAATTCACAAACAGATCATTTCTCTTTGCAAGAAATAAGAATATAGTGTGGACGTACACTTTTTTCCTAGTAGCAAATTAAGCTCTGAATTGGTAGCTGTCATCGTCCAATGAAAGTTATGTTTAAGCAACATATAATTTTTATGTTGAAAACTGTGAGAAATAAAATAAAAAATAAAAAATAATCTAGAGCACTCTCCAAGTTTGTTTAGCGGCCCAACAGTGAGCATAGACTTTGAACTTTGCAAGTTTAATATCATGTTCCAAAAACCTCTTAAATTTTGCAGACTAGATAATATACAAATGGGTGGCGGTGGTTTTTGAAGAGCAGCTTGGGTTCGTGCTAAGAGTTTGCACTAATTTAGTTGTGTTTCTGTTTCTTTGAGCAGCTGGCCTCCTTTGCTTTGCATGCCACACAACACATTTGTTTTGATTGATTCCTTAATTTCTGAAGTGCTTGGGCGCATGCTCTGGGGTTGGGATGGAGATGATATAACTCTGCCAATGAAGAAAATTTGTAGAAAGATGACCTACAAATTATACAAATTAAATTAAATTAAACTAAAACAAAACAAAATAAATCAGGCTGTATTTAATGTATCTTTGAGTTCTCACCGTAGAGCTTAAGGAAGGTACCAACACAACAAATATCATTTAGCAAGGCACTTCCTAAAGCCACATGGGTATGGAAAACTGAAACTTTAATGTGAAAAGAATTCACAAGCCCATCTGGGGAATTTCTTGCCTCATGTAAACTTCTTTAGAATGGACAACACAGAACTAAAAGGGATGCTGGTAGCAATGTCTTGGTAAATAATGTATGCTGCCTATTCACTTTGATGGTTACTTCACGTCCACTCTCATCCCGGGAGGAAGTTCGTTGCATGTTGATGTCAGTTGTGGTCACGTGGTCTTCTTGCGGTTCTGTCCCTGTTCCCATGTACGCATGGGCGTGATTGAAGATACCGGCATGACTGTTTACACATGTCCTCGTTCCGTGATGAGATGTGAAATTCCATGCCTTTGTTCTCTGTTTTTTTCCGTCCGGACCTTCAATTTTTTGATGTTTCGATTCTCCGAAGCCTTGCCTTCAAGGCGTTACGGAGCTAACTGCGTTGTGGACTCCATAGGGAATGTACTGGCAAATGGCACTTTGCACTCCTGCCACTAGATGGAGAATGGCACGTTGTGTGACTCACGGGCACTCATATCGGAATGAGAAGTGAGATGAGATTCCCGAGGCCAGGGAGGGGAATCTCTCATCCCACCTAAATCACAGTTTAGGGGGTGTGGTTGGGATGAACTCCCCTCGTTCTGCAATGGACATGCGGTTAGATTTCTTTGTACCGGTCCCCAGCAGGACCACGAACAGCAATGAGATGGACGTGAAGTATCAGCTTTTATTGCAATTTAAGGTCATTCAAATGTTGATGAGTAACATTCTCTTCCTCTCCAAATAGGGAAACCGTAGATGGGGATATGAGTTCAAATGTTTTCATGGAATTTAAAATGAAGCAGAGACCCTCTTGGGTCTGACTCCTCAAGTTTTGGTGTGAAACTTTCCTCTTGAAATCAGAAGTTGCAATTAACCTTGACATATTAAATGTCTTTTCTTGTTTTGTTTTTTTTAAAAATACCATAGCTGAAGAGAAGAGATCATCTTCTGCCTTATTTCTTGCTCTGGAAGTAAATTTGCATGCATATTGAGGTTGATCCTGGAAGACAGATTTTTTTCTGTCTTTAATGGGAAATTCTTTATGGCTGGTCATTTGAAAACAACCACAAACAAGTTAAGCACATTCAGAGCACAGTTACGCTAAAAGTAAAGCCTACATTTGAACTGTTTTAGTGTGTTTTAAATGATTATGTTTTAAAGGTGACTACTTGGACTACATACAAGTGCAGATTATTTTGACAGGGAATCCTGTTATTTTGATCAGAAGCCAGAAGGTTGTTTATTTTTACTTGGATGTCAGATCGATTTATTTCCAATCATTTGTCATACACGAACATCTCTGGGCTATGTATCTGAACTACTGGAAACTGGCAATTGGAGAGATGGAAAATAGAGAAAATGTGTATAGCTAGTGGTAGGATTTGCATCATGTTTCTAGCTAGTATAGTATTCTTGCCTGCGGTGTCTGAAAAATGAAATTTAAATTACATAACAAGGGTGCTATCAAAATATACATCTATTTATTAGCAGAAATCCTATTGATTAGCATGGTAAGTTGAATCAGAGTAGACTTGTGGAATCAGTGCTTTGCTAAGTCACCATCTCCATAGTTTCTTTGATTAAGGTGGACCTACTCTAATTGTGACTTATATTAAAAATAAGTCGTGGCTAAAACAAATGGAGAGGTTGAATCACCAGCTGTCACCATTGAGCCTTTTTCCTGACAAAGACACCCAAAATGGCTGCACCATCTTAAGAAGTCCCTCACTTCCCTTCTTTGTCCTTGTGTCAGTTGTCTCACATACACACCAGTTATACTGTATGTTGTATTCTGCTTTTAGTGATTTTCTCTTATCGTGCCTGGTGTAATTGTAGATGTATATGCATATGGTGAGCACATTTTAACAAAATATTGGCAGCCTTGTAATTTCATTCCACTTTGGAAAATCCTGTGGTAATTACCTGTGATTTTGAGTTCATCTTTCTTTAATTAGGAGAGGGATACTCATGACTGAGTTTGTTACTGTGAAGAATTCTAGACCGAAGGAAATTCAGCGCTCCTAAAAACTGATGATACCCTATTTCATTCCTTCCAATTTTCACACATTTTTATGTTTCCAGTTTTCTTGAAGACATAGGGGAAAGATTTATTTATTTATTTAGTGTATTTGTACCCCACCTTTCTCTTTGGAAAAGGACCCAAGGGAGATTACAGTAATGAGGGACAATATACAGCTCAGTACAGTTAAGACATATTCAGGCTTGAGAACACGGAACCTTGTCTGCCTATGTTCCTTCCAGGGCATCACTGCCATGTCAGGTGTAAAACAAAATATGTATATGCCCTCTACTTGTTACTGCCCAGTAGGATTTCTTCTGCACATATCTTACTGAAGTGTATTAATATTTTTTTCTTAATGCTCATTTATTTTAGTACGGCTGGCTCCTCTTTATATTTTAATTCTTTTTTTACTGAAATCTCAGTTTTATTTTGTTTAAAATGAAAACTAAAGGTACAGGTAGCTATAGCTAACGCGAATACTGGATCTACAAATTTTTGCAGGAGTGTGCATTTTTTTCTGCTTCCTCGTTTCATTTCGTTACCTAACTAAATGATGAAATAGCACTCCGTTTTTCATTTTATACCCATCCCTTCTTCTTAATCTTGAAGATTAAATACTAATCAGTTCTGTTTCCTTCTTGTTAATTTCAGTTTTGGGATACATCACACATGGCACCCATTGAATGTCTGAGTTTTCACATACAGAAAGAAAGTTCTGAGTGGCTGAGTGGTTTATATTAGTCATATCAGGCCAATCTCAGTTCAGATGGAGCAATAAATGTGAGGTTTTTTTTTTACAGAGTTAAAGCATTCATAATGTTTTCATATTGCTAAAATATTTATGAGTGAAAATTTTATGTTAGTAAAACATTTCAAATTTGCAATGTTCTCTTATTGTATCTCAAATTAACACTGCTCTATATGTATACCATGAAAAATCTACCAGCATAGCTAAAAGACCCAAAAGTAATGCAAAATAATAGATCTTCATGTGTTCTTTTAAAGTTCTCAGTCTTAACTTAAGCAAAGAAAAGAGGGGTCTATAATAATTATGGGGCAGTTCCTTTGTTTAGTAATTTTCGTTTATCATCTGAAGTTCATTAAACAAATGAATGCATTAAGAAAACATCCCTGGTTGATTTTTGAGATTCAAGAAGTGGCACAGAGGAAGAAGAGACTGCAAGGACAGTATTACAGTACGACCCTGCATCTGCTGATTCAATAACCCTGGCTGGTGATCAACAGGTGCAGAGGAGGTCCGAGCCCGGCAGCAAGGAGGGAAAAGGGAAAAAAGAAAATAAAACTTACTGATGCTGAGCCCTAACTGCTGCTGCCGCATGCACACCAGAGGGGTTGGGGTGGGGAGTTAAGAGGACCCACCTGGCCAACCAGCATTTGAAGTTCCCGCTCGGGTCCTGGTTGGAGGACCAGAGGTTTGAGCTCAAGTGGGAAGTTCAAAACTTCTGGTCCTCTGCCTGGAACCCGAGCAGGAAGTTCAAAGGCCGGTTGACCAGACTAGTTCTCTTAAGTCCCCACCCTACACTTCTGGAGGTTGGCCAGTGTGGTAAGTGGTTGGCACAGAACCAATTCCCTGTGGATATCGCAGTCCTACTGTATATAGAAGTTAGAGCTCACAAAATCCAAGTTCTGGAGGTCTCTCATGTCCAGAAAGTATGACATTTTCTACCCTGCCTCTAGGCTTCTCTGTTCTTTACAGTCCTCATGGAATCAGGGAGAGAAGTGAATTTTCCCTGGAGCAACATATTATTGCAAACTATTCCTGTTGTCATTCCCAGGGTGGCTTTTTCTACAGTATGTGATTAGGAGCCACTAAATGTGCAGAAAAGCTCCTCCCTAGTTGCTGATATTCACAGAAGCAGTGGCCTGTCTAACTTCAGCCTTTCTTATCAGGTGTTATGGCTATGGGTACTGCCACAGATGAACACCTGCACTTCTAAATTTATTACAACACTTCTGCTTCATCAAGTTAGGGCTAATCTGTGACCTTTCTTCTGTGGGGCACCCCTATGAGGAACATGCAGAACCAAATGAATAATATTCTTATGTTCTTATTCCTCAAAGTTGCTACAAGATTGAATAATTGCATCACCAGTACATCATGATCGGTGTATTCAAGGGCTCAAAAAGAATTAACAGAATTAATAGGATGTGATGGCTGATATCACTCTCTAGAGGGAGATCACTGATATAGTCCAGAAGCACAATTATTCTGCTGCACCTAGGTTGAAAACTAAGCTAGTTATTGATGTTGTGCTCCATCAAGTTGGAACTGACTTATAGCGACCCTAGTAGGGATTTCAAGGTAAGGGAGACTTTTAACAAGTGGTTTTACCAGTTCCATACCCACAATGAGCTTCCATGGCTGAGACAGAATTCAAACCCAAGTCTCCTGAATCCTAACCCATCACTCTATCCACTACACCACACCAGGTAACTTCAAGCTAACAATGTGTGTGTGTGTGTGTGTTGTGTCGTTACAGTTGTGAACTTGTGACCGACTCTTCGTGACTCCACGTCCATGGAATTTTCTTGGCAGAATACTGGAGTGGTTTGCCAGTTCCTACTCCAGCAAGCTAACAATACGATTCTGCAAATACAATTTTAGCTGTAGCATCCACTATTTACAATGTAAAATACCCCACCACCAAGTGGGACAAATGCTATTGCTAATGAAAGATTCATTATTTACAACTGCATCCGTTCACGTCTCTTGCCAAAGCAGCCCCTTCCACCCTTTCCACATGTTCTGACCATCCACAGCCCATTAGGAAGCTCCTTGTGCATCAGGCTAGAACTCAAGCAAGTACATTTATCCCAGCCTAAGGTTCTATAGCTAATGTCAGTTTGGGGACTAATTAGTTCACCATTAATTCTGAAATCATATCAAGGGTAAGAAGTTCTTATTCTAGTCTGTTTGGCAGCCAGCGCACCCCTGGCAAGAGACAAGTGGTATTTGTGTGTTAGTACAGTATATTAAAAGAAACAGATGTAGCAGCAAAAGACATGTGAACAAGTAGGACTGTATTCAAACAAAATAATGCACTCGAGATGGTAAGCCTGTAGTGACTGCTGAGTTGTGGTAGAGTGGGGAGTGAAACTATTATCTCGTTTTATGCTTCATAATCTAGCCTAAATGTACCTGACCATGCACTTTGATTTGTTTTTCTTTTTCTTGCATTATTAATAGATTTTATTTTCTTGATTCCAGTTCTTTTGACCCTCTCCTCCTTTCCTTTAATATATCTTAAGGAAATAACCTAGGTTTTGTGTGATGTCATTGGGTTAACTTAATTATCTGTTAAATTTAATAGGACAGAGATAATAAATGTTTCTGCTCTCTTACAGGAACCATGAAGTACCATTTTCCTGCTAGGAACTTTTTCCTTGCCCTTTTGTTGTTAGAGACAATCTCTGTGGGTAAGTACAACTCTCTTCCAATTCATTGCTGAACCATTAAGCTTCCTCTTCTCCCTTACTTATACCTTACCATTAAGTCATGTGTCGATATTATCTCTGGTTATGTTCGTCTCTTGTGCAAAGGGGAGACCTGTGTCCTGCCTGGGGATAACCAGTTTCCAGTTTTCCATTAATGAGTTATATCAGGGATGGTGAACCTTTTTGGCACTGAGTGCCCAAACTCGATGATGAGGACAGTGGTGGTGGTGGTGGTGGTGGTGTGTGTGTGTGTGTGTGTGTGTGTGAAGATCGGTGGCAGTGGGGGGAGTGGGCAAAGGCAGCAAGGTTGACGCGGGCAGGGAGGTCACGGTCATCGGCGGCAGCAGTAGGAGGGTCAGGGATGGCGGCGGTGATGGCATCAGTGATGGCGGCAGAGGCGGGGTTGGGTCAGTGGCAGCAGGGGCAGAAAGGGCGATGGGGATGGGGATGGCGGTGGCGGCGGGTTCGGGATCAGTGGCAGTGGTGGTGCAGGGGTGGAGGCGAGGGCAGCAAGGGCGACAGGGCAGCAGGGTCAGGGTCATCAGTGGTGGCAGCAGCGGGGGCAGGGATGGTGGAGGTGGGGTCAGCAGCGGTGGTAGCAAGTGCAATGATGATGGTGATGGCGGTGGTGGTGGGATCAGGATCGGCGGCAGTGGGAGTGCAGGGGTGGGGGCAAGGGCAGCAAGTGCGGCAGGGTCAGGGTCATCAGTGGTGGCGGCGGGAGGGGCAGGGATGGTGTTGGTGATGGCAGTGGGGTTGGTGGAGGCGGGGTTGGGGGCAGCAGGGTGTGGGGGCAAGGGCGGCGATGGCAATGGTGATGGGGATGACGGTGGCAGGGTCAGCCTGGCACACAACATGCTCCCTGCCCCCCACTTCCCCCTCCACAAATTCCTCATGGCTGGTCCAGGGGAGGGGGAAGTGGGGGGAGCATGTTGCATGCCAGGCGAAAGCTCTTTGTGTGCCACCTTTAGCACGCGTGCCATAAGTTCACCATCCCTGAGTTATATTCTTGAATGTTTCTTTATTATTTGGCTTTTTAAATCCAGTCTTTGCTCCTATATTCCAATACTTTCATCAGTTAGACATGAATTTTCACAATTGGCTTAAGCAGTAGCAACTAGCAAGCATGATATAATTACATAGGAAATAATTCCCCAGGGTCTGGTCCCAGAAACAATCTGCCACCAGAACTAGGTAATTTCTTACCAGGGTTAATAACACAGGGGTCTTCACTGATCTCCACAAAAAGAGAAGAGAGTGAGCAAACAGGTAGTATTGAATCATAAATATACATAGCATTACATAAAGTTTATCATTGCATTATGCTGTTCTGTTTAAACTTATTAATAAGTACCCTTTTTGAAATAGCATGATCTATTTGAGTTAGTGGATGTTTGCTTTATATATAAAGCATGAGCATGAATTAAAAAATGAACAACAAAATTTATTCAAAAATGGCTAATTCAATGATACTCATTCGTATGAACTGATACAAACTTTCATTAGTATGAACTATTACAAATTGATGAATTTTTAGTGATTTTTGATTCATTTCTTCAATGGGCTATAAAATTGTCCCAAGGCACCTAGAGACACCATAATTTCAGGGAAGCATCCTCTGAATCTTCTCTACAAAGCTTCCAAGTTGGGTTAAGTTTGGATTTATGGTGCCTGAGTTTATGTACCCAAAGAGGCCCCCCGTGACAGTTCTGAATTTACAAATTGATTAATCCATTCATCATAAGAATTTATATATATATAAATTCATTTTTGTTTTTGATTGGTAGGCCTTGACTAATAAAAATAATAATAATCACAATTTCCTGCAATTTCCATCTTTAAATAGAACTCCTACTTGCTTCATATATGTTATGGCTATTATTTCTCATATCCAGGGAACTGAATCTTTGTGTGTATGAATTCACTGCTAATAGAAAAACAAAGTTATCTGGATTTGTAAATTAGACAAAAGGATACTGGTAAATTTGATCTGTGACAAATTTGGTACAATATTGTTTTTGAGTTCTGAATTATTGGTTTACACTGCTGTCTGTGAATTGAATCGCAGGTCCCTAAATGTGGAGCATATAGGGAAGGGTAATAAAGAGCGGGTTAGAGAAGCTTGTGTAGAGTTGGAAGACAACATAGGAAATGGGACACAGATGGACAGGATGGTCAATTGAGTGGGGGAAAGGACACCTAAAATTCAGAGGCATAGCAAGGATTTGGAATGCCTGGGGACAACGTTCGTTTTTGCTCCCTTCCTGATGCCACCCTCCCACCACATCACACCCACCTAGCAACGGGCCCACAATCCTGATCGAAGCCCCTGCCACCCCTCCTTCGTCCAGGTGGTGAAGGTCTCTGCTGCTTTGGAACCCAAGGGGATTCCCTAGGATTTTCATGCAGCAGGAGGGGTGTGAGAGCCCACCCTCTTAGACCCCTTCTGCTGCTTTGGAATCAAAGGGAATCCCGTTGGATTCCAATGCAGCAGAAGGGGTGTCTTGGCTGCTCCAGAATTCAAGGGGATTTCCTAGGATTCCAATGGAGCAGCAAGGGTCTGAGAGGGTGGGCGCTGACGTCAGGCCCATCCCTCTCAGACCCCTGCTGTGAACTGGAGAGCAGAGGAGGGAGGCTTTAGCGACATGAAATTCAAAAGCCTCCCTCCTCCACTCTCTGGTTCTGGCCAGCTGGGTGGTGGTGTCCAGAACCAAGCAGGGAAACGGCTGCTGGATCTCACTGCAGCCCCTTGCCTGAAGTGAGATCTGGTACCTCTGCACTGGAAACATCATTTCATTTTGTTTTGAAACCTTTTGAAACTGTACAAAACAATGCAACAGCGTGTCATTTTTCGTATGGTGTCCATCTCTAATTTCTTCTTCTCTCCCTCCCCCCAACCCTTGAATTGTGCTTGACATGCAAAGAAAGGCACTGGAGAATGTCCAAGGTTAAAACTTACAGGGATGTGATGAAAGTTCATAAGTATATACATTGCAGTGACCATTTAGAGGATAAAGTACAGCACTTCTCTCTTGCAATATTAGAACCCTAGGATTAATTTCCCCATTAAACTGTTTGCTACCTGCTCCCACAGAGACATAAGAAAATTATCCATACAACACAGAACTGATGGGATTTGCTACCATAAGGTGGAATGATTATCACTAGCTTGGTTGATTTTTAAGAGCAGCTTAGAAACCTTCATGGAGGATAAAATATCATAGTATCTAATAGTCATGATGGCCATGTGGATCTGTTTAGCCATGAATGATGCTTTCTGGGCAGAATAAATAAACAAATAATCATAATAAACATACCTAACAGAGTTCCATGTCAATAGGTGTGGAAAACTATGAACTAAAGCACTTGCTCACATGCTGTGTTTGCTGTAACAGAGGTTGGATTTGGTGTTTTTTTTCAACTTCCCAGTCAAAGATTCTCTGTTAACACCTTGTGGAAGTGGAGAAAATCAGTAACTGAGAGTGGCAACCCTTTCCCATGTGCTTTAATATTATCAGCCCAATAGTTTTAATATATGCCCTGCAATATATAACACCCCTGTCTCAGCTATAAAGTGTCTTTCTTTAGCAGCAATGTTCAAGAATTCATGGTGTTCTGGCAGACAGATAAACTTTTGCTCTACCGATGATCCCTCTAAAATAGTAATTTGTGCTGAGCAAGTGGAGAAAACAAGTCAGCCTTATAGTTAGTGACGATGTGTTGAAAAGATCAGCACCAGCTGCCTAAATCATTTGCATGTCGTGAAAGTGTCTTCTAAGGTGAGTGTAAAAACCCACCTCCTGTGCCATAGCACCCTAGTAGGTAGTTTATATGAAGGTTTTTTTTCCCCTTTAAAAAAAGGAGTTCAAACTTTGTTGCAATGCGTCCATATATAGCTTTTGAGAGTTAGGAATAGAAGCATGATTTAGAATGACAGAAAGCAGTCTTATATCAAACCAGTCCATTGCTCCATCTGGCAATATCTTTGTAGAATTTTGGGGTTGGGGCCATGATTTGAATTTGGCATCTTTTGCATACAATATGTGTGCTGCACAAGTGATCTGTCTCTTTCCTTTCCCTCTTCACCTGTTCAGTTCTCTAAGTGAAGAGTTGACAAAATGCAGCTTATGAGCATATGCAGCTCCCAGAGGCTTTTTAAAAAAAATGTTTCTTAGATCATGGGCCTTTTGGAAAGTGTCCCATCTGCAGAAGAACACAATAAGTTGTTGAAGAAGAAGAAGAAGAAGAAGAAGAAGAAGAAGAAGAAGAAGAAGAAGAAGAAGAAGAAGAAGAAGAAGAAGAAGAA
>JAHTLZ010003518.1:18214877-18229008 GCA_023846285.1 Phrynocephalus versicolor
AAGAAGAAGAAGAAGAAGAAGAAGAAGAAGAAGAAGAAGAAGAAGAAACATCACCATCACCATCAACAACAACAACCAACAATAAAACTTTAGGAGCAATGATTTGCACTCAAATTTGAACCAAAAATAATCAATCTGCCCCACCCACCCCTAAAAAACTATAAAAAGATAATCAGCCACTTCCTGTTTTGATATTTTTTTTGTGTGCGTGCACGCATGCGCATGTGTGTGTGTGCGCGCACGTGACAATTAGTATAAGAATTTTATTTTTCATTTTCAGGGAGATGTTGCCTGTGATGAGTCTTAGAGGCAGAAGATTGTATTGGGGCATGACCGCTCTGTCCATCAAAAAAGTAGATGGCTAGCAATGAAATTGAAGCTTTATGACTGGCACATGTGTGCTTTTGCTACTCTGATAATATAATGCATTATTGTTGTTTAAGAGGATCTAATCATTATTTTGACACAGGTTTTGTGCAAATCAACGAAATTGGTTAGAACAGAGTGAAGGTTATTTGTCCAATGGAAAGCTGGCTGCCCATCAAGGATTGCAATGAAATCCTTGTTATGGAAAACTCTGCTTTGCATGTGGCTGGTGAATTCAGAAAGCTGCTGCCCAGCAGGTTACATAGAGACTTGGGCAGGCACTAATCATAATCGGCAGGTGCTCTAAGCTAAGATTTAAACACTGTTCATGCCACAGAAACATGTTGTGATTTGGGCTTGTAAATATTTCCTCTGGTCTCACACCTTTCCATCTCTCTGATTTGCATTTTAACATTATCTGTTTCTCAACTGAATAAAGAAAAATAAATAAATAAGCCTGCGTGTGTAATGATCTGATCCTTTGGAAAAGCAACTGGAATTATATTACACGGCCCTGAGATTATGCTTTGAATTATTGTTTTGCTCTTTCTCCAGCTCTTGAATATTAAGATGCTTAGTTTTCAACATAGTATAAGTAAATATTTGAATGGAGACAAATCCATAGCCATAATCATGATGGCCACCTTTGCAAGGAAAAAACAAAACAAAACCCAAAAGCCTTTCATATTAACTAAGTGGTGGCATTCTTGGAACGCTTTGCCATTGATGGTTATCCACACAGGATATAGCTTAAGGGCTCCACATAGGCATTCTTGCTCAGCAACATGCCTTTTTCATGCTTTGATCTCTGACTGCTGGACAGGCAGTAATCAAAGAGAAGTCCTGCCGTATCATAGCCCGGAGAGCTGGCTCATTCATTCTAGTGTTTAGGTTATCCAAGGCAGTATGTGTGCCAAAGACCATTGAAACACAGGCGCACCTGCAGGTAATGGTTGTATTCTTGGTTGCTGGAGAAGGAGTCCAGGCAGAGTTTGTAGCAGCTGAGTGTTCTTTCCATTTTTACTGAAAAGTGTTGGTAAGAATGTGGTGTGCATTGGCCTTCTTATAGTTATATGGCTCTAGAATCCAAACAAGTCATTTCATATATTGAAGGCTCATTGTCTTTTTGTTTTTGTTTTAAGTTCCTGTGTTTTATAAAAGGCATATGGCTGGATTTATTTCAGATCATTTATTGCTGATCTCGGTCATTTACAGATTTTGGCAAAGCTCATTTCACACGCTAGCAAGGTTATGCTCAAAATTCTACAAGGGAGGCTTCAGCAGTATGTGGACAGAGAACTCCCAGAAGTGCAAGCTGGATATCAAAGGGGCAGAGGAACTAGAGATCAAATTGCCAACCTGTACTGACTTATGGAGAAAGACAGAGAGTTCCAGAAAAAAATCTACTTCTGCTTCAATGACTATGCCAAAGCCTTTGATTGTGTGGACTACAACAAACTATGGCTAGTTCTTAAAAGGAATGGGAGTGCCTCACCACCTTATTTGTCTCCTAAGAAATGTGGGACAACCAGCAACTGTCAGAATTGGATATGGAACAACTGACTGGTTTAAAATTGGGAAAGGAGTACAACAAGGCTTTATACTGTCACCTTGACTTTATATGCAGTTAATATCATGCAGTTTATACCATGCTAAAAGCAGGACTGAATGAATCACAAGCCAGAATTAAGATTGCCGGAAGAAATGCCAACAACTTCAGATATGCAGATGATGCTACTCTGATAGCAGAAAGTAAAGAGAAATTAAAGAACCTCTTAATGAAGGTGAAAGAGGAGGGCGAAAAAATGGCTGAAGCTCAACATCAAAAAAACTAAGATCATGGCCACCGTTCTCATCACCTCCGCTGGCAAATAGAAGGGGAAGAAATGGAGGCAATGACAGAGTTCATTTTCTTGGTCTCCTTGATCACTTCAGATGGTGACTGCAGCAATGAAATTAAAAGACGCCTGCTTCTAGGCAGGAAAGTGATGGCAAACCTAGGCAGCATCTTAAAATGCAGAGACATCGCTTTGCTGACAAAGGTCCAGATAGTCAAAGCTGTGGTTTTTCCAGTAGTGATGTATGGAATTGAGAGCTGGACCATAAAGAAGGCTGATCACTGCAGTATTGACACTTTTGAGCTGTGGACTCTTGAGAGTCCCCTGGATGGCAAGGAAATCAAACCTATCTATCCTGAAAGAAATCAACTCTGAATTTTCACTGGAAGTACACTACAGATTTTAAAGCTGAGGCTCCAATACTTTGGCCACCTCATGAGGAGAGAGGAGGCCTTGGAAAAGTCCCTGATGATAGGAAAGATTGAAGGCAAAAGGAAAAGGGGACAGCAGAGAATGAAATGGTTGGATGGTGTCATCGATGCAACCAATAAGGATTTGGCCAAACTCCGGGAGGCAGTGGAAGACAGGAAGACCTGGCGAGCTCTGATCCATGGGGTCACGAAGAGCCGGACATGACTGAACAACAAAAGATAGAAGCTTCACACAACTTCAGATCTGTGGAACCCAAGCATCATGAAATGGTGATGTTGAAGCAACATGGAAACAAGAGGACTGTGAGAAATAAATTAGTTTTCAAGAAGGGATCTGGCCAGCCTAGATGGTTCAGGGCCTCTGTCTCTGGCTGAATATTTGTACTGTGTTTTAATCAATGTGGTAATACCGAAATATCTGAAAATGGTATACATTATGAAAAGAAGAGTGAATCCTACCTAAATGTCTTCCAAGAAGGCTAGAATAATGGCATTTATATTAAGGAGTATTTAATGTACTACTGATCCAAATTCACATTCTAAGCTATCTGGTTGTGCCAGCATTGACATTTTCATTTTGTAGATTAATTTTCTCATAGGTGGTTTATCAGGGTTAATGAATGAAATGTTCCCAACACTAAAAGAATTATCAGCAATGAGAAAGAAAAGATTCTGTAATTTGGTTAAGGCAAGTATTGATTTTCACTCTCCTACTGTATTTATAGAATATATTTTATTGCACATCTGTTCTGGTGCATTCATCCCCCTGCTCTAATGTTCCTATATTGATGGCCATTGTTCTTGCAGTAATGCCATGATATGGTACAATACTTTATTCAGTAGTTTTGTGTGTTACATTTCTAACTATGGCCTCACTTAGGAGGGCGCTGTTTATTGTTGGTAGGTACTCTCATGTTGGTTGCTGTCTGACTGAAAAACACAATTGCACAGCATAATTATATACTGTATATTGCATTGCTATTGCTACCACATGAGTTTTCATTAATCTGTCTGGAACACCAAGTGTGAGAAAGACATTTTTTCTGCACATTTCTGGGGTGTTGCTGGGACAGCAAAGCACATGGTGGCAAGGCAGCAAAAAAGCCAGTCAAGATCAACTGTGAAGCTTGATAAGTAAGTCATCTAAAATGGCTTTATAGCTTCAAGGTTCTATGGAATATATTGTGTTGTTTCCCTCTAGTGCCTGATTCAAGCAATTGCATAATTGAGTTCAAATTTAGGTAAGATAAAAAGCTACAACAATTCTTTCTAAACAAATCCAACAAGAAGGCAATTTCAATGACTAGCATCAAGAAAGAAAACAAATTGCTTTGCTGTTCCCCCCCCCAACTCATGGTAAAATATTAAAACACATGATACCTTCTTGGTTAAGAGTAGAGGGCAGCAGAATCCATAGTCTCCATTTCTACAGCTGTGCTGGAGTCTCTCTGTCTCATCTTGATACGAGCTAATTGAGCTGACACCCCTAACCTTTGCATGTTTATTTTGACAATAAGCGCCACCATCTTTCATTTACTGGTAAACTGGTTTGGAATATGCTGCCTGGAATAGTCTGAAAGAATTTATAGAGTTACCTAGTTGAATATCACTCCACGATTGAAAATAAAACAGCCAACATTATATTGTCATTATACAAAAAATACTAAGGCCGCACCTGGAGTATTGTGTACAATTCTGGTCACTGCATCTCAAGAAAGACATAGTGGAACTGGAAAAGGTGCAGAAGAGAGTGACTAAAATGATTACTGGGCTGGGGCACCTCCCTTATGAGGAAAGGCTAAAACATTGGGGGCTCTTTAGTCTGGAAAAAGGCGCCTGAGGGGGGATATGATTGAGACGTGCAAAATAATGCAGGGCATGAGTAAAGTGGATAGAGGGAAGCTCTTCTCCCTCTCACAAAATACCAGAACTAGGGGACATACACTCAAATTTAGGGCTGGGAGAGTAAGAACAGACCAAAGAAAATATTTTTTCACCCAGCTCGTTGTTAGTCTATGGAACTCCCTGCCATAGGATGTGGTGATGGCATCTGGGCTGGATGCCTTCAAAAGGGGATTGGACAGATTCCTGGAGGAAGAGTCCATCACAGGTTACAGACCATGATGGAGATGTGTAGTCTCCAGGCTTAAAACCAGGGTACTTCAAGGGCCAGATGCAGGGGAGTGGTATCAGGAGACAGATCGTGCGCTCCCAAACGCATCTGGTGGGGCCACTGTGAGATACAGGAAGCTGGACTAGATGGGCCGTTGGCCTGATCCAACATGGCTCTTCTTATGTTCTTATGTTCTTACGATAAACCCGTGGTGATCATTTATGTGTGGCAGCAACTCTCTTTAGTCTTACAGGAGCATCTATAATTAATATTTCAGATATCGAGTGCTTCTGGAATAGATCATTTTGTCATATTCTATTCATGCTCTCTAGGAAAGGGAGCCACAATAGAAACCTGAGAATGAAGAGCAGAGTCAGACAAATGCAGGTGGATTGGCAAAGAGGCAACCCCAGTTACTAGGCATCCAGGAGTCACATATAAATTGCAGGCTCCGACCTACTGCTGTCCAAGAAGCTGAAAGGCTTTTCAGAGGCAAAAAAAAAAAAAAAATTGTGACGGAGGTACTATGGGAATCCTGTAGAAATTTGCCATCGGGTACATATACAAAGCCACATTTCTATTTACAGTTTTTCCTTTAAAGGAAAGTGTGCAGTTTCAACAAAAATAATGCTTTTATTCAGAGTAGGCAATATTCCCAAACTATGATGCTGGTCAAGTTCCCCACTGGTTGAATTGGGTGCATGCGTCACACTTAAAATAGTAGCAGTACTCTTCCCCCCCCCCCCGCAAAGTTAGAGTTCAACAGGAAGAGCAGCAATTGTACCCCCTCAAGTGCCTGAAAATGATGGCAATAGTGGATGCATAGTGAGGGAGGTGTGTTGGCCATGCCCTTCCCCTTGCCTGCTTTTTCCACGCTTCAGCACCAAGGCACAGCCACCTTCGTGACGAAACAGGCACACTGAGCTGAGCCAAGAAGAAAGAATGACGAAAGGAGATAATCAAATACTCAAAATGAGTATTGTGTTAGCTCCGTAGTTTATTTCCATAAGTCCACATGATTTTTGGTGGCTGTGGCACTAAACTATTCATGTTGGTATGACTTATGAGAGGAAACCATATTTATCTAAAATATTAAGAAAGCGTTTTCCAGTTTCAGGACCCACATCTGCTCTATCAGTTTTTCCATAGGCCCCACCTGCCAGATCTTATTATAACATTGCATCCGTGAATGTTTTGCAGGTGCTTTCCACTGAGGAGCAGTCCTAGATCTAGCTGCCTGACAATTAATACCAAAGATGTATGCAGCAATGTCACATTCTTGTTTAGGAACACTGAACAATAAACCTAAAGCCAGGCATATTGTCTTCTGATTTGTTATGACACTAGAATTATAAAGTATTTCTTCTTAGGCAGAAATAACGTCAGAGCGTCTCTACCAAACATAGCATTAACATCCAATTCCCTAACACTCCATCCAGTATTTAGGATTTATTTGGCTGAGCTGTTTGAGAGTGATGCACAAGTTTGTAATTATGCTAGTTAATTTTAGCAGAAACAGATTTAAAGGATTTTTTGGTCTCATTGAGTGTTCCAGCAGGCATCAGAGATACAGTAATAACATTAAGATCAGCTTCTTATGTAAGCTTAGCTCCTAAAGAGGATTCATAAATAATATTAATCAGAACAATGCATAATTTTAGACTGGTTTTTTTGTTTACTTCAGTAGCTGTTATCAGTCATCCAAGTGAAAGGAGCAACTTTCATTGTGCCTTAATGAAAATCATTGTAGGAAAAAATGTGTGATTAAAGCCATTGGAGACCAGGAAGGATGTACACCACCCAATTCTTTTAATGGATTTTGAAGCATTTCCAATAAAATGATCATTAATATACAAATCTCTGTTTAATTTTTTTCATAAAATAATGGGTGTGAGAGAAAGGATATCAGTGTTGAGCGGAACAAAATAGTTTGTGGAGCCATGCGAGTAACATTTTCAATATTTTATTTAAAAATATTAATAGATATTACAGTAATCCTTGATAAATTAACAGCCTTCCTCTTAATCATTTCTTCATTGAAACCTGTGCTTTCCATTGTTGTCATCTTACCACATGGTGAATATGAAGCACAGAGTTAAAAAGCAAGAGATAAGGGGTATGCATATCCCACTCCACCTGTGAAAGGAATGAACACCACTGATTTAGGTCATCTGGAATGTTTTCCTCCATTAATGAAGTCATCTGTTTTATTATTTATTTATTTATCTATTTATTTAACTTATGTTCTGTCCACTACCCAAAGGTTTCTGGGTGGCTTAACAGTTAAAATAAACAATTAAAACATTAAAATGCCAACGAACAGTTAGAAATTATTTAAAACATTTAAATACAATACACTAAAATTGCCATCCAAAATCACAATCTCTGTTATATCAATTAAAAAATTTCTAGAACAGGAAGGTTTTTATCTGGTGCCAAACTGTCATCAATGTCAGCGCCAGGTGGGTCTCAGTTGGGAGGGCGTTCCATAGTCTGGGGGCAGTTGCTGAAAAGGCTGGGTAGGTTCAAATGGAAGGAGGCAATCCCTCAGGTGTCTAGGTCCTAAGCTGTTTAGGGCTTTATGTGTCAAAACAAACACTTTGAATTGGGCTCAGGCAGCAATTGGTAACCAATGCAGGTTATACAGAATCAGCATGATGTGGTCCTTGCCAGCCCTACCACTCACCAGTTTTCTTCTGATACTGGTAAAAAAATCATCATCTGTGAAACTATTGATAGGTCTTTATTTTCATTTATGAGAGTCCCTGCCACTGCTCAAGTTAGGCTTTGAAGAAATGCCTGGAACATGGTAGCTTTCCAGATTGATGTATGACCTGCAAGGTTGTTGTGTGGAGCATGCCTCATTCTCTATAACTTTTCATTCTCCATGCCACTCGTCTCCATAATCTAGCATTGCAACCTTTACAAATTACATGAAAGAGGGAAGAGGTCATTTAACCCAATAGCTGGCTGTATTTTCATTTTTGAGCATGAGGCTGATCACCAGAAAGAAGGAGCTCTTGTGGAAAACTATATATTGCCCCCCCCCCTTTATTCCAAAGCAGTGGCTATTATAACACTAATAATATTAATAATAATAATCAGTAATAATAACAGTAGGTGCTGTCATAGCAATAAGAATAGTAGTAACAATGACAGTAGAGTATGCTTCATTTGAAGGAAAAAGGACACTCATTCAAAGATGAGGATGTACACATATTAGACAGAGAAGACCGGTGGTTTGAGAGAGGAGTCAGTGAAGCCATTCATGTGAGCATTGAAACCCCCTCCCTCAACAGACGTGGTGGCCTCAGGCATAGTCTATCTTCTACTTATCAGGGTGTGGTTTCAACAGTACCCAGACAAATCAAAAAGCCTTCACCACCAAGGCCATAGCTAACGGATCCATACTTAGGTTTCAGCACCTTAGGCCATTGTTCACCTTAAGGCTATTGAGAGTGTTGTCTACCTAACGAGCCTATTCAGGCCATTGTTCATCTTATGAACCTATTTCAGACCAGGGTGACAAGAGGTCAAAGCTGACTACAAGATAGAGGACTCGCACTAGCTGTATTCAGACTGAGGAAGCTGTTTGGATGAGCAGCGAAATGTTTCTATCTCTCAATAAAAAGAAGTCCAGTAGCCATGATTCAACTTCCAGATAAACTTACCTGGGTGTGGGTGACTGAGAATCTTTACAGACTTCTTTTACTTTCTAATGTCAGTTTGTTTGTTTTTAGTCCCATGCTTTATGCACAAGTGTGCTATGGATTATAGTGGTTTTTAGAGTAGGGATGTTGGTAAATCTTTGGGATTCAGTTCAAAGTCCAAGTATGCATCTTGGAGCTCAGGTCCCATGTTCCAAGCCTTAGCCTGAGTCTCCAAGTCTTTGCACACACACCCACTCCCCAAGGTTTGGAATTCAGACAGTGCTTATGCTTACCGGCTGATAGGCCAGTGCCTATGCAGAGATTATGGGCTAACTTCCATTGCCAGAGCTGGTCCATTTTCTCTGCCCATATACTGTCATATCAGATGGCCAGCACATGCATAGGCAGAGGCAGCAGCCCAGCTCCTGGAAGTGACCCAGGCCTGCTGCCTTTGAAGATGGCCAATGGCAGGGTCAGGTGACAGGGAAAGGCCCATAAGGACTCAACAATTGAACTGGGACAACATATAAAAGAATTCCGATCTGGGTATCACTCATAGAAACATTTACCCAACCCTCCTTACTTTCGGAAGAAATGAGGCATACCTACAATGAGCTTTTGACAGGTGAGCAACAACTTAAAAACATATGGGCGCTAAAGGAAATGGGTCTACAAACAGATTGGTGGTCAATGTTGAAATTAGAAACTAGGTACAAGAAAGACAAAAGTTTGGGCTTTTATAAGGGAAAGGTTCAGGATGATGACTTAGGGATATATAGTGGTACCATGACTTACGATGCGCCCGACATCCAAAATCCCCGACTTCCAAGCGCGCTTCCCCTGCTTTCCGCCCACTGCACCTTACGAGCAAGATAAGTTTTGCTCGACTAACAATAGCGCAGGCATGTCCAAACTTCGGCCCTCCAGATGTTTTGGACCACAACTCCCACAGTCCTTTTCCATTGGAAATACAGGCTTGGAATTCTGGGAGTTGTGGCCCAAAACATCAGGAGGGCCGAAGTTTGGACATGCCTGCAATAGCGCATTGGGGAGGAAGTGGCAGGCAGTGTGCCATGTTTGAAAGGACTTCTAGGCACGGAGGCGCTTGCCTCTGTGGCTAAAAGTCATTTCAAACCTTGCCCGCCATTCCCCCGGGATGCAGGGGGTGGGGAGAAGCAGCGCGTGAGGTTTGAAAGGACTTTTATCCACCTATGCAAGCACTCAAACTTCGCAAGCTGCTTCTCCACACACCCCAGCGTCCCCGGGGGATCGGCAGGTGAGCTTTGAAAGGATTTTTATCCACCGATGTAAGCACTTTGCATCGGTGGATAAAAGACCTTTCAAACCTTGTCCGCCTTTCCCCTGGGATGCGCGGGGGTAGGGTGGGGAGAAGCGGCGGGTGGTTTGAAAGGTCTTTAGCCACCGAGGGAGCTGCTTGCCTGGGTGCCTAAAAACCTTTAAAAGCACCTGCCGCTTCTCTCCCCAATGCGCGCACGCGCAGGGGGGCAAAGAGAGAAGCGGCAGGTGGTTTGAAAGGTCTCTAGGCACCGAGTCAAAATGATTTTTAAAAGGCAGAGGGAAAAAACAATGCAATTGGGACAAATGGGTCCAAGTTGCAAGTCAAGTCCCAAGTCCCCCTCCTCTCCCAAATTGAGTCAAACTTAAGAGTAGAGATGGGCACGAATAAAAAAAAAATGGCATTTCGTTTGTCATTTGTCGTTTAGGGGGTCCGTTTCGGTTCATTTCTGTTTTTCGTGAATTTTTGCAAAAAAATCATTTTCGTTTTCGTTCGTTTTGTTACCATTTCGTTACCATATATTTCAATTTTTTGTGTTTTTTTTTAGGATTTTAAGCGATTCACTCATATTGCAGTAACGGAAATGAAACGCACGACAAAATTTCCGGTGTTTCTGTTCATTTTGTTTCATTTTAGAGACAAAATTCATTTGTCGTTTTGTTACGTAATGAAACGAAAAAACAAAAACAGAAACGAAAAATTGTTCATTTCGTGCCCATCTCTACTTAAGAGACTCATGAATCCCCATCCATGCTACAGACTTTTAGATATCAACTTTGGCAACAGATTTTGATGAAGTCTAGGAAAGTTATGCTCCACTTCATTCTAAATTTCAAGATACAGTATACAGTATCCGTAGGAATATACAAATAGTGGTGAAAAACTTTTCTTTTTTTAAATACTGCCTCACTCCTGAATTATCATGTCATGTGTGCAAGTTAATGAACAAAAAGGCAGGGAACAGCTGCCAAAGGAGACCATCAGCTGCTACAGTAGCTGCCAAGAGGATGATTTGAAGTATCATTCTCTGAATTAAATCTTTTGATATATATATTTGGCTCTTCTTTCTTTCATTGTGCAGAATCTAGATAAAGAAAATGGGAAGATACCAAATTATCTGCTCACCGTATATGCCACTTCACAAGCAACTAGAAAACTTAGATAAATAAGGAACTCATTTAATTCCATCAGGATTCTAAATAATTTAAGATTCTTAGGTCATTTGTTGTATGTTTAATAACATTTGTGGGTATACCTGAGAGGTAAGAAATCCACTTGTAATGTTCACCTACTCAAAGGACGAGATTCAGCAGTACATGCAAATTTTAACACCTTCATTTTGAATGTCTGAACTGTACCATCATGCCCCTTTGTTCAGTGTTTTTGGAAGCAAGGGAAAGTGCCAGAATCCCTTTAGGACACTGGTGGGGATTTTATAGCCCTCCAGATCTTGTACTTGGTGGTTGGGGTTGGTAAGCATTCATATCAAATATGTGGCAACAACTCCCCAACTCATATAGTTTAAGGGAAAGGGGCACCATGACACTCTTCTCATAGAAATCCAGCCATGCAGAGCACAGTCAGTTTTTCATAGCTGCAGTTATGCATGAATTGTTCAATCGTTGATTCTCTTCAAGTGGCCTTTTAAGCTTTACATCATGCTGTATTGATCAGCCTGATCCTGTGCATGTTTAATCAAAAGTTAGCTCTGCTGTGTTTGAAGGAGCTTTCTTCCCAAGTAATTTTACATGCACAGGATTGAGTTCCTTGATACTGAGCTCCCTGTGAAAAGTAAATGGTATACTTATAGTGTTTCTGCCCTTAACTGTTTTGTTGGAACCAGTTCTTCATCTTCTGGGTGGAATTTCACAGGAACTCCAGACTAACACTGATTGGGAGGAGTACCTTCTGAATCTGCCAGGAAGCCTTCTGGATAGCTGGAGAGTATATTGATGATATTATGCCAAAATATATTATTTTAATTTTTTTTACCATACAGCACTTGTCTTTGGGATGGTTTGCTTTCAAAGCTAGGCACCTGCTTTATGGGTGAGCCAGTAACTAGATTCCACAGAAAACAAGATGCAAAATATTTCTGACAGGCTAATTAAAACACTTATTTCCCTTGTTCAATAATGTCTGACAGTTAAAATGGACCTCTTAATAAGAGGCAGTGCTGGCTACTCTAACACTGGCTGAGAATCAACATAAACCCATCTGTCATATGTATTGCACTCTGCATTATGCTCTCTCAGAAGCTTCCCCAAGCCTTGTGCTACTACAGCAACTCCAGATTATTTCCCAGTCAAACACTGAAGAATTTGATAGCTGTGAGTTTTTCGGGCTGTTTGGCTGTGTTCTGGAAGTTTTTCTTCCTGATGTTTTGCCAGACTCTGGAGCCAGCATTTTCAGAGGGCAAGGAACTCAGGGAACTAGGAGTTCTGTCTGTGCTCTGTGGTATAGAGTGAGACTGTGGGGTTTTTAAGTTGTGGGAAAGAGGAAACTTGTCCTGTGCAGAATAATAGATGTTAGTCATGGTATTGTGATGAAGGGATTAAGAAGTTTCACTGCAAGCAGGGTGGCAGCGATTCTTCTCTGTAGTTGATGAGTGTTGTTAGCTGTTCTATTGTGTGAACTGATCACTGGTGCTTGTGGCTGGGTGGGAATGATTGAACTTTGACCTATTGCAGGCTTCAGTTTTCAGTACTGGAAGCCAGACTTTGTTGATTTTTAGACTTTGTTCTTTTTTGTTGAAACTGTGCTTATGTTTGTAGATTTCAGTGGCTTCCCTGTGTAGTCTGACATAGTGATTGGTAGTGTTGCCCATTACCTCTGTGTCCTAGAAGAGGATTTCATGTCCAGTTTGTTTCAGGGTGTGTTCAGCTACTGCTGATTTTTCAGGCTGTTTTAGTCTGCAGGGTCTTTTATGTTCTTTGGTCCTTGAAATCCACAAATATAAGCACAGTTTCAACTAAAAAGAAGAAAATCTAAAAATCAACATAGCCTGGCTTCCAGTACTGAAAACTACAGCCTGCAAAAGATCAAAATTCAATTATTCCCACCCAGCCACAAGCAACAGTGATCAATTCACACGAAAGAGAAGCTAACAATACCCATCAACTACAGAGAAGGATCACTGCCACTCCTTATTGCAGTGAAACTTCTTAATCCCCCCATCACAATATTAGTCACCTATTCTCCTGCATAGAAAAGTTTCCTCTTTCGCACACTTTTAAAATCCCACAGCCTCACTCACTCTATACCCCAGAGCACAGAGAGAACACCTTTTCCCCTGAGCTCCTTGCCCTCTGAACGTCCACAGAGCCTGGTGAAATGTCAGGAAGAAAAACTTCCAGAGCACAGCCAAACAGCCCAAAAAGCTTGCAACAGCTATCAAATCCTGGCCATGGAAGACTTCAAGAATGCACTAAAAAATTTGTTGGTCTCTGGACTTCAAGTCTCATTTCTGCTTTATTCAGATCATCCATGCATCAGTTTTACACGGCTTCTGGCAAAACACTATTTCCACCCATTTAGGAGTGACTTGTCTCAGAAAATTGATTGTGCTAAAAAGCTGCATACTGTGAAAGTCTATAATTAAGGAAAACCCTTCCTGACAGTAGTTGTAATAAACAGTAGATTGTTATAGTACATTGTTATTGCTGTTTCTTACTATATTACTGTTGTTAGTGTCACAGTGAAAGTGTCTGCATGCAGCCTTTCCCAGAATTTAGGCTGGAGGTCATTGGGGTGCTTAAAATGGTTGCTCTAAAGTTTTTACATACATGAGCTGAAGCACAAGGGGATGGTTGGTAAGCTTTTACTGTTCAGGTGGCAGACGCATACTTTTATTTGCTCACTTGAGCTAAATATACCGGCGACTGAAATGAGCGAGGCTCATTATTAAAGGTGAAAGGAAGGGATGCTTTGGTGGAATTAAGGCTGACACGGCAAAAGGCTCACAGCCATGAGAACAATATGAAGTATTAATCATGTGCTAAAGCAATAATTGCCATCTCCCCATTCCCCTGCACTGCCTACATCACTACTCTGCTTGCAACAAAAGAACAATAATAGTTTTTAAAGGAACAGGCATTTTCCTTTTGGAAAATACGCATCTTGTATTTGCAACAGCCTTCTCTGTGCTGGCACAACCCAAATGTTTTGGACTACAAGGGTCATGAGCCCAAGCAAACACAGCATATTTGCTTGGTGAGAAAGCTGGATTTTATAGCCTTCAGATACTTCAGATACCGTATAGCCATGGTTGGCCTATGCTTTGAAAACAAATCTGCCAAGATATGCTGTCATGCTGAACAGCCAGGTAGCAAGGGATGCGCACAACATCAGGAGCAATGAAACAAAAAGCACAAAATGAGCCAAATATTCTCTCTCTCTCTCTCTCTCTCTCTCTCTCTCTCTCTCTCTCTCTCTCT
>JAHTLZ010003518.1:18229018-18241522 GCA_023846285.1 Phrynocephalus versicolor
TCTCTCTCTCTCTCTCTCTCTCTCTCTCTCTCTCTCTCTCTCTCTCTGTGTGTGTGTGTGTGTGTGTGTGTGTGTGTGTGTGTGTGAACATATAGTTATTGCTTGTGCCCTAAAATGTGATGGGTTAATTCCCGTCAAAATTGATTTGGAATTAACTCAGAGATTATTTGGAAAACAGCCTTTCCTGTTCAAAAAGTTCCCTCCAAGTTTGCATAATTATTGCATGCACGCCAATGAGTTCTGGATGAGAGACAGCTATAGTATTAAGCTCTTGTAGAGCCAGTAGAGACATTGATGCTATCCAAGAATAGAAAGAAGATCCTTATTAAAGTAAAAGGTTCCTTGATTGATTAGTTTGGTCATGTAGCAGAGGTGGCGAATAACTGGCCCTTTAGTTTTAGCTGGATGCCAACTTCTATCAGCCCTAGTGTGGCTAATTAACAGTGAACAGTTAATCTGGAAGACCACATCTTGGACCCACGCAACACCAATGTTGCCCATCCATGAAATAGAGTATTGGAGAGAGTGCTTTAACTTTGGAAGTGATTTGAACATGTTTGAACTAGGACTCAAGGCAGTGGTTTCAAACTACAGAAAAAGAGATTCCATCTGAACATTAGGAAGAACTTCCTGATGGTTAGAGCTGTTTGGCAGTGGAAGACCCTGCCACGGAAGGTGGTGGTGTCTCCTTCTTTGGAGTTTTTCGGGAAAGGCTGGATGGCCATCTGTCAAGAGTCCTGTGATGGGAGTTCCTGCATGGCAGAAGGTTGGATTGGATGGCTGTTGAGGTCTCTTCCAACTCTAGGATTCTATACGTCTATGAGTCTATGATTCTATGTCCTTGCAAGGTAGCTAGCTTCAGGCATTTGCATTTGCATTTGCTAAATATCAACCATACAAGATAGAATTTCTTCTGGGTTTTGAGCTGGAGTGCAGCTTCTTGGAGAAATAGCATTTAGATTGAAACACTTCTCGGCCTTGAGATGTGGACAAACCAGCATTCCCAACCAACCAATTATGATTATGCAGATAATAAACTATTAGTTCTCATGGGCATCTATGGCACTCTTACAATCTGGTTCCATGCAACTGTGCTGAGGAAACAGCCTGTTTTCCCAGTATTGTGCCTTATGTGTCTTTAAAATGCACTGTGGCTATAATGGCAGTGTAACACAGATAAAGAAGAAATGAAGTGTGTGGAAAATCATTCTATACAGGGAAGTTACCAGACCAAGGTCCCACCCCTTTCCAGCCCCTTACTCCCCTTCTGTTTCAACATGTGAATCAAGAAGAATTGCTCTTCAAAAACTCTCTTTCTACCCAATTGCAGTGCGAGCTATTTTGCTCGGTGTTGTAATGGCAACAAAATTACCAATTAGCTGAACATGCACTTGACTTTACAATTATAAATAAAGTCTTTGTTTTTTTCAACTTTTCCAGGTCTGAGCAATCGATTGCCATACTTCATAAATTATTTCTTCGACACATATCTGTTGATCAACGAAGATACTCCAGTAGGTAAGTGTGCTAGGTTTCACTTATAATAAATAAAATGACATTTTAAAAATCTACTTGTCTTTGGGGAACGAAAAAAATCAGAATGATAGGACAACACATGGATTTGAAAGAAAGTATTTTAAAAGAACACAAATTCTCTTCTAATGCATAAGAAAGAAAGGAAATAGCATTTTGTCAATTCATCCCTAGTCTCGGTGTAGATTTCCAAATTGGGCTTGTGGGTTTATCCCATTCTGTTCATTTGTTGTTCCTGAACCCTGGTGGTTTTTTTTTCTACTTTTGCATTCTGGTTCAGTTAGTAGAATTTCTAAAATTAATTATGCAACTGGAATGTCTCGAACTGGCAACTGGCAACTAAAATATTTCTGAATGGAAATGCAATTGAAGTTGTCCATATGCTCACTTATGTCTTTACGATTTCCATCAATTGCCTTAATTTATAGAAAGATTCTGATCTATAGATTTCATTAAGGAGAACTCATTTATTAGAAATCTACAGTCCAGGATTTGTTCTGGTTTTTACATTTTATGAATCACAAAAAACCCCCCAATATAATGGCACTAAAATACTTTAATGTGTCACAAAAACGACTTCTTCTGGACTAAGAAGCTGCAGTAAATTTAAAATTATAGCATAAAAAACTGAACACTGTTATACCATCTTAAAATATGACACAGGGTGTTTATACACGACCCCTAAACTCCGGGGCAAATGGCTCCCAGCTCCGGAGCTTAAAAATGTTTCCCCACCGGCTCTGTAGTTTACAGGAAATTAAGTGAGACCACGCCCACTTTAGCGCGTCCCAGCACACCTTTCAAGTACCTGCTCTCTGGAGGTGAAAAGTCCTTGATGCGGTGTAACGATAGTGAGTGCGGGGCTCTCCTCGCTTCTGTTTGTTGTTGTTTTGGCTCCCGCCCCTTTAAGAGCTACTTAAGAGACTGGAATGTTACCGTGGCAAGAGCGAGAAGCAGAACGGAGGTGAGCCACGTTCTTTTCTTCCTTTTTTTTTCTCCCTCCCCTCACGCAGACAGGAGCAAGGAAGTGCGGAGGGGTGGGGACAGGAAGAGCGACAAGCCCCTAAGATCTCTGGTCTGAATTTAAGTGGCCAGCGGATCTTAGGGGTCGTGTGAAAAGGGAGACATACGCACACATATTTAACCTCTGAATCTAGCTGCTAGTGTCTTGGATAAGATTAGAGGAGGAGGTCAACAAGTGCCCTTGGCAAAATATTACAGGATTTTGATAGACATATTTAGCTTTCATTTATTTATTTTTGTCAGTGATCACTTTCAGCCAGTGTAAGAATTGATTGAGCCTTTTTTGGCCTTCCCCCCAACATTTGAACCAATGAAACCTGTGGAGGGTGTTGTAGATGGGTTGTAATGGTGATCTGTTGGGTCCTGTTCAGTTGTGTGTGGTCATTGGATAGTAATGCTTTATGTCCTGTATACATTGCCTTCCATATTCTTTTTCATATTCATTTGTTTTAATATTATATTAAACTACATTACATTGCTTTCAATATGTCTGCCTTTAAGGGAAAAGTGTGTGTATGTGTGTGTGTGTGTGTGTGTGTTTAAAGGCTATTTAACAGGTTCTTTTGTGGCAAGTCTGAAACTGATCTGAACTTCAGCAATATCCAACCTTTCTGCAACTGATAATTTCAAATCCTTCAAATTAGACACTATATGCAATATAAAGATTTTGTATTTTGTCAGGATATATGATATCCTCAAACACTGAGGAATCTCTGTAAAACTAAACTGACTATGTTATCATTTAATCGATAACTCACATATCAATATAGCAATAACGTTCACTATCGCTCATTCTCTTCACCATTCCTGCTTGCCTTCTTAACTCCCTCACCTGTAGGCTCTTGTAAATTAAGAGGAGATAAATGAGATAAATGACTAACAAATGGGTGGCAGGAAACCAATATAACGTTGTTCTCTGGCTCAAGAAGATGTCTGAAGTAGAGACTGGCATGGACCAGGAAAACAGTGGTTCGTGATGTTTCATGGTTTATTGCTCAAGCCAACTACACAAACTTTCTGACAAAATAAACCCTTTTGTGGCAAGTGAGATTAAGAACTTCTGGAAGTGGTATAGCCACCCCTGCCTCAGTTAGAAATGCCAAACTCACAGCGCGTCTTCAGCCGACTCTCCTCATCTCCTAGGGAATTGATAAGAGTGGTCTGGTCAGGGAGATGCATCCAAAAACACACAGTATGGATTGCCAAACACCAATAGTTTATAATTTCATTTTGTTCTGGGCAGGTGGAATTTCCCCAAAGTGTCCCCAAAATGGCCCAATTCCTGAGGTGTTTTTTTTCCCTTTGTGGTTTGCTTTGTGTCCATCTGAAATCCAGAGGCCAGATTCCTTTGTTTGCATTTCAAGATGGCGATGGTGGGTGTATAGTACTTCAATTGCTGTATTGATCGGAGAAGCACTCTGTTCATATGCAGAGTGAAACCCCAAGCATGCACACCAAATTCTGAAAGTTTCATAGGAGGAGATCTAAGCTTCATGGCATGACTTCGAATTCTCCATTACATCTACCTATACCACCTGATTCAAGTCAACTACAACAGTGGAGATACAGTAGAGCCTGAGTTTATTTGGAGGCCATCTTCTTAAATATTATGCTTCTAGCATGTATTTAGCATTGTTCAGATGCACTTTGCAAAGCCTGTCCTGTGTAACTTTGCAGGAAGGTGCACATATGCTAATCTTTCTCCATGAATGGTGCCAGCATTGGGCAGGATTGATCGACTGCCGTGATTGTTGAGCGATCCACCATCCATCCTCTCCTACCACATTTTCCTGTTTGTACACACAATGAACTGTGACTGGCTTGGCTTGGCTTTCCTTAGATTCTTTTGTTTAACATACAAGTATAGCTCCCATAAATACAGGCTGCCTTAAATTAACAGGCCTGCCTGAAAGCATTTTGTCTTAACTTTAGGTATTTGATGCTGACATTTTGCATTCTTTTCTTGTCTTCCCCTTAGAAATGTGTAACTGATTCACGCATGCATGCTATCACCCGTTGACTTGTATGGAGTACATGCACATACCTCATCACAGACACACCTTTTGTCTCAAATTACATTGCTCCTCAGTCTGATACAGGATATACAAAGATGAACTAGGTTGTAGTGTATACAAATATCCCCTTGGAAGATATTAATAAGCACCCCAGCCAGCTTCCTTTGCAGGGTCTCTTGGGAATAATTGAACCCCATATGTGCGGGGATGCCCCAGAGGGGACAATGGATTCCATGAGATCTGATGCTCAGGAAGCAGGCTTGCTGTTATCTCTTCCCCCCACATTATCCACCAAGGCCATGGGATTGTATGTAAGGAAATAAAAAGTTGTCTGTTAATCATTCATCAAAACCCTTGTCCTACGTACACTGCTTACATCAGATAACCCCTCCCAGGAATTCATTAGCCTATATCATCCTGACACATAGACACTCACCCCATCTCTGATGCTCTGCTTTTTGCAACTAATAAAAGAGCCCGGGACTCATGCTGGCAGAGGAAACTGCTCCATGAGGCCTGGCTTCGTTGAACCCAATAATGTGCCTATGTGTGGAATCATTCCTACAGTAGTGGAAACGTGGCAGGCTTGAAAAATCCACACAGCACCCACTCTTCTATTTACATCATGCAAAGCTTAGTATTTACTATTTAATGTGATTAAGAAATCCTGATCTTGAACATTTAGTAGGGCAGATAATTCTAAAGACAGAGGCAGTGGTTCTGATGGGTGCTAATAAGGCAAGTGAATGGAATCTTCCTGAGGCTCCCTCCCTGCCACAAATCACAATTTCCACAGTGTCAGATGGTTAATGAGCACTACTATAAAAACTACCTTGTGGTGTAAGAGAAGTGTTTTGATAATATTTTCTCTGATTGCAAAAATATGTACACTCCCACATTTGGGGACCTTTTAGGGTGGTGATGGCTGTTCTTCCAATGGGCAGAGGGAGGTTTTGCACATATTCAGATATGCTGACTGATTTGTAAGCAGGGGTCAGGATCAATCTACAGTTAGCCTTTTTGTAATTTAGTAACGACACAACACACACACACGTAATTTAAGTGTTTATATAGTTCTGGTATAATATTTGTTCAAAAAAACAGATGGCACTTTCTTTCTAGTCCAATGCCATTTTTATGGCTAATCCAATCCAAGTTTACAATGGTGCCACTGCAAGACTGACAATAAAAGGTAAGAGAAGGGAGGGGGAGCAAAATCTGAGTAGAGGCACCTGCTACTTTCTCTTTCTCTGAGTTTGCCCTCAGAATTGTCCCTGGATTAATAAACTCCAATTTGTTGTAATAGGATGTAATGTAGACTGAAAAAAAAAAAAAGGAAGGGCTGATATTGCAGACAATAAATGACATTAAAGCCAATCATTACTACAAACAACAGTAAGCCAGTGTGAGAAAAGAAAAGTTTAGGGAAACCCCTCTCCTTGAGCACCTGAGTTTTTATAAGTACTACAGAAACTGGCAAACCACTCCAGTATTCCTGCCAGGAAAACTCCATGGACATGGGGTCACGAAGAGTTGATCACGACTGTAATGACACAACACGAACACGTACGCACACAGAGAGAAAAATCCAAATGACATCACTTCACCCCCTTAGCTTGTTGCTCCCATCTCCTGTAACTCACATTTTAAAACCATTTTCTTCCCACTCTTTGCTTCTCCTCCAGCCAATCCCACTTTCTACCTGAAGATAACTTAACAGCCTTCCTTTTTCTCCACGTGATACCTAGAGAAGTGTTAAGCAACAATTAAAGAGATAATTCCCTCTCTAATCACTTACATGAGTAAATTAGTCTTGTCAGGAGCTATTAAGACTGAGAGCTCAGAATTCATTAGGGTAGATTGGGCCTATGGAGCTTCTGGCAGTGCTGCTAGTCCAGGCTGATTAATTTCCTTGAAAACACCATCAATGCCCATCTGTTTCATTTAGATCTTTGGAGAGCAATTTTCAGGTGGACTGACCCCCTCGTCAGTTATTTCACCCAGAGGTAATGACTGACACACACAAACTACTGCAGTGTGAAGAGTAAACTCAATGTGTGTGGCTGTGGCTGTGTGTGAAATACAGATACACATTGACGCATCAGAGTCCTGCTGTTATTTTGAGGGTTATTTTAAATTAATCAAGGGAAATTCAAATGCTGCTATCTTCTCCCCCTAGCTAAATCCAACTGGGCTTTTTTCTCATTTGTTAAGAACCTATTGCCATTTCCTGCCCTCTGGGTCTCATTGCCATTGGGCATGTTTAATGTGAGATGGTGTGGACCTGTTTCCCTTGCTATGCCCTCCAGTGCTGCGTTCTCCAGCACATAAACAAGATACTTTGGTATCTTCACAATAGGATTATTTATTACTGCTGTGGTCAAGTGATTTTTAAGGAAACTCTGGGCATACCCGTCTGGTGCAAGGACTGGAAGGTGGTTCTGGAATATCTGGAAGTTGTGTCATGGCAACTGGAATTCTTTTCTTCTTGGATTGAAACATTTTGCTATTTATGCAAGTAGCTTTTTCATTAAGATTTTCTTAAACTTTGATACATCTATTGGCAATGGCAGCTGAATTTGGATGAATTGGAATACCCCTTACTAATGTTACCATGGGAAGTTCTGCAGTTGTGAAATTATGATTTCAAGTGTCCTAGACATCCCTGTCCTACGGTGCATCTCTGCAGCTCTCTAAGGGAGGGTTTGGGCCACTGTGTGCCCGTAAGAGGTCGCCACAATATAATGGGGAAGCCCTCCATTTAGTTATTTTAGCTTCTAGTGAAACTTTGGGCTTGATCTGCCCCTTCTTAGAGGTCCATAATGTCCTTCAATCTAAAGATCCATCAAGAACTTTAAGAGAGGTCCTTCTTACCATGGTTTCAGACTGCATTAATTGCAAACCATTACACTTGTTAAGAGCATTTGCAACCAATTGTACGGTGACTTCATTCCTGTTTAATTTCCCCCCCCCCTCTCTGGCTCTGCCGCCCACCACTGAGGGCTTCCCTCCTTGATTTCATTCTTGCCAATGCCTTTTCTTTCTTTTCTTTCTTTTTCTTTTTCCTTTTAATTGCTCTTGTGGTTGTCTGTGGTTTTTACAGTTTTTATGGAAACCACCCTGAGTTCCTTGTGGAAAAAGTTTTGCGGTATATAAATGCATCAAATAAATAAATAATAATAAAATAAGATGGTACACACAGAAAATTAATATGTCTGTATAACCAAATATTCCACTCCTGTGATCTCATATAGGCAATGGCACTCTGTTTCAGGTGTCCAGGGTAAATGGACTTGGATCTACCTCTCTGAGAGACAGACACAACCTCCAGTTGGATTAGGCTTGCTGCTTTATTTAGCTCTTAGCCACCGCCCCCTCTTCCTGCATCCCTGCTTCTGTCACCCAGTATCAGAGTGTGTAGGGAGACCAAGTGGGGTGGATGAATTATCATAGAACTAACAGAACAGTGAAGTTGGAAGGGCCTATAAGGCTATCAAGTCCAACCACCCACTCCATGCAGAAATACATATCAAAGAATGTTAGGTTGTTGTCCAAATTTCTCTTGAATGCCTCTAGTGTTGCATCATCATTCACCATCTCTTGAGGTAACTGGTTCCATTGCTGTACTGCTCTAACAGTTAGGAAGTTTTTCCTAATATTCAGTTGAAATCTGGGTTCTCTTAACTAGAGCTTATCATTGTGCATCCTGCACTCTGGGATGAATTCCTGATGCAAAGCCATGAGAGAGAGTTATAAATGCAACAAGTAAATGTCTTGCATGCTTTTGGCAACAGGGGAGTTCAGATAATCCCTTCCAGGTGCTTCATAACTACACAGTCCCTACCACCAAGTATCTTGATGTTTTATAATAGCAAATAAGTATGCTGATAAAACCCAGCATATGTTTGCAATGCTGGTGAAAGCAAGTCTGAATGGAGCATTCACATTCAAGAACAAGCTAACTCAAAGATGATGCTGGAGGAGAATCAACAGATATACAGGCACAAAGATTTATTGGTGTTTATTTGATCAGTCTTGCAGAAGATGAGTTCTGAGCTGCAATATATGTAATTGTTGATCACTGAAGCATATCATCTTGGATCAAATATTAGCTTGTTTGGGTGTGTGTATATTATGTGCTGCCAAGTTGGAACCAATTTACAATGACCTTAATAGGGCTTTCAGTGTAAGTGAGATATTTAATCAGTGCTTTTGCCAATACCCATCCCCACTAAATTTCCATGGCTGGGTAGTTTTTCAGGCCTAGTCTGCCACTCTGTCCACTGCATAATGCTGGTACAGTGGTACCTTGTATAAAGGAATTAATTCGTTCCAAATGAAATTATGTTAAGCAAATTTTCCTTTATACAAATTCCCATTGGAATGCATTGAAAATGGAATAATCCCATTTTTATGTTGTACAGATTTTCCCCATAGGCAATTATGTTAAGCAAATTTCCCCTATCTCCGGAATTTTTTATGTGGTACAGATTTTATGTTATACAAACTGTTTTTATACAAGGGTCCACTGTACTTTGTTTGGGTAGAGAGCTGCAAAGATAGTGTTCTTAGTAAGGCATGGTGGTGGTGATACATGATTTTTAAATTCTTTAGGAAACTCATTTAAATTATACTTTGGTTCTATATTCATTCTGCTGTTATTAGTTCTGTGTACACATGCAAATTACTGTCTGTCTTTCTGTCTGTCTGTCCTTCCTTTCTTCCTTCCATGAAGGAATAGAACTCCCACACCTCTTTCCAGTTACAGACATCAAGTGATGTCCACATGTCAAATCATCTGGTTGGCTGTGTGGACCACTTTTTGCAATGAGCAGATTGTTGGCTTTACAGAATTCTATGAAGTGCTCTCCTGCTTCATTTTTAAGTCCTAGGCAGAATTCTCTGACGATGTTTGGTTTTTTTTTTTTTTTTGGCTATAGTCACTTATGTTGCTTTCTGCTGGCAGTTCTGGAATCTGAACCTGGAACTTTCTGCATGTAGAACAATGCTTTACCACTGAGCTATAGTTCCTTGCCACCCATGAAGCCTGTATTAGTTTGCTAATCAGACTGATACAGAAGGCTGCTCTCTGGCTGTTTGAAACCAAGGAGATTTGGACAATCCAAAAGGAACCAGGTAGATGTTGCTCAGCCCCATTCTTCTCGAATGGGTCCAGAGGAGGGTGACCAAGATGGTTAAAGGTCCGAAAGAAATGTCTTACGAGGAGCAGCTTAGGCAGCTGGGAATGTTTAGCCAGACAAAAAGAAGCTTATAATGGGATATGATAGCCATGTTTAAATATTTGAAAGGATGTCATATCAAAGAGGGGACAGGTTTGTTTTCAGTGGCTTCAGATACTAGGACTTGGAGCAATGGTTTCAAAGTACAGGAAAAGAGATTCCATTTGAACATTCAGAAGAACCTCATGACAATTAGAATTGTCCGGCAGTGGAATATGCTGCCACAGAGGGTGGTGGGGTCTCTTTCGTTGGAAGGTTTTAAGCAGAGGCTGGATGGCCACCTGTTGGGAGTATTTTGATGGGGGTTCCTGCATGGCAACAGGTTGGAATGGATGGCCCTTGAGGTCTCTTTCAACTCTATGATTCTGTGATTCTGTATCTGAATAGATTTTAGAAGTTCAATCCCAAACACTACAAGACCATAGCATCTCAAGATGATGTTCCAGGCGGTTCTTATGTTCTTGACATACAGATTTCAGGTTGTTTCAGTGAAATATAAAGATGTTTGCAGGTGTTGTTGGATGTATCTCACAATAGTGCATGCATGTTTAATATATGCAGATGTTTGTGTGTGTGCTGTAAAATATTTCTTAACATTCACTTGACTGAGGCAAATGAGAACCTTGCCTGCGTTTGGATTAATCTTGCAAGCACATATGGCACCTTTCCTCTAATGTCTGACAGGCACAATTATTTATTTGGAACAGAGGTGCATGGTTTTTTTACAGTCTATTGTTGTTGTTTTAAATCAGGACTGTTGGCCATATCTGATCAAATTTGAAAGCAAAATGAGGTTTCAGTAGTTCTATTCTCAGGCTGTATGTTGATTGAGCTTTTCTGTGTGAAGCAAATCTTAATTAATGTTGGTTCCTATACAGAACTTGACCATGCTGAGATTTATCTAGCTGGAGGTACAGGCGGGATTTTGTTTTCAGACTGAAAACCAAGGGTATGCACCAAGAGACTCATGATCAGAAGTACATGAATCCTTCTTCAAGATAATAGTGGGATGGAACTCCCTACTATGAGATCAGTAACTTAATTTGAGAGGTGTGGAAAGGTCATGTGATATACACCAATCTGTCCCCCAACAAAAAGTATCACCCAGAGGCTTCAGGAAGAATGATTCAGGGTGGGGTGGTGAATGAATATTGCTGCTCATCTACCATCTGCCTAGTGATATCGTTTTCTCACTTTGTCTAATGTGGTGATACCTGACATTAGGTCCCAGATGTTTTTGGACAACAACTCCCAGAAATCCTGGCCAGCACAGCTAGAGGTGAAGGCTTTGGGGAGTTCTAATCCAAGAACATCTGTGGAACCAAGCTTGGGAACCATTGCGCTAATGGTGGAGTTAACCCTGTATAGTAATTGTCCATTTAAAAACAAATCATAGTTTACTGTGATGTCAAAGTGTTTCATCATACATCGATGATATTGAAAGCTGGGGAACAGTGTGCAGGACTAAAGAAAATACTGCCGGCAAGTTGTTAATGAGGTACTAATTAGGCATCAACCATGTGCAAATTAAATGAAGGCCAGCAGATTGCCAGAAAGCTGGAACAAAGTCAGTAGTGAGCCAACTGTTGAACTACATTTGTTTAGCTTGTACACAGTTTGATTCTCATTTAAATGCATTTAAATCCCATTGAATTTAATAGGTCCAATAGACAATAATTATTTTTGTAGGCTTGCCAGTGAGGGTGGAATGACATTTACTGAAGTGGCAGTTTTAAAGATTAGTTATCTTGGCTGTGTCCCTCTAAGATGGCATTCTTCTGTACACAAATCTCCTTTCTTGCTGTTTTTCTCCTGTTAGGAAAAAAAAATCTGTTCACTAAGAGGATGCTTTGAGTCCAAACTGTAAACAAACTAACTTAAGGCTGGCTACCTGCAAGGACAAAGATTACATGTAAACTGATCAAGCTTTAGTGATAGCGGCAATGTTTTCTCTCACGATGATTTGCCTCTTAGTGGGGATGGAAAGTAATAAGAATTCATGAGTTCTGCCATCAGGAAGAATCTATTTGGTATTGTATGTCCATATCTTGAATCTTGCCTTGTATTTCCTCTCATCTTTCTTTGCAGCTCTTGAAGCCTGAGACTGTAATTTAAATGACAGGCCTCGTATCAATGAAGTGCTATCAGGAAAAGTGCTTAGAAAATGTTGAGAGGAAATTAATTTCTCACAGTAACATTTGATTGAGTAGTAGTAGCATTATGTTTCAATTTCTTCTTTCCATGGATTTTTCTACTGCTTTTGAAAAATCCAGTTATATTGTGATCCATTCCTACTGCTAGTGGCAGGGTCTTTTATACAACTGACTACACTGGGTTTCATTCTCTGAACAGTTACTTTAACTCCTTGTTCGGTGGCTGGGTGTTTTTAGAAGGAGTTCATGTGTTTGAAGACTTAAATTAGTTGTATGCAATTATACTATTTTAAAACTCTGCTTCAGTAGTACATATCCTTTAAAATGTGTGTGTGTGTGTGTGTGTGTGGGAATCTGGCAGATCTCAGGGAAGTATGAGAAAACGTGCTGACAGGGAACTTTGTACCACTACCCCCTCCTTCCATGCCCATTGGATGAAAAGTATGTCTTAGTCTTCTTCTATGGGTGGGAGAAGACTTGGCTTGCATACTCCTCCAACCTCCTCCTCCTCCTCCTCCTCCTCCTCCTCCTCCTCCTCCT
>JAHTLZ010003518.1:18244191-18263870 GCA_023846285.1 Phrynocephalus versicolor
AAATGCTGGCCAAACAGGAAGGTCTTTGCCTGGCACTGAAAAGCCAAAAGTGTTGGTGCCAGGTGGATCTCTGTAGGGGAGGGCATACCAGAATTGGGGGGCAACTGCTAATGGGTCTTTTATCCAGTGGGTCTCCTAGAAAAGAACCCAGTGTGGCTTACATCATGAAAACATAATATTAAAGGTAAAAACAGTGAAGTGTTTAAATATTAACTTTTACACCACCTCTAAAATCTGCTGGCAACTTAAATTCGGACCAGAGATCATGGGGGTTTGTTCTGCTTCCTGTGTTCCCACCCTTCCGCACTCCATTGCTCCTGTCTGCGATGAGAGAAGGGAGACAAAAAGGGAGAAAAGAATGCAGGATCACCTCTGCTCACCTCTGTCTGCCGTCGGAGCAGCCCCGTAGGGATTCCAGGCTGTTAAAGGGGCGGCGGGGACAAAAAATCCACAGCTTTATAATCCGCATCGGAATTTTTTTTACCTCCAGAGACCAGGTACTTGTAAAATGCACTGGGGCGCACTTAGGTGGGCGTGATCGTACTTAACTTTTTTTTTAAGTCCGCAGCTGGTGGGAAAACAGTTTTAAGCTCCACATGTGGGAGCCCTTTGCCTTGGATTTTAGGGGTCGTATAAAAGCAGCCTTACTGGTAACTAATAATATTAGGTTAAGAATGTTGGGTAGAGCATTACTAAAAAGTCTTAGAAGCAACAAAATGCAAAGATTATTGTTTTAAAACCTTTCCTAGACAATCTGTTGTCAAGGAAAAGTCAACCTGAAGAGAAAGGTCTTGGCCTGTCTGCTTGTTTCATGGAAGCATTAAAAATGTACCTGGGTGGTTGAAACAAACTAACAAAACGCCGTCTTACCATACACTATAGAGATGCTATCTTAGGCATCAATTTAGATAATGGAAAACTCATAACCTTCCTCTGTTGGTTCTGCAACACAATTGGCGTCTCACATGCTGATGTTATGAACATACAAAAAGCAAGACACTTGTCTGATCATTTTAAGAACGTTTATTCCTTGTGTAATTCTGCCAGGGTTTTAAATTGCAAATCAGATTGAGCAACTTGGATATTTAGATGTTGATTCTTACCATAACACATATTTCCACTAAAATATGTCTCCACACATATCTCCACAGAAGAGTAACAAACCGTGGTGCAGCCTTACTGGAAGGGGGGGGAGACACCTGGTAACATGGGTTTGAGAGGGGGAAATGGCATATTTTCCTGAGCTTCTGTCAACATAGAAAGGAAGGGAAAATCTTGTCTGGGGCCAGTATTCTTCACTGTCCCGGAAAAAAATGGCCTTGTGTTTGGAATATTGTCTGCAGTCTTGTCAGGTACACAGTCATGAGTGACAGGTTATATAGAAAGCAAATCATCCGAAAGCTATTACCCTCTTACTTCAATGGAGTTTGAAAAATAGTCATAAATTAATGTTCTGTGCTGACTTAAAAGAAAATTCCCTGTCAGTATTCCAAAATACATCAGGTCATAATTATTTGTATGCATGTGTTTTAAGAAGTTGTGCAAAATAAACCCCCCTCCTCAAAGAGGCAATAAAAAAGGAAAAGGTCTGATACATTTTCCACAAATTAATCAAAATCCTCTTTGGGATGGACCACTGAATATTAGATATTGCAGATTCTAGAGGGGTTTCTTAAATGCATAGCTGTGCCTTCTTGCCTTAAATGTGTCTTCAGTATTGATTTTACTCACAGCTTTTAATATAATAGTTATTTACTTCTTTTTAAATTTTTGTACACTTAGTGTTTTTAGGTTTCAGGCATTATCTTTTTAATTATATAAGTTGAGTCCTGTTAAAGGAGAAGGGTGGGATAAAAATAGTTTAAACAAATTAATAAAATTTTTAAAAAGACAATGGTTCATTGAGATTAACTCTTGCTGCTCCCCTCCCTCCCTCTTACAGTAAGAGTTGTTGTTTCCACTTTTAAGATATTCAGGAATGAACAGATTATTCCTTCATTTGTAATTCACATACCACTTGCTTTTCAGTTGATAGAAGGAAGAGGCTATGTATTCATTAGACACTTTGGCCAAGGTCTACCAAGCCTGCTTTTAAAAGAAAAAAAAAGACCCCCCAAAAAAAAAGCTCGCTTTTTAAAAAATAAAGAGGAAACTGTTGACAACCCCAGTGTTTTCTTCAGCTTGTAATGAAATCTGAGTCTCAGGAAGCAAGCTGACTTGTAAATTCCACACTCACTGAGTGCAGTGAGGCAACAGTAATTAACTGGATGAGGAGGAACAAACTGAAACTAAACCCAGACAAAACAGAGGTGCTTCTGGTCAGTCAAAAGGGAGATCAAGGGATAGGGATGCAACCTGTTCTGGATGGGATTACCTCCCAATGGAAAAAAAGAGGTGCGTAGCTAGGGGGTGCTCCTGGACTCATCCTTGAGCCTAGATGCCCAGGTCATAGCTGTGGCCAGGAGCACATTTGCACAATTAAAACTAGTATGCCAGTTATGCCCATTTCTTGAGAAACCTGCTCTAGCCACTGTGACACATGCCCTAGTGACCTCCCGGCTGGACTACTGTAATGCGCTCTATGTGGGGCTGCCAATGGAAAGTCTCAGGAAACTTCAGTGGGTCCAATATGCAGTGACCAGATGGCTGACTGGGGCGGGTTGCAGAGATCTCATTACACCTCTACTAAAGCAGCTCCACTGGCTGCCAATCAGCTATCAGGCACAATTCAAAGTGCTGGTTTTAACCTACAAAGCACTGACTGGTCTAGATCCAATCTAACTCAATGATCAAATCTGTCAGTATGAACTGGCTCGGGTGCTGCGGTCATCAAGAGAGGCCTTTCTCTCCATCTCGCCACCTTCACAGATGCGTCTCATAAGAACATATGAAAGGGCCTTCTCTGTTGCTGCTCCCAGACTTTGGAACTCCCTCCTGCTGGAGGCCAGCACGGCCCCATCTTCCGGAATCAGGCAAAGACCTTCATTTTCAAGCAACCTTTCCCTGAATGATGGACTACCTACCTACGATGTGACTTTTATATGGATTACCATGCATGATTGCATTGACTGATTTCATAAGAACACCAGTGTTTTCCATTTTAGTTTCCACCCTCATAATGGATTTTTTTTTCTTTTGGTGTGCTCTTTGTAGCTTTAATGTTACCTTTTAATGTTCTAAGATGCCTCTTCTAATTCCCTGTTTTTAACTTGAATGTGTCTTAAATGTTCTGGACTGTATATTGTCCATCATTATTTTAAGCCACCTTGGGTCCTTTTCCAAGGAGAAAGGTGGGGTAAAAATATTCTTTAAAAATAAATAAATAAATAACCTTCACCAGGTGAATAGGCATTCCAGGTGAATCAGAAACTGTGGCATGCCCTTCCCATCCAGGGAAACTCTCCCATCATGTTTTTTGCCATGGAAGTAACTTGTTATAAATATTTATTTATTTATTTATTTATTTATTTATTTATTTATTTATTTATTTATATTTATATACCACCCAATTTTCCCAAAAGGAACTCAGGGCGGTGAACAATGCAATGATAAAAAGGAAAAAATAGCAACAGAACAGCTCTACAATAAGGCTCCACAATAAAGAGCATATAAAACATCTGAGCAGAGTAAATAAAAATACAACTACAAAAAAATACAAATACAAAATACAAGAACACTAAAAATGCAGTAATACAAGATGGCAGCAAGTGAACGGACAGGGAAACAGACAACACCAACATCAAGACAAATCAAACTCCTTGATTGCTGAAAGCGGCCTTAAAAAGCCAGATTTTTAACAGTTTCTTAAAGGCCGCAAGGGGCTCAGCAGTCCTAATTTCCCTTGGAAGGTGGTTACATGTTATTAAGGTGGTTAGATGTTATTAACATGTAACCAATCCTTTCAACAGTAGCTAAGGCATAAATGTGGCATTACAGTTGTAAAAAAAAGGACAACTTATTTGTTTTTACACTTTAAGCATTTAAATTACTTTTTTAAAGTTAACAGGCACTCTCACTATCTGAATATGTTTTGTTCACAGGTTTATGGATTGACTGCTTTATTGTTTTAATTTCAATTGATCTCTTCAACCTTTTTTGATTCACCCTCTCAAGACCTCAGAGAAGTTGCTTCATGTTTTTCCCCCCATTTTTACATATGGCAGACTAAGTAAATGGCTTATAAATTGAGTGATTCGAGATATGGCATAACAAGGATTTGAAGCCAGGCTTGAGTTTAACATGATATCTGCTGGGCTATATTGCTCTTTAATTAGTAACGTGCTTTGAGTACAGGGGGTGATTTGCAGTCCCCTCCCCTGGGGACTGTCATTTGGTATAGAAATATTATTAACAAAACAATATTATTAGATTACTAATGAATTCCAACAGATCAGTTCTTCTAAGGAAGCTGCTTAACTCTGCCATATGAATGAAACAGTATTCTGAAGAAAATCGCTTTGTTTTAAAACAGCACCATCTCAGTGGCAGCAAGGCACTGTTTAGGAAAAGGCATCCCCTCCTACCTGTAAGAAAAGGAAGAAAGAGACAGAGATTGAGGATGCATGTCTCTTCTAAGGAGGCACAACATTTTTTTAAAAAAATATGCTTCCTTTTTAAATGAGGGGCACCTTTTTTAAAAAAAATCCATCACTAATCAATACACGGTTGTTAAGTAGTAAATGCCAATGATGAAGATAGGAAGCAAATGAAAAATGCAGGCATGCAGAGTACACGGTGTGTGTGTGTGTGTGTGTGTGTGTGTGTGTGTGTGTGTGTGTGTGTGTGTGTGTGTGTGTGTGTGTGTGTGTGTGTGTGGTGAGCTGTTTGCATTTTAGCAGCTGGTGTGAAAATTCTGGCTAAATTGCAGAGAAGTGGAGGCACCAAGGCTGAAAAGATACGGAGGAAAATGGAAAAATAAAATAAAATAGTGAATGCTGAACGTTGAAAAGTAGGGATAAAGAGGAGTCCCAGATGTAGAAAGATTGAATCTCTCTGCCCTAGGCAAAAGGCTGTTTGTATTTTGGGAGGCTGACTGTGACCACGTTCAAGAGACCCTGATGAATTATAATAGCCTTGCAAGTACGCGCGCACACGCAGTAGCTGAGAAGAGAAGGAAGAGATGGGACTGGACTCATTTTTTCTGTCATAATAATGGGTGTTTTACAAGTGCTGAAGGATAAAAGGAATATAGACAGTTGTTTCATCACCTGTGTCTGATAGGCAATGCAGGCACCAAGGATTTTCTTGTTCTTAACTCTCAAAGCTCTTCTTTGGTTTTATCATAGCATGTCCTTCTTTGAGCAGCTTTTTGGCCAGCTGATTAAATGGCCACCCCAACTACGCAACACACAGGCATGTTTTGAAAGATGGTGGCAAAAAAAAATTAAATATTTTGCTGAATTGGCTGGAACGTAAGCCATGGTTCCGCATAGATGGATAAGAGGACAGACATTTTCTCCATTCTGGTGCCTTTGCATCCTTTTAAACTTACTGTGCTCTCAAAGCAGAAATGGTCCCAGGTGGTAGGATAATAGCATCTTTAATTGTGCTCAGAACAAAATTACCTCCTTGTCTGACAGCTTGACAACTTTATTGTAATTAATGTGCATATCAGACAATGTTTTTATAAACTCTGTTGTGACAAATGTTTTTTCTTTTGTTTGTATTAGAAATAGATAAATTGGCTATGAAAAGTTCTTTATCTATTAATCCCCCCCCCCCCGAAGGGAGGCTCTATAAAACAGCACTTCCTAACAATTTGCATTTCTCAGGAAAGAGGGCAGGATGAAATCAGTTTTATAAAGAGAATATATTAGTAGCATTGCAGAAAATATAATGTTTGACATGAAGCCCAAAATAGGGGCCAAGTATATAAACAGTAGGTAAAATCCCATTGTCCTAGTTATGACAGGGTAAATAGGATACAGATGCCAGAAATAATTAATTTAAAGAAATGTAAAGCTTTCCGTTCCTCTGTTTCAGGTTCTTAGGCTCCTTAGGTCTTTAACCTGAAATTATGCTCAGATATCTTTCTACTCTACCAGCTTGCATGACCTTATCTGGGCACCTGGTCAGTTCTCAGACATCGGCTTAAATTGTATGAGTTCTTTGCATATATGCTTTGTTTTTCTTCTTTCAAATATTATGTTAAATATTAGACTTAGCCTGTGAAGCACGAAAGTGAGCCTTAGCAGAGAAATGGAGAAGAGTACATGATGTATGTAATGTATGTGTGCAGGTACACCAACATCTGTGCACATACACACACATATAAAGACTACAATGGCTTAATTAAAATGGCAGCTCATGACCACAGTGAGGGAGCCATCCCCGTTGAAATATATTTAGTTTCTCTGACTTACATTTGCCCTTACATCTGCTGGTGTGGTTAGTCCTGACTCTGGTAGCAAAGAAGGGTTCCAGTTTACACCAATGTAACTACACCAACAGGATTCTGCTCACTGGATGAAAAGGGAAATGCAAGCACACTGCCAGTCATTCTAACCAGTCATTTACCTATCAGACAACAAAACAAAGCAAAATCCAAAGAGAGAGAAACACATGGCATCTTAAAAACGGCTATGTTTGAATGTGAGTTCTTACAGTGGCGTAGCTAGGGGGGCAAGGGGGAAACATCTGTCCCCAGGCACAGCATCGGAGGTGCCAAATTGGGCAACAAATAGCTCCCCACCTAGGAGTGGAGGGAAGATGTGTTGTGGGAGACCTGCCACGGCTGGCGCAGAGGTTCCCTGGCCGCTTCCACCTTTTCTGCAATGCCTTAGCCCCCCCCCCCCATAACTTGGAGTGCACCAAAACTGACTTTGCCCCAGGTGCTGAAAACTCTAGCTACTCTGTGCTCTTCTAGATGAAATCCACTTCTCCAGAAACAATATTGGACTTATATGACTGTTGTATTTAGACATGGCCTCGTGAGCAGGTAGAGATACAGATGATGGAGTTACAGTGTTGTGCTAAGATGTCCACACTGCAGGCTCACGATGGGAGCCAGGTAGAAGGAGACAGTTACTGAAGTCCTGCTGGAGTTTCTGTGAGTCTTCTTATCCATGGGCTGTATCTTCATTGTGTTCCAAATAGAGGGAAAGTTTTTGGGTACAACAGTTAAGTAGGCAGTGTTCCAGCTCAGCCACAAAATGTATTTTCATAGTGTGGTGCCATATGAGTAGCCGTGGCAGTTCCATTAATCTCATCACCTAATCACTATCTAATCAGCCTTGAGATGCATATGCTGTAGAGACATGGGGGTAATTTTGTACTGTCAAAATAGCTACACAGAACTTTCACACATGTGGCAAATAGATCACCTTCAGGTTTGTTTGTGCTTTGTCCCACTTTTAAACTCTACTAAGACTTATGTGTCTTTCAGCAGGTTTTCTTGCCTGCATCATAAAAAATCCAAGAAGGGACAAAATAATATCTGGCCATTGACCCTGTGACTAGGGATGGCTGGGTTGGAATTTTGTTGGGCTTTTACGCTGTGGTCACTCTATATTTGTTAAATGTTATGGGTTAAGTATCTGTGGAACCCATTCCTAAGGAAATCTACCCTTATATCTACATCCATATAATGTTGTTAACACCATATGGTTGGAACATTTAGCACTTTTCAGTGGTAAGAATATACTCCTGCCTACTCATTCTTCCCTAGCCTGCTAGAGGGACATCATCATAAAGTTCCTTCAGCAAGCAGATGGCTAGCTACCTGAGACCAATCACGTACTCCTAACCTAGTTGCCTTTTATGAAGGGAATGTTGGGCTGCAAAAGACCCTTGACGCCCAAAAACATGGAATGAGAGAATTAATTAATTAAGTCCTGGCATTTTAGGGGCCATTTTTTCCCCAACAGTGCTTTGGCTTCATGGAGAAGCCAGGCATTTCTGAGGAGAATGGATCAGGAAGGGTCCTTCTGTAGTGGTGGCAGCAGCTGTTGTTCCTTCTTCTCTTTGTCTTCCGTAGAATGCGAGCTGGTTGCCACCCTCATCTGCTGCTAAGAAAATCTTGAAGAGAAAAAAAAAAACCTAACACCTCATCTCTTGCTTTCATCTGGGGGCATGTAGTCTCCTGGACCAGGGAAACTTTGCTCAAATGTCTTATCAAGTCAAGACATTGACAAAGATGGTGAGCATAGAACAGAGAAGTGGACTGTGTAGTAGACCAAAGGTATTCTCTTCTAACTCTTCCTCCTCATGGAAAGATATGCATCTTGTTTAGTTTATTGCATCCTGTCATCTCCAACAAAGTGATGGTAATGAAGAATTTAGCAGGCATTTTGTACATCCTTTCTCCACCAAGTACAATTGTCATGCTAGTAATATGGAAAGCAGAAACTTAGTGTCCAGGAAATTCTCCTTAATGTCACCATCCTCTGTGCTGTTTTTTTTAAAATATAAAATAGCATTTTTTTAAAAAAGCCCCATTGAATAAAAACATGGGTGGTTTGAGGAGGAGAGGGTTACACAGTGTAGACAAGCATTTGTTTTAGGTGCTAAAACATATATTCAAGAGAGAAGATGGGAAAGAAATCATGCAAGCAAAAAGCGTAGTAGGTGACAGGATATTCCTCCCTCATCTCTCATATGCACCTGCCCTTTTTGTTTTGAAGGGAGGGGAGGATGAGAAAGTTTCTTGTACTTATCACCCAGGAAAAGCGACCTTCAAGCATAGTCATTCTTGGAAAAAGTTCTCCCATCCGTGACAGATTTGACTATAAATCTCCAGTATTAATGCCCAGGTTCCCAAGGTCTGTCATCCTGCATGCCGGTTAAGCACACGAGTTGCTTGAAAGCAAAGTACTAAGTCATCTGTCATTTCTGAAACACATCTGATCCTGTTTTTGTTTCTAGGCAGTTGAACAAAAGGCTGAACACTGAGCTTGCTTCTGTCGGCGCACATGCATTGTCACCAGCACAGATGTGTACAGGCGTAAAGGCCAAAATAGACATGATACAGAGGAGATCCATGAACATAATCATTTTAAATGATAAATAAGCTTATGGGTTGACAGAAGCAGATCATGACTCATGGAAGGGGTTTTAATTATTTCCCCCATCTTTTCCCCTCTAATTGGTTCTTCCAGATGTTACTTGTATGTGGAAGGGAGTCAGAGAGGTCCTCAATGGGGAAACCAGGGGAAGTAATTTGGATCCGTAGTGAATTTCTCCAGAATGACAGCAGCTCCAGTATGCAGTCAAGGGGAAGTGAATAAAATCAACACTGGGAAATATCAGGGAAAGGGGTAAAAGCATTTCTGTGTCTTTATATGCATCTTAGTCAGGGAAGGGCAAAAGGCTCTCTGTTGGACACATCCTAACCCATGTCCAAATCTGGCTGCCATAACACTTGGTGCCATGTTTAAACAATCACTACCTCATATAATGGGGGCCTAGTGGCTCAGTTGACTAAGGCACCAAAGCAGTTTGCTGCAAAGTCGGCAGCTCGGCAGTTCGAATCCCGGGTGCCACACAGCAGAGTGAGCTCCCGCTGATAACCCCAGCTCCTGCCAACCTAGCATGTTCGAAAGGATGTAAAAATGCAAGTAGATAAATAGATACTGCTGTAAAAAGCGGGAAGGTAAAACAGTGTTTCCATATGCAGCCATGCTGGCCATGTGGCCACAGACTTGCACAACACTGGCTCTTTGGCTTGAATATGGAGATGAGCACCATCCCTAGAGTCAGACACGACTAGCAAGCATGTGTGCATGGGGGGGGGTTACCTCATACAACATCTTCTTGTTAGTGGAGCAAGTATCAGCACTAAGAAGTTAAGAATGTGGTAACTCAAGGCTTTATTCCAAGGTTTGGTCTAATCTGTGGACAGATTGGTTCACTCCCCTTTCTGGAGGCCACATGCTCTATCGGCAATTGTGAACAAGCCCATCCTTTATCCATGACTGCCAACAAAATTTGGGGCCCTTTTTAGGAGCTATGGGGATTTTTGTTTGTTTGTTTGTTTGTTTGTTTTTGGTATATTGGCTCCATATTGGCTTGGTTCTGGCATCTGTGATCAATCACTGGGGTCAAACCGAAGTTAATAGCTTACTTAGTTCATTTAAGCTACTGCAGGATCAGACCACTTATCAATAGATTGGAGGCTTCCTCCTGCTCCCCACATAGGGAAAAGAAGAGGATGCAAAGGGTTAAAATGTGTTTTGTAAACTAGCACTGAATTGGTTGCTTGACATGCCAAATCAGCAGTGTGCCATTAGTAAGTACTGTATATATTTTTAATTGAAAGCTTCCTTCTGCTGCCACACAGAGAGGAAGACAGGAAGGGAGAAGGACAGTTGTTAGTGGTGGCTAGGGGGTTGGTTGTTATTTTTCATTTTTTATTCCCTCTTTTTTTGTCTTTCCCTTTAAAGGGAGAAATAGTGTAGAAAGGGTTGCTCAAGGTGAGATGTGCTATCCTGCCCCCAAATCACCCAATCCTTGCATGTGGATCTAAGGGTCATATCAAATGGCATATGACACCTCTGTGCGTCCTTAAGCATTTAGCTTGATCCAGCCTGACCAATTCGGCCACCTAGTTGCACCCTAAGTTAACTTGTGGATTCAGACAATGAAAAATAGGATGGTTATCTGAAAACTTAATGAGAAAGTGCAGAGTCTATGTAAAAGCAAAAATGGCAAAAACAAGGCTGTTGTATTACTGGCACATCATGAGAAAGCAAGACTCCTTGGAAAAGACAATAATGTTTGGAAATGCCGAAGGGAGGGGGGGAGAAGACCACACATGAGATGGATTGAATCCATAGCTTTGCAACTTTGCAAGAGCTCATGAGGGCTGTAAATGATATGGAGGTTACTTATTCAATGAGTAGCCATAAGTTGAAGGCAACTTGATAGCACATAACAACAGTAACGAGCACGCTTTCCCCTTTGGAGAAAAAGCATAGACATCCGCACCCATTCTAAGAACCTAAGTATACACTAGAGATGTACACTGAGATACAAAAGACAATGGGATTCCTTTTTTCTAGTGGATAGGCAAGGAGCAACATCTGCTTCCTCACATCGCCACCCAGAATAAAGTATCTTCTCTTCCTTTTCCCAGAAAAGGTAAAGAAGGAAATGACAGAAGGAAGAAATGACACCTACAACCCTAAGAACATCAGTTTAGGTCAGTGGTAGCAAACATTTGGCATTCCAGATGTTTTGGAGCACAACTCTCATAGTCCTTTGCCTTTGGTAATCTAGGCTTAGAGTTCTGGGAGTTATAGTCCAAAACATGTGGAGTGCTGAACGTTCACCACCACTGGTTTAGGTTGAAAGATGGTAAGCATGGAACAGAGAAGTGGACTGTGTAGTAGACCAAAGGGATTCTCTTCTAGCTACTCCTCCTCGTGGAAAGATATATGCATCTTGTTCAGTGTATGCTGAAACGGATTCTGTCATCTCCAGCAGTTTAAAAGTGAAATTGCAAGAGTGGATGCAGACTTGACAATATTACACAACCAGGATTTGGCACCATGATGGCAGTAGTGCATTAGGCAGTGTGTCTGCCCCCCCCATGCCTGTTTTTGTTCTTTTACAATGTTCCCATTTATTGTTTGGCTACATTTGTAATGCAAGGTGCAGTTCACTGAAAGGTGCAGAAAGCAAATCTTTCTGTGCTTAAGTGGCTGAGACATCAGGTATGCAATGACCAATTACAAGCAAAACCAAGCTAATTTGCCAAAACTTTGATTGAGGCGGGCTTGTGTTAAAATAAACAGACTTTTCCTGCAAAGGCTGCTTCTAGATAAGGAAATCACAGTTTGCTCAGTGAGGTCCTAAGTCTTAAAATCAAAGCTTGAAAAGGGCCTGTCAAGGGCAGCCAAAGTGTTGAAGAGACTAGTTCACCAACCATGTGAGAAAAGACACTTCTTATTTAAGGGGGGCAGTGTGGGAGGCACAAGTCTGCTAAATGTTTAATTATAATAACCTTTGAACTGCAGAGCTGAAAGAGACCCTGTGGATCCTTGAGTCCCGTCCCTTTCAAGGAGACACAGTGGGGAAACTGAACTCCCAGTCTCTAGTTCTTTAGCCAGAGACCTAAGTCACTGAGCTGTCTAACAAGGAGTAGTGAAACTATCTAAGCACCTTTAAATGAGGAGGAGTACACAAAACAGTACTTTAGGTTTAGCTTGGGAGCTTTCTCAAAGTATTTTGGCTGGTCATAGTGGGAAATAGAGATGGGCACGAAATGAACTTGTTTTCGTTTCCATTTTTCATTGTTCGTTATTCATTCAAACAAACAGAAACAGAACCATGAAAATTAGGTTTGTTACATTTCATTTTTCATTAATGGCGACGCGCAATGAAATGAGCTTCTTTTAAATGTTAAAAAATGCTCTGGACATCCATAAAAACGTAGCAATAATTATTTATACTGTCTGATAATACTTACCAGGGGGGTTGGGGTCCTTAAAACGTTTGTTTTTCTCTTCTCCCATCGCGATGTATTTTTCTTGTCCCTTTAAGGATGACAAAATGGATGTCGCCAGCCACAAAATGGAGGCAAGCCATGTGATAGGATCATGTAAATTCTTGGACAACTTCAACCAATAGCATGCCCAGGTTGCAGACTGGGCAGGTCTGGCACCCACAGAGGGCATAAAAAGCTCTGGCAGCCCCCGTCCTCCTTGCAGCCTGCGGTGGGAGTTAGGGTGGGATTGCTGTCTCTGCAACTTGTTATTTTCACTTTAGGCCAGCCAGGCAGTTGTGTGTCTCTGTGTTCCTGCCGGCTGCAGCCTGGCTCTTAGGGTAGAGAAAGAAGAGATTTCTCTCTAGCTTCAGTCCTGCAGCCTCTCTCTGTGTGTGCGTGCGTACCTCTTGGTGTGTACCCTCCTCTGCCCCGCAGTGCAGTCACTCTGCGGTTGCCTTGCACCCTGGGCAATGCCCGCCACTGCCTTTGCAGCCTCCCTGCGTACCTAATCTATACTGTGTCTCTGCCAGCATCAATTGTGTTTTCCCTCTGGTCTAGGACGTTGGGGGACGCCTGCACACAGAAGTGCTTTAAAAATCATGCAAAAAGTGGGTAAAAATGAAAAATGAAAAAAAAAGAAAAGAATTTTTTTCAAAAATTCATGAAAAACAAAAATGAACCGAAACGGACCCCCTCAACGAAAAACAAAAAACCAAGACACCATTTTTTCGATTCGTGCCCATCTCTAGTGGGAAATAGAAAGATGAATTAATAGTCTGATCCATTAGGGCTCTTTTTGTGTTCCTTATTGTTAATTCTTGGTTCTAAATCAGTACCAATGGGTACCACAACCAGATGCAGGAGCAACAGCATGGCTGGCAGACAAGATAAATTGAAATGTGTCCAGAGGAGGTCAACCAGGATGATAAAGAGTTTGGAAACAAAGCCTAACCAGGAGCAGTTGAGGAAGATGGGAATGTTTAATCTTGTGAGAGAAGAAAAACCATAGCCATTTTTTAAAAGTTCTGTCATTTGGAAGATGGAATGACCTTATTCTCTACAGAGGGTTGGATCCAGAGGGTAGGATTCAAGGCTAGGATGTGAAATAATGGATTTAAGTTACAATAAAGGGGTTTTGCACTCTAGGTTAGGAGGAATTTCCCAACAGGGAGCTCTGTTCAGCATTGGACTGGAGAGCCTCATTGGGTGATGGATACCTGAACACTGGAGATGTTTGAACAGAGGATGGATGATCAACCGTCATAGCTGTTTTAGGTGGGTATTTTCTGCTTCGGCAACAGATGCTGATCATCTCTGTAGACCCTTCTAGTCTTGGTCTTCTATGATTTTATAATAATGTGACTGATGATCAGACTGATATTTGAAAATATCAGCAGAATAGGGAAAGGATCTTGTGGAATGGTCAGGTAAAAAGACCCAAAGCCAATGTGTTCCTTTAAGCACTGTATGAATAATAGTTAATCTAACACCATTGCTCTCTCTGTAATGATCTTACAGTCTTTCTGGTGATTCTTACACACAAATTGAGAACCTAGGTCACTGGTGGTGAATGAGACCGAGTGCCCAAACTGCAATTCAAAACCCACTAATTTTCCGCAAAGTGCCAATACAGCAATTTAAACTGAACACAGATGGCTGTGAAGGGGCGATGTTGGGTGTCCACAGAAAGGGCTTCGAGTGCCACCTTTGGCACCTGTGCCATAGGTTTGCCAACACTGACCTAGGTGTTAGGACAGACACCACATTTCCTTGAGGTAATCTGTTAAACAATCTGTGTTGGGGATGGGCACAGTGGCTGCATTACTCTCTTTTTTGTCTCAGTCTTTCTTCCTGGTTCTAGTCCAAGATATTTCAAAGCTAATACGTAAGGCTCCTCCACCTACACATACAGACTGGGAGTTGAGTCTTGCTTCAGTACTGGCAACAGGGTAGAGCTTTCCTCTTGAAGTAAGGGTAGGAATTTGCTCTAAGGATGCAAGGCATTACTGCTCAATCTTCCAGCACAGTTTAACGACCAGCCAACTCAGGAATAGGTTTGGGAGGAAATCTCATCAATTCTTTCTGGCCAGGAAGAGGCAATCTTTACATGGCATAACAGCTTGTCAAGGGTTCTCCAACAGTCCCGAAGAGTTTTTGTTGCCAGTAGGAGACCAGGACATTAAGTCCTTTGTTTACTGTGTAAAATGTAGTGGCAAAAACCTAATCCTCCCCCTCCCCTGAAAATGCACAACACAAAAAGGACAAAACAACAGGTTGAGTGGGGGGGGGACAAGAAGACAATCCACCCAATGGTGCTGCACCTTGTGGCACAGTGGTTAGACTGCCGTCCTCTCAAGTGTGCAAAACTCTCTCCAAGACTCTCCAAAAGGAGAATGTATTTGATTTGTTTCTTGTTTATTTTGCAAAGATGAACCAGGTCAGGATCTGTATCCCTACTTAGCAGCAGTGGTTGAGGGACTGCAATGCTGCCCCCACCAAAAAAGTACCCTCCTAAATAGTTGTCTCACTCTGCCTGATAGTAGATCCACCCTCCCTCTTCACCTTGCAGTTTTCTAGGAGGAGATACAGATCATTTTTTGTAAAGGCTTGAACCTAACAAAATGCTTTCCGCATATGGGCTTGTGCTAGCCATTCTCTTTGGGGCTTCTGGGAAATGTAGTGCAAGAAGGCCATTTTTTCTTGCCTCCACCCTTCTCGGCCCCTTCTTCCATCATGATTTGTGTGTGTATATCAAAGAGAAGCAAAACAGATTTTCTCTTGTGAGGATTAACCCATCAGTTTCATGTTATATTTTGTTTCGAGATGGGTGCAAAACAGAAAACAAAATTCTGTTTTGTCGTTTTGTTCGGTAACAAAATACTTCGTTACGTAACAAAACGGTAGGACACACTTCATTTTGTTTCATGATGAAACACCATTTCCCCCACTCTAGGATGAAACGATTCATCCTAGAGGATTCTAGGTAAGCCCCTGAAATTTGGAAAGGGGTTCCACTAGGAAGATTATTTCTTATTGGATTTGGAATGGAAACCAAGCCGTGGCAGCACAAATTGCTCATCCGTGGCTTGGCTTTTGAATCCAATTAGAAAGACTTTTTCCTAGGTGTACCCCCTTTGGACCTTAATAACTCAGCCCCCTGAACCCCAAACATTTCCAAATTTCAGGGGCTTACAGGGAAGGGTTTGAGGAAGCTCCCCTGCCATTTTGGTGCCTCTAGGATCCAGGGGAGCATAGCGTTTCATTTCACTTCATAGCAAAACTATTTTAAAAATTCATTACAAATGAAATGAAACAAAACTACTAAAGAAATGAAGCAAAACTCTATTTTTCCATTTCGTGCCCATCTTTGATTTTGCTATATATATATATATATAATTAGGCTGCTCCATGAATTATTTCTCTAGAAAGGGGCACATGAATTGGAGGACATTTTCAGTTGAAGATAGGAGAAGAATGATTACAGAACAGGCTCAGTGGCGGGACCTATTTTATTTGTATAGGCATTAAATGGGGTTATGAATGTATTGTAGTTCTGGCTGCGAAGGAAATCCTTTCTTTATTTCATTTTCATTCACTGCTGGCTGATAGGGTTTATTATAACTTTTTAATAATGACAGTGATAATCTATGTTGAAATTGAGAGAACTCGGGAGGTTACTTGATCACAATGTTCATCTCTTCTTGGTAGGGAAAGGGCCATTGCATTTCCCATGCTTCTTATTTCAAATGCTAAAAAATTCTATACTTTCTTGACTTATTTTATTTCCATTTCTATGCTGCCCCATTAGTGTTGCCATTCTCCAAGTAGTTCACAATATACCATAAAAGCACACACTAAAGCACTATATAATACAGAAAGTACACTAAAATGCAGCAAACCCTGTTGCTAGCTAAAATTACAGTTCGGTAGAAATACAGATATTTAAGCCCATTTGAACATCTCAGAACAATATCGACACTAGCAGAAAGCAGCTTTATATAATTTGGTCTTAATTAGCTTCCAAAAAATAAAAAGGGGGGAATCGTGCCTGGCAAACCTCTGTAGGAAGCTTGTTCCAGAGAGAAAGCTCAGTTCCTAGTGTTGGCCTCCTTGGCCACCTTGGATGTTACAAGATCCATAAGGAGCATGTGGGGCAAGTAGCTTTGTTTTTTTGGGGGGGAGACACTCTGCCCAACATCAAGGATGTTTAACTCATTAAAGGCTTTATAGGTTATGATAGAGATGGGCACGAATCAAAAAAATTGTGTTTCGGTTGAAGTTTTTCGTTTAGGGGGTCCGTTTCGGTTCGTTTTCGTTTTTTGTGAAATTTTTGCAAAAAAATTGTTTTCGTTTTTGTTTGTTTTGTTACCGTTTTGTTACCATTTATTTCAATTTTTCGTGATTTTTTTTTAGCATTTAAAGCAATTCAATGTATTGCCATAACGAAAACGAAACACACGACAAAATTTCTGGTGTTTCTGTTTGTTTCATTTCATTTTAGAGACAAAATTCGTTTTTCATTTCGTTATGTAACGAAACGAAAAATGAAACGAAAACGAAAAATTGTTCGTTTTGTGCCCATCTCTAGGTTATGATGACCAGCACCTTCAACTGAGCATGGGAAACTCAAAGCGGCTGAGTGAAGATGTGCCAAGACCGGCGTTACATGTTCATATTTGCTGTTACTCGAAATAAATTTGGCTGCCACATATTGGATGCCAAGGGCAGCCCTATGTAAAGAGTGTTATAACAGTTAATTTTATAAATCAGCAACCTGTGAACCCCTCTTTTTAAACCTTTCTTATCCTGGTAATGATGCAGATGGGCAATTACCCAGAGCTGATAAAAGGCAACCTTGGATACAGCAGATATTTGTGCCTCCAAAGATAGAGGTAGTCCCAAGAGTAACTACAGGCTGTGAGCTCAATCCTTCAGGGAAAGTCTTTTTCCATCTAATCTTTTCCAGTATTTGTATCCTGCAATGGGCTGTCATTGTTAACAAGATAACCTGTTTGCAAATAAATACTTGATGTCACGGGACCCAGTTTTCATAAATATAGTATGTAATTAAAGACATCATTTTAACAGAAACAATCTTAGTGCTTTTCAATTCATCTAGGTTTTCATTTTCAGATATGTCTATAGCTATACCATAGATATCTGTGGTGACATCTTACTAAATGAAAATGAAATTAATTCAGTATCAGAATATGTCCCTGGAATACCTTTTTCATTCATATCTTAATGCTTAGAATTGTATGGGCATTTTTGTTAATGTTATGGGGCTTCTTAAAAATTACACAGTTCTCCCCCTAATATGTATTATATTTGAGCTTCCCCTTTATAAACATAGCACTAGCCTTTATAAATCACCTGGCTAAAGGATCTTACTGTGGCAACCTCGGAATTAAAGAGGAGGCAGAGAGGCCATATTATTTTTTTGTTATGGACACTGTTTGTTTCAGAAGTCAGTGCCTATCTTGGTCCTTAGGTGTGATGTCATTGTACAATGGACATTTTAAGTTTCAATTGGGTCAGAGATCCAGAAGCAGAGCCCAGCCCTCTTAGGGATGTTTTTACCCCCCTCAATTGACATGAGAGCCACTGGTCCCAACACAGTCCATCCATTTTCACAATTTTATTTTTGTGTGCTTGTTGTTAAACAACCTGAGTTAGTTTTTAACTCCTGTAACTGAACTGCCCCATTACTCACACGCGAGAGAACAATAGAACACCAGGTCGGTCTTAAATGTCTCCACACGTTGGTGTCATTAATAACTGTAATGCTGGCATCACTCGTTCCTAAATAGCCTCATTTATCAACAAGCAATTTACTATGGAGTGGTGGCACAGACGCAGATAAGCAGTTGTGGATGAGGTACCTGCATGCCACCTGCCAAGTTGCCTTCACCACTTCCTCTACAGAGCTGGGGAAGTTAAAAGATTGAGAGAAGCAGAAGGAGGGGAAAACCAACCACCTCCACCTGGGACGTGATTTTCATGCTGAATATTGAAGCCCCTTGGTGCTTCTGGAAATGCACCTCCTCTGAAGAAAGCTGCCCTTAATGTGGGATTGACCATCATTTATCTGTTTCTTAAAGTGAGCACCTTCTAATATTTTTGCTGCTACCCCTGCCGTTGCTAGTAATGGGTGTGTGCTTGCCTTCTGGCAGGTCATGATAAGGGATAGCACATTCACATTTATTTAAAAATAAAAGGGGTTTTTCTTCTTCTTTTTGTCTGAGAGGGGAAGGAACAGACGGATTCATTCTGAGATTTTCAAAAATAGAATCTTTCAGAGGAAATGATGCCTGAGCTCAACCCTTATAAACCAGGGAAATGCGGGATACTGCTGGTGGCTCATGAGTGGATCAGGGAATTGCCTCCACCCTCAAAACCTTCCAATGTTGGTGACCAGTGGCTTAGAAGGACTTGTTTGTACATTATAAGGCATGATGCGAGAGATGTCACCGCTCACTTGAAGAAATCTATACTGAGAAAGGGAGATCGAGCCAGGGTTTTTAGAGCAGTTGTATCCTTCTCTAGAGATCTGGAAGAAAGATGGATGAAAAAAAAATTAATACAAAATAGGAGACTCTTGATCAGGTGAAATTCTGGGAAGATTAGAGAATACAGATAGTTCTTTTTTCCACTTATGGTTTTCACACCTGTAAACAAAGAGTGACGTTTTTGCAAAAAAGAGAAGGCAATATGACAAAGAGTGAAGAAATGGAGGTCAGGGGGGTTGCAAGTTCTCAGTTAATCTGTAATCTACCCCCCTCCCCTGAGCTTAACCTTGTCAAAGATTATACAGGAATTCTTTTAATATAAGAATGCATTCCCCACCCCCCCGCCGCCGCCTTATTTCCTGGTTACAAACTCTAAAACATCACCTGGGACCATTGATTTAGATGTGAACAGGTCTATTAGATTAGATAGCTGGAAGAACTGGGATACTAGTAAGCAGTTCATTTCCTTCACTTAGCAGATAACAAAAACAGCCAACAGCAAAAATAGTTGTGAACTGATTGTGAAGAATTGATCAATTAACGGTAATTGATCTCATGCTTTCCTCTGTCCTTGCTGGAACGGTAAGCAGCAATAGAAATTTTCCTGCAGGCTCCTCAAAGACACTCCAGGTGGTAGGAAATTCAGTACTAAACACGAGGCAGGGCATAGTAAAGCTAATCCATCAACACCTGGCATCTATAGATAGATAGATAGATAGATAGATAGATAGATAGATAGATAGATA
>JAHTLZ010003518.1:18275429-18286240 GCA_023846285.1 Phrynocephalus versicolor
TTACTTACTTACTTACTTACTTACTTACTTACTTACTTACTTACTTAACTTAAAATATTTATATCCTGCCTTTCTCCCTAAAAGGACCTATGTCTGTATTAACCATGATTTGCAAAATTTAATGGGGGTAGTTTAAGCAAAGCAAAAACAAAGTGTGTTGCTTATATACTGTCCCACAGCACTTAAAGCTCTCTCAACGTGTAGCCTGCACAGTTAAATTATGCAGGCTAGTGAGGCTACACATTGCCGCCCCCGCCCCCCGCCACACAAGTTGGCCACTCATTTTATGGACCTTGGGTCCTATTATGACTGCTGAGAAGCACAAATAGAATCAAGAAATTTGAATGGTTTTCACATTATTAAGATGATAAAGGCAAGACCAATCCCCTAATTACCTTATATAAGGTGGAGAAAGCACAAGGAACAGGTGTAACTTGTAATGCACAGCTTAGGCGTGTTTAATTTTGCAGATATTTTTGATCTTCAAGAAACCATAGCCACCCCATGGATACTGAAATCCATTGATAAGAGCAAACACTTTTGTCCGAGGGTGATGGTGGTGGCTGTAGTGGTAGGGTGCCAGGGATGAAAGAGTTCACCTTGGACACCCAACCACCCCCTGCTGCTGGGCAGCACATCGAACATGGTGGTCTGACGTCGTGCTGCTGCACAGCCCAGTCCATTGCCTGGGAAAGTCAAAAGGCTGGGTATGCCACTGTCCGTTGATGCTTCCTGGGTGGCGGATCGGGCTGTGCAGCACCCGGTCTGTTGTGCTATCCAGCAGGGCTGGTGGGATGTTGGGGGCAAAAGGGCTGGACCATGCAGCACAACTTTCGACCCCCAGCACCCCACCCCACCCCACCCCGCTGATTGCCAGCCAAGGATAACTGAATCTTTGAGTGGTGAATCAGCGGATATGGGGGTGCTGCTGTTAAAACCGGTGGATAAAACTGTTGAAGAGGCATATCTGTTGGCTCAGCCTTTTGTAATGGGAGAATTTAGGCCAGAAGATGAGGATTAAAATGACGCTAACACCTTTCCACCTGTTTTTGAGGTCACCAGAAATGGAACACTGATATAGCAGTATCCGGATGATGCAAATCCATCAATATTAGTATCTCCCTCATGCACTCAGAATGCTATAAGATCACACATTGGTTGAGATAGCAATAACGCAAAACTCTTTTGAGTGCTTGAAAGCGATTGCATTTCATGCTAATACGTTTACAGTCCTGTCTTGCAGAGATTAGATACTGTCCAGATTAGTTAATGATATGAATTGACACTTTTCAAAAGCACATGCACACATGCACGTGCACACAAACACACACACACACACACACACACACACTAGCAGTAGATCCTGAGAAATGAACCTAGGCAATGAATCCAGTTGCATCCCCCTTCTGATTCCAGCCCCCAAGATGGATTTAAGCAAGCTACTAAGAGATGCAGTTCTAGGCAGTTAAAGCAAAGCAAAATGTTTTGCTTATATACCGCCCCGTAGTGCTTCCGTCACTCTCTGGGTGGTTTACAATTCTATTGTGCACACTACACATGAAGAAAAGAATTGGGGAAGGGTGACCAGAGGAGAAGAGTCTTCTCCTGAATTCTCAGTCAGAAGCACAATCATGTTTCTGAACTAAAGATAAGCTCAGTATGAAGGATAAAATCATGTTTTGTGGGCAGAGAGCAATGTTTCAATCTACTCTACAGAAGGCAGTCATGCAGAACATTTTTGTAGAATACACACATCGCAGTTCTGAAGCACTGTTGCCCTGTGGATTCAGCCGTTTGAGACGTGGAATGAATACCTGAGCTCACTTCCCCCTTTCTTTGTAAAGGAATCACCTCCACATTTGCTTCTAAGATAATAAGTGAAGCTTGTGTTTCTTAGAGAAGTCCTCTTGGGATAGGCAAGACAATAGAAATGCTGGTTCTAGCTAACTAAATTGGACATGTCAGAAGTTTTGGGTGCCCTTTTCATCTCAACAGGAGTGATGTCACAGGCAGTGGCAGATTGCCACTGATCAAAGTCTTCCTTTTTTCTATTTTGGGGTGCCCATTACTTTGTTGCAATGTGTACAAGCCGCGTACATTGAGCAACTGCAAAAAGAAGGCTTTGATCAGCAACAGTCTGGAGATGTTGATGTCATTCCTTTTGTGAAGGTGGACCCTGTCCAACAGAATTTCAACCAATATATTCATCAGCCAAGAATGAAGTTTAAATTTCAGTCCTTCATAGGACATGATTTCTGCTGAATATGGGACATGTTGCTGTTGCTTCAAGACACTGTTTGTTTGTACCTTAGAATTTGTGCTGCCACGTTTTTGTAACTCATAGCCTGGATATACAAATCCTGCACACTTAAGGAGAAAAATAGACCCACTGCCCTGATGTGTCCTTGCTAAGGTGTTTTGCACAAGACCAAATGCAATACTAGGTCACTTGGGGATCAAGGCCAATCCATGCTATGATTCCTAGTTACTATGTACAGATCTGAAAACTGGACAATAAAGGAAATAGATAGGGAAGGGATCAGTTGATTCAAAATGTAGTGTTTTAGAAATGTTTTAGAGTCACCATGAGCTGCTGCAAACAAAAATAAATAGGTTCTACATTGCATCAAGCCTAGACTCTCACTAGAAGACCAGCATGTACAAATATGTAATCTAATATTGGAGAAAGTCTGCTCTGTTTTGGCATGCAGAAAAGAAAAGCAGCAAGAAGTAGCAGTTTAGCTCCTTTGCAAAAGGCCAAAATGAAGACGACTAATCTTTATATTAAACAAGAGAGATTTCTGCATGTGAGAAAATCAACAAACAGCTCACGTTCGATGCAGGTGGTGTTTGGAGCATTTTCCTCCACTGAGTAGTAACCTTCCCTGATCTTTCTATCCCATGGATAAGGGTATGGTGGAGGTGGGGAAGAAACTTGCATACCCAGTTTCAGTCTCAGCTTTCCCTAGGCTGGGAAATGCCCTCTGGCAATGGAGGGGCTTTATGGATGTCACACAGACTAACCTTGGGCTGGAATTCCGCAGGGCCTCCCTAGCTTTGATAGCAAACCATGCTGTGCATTTTTATCCATTTCATCTCTGCATTTCATGATGCAGTTTTAAGTTTTTTCACCTACCTGCAGAGGGATGAGAGAGGTTTTCTGTTATACCATGATGAAATCAAAGTAGCTGCCACCTTCTCTTTGCCTTCTACTACTCTTCTTCTTACAAGATGCTTACGGAACTCCTATTATTTTTAGCTAATTTGCTATCTTTTCCTCAAACGCATAGTGAATTCTCAAAAGTTTGTGATTCTTCAGTAACATACAGGCACAATAGGTTCAGATCCAATTTGTTTGTCTTGTATCTTGTGAGGAGGTAGGTATTGTTGCACTTATTACACTTTAAAGATAACTAATTCTGAAATCTTTGGTATGTGTAATGTAATACTGCATTTGGTGGCCATGTGCAGAAGCCGATGCTTGGAATAATTAACAAAGGCTATTGAAAGCATGTAAAAATGTAAGTAGAAAAATAGGTACCACCATAAAAAGTGGGAAGGTAAAACAGTGTTTCCATGCAGCCATGCTGGCCACGTGGCCCTGGACTTGCACAACACTGGCTCTTCGGCTTGAATATGGAGATGCGCACCACCCCTAGAGTCGGACATGACTAGCACGCATGTGTGTGTGGGGGGGGACCTTTACCTTTTACTTTTTATCTTAAGCAAAACAAAAATGTTTATGAACATGTATCTTTATATGGCAAATAAAAGTTAGAACTAGAGATGGGCATGATTTGAAAAAAAGACGTTTCGTTTCATTTCATTTCGTTGAGAGGTCTGGTTCATTTTGTTTCATTTTTTGAGAATTTTCGCAGAAAAAATTCATTTCTTTGGTTCATTAATTTGTTATTTGTTATTACCTTTTTTTACCCAGTGCCCACCATGCGGCCCCTGGGGCCCAGTCGATGCTGGGTTTTTCATTTTTTCATTTTTATTTTAGGGTGCTGACCAGGCCACCCTTGGGGCCTGGTTGGTACTCCCCCTTTTAAAAATTTGTTTTTATTTTATTTTAGTCCCCCCCCCACTTCCGGGTTCAGGCCCCACACTACAGCTGGCTTTTTTGTTTTGTTTTTGTTTTCCTTTTAGCGCCGACCGCGCGGCCCCTGGGGCCTGGTTGGCGCTTAAAAAAAAAATTTATTGTTTTATTTTAGGGTGCCGACCAGGCCACCCTTGGGGCCTGCTCGGTGCTCTTTTTTTTTAACTGTGCTGAGTGACCACATGGCCGTGCTACAGGTGTAGCGCAGCCGTCAGCTCCCCCCCGGTCACCATCCCAGAAGCCAGAAAGACCAGACCTCTGGACCAGCACCAGGTAGGAGACATCTCCGCCCCCCATTAACAAAACGAATCTAACCGAGCCAATTTTTCTCGGTTTGGTTCGTTTCATGTTAATTTTGCCCCAGGGTCATTATTCGGTTCGTTACATAACAAGTAAAAAAAAATGTTTCGTGCCCATCTCTAGTTAGAACACTGCTTCTTTATTGGAGTGTGTGTGTGATCAAGTCAGTTCCAACTTATGGATACTCTTTCCAAGGTTTTCTAAGTATAGAATACTGAGAAGTTTTGTTTACCATTCCCTTCCGGGAACACCCTGGGACTGGGCAGCTTCTCCATGACCCCACAGGCTGGGTCTTCTCTTTAGAGGCACAGTGGTGCATTGAACTTCTGGCTCTGCAGCCAGATATCTAACATACTGAACTATCCAGCCTGTTTAATGCTTCACACACAGACAATATTTTGCAAAGGTGTTATAGAGGACAAATGAATGTCAGCAAGGAGATAGTATTGTTTGAAACCATCCTGTGTACTCTTCTGGCTGTTGCTCTTTATACATGGAGTACTATTTATCAGGCTGTTGCTCTCCCACCCCCCAACACCCTAAAATCATTTAAAACTCACATTTCTATTTGTTTATTATTGTTGTTACATCCCACGAAAGTGATTGAGAATATAATGTTACTGCAAAAAAAGCTTTCTTTTCAGTGTAATTCATCCCTCTGATTCCCCCAGTTTTTTGTACAAACAACTTCAAAAATATGAAGTTTCTATTCACTTCCACAATTGCCATTTTCTTACAGATGGGAGCAGGATCTTTGTTTATTGATCAGGAGCTTTAAATTTCTTACTTTTTAAATAGTTGTTGCAATGGAACCTGATTGAAAAAGCATTTGGATAGTTTTAAAAATAATAATAATATTAAGAAATATTGATGGAAAGCATGATAATAATTTAATAAACACATGGCTAAAACTGGGAACTATTAAGAAATACACCAAAACCAGCACTCCGAACCAAAGTGCTGAAAGCTGAGATTCAAGGAATTAGCTCTAACTAGAAATTCCAAGAAAAAGATGAAATTGTGTCACACCTCATCTGTGAATGTCCAACGATTGCACAGACAAATTACAAAATTAGACATGATACAGTGGCAAAAATTGTGCACTGGTCATTATGCAAAAACTACAGCTCATCAGACTCCAAAAAACGATGGGAAGATCAGTCTGAAAATGATGAAGGCAAGATCTTGTGGGATATCCAGATCCAAACTAACACATAAGACATAGTAGTAATACATCAAAACAAAACAAAAGTCTCTGGATCGTTGACATTGCAATTCCAGGGGATGCCAAAGTTGATGCAGAAGAACTGGAAAAACTAACAAAATGGAAAAAATAATCTGGCAATCCAAAGCATCTACTTTGTGGATGAAAAACACTTTAGTGGTCTCCATAATCATTGGGACTTTGGGAAAAAATGTGAAGAAATTTCATACAGTATTATAAGCAGTTGCAAGTTTCAGAAATAAGGCTATCAGAGCTATAAAAATGACATTATTAGGAACAGCATAGATATGGTATCAATACTTAATCTACTTAGGCGTTTTTGTGTTAAAACTTGAATTTGTTATATAATACCAATCATTGTTTTTATAATTCTGATTGCCTGGCATTTTAAAATAATCATAATCTTAGAACTTCAGGGTTAAAAGGGGCCCTGTGGATAACTGAGTCCAGCCCCTGTCAAGAAGGCAATCATACTCCCAGTCTTTTTTACCTGCCATTTTCCCAATTCATGTGGCCAATGGGAAAAGGGCAGGTGAACTTGAAGGATCAGCTTCGACTTTACCCACCAACTCATCCACCCAGCAGATGCTGATAACTTTTTTGAAACTGTGGAAGATTGTACAGAAATTAGGGCCTGCATAGCATGGAGGTAACAAGCATTTGCAAGGTGTCCTGTTCTCAGCCATTGACTAAGGGTATTTGTACACGATCCCTAAACTCCGCCGCAAATGGCTCCCAGCTCCAGAGCTTAAAATTGTTTCCCCACCACCTCTGGAGTTTACAGAAAATTAAGTGTGGCCACGCCCACCTAAGCGCGTCCCAGCGCACTTTTCAGGTACCTGCTCCTGGAGGGTGAAAAATCCCAGATCCGGATGTAAAGGAGTGAGTGCCCGGCTCTCCTCGCTTCTGTTTGTTTGTTTGTTTGTTTTTTTGCCTCCCGCCCCTTTAAGAGAAGGAATCAGGATGACGACGGGGCTTGGGGAGGCTTGGACCGGCAAACGGAGGTGAGCCTGCATTCTTTTGTCCCCTTTTTTCTCCCTCCCCTCACGCAGGCAGGAGCAAGGAAGTGCGGAGGAGTGGGGACGCAGGAAGAGCAACGAACCCCCGAGATCTCTGGTCCGAATTTAAGTGGCCAGCGGATCTTAGGGGTCGTGTGAAAAGGCCCTAAATCTTTTTGTGCCAAGATACTCCACTGAGATTTCCTCCTACTTCGGAAAAGTTTCCTAGCTCCAACAAGAATCTCCCTACCCTTCCTTTTCTTCACCACACCATTCATTGTTCTGAGCAACTTAATATCCTTTCCAGTCAATCCTGCTAAAGAATGGTGTCGTTCTACAAAGGAATTGCAAGATTCTGTGCAACAGGATGGTTTGTTGTTGTTTTTCCCATTCCAGTTGAACTCAGTTGAAAGAAAATTATCATTTTGTTCCAAAAGTCACATCCCATCTACAAAAAAATGCCTGGAGATACAGTAGATGCATTGCTTACCTTCATAATTCTATTGGAATAAAACAGTTATATCCACAAGAGTGGTGCCATATCACAGTTGTCTTCATGTAACAACAATTATTTTTAATTATTCAACGCCTTATGAATATATCTTTTGTAATGAAACTGTGTAGAGCTGGAGAAGATGTTAGTGTTTGCTTTATTTATTAATTTTGAGTGGTTCTACCTTGATGTCATTTTTAGGGGTGGGATTATGATTATTTAAGAAATTCCAGGCAACAACTAATTGTTGGTTATATTGTGATAACTCTTAAAGTCTCATGGTATTGCCTCAAATGCGTGGATGTTTTGCTTGTTGCTGTTTAGAAAATGCTAAAATTTAAAAAGCTGAGCTGAAATATTATAAAGTCACCCATTATTTTATCTGTGTTTGCTTCTGAACATAGCAGCTCAGTGCCTAGAACATTCAAAGATGCAAACAGGTGTGTCCACAAGGGGACAATTTGCCATAAAATGGTGTAGTGAAGCTTCGCTTATGTGGATAACAAGCTCTTTTGTTCTGAAGAAGACAACTGTTTGTGCAAATTTCCAAAAATAAAAATGCAAAGCTAATTTGAATTTCTTCTTGGCACTAAGTCCTGGCTTTTGAGTTTCTTCCTAGTTTTTCTTTTGAGAGGCAGGTAAGAAGATAAATCTTAAAAAAGGCTTTGTTCCCACCAACCTGTGATTTTTTGACATAAATTAGAAGTAGGCAACTTTTTCATCTTAAGTGTAATGTTAGGCACTTTTGAATGAATTATTCCAGGAAAGGTCAGTTGCAATTACAAGTGAGAGTGGAAACCGTACATGACAGAGACAGGGATAAATGCAGATACTCTTGTGGAACAATTACGGTAAAAACAGGACATCCTAAAAGCTTGGAAACTGAACATCTGTGGACAATAGAAGAGTGCTAGGTCTACACCACAGCAGCTGTCACTAAACCTGTAATTCTATCACTATTTATCCATTTATCAACAATTATCCACTGTAGAGAAATAATCATTTTAGCATTAAAAGAAACCAGATTGTTCCACAAGGCTATGAGCTACATTTATCTCTGTCTCTGTCATATAAGGATTCTGCTTTCACTTGACTTTTAAGGTATTCATGAGATAACAGGGACTATGCTTTCGGTTGTGCCACTGTTGTGGTGTAACATATGGGGATGGAGAGAATTCTGTCTCTGTAATAGCGTAAAATAGCTGGTACACTTATTAAGTGAATATCTGACTTGGTTTAATAGTAGTACTGAACAACAACAGAAACAACAGCAGCAGCCACTTTAGAACTCTATGGCTGGCTATGGATCATCATGCATAGCTCCTTTTGGGGGGGGGGGGGGCACAGCGGGAAATCAGAACTCTACTTCAGCAGCCAGAAATATATGCCACTAAGGTGAATAGCATTTATTTGACAGTACTACTGAACCGAGCATAGAATTATATGAGCCAGAATCTAGTTGTTTTCATATGGTCACATAAGTGCAACACTATGAATCAAAGTGCCAAATAGCCCCTAGGTGAAGAGTTACCCCTTCTATTGGCCTTGTGTCACATTCTAAGTCATACTGCTGGTGGCTCATGACAAAAAAATATAAGCAGCAGCACGTTACTTGTGGCAATTTGCTGCTGTGACTGACCTCATTGCAGCCATGTCGGCATAGGTAAACAACTGGATTTTCAGTCATTGTTATTTCAAAACATAAGCACTCATAAGTTTTGGAGCATGTTTAAACCACCTCTCTTGCCTGAACTAACCAAGCAACCAAACAACCAACTAAGACAAACCATCATTAAAGTCACAGTCCGCCCATATTCCAGCATAATTGCTTGGAAACAGAAGCAATATCCTCATGCCACAATGGAAGAAATAGCAGAGTCTGTGAGTCTTGTTTACATAGTTCTAAATTAGGTTTTAGTGTTATGTTATTGTACGTTTCATGTACAGGATGTCAGATCCTACAGCTACCTATCTCTGACATCCTTTGGCTACCAGATGTTGCTTCTCAAAATGTTGGCTCCTCTTCATTCAAAGCCCTGTTTTTCAGATCATATCAACTGGGCATATGACCGGCCTAGGAACTATGTGACCTTCCAGATGTTTTGAGCTACCATCTCTGTACAATTACCCATATTCTCTATGGCTTATAAGAGCTGAAGTCCATATAATCTGGAGGGCCAAAAGTTTCCTATAAGTGCAATGAGGTTTGAGTGTGGGGGAACCTAATTGGGGATGTAACTAACTACATAGTGGGAGGTGGGGAAATACACTTGGATCTCCTGTGACTTTCATTTCTCCCCAAACTGGATTTCCAAAGCGGGCAACATCAGCTCCAATGACATCAAGCAGTTTTGGAGGAATCACCAGAGGCAGAGAGCTGTGTTTGCACAGCAGGAGATGCCTTTGACAAGGTGCTAATTAGAGATGGGCACGACTCAGGAAAAAAACTTCGTTTTCGTTTTCTTTTTCGGCTAGGGTCCGAGTCGTTTTGTTTCCGTTTTCGCGAAAAATCGGAAAAAATTAGTCGTTTCGTTTTTCGTTTTTTTTCGTTATCGTTATACTGGGTTTTTTTGGGGGGGTAGCGGGCTCCTGGGGGCACCTCTGTGGGGTGGGTGCCTCCGCCGGCCCGCTATAAAGGGGACAGCAGCAGCAGGCTCCAAGAGACCCCTCAACATGGGGGTCTCCCATCCTCACCTGCTGCTGCTGCAAAATGGCATGCACAACCATATGGTTATGCATGCCATTTGCAGGCAGAGCGAGACCTGCGTGTCGCCAGGCCAGGCGGTGCCACTGCACCTGCTCAAGCACCTGATCCGAGTGGGTCGCACCTGCCATCACATCCCACAGAAGGGAATCGTACTTGCGTGTGTAGTGCAATGCAAGTCGATCTGGCTATGGGCTAAGGTGGATTAGGGTTAGGGCTAGGGTTAGGCTAATGACGGGTAAGGTTATGGTGGGCTATTGGGTTGCACCTCTGGGTGCCTCTCTGACCCACTAAGAAGACAGTCTGTGACGTATGGGTAAGGAGTCAAGGATTAGGGTTAGCGGGTTAGGGGGCTAGGGCAAGTTTTAGGGGGCTTTTTGGCACATCCCAGAAGTCTCAGTGGCCAAGTGGCCATGCGATTGGTGAGATGGCTCCAAAAATTTGCATGGTCGTCCCCTCCCACATGGCTGGCCAGGCCACTGGGCCAGCCCATCATTGCACACTGCGCAGGTGTAAAATAAAATAAAATAAAATAAAATCAATGGAGGACACAGGAGGAGAGGAGAGACATTTTGTTGCAAGAAAAAAAACCACTGCTACTGTGAAAAATCTGGCAGTTCACATTTCCGCGTGTTTCTGTTGTGCTTGTGTGTTTTTGGAGCACGATTTCAAAAACAATATTGCATTCGCCGCCCCATTTTCGATCCCCCGCCCGCACCGCATGGCATGGCGACGAGGCGACTCGAGTCCGGCTGCCCAGGACGGGGGAAGCCGGGACACCCCCCCTCCAGACCAGAAACCCCCCTCCGGTAGGTGCCCTACTGAGTGAGTGCCCTTAGTCAAGCGGGCATTTTCCGCCTGCTTTTTGGCCCGGGAATGGGTGGGGGGAGAGTTTTAAAGTTTTTTCCTGCGCCGTCCGTGCCGCTTGTGTTTGCGGCGGCCGTTGGCGTCTCGGCGAGAGTGGGCTTTTTGCGAGCCTGCGGCGAGTCCCA
>JAHTLZ010003518.1:18286250-18309932 GCA_023846285.1 Phrynocephalus versicolor
TCCGTGCCGCTTGTGTTTGCGGCGGCCGTCGGAGTCTCGGCGAGAGTGGGCTTTTTGCGAGCCTGCGGCGAGTCCCACCAGACCAGAGCAGCCCAGGACGGAGGGGGGGGGAAGCCGGGACACCCCCTCTCCAGACCAGAAACCCCCCTCCGGTAGGTGCCCTACTGAGTGAGTGCCCTTAGTCAAGCGGGCATTTTCCGCCTGCTTTTTGGCCCGGGAATGGGTGGGGGGGAGACCCGGGGGAGAGTTTAAAAAAGTTTTTTCCTGTGCCGCCCGTGCCGCTTGGTTGCGCTTTGGCGGCCGGCGGCGAGACTGGGCTTTTTGCGGCGGGCGAGTCCCACCCACCACCACACCAGAGCATCCCAGGACGGAGGAGGGGGGGAGGCCGGGCGGGGACCTCCAGAAACCACCCCTCTGGTAGGTGCCCTGAGGCACGGCAGGCATTTTTCCGCCTGCTTTTTGGCCGGGAACCGGGCTTTTTAACTTTTAAAAACTTTTTTTTTCTGTGCCGCTTGGCATCGCGCGCGAAATACCGCTAAGTCGTGCCCATCTCTAGTGCTAATTGTCAATTTCCACCTCTTTCTTCTTACTTTTCCTGAAGAGACCTAGCAACACAATTGCTGCCTTGACTGCCTTAAACTCTCCCCCCCCCCCACACACACACATAATCACCCTGTTTGCATACAACAGGAACTCCATTGAGTGGAATTCACACCCTTGTGAATACCCCTTTCCTTTCAGATCAGGTGATAGTCTTGGGCAGAAAGCGGGGACAAAAGCAATGTTTACCTGATTGGAGCATATTTAAATCACCTCTCTTGCCTGAACAAAAAGGGACAATTCCCCAGTAAAAACAGAAAATCCCACAACATACTTCCCTACATTGAGGTTTTAAATTGAATCCACCTATGGCTAAACATTAGGAAATTGAGTGGTAAATGGTTGCTGTAATCACCCCTCAAGCACGTTTCTAAGCAAGTGAAAAGGGTGGCATCAATCAGTTTTCATTCCATCTAGGGGCTTTGGTTAAAAAGGATTTTCCAGAGATGCATGCAGGAGAGAGGGACATGTTTCTTTCAAGTGGCCATATGAGAGAATGGACTCAGATATGAATTCTAGATTGCAGTCTGAACACAGGTAGGGATCCACATTCAAAAAGATAAATAAAGACTAAATAAATAAAGACGGTGATGGGCGTGGGGGGGCAGCGATGGGCGTGGGGGGCTGGGGGGAACGGACAGCGGTGGCCAGAGGCCAGGGGGGTGGCGGGGGGGTGGCAGGCTGTCCAACGCCCTCTGTCCATTTTGGCGCCTTAGGCAACTGCCTAGTTCGCCTTAATGGAAGCACCGGCCCTGCCCTTGTAGCTGCTGCAGCTCTCTAAAAACACACTTTTGGTGACTAAGGATGCCATTTATGTTATACCTCTCCCTTCAGCAATGCTGGGGTTAGAGGTGCCAGATGTCCAGGTAGTTCAAAATCTTTTATGCCCCCCAAAAGACATAACTACAAAGCATAACAATTGATTATTTAACACACTCACAAACATACACACAAAGATAGAATTAGACAAAGAGAGTGAGAAAAAAGAGAGAGAGAGAGATACATAAAAATTCTCTCTAGGATGGAGTCATAACACTTAAAGTGACATCAGATTTACCTAATGGTGTAATGGATGTATATACCCTGAGCATGGACACATTACCAAAGTTTATGTGTCCATGTTTACCCATGTGTTTTATCTCTCTTGAGGCAAAAATGACAAATTGGACTTTTAACTGCTGCGTGACCCTTGCATTTTTTTTTACTTGAGAGGATATGCTTTCAAGCATTCCTGCAGTTGACTCATTGGGGAAATGGCTGCCACACCACCAAGCTAATGTGATCTTCTCGTGACCAGCAATTCCTTCTCAGTTAAAATAAATGTACTTTTTCTGCAAAGTGCTGACTCAGCTGGACAAGGTTAACTTCACTGAAGAAAACAGATTTCATATTTGAGAGGGTTTTATTAATTATTTTGTGTTTTTTTTTAAATAGAGGAAGCTTGGTCTACATCAAAACCTGTGAAAAAAGAGAAGACTAATTGACAATCAAAAAGGTGTTTCAAAGCTGAACAGTTGCATTATTTGTATTTCCTCTCCACCTTGTACCTGGATTGTCACTGGTGGTGTTGGTGTTTTAACTGTAATGTAATCCACATGGATTAAAGGTCCAGTGTGTTCAGTGACAAAATGTGTGACTTGGGAAGCTATCTTGTCCCCTTCTAAGAATGATGTAACTTTCAGTTTGTTGCAGGGTGGGTGGAAGGATTTAGGGCTATAGTGGAGGATCACAAAATGTTTAAGGTTTAGAAGTCCTCCCTTCCTTCTCTTTTCTTTGCTGCCTACTCATACCAGCCAATCATATCTTGGCACATTCCCCCCATCCATACAGCCCGGTTCTTGCATCTATGAGTACTGTACAACGTGCCTGCTGGTGTGCCGACAGGCTGAATCTGGTGCTGATGATGCCACCACTGACTTCTCAGCCACCCTTTCATGGCACCAGCTGCTTCTTCTGTCTGCTTATCTGCCTTGTCTTGCTTATTAATTAATTAATTAATTTGTTTGTTTGTTTGTTTGATTGATTGATTGATTTTTTTTGTACTGCACCATCTGACCAACATCACTCTGGGCAGTTATATCTTTGTACCTCTCTGATACAAGGGAGGAATGGACCCCCATTCACTCATTTACTTAGGGCAGCATTTGTTCAAGGGAGCAATCTGGACAAGAGGCCCAAGTAGTGTAAGTCCCATGCCATGATCCACGTTTAGGAGGTTCACTGGCTGCCCAAGTTGTTTTGTAGCAAAGGCATTTAGAAAAGAACACTCTTTCAGCACTCAGTCCTCACTGGGATTGGAGGCCCATAGAGAGAGTTAGAATTCATTCCTCACCCAGAACAGTTTTTTTCTACATCAGTTTCCCAGCCTTTATATCCTATGGCCAGCACCCCTACCCCTCCCTGTGTCACCTAAAAGATGCCCACAGCACCACCATATAGTAATGGGATTTAATTTTTCCTTTTAGTGACTTGTGGAACTTTCCTCTCCTTACTTGCTGAACTACTTTAGGAGATTCCTTGCAAGTGGAAAAGCTGTACAGGCACAAAGGTTTGCAAAACCACAGAGTAAATGTTGGTTACTGTGGCTCAGGAAGCAGTGAAACAACAAACTTAGCACTTCTGCTTCATAGAATAGTGAAGTTTGAAAGAGACCTATAAGGCCAACAAGTCCAACCATGCAGGAATACAAGTTAAAGGACATCTACCAGCTGGTTGTCCAAATTTATCTTGAATGCCTCCAGTGTTGGGGCACGCAATACCTCTTGAGGTAATTGGTTCCATTGCCATATTGCTCTCACAGTTAGGAAGTTTTTCCTGATGTTCATTCGAAAGCTGGGTTCTCTTAACTTGCACCCATTGTTGTGCGTCCTGTGCTCTGGAATGATCCAAAACAGATGACAGCCCCCCTCAGTCTTCTTTTCTTGAGGCTAAAGATGCCCAGTTCTTCCAGTCTTTCCTCATCGAGCTTGGTTTCCAGCTTCCTGACCATCCTTGTTGCCCTTCTCTGAACTGGTTCCAATTAGTCAACCTCTTTCTTGAAATGTGGTATCCCGAACTGGACGCCGTACTCAACGTGGGGCTTCACCAGTGGTGAATGGGGGGGGGGGGGCGAGATTTTGAGATTATAGTTCTTTTAATGCTTAAAACAGGATTTTCCCTCTCTTTGGCTTTCACAGCCCTCCTGCTTTGATTGTCCAACTATGCACTGAAGCATTGGCATCAAGTGGACGGGAAAATGTTCTTCATGGTTTTTGTTGCCATTCAGGGCTATATTTGGGAAGAACGCTGCTCCTTAGGGAGAATATGTGATGGGGCAGGGAAATCCTCTGGTGGTTGGCCTTTTGCCTTCACAGCCTTTACCTCTACTAATGACTGTCTTAACAGCATTCAAATCATCCTCTATTCAAAATGACTAATGGGTAAGAACAGAGACATAGCAAGGGTTTGAAGTGCCTGGGGACAAAGTCCATTTTTGCGCCCCTCCTGCACCCCCAACCGCATTGCACTACACCCAGCCCGGGGGGGGGGGCAATCCTGCATATGTGGGGCTGGCGTATGTGCACATGTGTGCAGGCATGCAGGTGTTTGTGTGTGAGCGCACGTGTGTGCGTGTGTGCCTTACACCTCTCCTGTGGTGGGCCAGGAGCAAGGCGAGGAAGAGGAGTACAAGTAGGAGTAGAGTGCCATGGCCACCACGCTCCGTGCACACCTGCCTGCTTGCCTGCTTCGCTGCTAACCTGGCATGCGCCGGTGGAGGCAGTGGAGGAGGGGGTCCCATCGCCAAGCCTTAGCCAGGGGAAGGAGGACTGCTGGCAGGAGGGTGCATGGCTTCTCGCTCCTGCTCCCCTCCAGGCACCCCCAAATTGCAGCACTCCCGGGGCAAATGCACCCTTCTGCCCACCCCACCCCCAGATATGCCCTTGGGTAAGAACAGAAGGACTGGGATCCCCAATGATTAATACCTTGTTCAGCACCATTTCTGAGATTCCTCTTGCACCATTTCCTCCTGCCTTTCCCCTAAAACAGTGAGTCTCTCTCTACCTTTTCTGTTTCTGAGAGGCCAATTGCAGCACAGCTTGACGAGATGATATGGCAACAAACCTGAACTCGGAAAAGCATGTCAATTAAATTTTTAAAGCCTTCACTGTCTAGTCTATGGATAAACATTTTGAATTACATACAGTATTTGATACTTCCTAATGGGTCTGGTGGCCCTTTTCAAGCTCTTACCAAGAACCTAGAGACTCCTGCCAGTATGACTGCTACTCTTTTTGCCCTGCCACCTTCACATGGGTTTTTCTTCTCTTGTGTGTCCTTTTAGGTTCATCAGTGACACAACTGCTTGCTCGTGACCTAGACAGTGACCCCCTTGTATATGGAGTTGTTGGAGAGGAAGCGAGCCGATTCTTTGCGGTGGAAAGCATGACTGGTGTCGTGTGGCTGAGGCAGCCGTTAGACAGGGAGGTAATGTATGCTGTTGTGCCCTCAATATTAATGTGCATAAAACTGAGAAGAAGACCCCTTTCCTCTAATGTCCTCTACCCTATCCTGTGAAGCCTTTGGCGTGTAGGTCTCAGCTGTATTGTCCCATTTCAATATTATGATATATAACCTGGTTTGGGTGTAATGGGGATTTCTGACTCGGTACAAGCCAAGGCCTTCAAGCCCAAACTGGTATGCATTCCAAGAAGAGCGAAAAGAAGTCCTTGGCCCTGATGCTGCTTCAGAGTGTCATAAACCATGCTTTATGAAGCCTTGAATGACCATCCAAATTGTGACAGCGTTATGCACGTGAATACCCTTCAAACAGTCAACAGAATAAATAAGAGTGGCCTACAAACCACTACATTTTAAGTCATGGTCATCTGCTTATATGTTTCATAGAGGTTGGATTTATACGGGAAGGCATATGTACCTCCAGTACTCTGGTAAGCTGGTCATCAAACATATAAGGAAAACAGAGGCATTTGTGAGAAGCTGAAAGTATGATCATGAAAGTGGGATTAAATTGCTGGAATGATGAGAATTCATGAAAGAAGATTAATTAAAAACTGGAGAAAGGGGGCGAGGCTGCATCCTGACAGAAGGGAAGTGGAAGAGGATGCCTGTAGAGATGGGCACAAAATGCCAAAATGGTGTTTCGTGTTTGTTATTCGGGCCCTGGGACCTGCTTCATTCTGTTTCCGTTTCATTTCCGTTTCTTCATTTTTTGGGTGCGGCAACCTGCGGCCACAGGGAGCCCTCCCAAGGCTGGGTGCCACCAGAGCCGGAGGCATGCCAGCCAGGAGAGCATTCCCGTGGCCGCGGGGAGCCCACCTGGGGCCGGGGCAAGCCTCATAGGACAGCCATCCTGCAGCCACGGGGAGCCCTCCTGGGGCCGGGCGCCGCCGGAGAAAGTGGCAAGCCTGCTGGAGTAGCGATCCCGTGGCGATGGGGAGCCCTCCCGGAGCTGGGCGCTGCTCCGGTCACCACCCCCAACAGGCCGCCACCCCCGGAGCACTGCCGAGCGCCGCCCTCCCTTGGGCCCCCTCCCCAAGGACTGGTCTGCTGCTCTGTCCGCCACCCCCATCGGGTTGCTACCCTGGAGCCCGATGCAGCACCACCCTAACTGGGGCCCTTCTCCCCAGGAACCATTCCGCCCCGGGAGCCACTGCCCCAGCAGACCACTGCCCCGCACGCCCTCCCAGGGCCTAGACCCAGGAAACCTTTGTGTTGGGGGGGTGCCACTGCACTCCCTCCTGTGCTCCAATGACGCCATCCACTCGGCTGCACTGTCGCTGCTTCGCCATGTGGCCAAGATGGCGCTGGGCGCAGCCGAGCTCCAATATCCTCCTCTCCAAAGCCTGCCGTGTGCCGACGAAGAGGCCAAGATCCCGGAACCCAGCCCTCATAAGGGCTCGGATCCCACCTCTTCTAATGAGATTGGCAAAGTCTCGCATTGGCTCCGGTGGGGAGGGGGCAAACAGGCTCCACCAGGCCCAGGCCCCTCGTGCCGCCCTCTGCTTGTTGAATGACAGCCCGGTGGGCTGTCATTCACCATTCGGAGATGGCTGGACACGGGGCTGGGATCCCACCTCCATGCGCAGAGGCGGAATCCCAGCACCCTCTCACCACCCTCTGCTGCTCCATTTTTCATCGCGCAAGCGGCACGACGCCAGTAACGAAAACGAACAGAACCGAAGAAATTTTTCTTGGTTCTGTTCGGTTCGAGCCTGCCCCATCACAATGGTTATTTGTACCGTTACATAACAGAATTAATAATGGAGAATGGTAATGAAAAATGGTCATTTCATGCCTATCTCTAGATGCCTGTACATAAAATATGTACAATCTGTGTTGTCTGTGCTGTCAAGCCAGAACTGACCTATAGTGATGCTATTAGGGCTTTGAAGGTAAGCCAGGTATTTAAGGTGTGGTCTTGCCAGTTTCACTCCCCCAGTGAGTTTCCATGACCAAGGGGGGGATTCAAACCCTGTTCTCCAGAGTCCTAGTCCATCACTCTATCTACTTCACCACATTGGGAATCACTGTGGGGAAACTGGGGTAGTTTTGAGAGGTTTAACGTGAACTGGGCAAAGGGAAGGGATATGTGATATGACATTGCATGGTATATGTTAGATGAAAAATAAATGCAGAAATATGCTCACTTGAAAAAAAAAGTTGAAAATGGACTATGTGTAATGGGATGTGTATTAGAGTGGAAAGTACCCTTTCCATGTGACTAATCTTTTTCCTAGCCTGCAATTTTCATGTTGCAGAACATTCTCCCTTTAGCTCTCTTTCACGACTTCTCCTCTTATTTATTGCACTGGTGTACAGGAGGGGGGATTGATGATAGCAAAGGGTTGGCAATGGAAGTAATGATAGCATGTCTACCCGAAACATTATTCTTGGTTTTTGGCTTCATAGACTGGCCCCAGGCATTGCCTTAAGGCAAGAGATTAATCCCATGGAGGCCCTTCTCATATTGCATTAGCTTAACTTTTGTGGGAAGAAAGTGCATGCCGTGGTCAGCGGTCTACAGAAAGTGCTTTGCTGCTGGAGCTCTCCATGATCTCTGGCTTGTGGTTGGTGGAACCCAAAGATCACCTGATGATGGGGGCTTAATACATGTGCAAAGAAGAAGAACTTGAGACCTCCTTACATAATTTACAAAACCATTCTGCTGTCTATACAACTATCTATTGCAGAGTGAAATAATAATTTTGTGCTGTCAAATTAATTGTAAGTTATAAGAACCCTAACGGGATTTTTGCAATATAGTGTACTCTCTTCTAGGTGCTTCCTTTGTGAGCGTTACTCTGGTACTGTACAGCTTTCCCAAAGCTCTACAGACTGGTTCTTCTCCCACTGAATTTCTGATCTCTGGCTTCACAGCCAGGTACCAAACTCATCTCAGCCAAAATATAATTTGCTTTATTCTTTGGATGGAGTGAATGATGACATGTAAGCTTCGAATTTTGATTATTTGCATGTAGAGGCTTGTCATGATTCAGCCATTAGTTGATTCACATGTCACAGTAAAGGCTGCTATCTCACCTGGGGGAAGATCCAGATATTGTGAAAGTCCGGCTTTTCTTATTTCTTGGTCAAGTGACTGAAGATGTGGAATCTCCGTTCTCACATACAAGGATTTTTTTAAGAAGCGCAGACCAGCCCCAGTGCCAGCAGGTGGTGCTAGAAATAAACAGCACTGACAGCCCGAAGGCCAGCTGATCAGTGCCAGGTGGGAGGGGAAATTAATTTTTTTATAAAAGCTCCAACGAGTCCCAAGGACAAGCTGGTCAGGGCTAGGAAAAGAAAAGCAGAAAACCGGATCATATGTGAGCTCCCACAGACTTCTGGCTTGCATTTTTTACTGGAGCAAAAAATTCCCAACTTCTCTGGTAGGTCTTAGAAAACTCACTAAAGGGGGCATAACCTTTTTTTTAAAAAAAAAGCCCGGTGGCTGTGGGGACAAGATTTTTAGAAACGCTTTATCTTGAAATATAATCAGCGTTTTAAAGGACGTGTGATAGAGCCCTATGAAAGGGAATTTATCTTACTAAGGAAAAGCACCAGGCTGGCTGCTGCTGGGTGTATATGTCAGGAAATGGCCGAGCTGCATGCACATTGTATTATATTTCTAGGTCTACATGTCATGCTGAAGTTCATGGTTTGTTTAGACACTAACAAATAGGAGCCACCAGAAAGTGGGAGCCAACTCATTAACTTGTGCATAGCAAGGCAGAGCTCCAATGGAATCCTGACTTACCATGACATCCAAAGATGTCCATTTGAGTAAGCAGAGATATTAGGCCAAACTGATATGACTGCAGACATACCAGCAAACATGTAAGTTCCTCTCATGGTTTCCATGCAGGAAATACAACATAGATCTTGATTCCTACTTCTCTCCCATTAATATTCAAGCCTTTTGCAATGTGTCAGAAGGCCATAAAAGACCAGAATGGTGCTCAAGGCCTTAAAAGACTTTACAGCCTTTCAGTTGTTAAATGTTAGTCTTAATTTGAACTACTATTACTGAGATAAAATGTGCTGATGCTTAAAGTGAGCAATTGTGTGTTTATTTACTATGTTCATGTTATACCCTAATTCTAATATTAGAAGAATCCAGAGCGGGTTATATTCTGTCCTGTTGGGGCAATGGAAGAAGACAAGGTGCTTTTCAATGACTTGTGCTCACATCTTGGAGTGGCAGCGGTGGGGTGGGGTGGGGTGGGGGTGGGGGTTCGTGTAGGCATCTAGTAGATCTGGCAAGGCTTTGGCCTGATCTAACACAGCTGTTCTTATGTTTTGTGGATGGTTTTACAGCAACAATTGTCTGATTGTCAGTCTTATCTACACACAATTTTCCACATGCGTGTAAAACACTTCCCCCCCCCCCGTAGCTGTTAATGCGAAGGGCACAAGTACTAACGAACAAGTGATAATAGAAAACATTGTAGAAATAGCAGGTTTAGTTAACAAAGCTGGCTACTTCTTGTCCATTGTCTCTCTGGTTCTCATGGACCTCTCATCCATCCTTAAGATTTTGTCATCCCGGAGAAGAGATGTCAGCGTTTGCCTGTCGTTAGCTGCCTCACCATAATCCCTTTATATCCCAGTAAGACAATGTCTTCATCTTCTTCCAGGCCACAAAAAGTATGCAATAATATTAGGCTCAAGTCCAAAGCCTTCTACTAACAGATTACCAGCATGGCATCTCTAATTATATCTTTTTTTTCTTCTTTTTTTTCAGACTAAGTCAGAATTCACGGTTGAATTTTCTGTCAGCGACAGCCAAGGGGTGAGTGTGACATTTATTCTGTGATTTCAAATGGAACGAAATGTTAGGGGTGAATTGGGTGGCATGCTCTGTGGGTAAAAGATTAAAACTTCTGCAGTCTGACCTCTTCTCTCAAGGACTCCTCATAGGGACACACAGAAGAATGCTAATCGCCAGGGAAGTAGGGAGATATTTGTGGCATAACTTATTGCAGCACAGTAATGTACATAATGCTATGGAAGCACAGCCATCCATTCTCCCCAAGATAATCCCTCCCATATATAAATGGCATAAACCTCAGACAACTGTGCAGTACAGGTCCCCAATATGATTGGATGGTCTTCTTCTTCTATTGACCAGAAGCAGCTCTCGGGACCCCTGCCAGCTCTGTTAGTAGGCAGAGTGAGGCAGTATCCCCGTGCAACAGAATTAGGATGTCATGAAAGAACAGTGAATTTTTATTTACTTTATGGTTACATTTTTTTAAATTGCTGGGAGTAACGAGAGGTGCCTACAGGATTTCCTTCCTCTTGTGCCGAAATGAAAATGCTGGTTTTGAGCATGATGCAGGAGACAGTGAGCACTACATCCTGGATGGATATCTGCTGCTCACCAAGCATGGAATGGTCATTTCTATTGTACAGAACAGGGGTGCACAAAGCCTTTCAGATTGAGGGCCATATTTCTGCTCCTGGGATCCTGTGGGGGCTGTGCAGGCCATCACAAGTACAGTACTGCGAAATGCCAACACTGGAAATGCCTAGGTGTCAAGATTTGGGAAATTGACTTTTTTGGGGGGGACTAATAGGTACAAATGGAATATAAATGACTGCTTCTCAGGACTTCTGGAGCTAGGATTTTCCTTGTCCCACAGAAAGTGGGAACTGTTAGAAGGAGGCTGGCAGCTGACAAAACACCTTTGCTCACCTTGTTACAGAAGCACCCTGTTTTTCTGAGAGAAAGGTTGATGCCCATATGAAATAAGGAAATCTGCCTTAAAAGATTGGACAGTGCTGAATGGTTTCAGGTCCCATCGTATGCCCCTCCCAATAGTTATGCCCTCCCAAGCATTTCTGAAAATGCTTGTGGAGCAACAGCTGGGGAGGGGAGGCTGAAATAGGACTGAATATGCCATCATGTTGTAGAGCCTTGACGATATGCAAATAGTCAGATGTGCATCCCTGCTCCTGCTTGGAAATGAGATGGGAAGCTTCCCCTCCCCACCCCACCCCATTCATATAGTTCTGACTCACACTATTCACATGTTAAAGAGAAAGCCATTTCTAGCCTCAGACAAAAAGTGTGTTAGGGATGTTTTCATTTAAACCAAGCATTTGGGATTCAATTGTCCCCGTCCCTGCCCCCCCTCCGCTTGGCCGTTGTGTACAATCAGTCAATCAATGATTGGCTATTTATAATTTGGGTCACTCTTAGTGGTAGCATTTCTTTACTATTATCGTTAATGTTCGATCTTATCTTATGTTACTGTATTTGATTTAAATAATAATAATTAGGCTTTGCAAGTTATTTTAAATACGTAGAAAATTAAACCACTAGCTGTACAGTATATGCAGGCTGCCTACATACAGACATCACAGGAGCCGAAATAGGGTGCAGAGTGTAAAGTCTGCTGCAGTCCTAACAGGAAAGCAGTGGAGGGTTGCAAAGACATTCTTTTTCTCACCGAGAACCCTCCAGTGCAGGAGTGGGACCTGGCTCACCTTTACAGCGGAGAGAAGATAGTTGTGAGGAAATGTTCTCAAGAACCTAGCCCATTGTCCTCCAGAAAAGTCCTGCTACTAGTAAAGTGATGCCATGGTTTTTTTTTTTAAGTTATGCATCTTGTTAGTTAATAAGCAGTGTTCCGTTGCAAACATTTCTGTAGCATAACTAAAATAAGTTTGAATGGTTTGGATCACAGGTCATCAAAGGGTCAGTGAACATCCAAGTGGGAGATGTGAATGACAATGCACCAAGATTTCACAATCAGCCATACAGTGTCCGCATCCCTGAGGTAAGCACTTATTCCCTTTTTTTTCACTTGAAAAAGCCAGCATTTCTTTTCGCCTCTTTGAGAAAAGGAGTTGATTGAATTGATTGGAATCAAGTTATTTCTTCAGTTGTTGTGAACTAAAGGAAATTGCTTCTCATCATGTGGGCAGCTAAAAGTATATTAAGCCTTTGGGGATCCAAGCCTGTGATTTAAGTGCAATAATAGTTAGTAGGGGCATACTTACTCAAGAACGTTATATTGTTTTTTATGCCATTGCAAACAAATTTGCAATGGTATAAAAAGTTGCAACAAAATATCGCTTCACAGATCACTCTTTTTATTGTTCCAGTCTTCTGTCATGTCTACAGTACCTATTCCATTACCCATCTAATCTCTATGTGGGTTTAAAAAAAAAAACAAAAACAAATAAAAATTGGCCCTTTCTCAAAAAAACAGAACATCCCCTTTATATCTGGGTTCCTTCCTTTAGAGCAGGGGTCCTCAAAGTTTTCAAACAGTGGGCCAGGCCGCCACGCCCCAGACACCACTAGGGGCCGGACCACAGTCCCACCCACCCAAAAAAGGACAACATGGAAAAAGGGGGGAGGGGCAAGTGGGCAGAGCCCCCCAGGATTGGCCAATGATCATTATGTCTCCAGGGCCCCAGCAATGCCTCCTGCTCCAGATCACCACCCTGAGCTGCCACCGCTGGGATCCCTCTGCTGTGCCTTTTCTTCCTCCTCCTCCTCCTACAGTGGCAGAAGCTGGAGCACCTCTCCTTCCTTGCTTCCTTCATTGCGTTGGGAAGGTGGCGGCAGCCCAGGCAAGATCAGGCCCCTCAACACCTTCTGGGCGGCCACTCAGGATGAGGAGCAGCAGCCACAGCAAGGCAGATCCAGCCATGTGCCCCGGCCATCACATCCTCACTGTGCCCTGGAGGGAAAGCTGCCTCCTCTCTTAGCCTGGCCCGGCCCATCCTGACTTGGTGCGCTGCAAGTGAGGGAGTGAGAGAACAAGGACTGGGAAGGAAGGAGGGGAGGCAGGAAGGCATTCCCAAAGCACCTGAAGCTTGCTCACTGGCCGAGTCCAGCCAGGCTGTGGTGCTCTCTTGGCTCGCCAGCCCACCCATCACCAACTGGGGACACATGCATCCCCGCCAGCCTCCCAAGAACCAGGCCCAGGCCACTGTTGGCCTTCTCTTCTCTTCCCTTCTCTTCTTTCTGCACCACCTCCTCCTCGCTGGTCTCTAACCCGGTGATGGTGGTGGTAGCTTCAGCCTCCAGCCGTGGCCGTGCTCCCTCCTCAGAGGGGGCTGGGTGGGTGGGAAGTAGCTCCATTTCCCCCTCGGTTGACTGCCGTCCATCCCTCCAGCAGTCTACTGCCATGGCTGCTCTGGCTTGGAAGGCTGCCTGGTGCTGCCTCTGCCTGCCCCCTTCATTCATCACAAATACAATAACACAGGTGGCAGCCACACAAGGAAGGCAGGTGGGCAAAGTGGAGGAGGAGCAGGGGTTGGGCCTCAGGACCATGGAGGGAGTGGGAGACCTTGTCGCAGCCTTCCTGTTTTAAATTGCTCCCCTCAGCTGCACCCAGTGCCCTGACCATCTGGGCAGTGGGTGGGAGGAGTGGGGGACCTTGCCGTAGCCCTCCCACTTTGAATGCCCCACTAGCCAGCATGCTGATCATCTGGGCGGTAGTTGGGGGGAGTGGGAGAAGTGACATCGCTTTGAACTGCCTCAGCAATAGAAGCAGCTGCGGAGGCTGGCTTGCTCGCAAAGCAGGGGATAGGTGGGGGGTTGCAATTGGTCCCGGGGGCCAGATTCAGGACCTTAGAGGGCCGTATCCGGCCCCGGGGCCTTAGATTGAGGACCCCTGCTTTAGAGCTTCCCCAGCAAGGTACAATTTATTTTTTCCCATCTCAGGGCCTTCTCCAAGCTAGTGACTTTCTTGCATAGTCTTGTTCTGTTGAATACATTAATATTATCTGTCATAGTGGAGAGCTGGAAGGATATATGTAGGTTTGAGATCTATCCACTGGCCTTGGGAGATCGGTTGATATTTATATTTGAGGCCAGTGTCACCACTGCTGGATAGATACACTGTCTTCTTTTTAGTGCAAAACACGATATGTGTGGTGTGCGTGGTACATGCATGGGGGAAAGGGAAGAATAGGTGCCTATCATTAGCCGTACACATGCTGCCTGTCTTGACTGTCCTTTTCCTTGGGGGACGGGGGCACAGTGGGATTTGAACTCTTCAGCAAGGTGCTTTAACCTATTCAGCAGTAATATCTGTCATGTGCTCATATTTGCACTTTTGGATGACAACGTATACGATTCCCCATGCTGCCTGAGGAATTCTGGGAGATGTAACCCAAAAGCACTGTAAAGTCATCTCAAATTTACATGTATAGAGACAAACCAAGTGTGTTGTAGTGGTATGCCTTGTATGTCTTAACTGTGCTAAAACAACTGTGGGGCTTATCTGTCCAGAAATCAAACTGGGGAGGGGGAATCTGCCAGTACCCTTCCCTGTATAATTTGTTTTAGTGACATGCACCACACCAAGAAACATCCCCCCAAAGTACTCTTTCTGCAGGGAACATATTACATCTCATACATGCAGTCAAGGCACTCTGAAGGGAGCAATGAAGGTGTTAGAAAAGCTCCGTGTCACTGGAGACAATGAGGAAGATCATCCATACTCTTATATTTCCGACTGCCATTTACAGATGCAATATCGGGATAGTGAAGAAAAAAAATGGTTTCATTTGAAATGTAGTGTTGGAGGAGAGCTTTGCGGATACCAAAAGACAAACAAGTGGGGGGAGAGCAAATCAAGCCTGAACTCTCTCTGGAGGCAAAAAATGATGAAACTGGAGCTGTCCTTCTTTGGGCACATCATGAGAAGGCAGGGTTTCTTGGACAAGAGAATAATGATGGGAAGGAAGGCAACAGGAAAAGAGGATCGAATGCAAGATGGGTTGAGCCCCTAAAGCAGGGGTGCCCAAACTTTTTCCAAGGAGGGCCAGATTTGGTGAGATGAAAATGTGTGGGGGCCGACCATTCAGCTGCATTTGGCCCCTGGGCCAGACATTGGACAAACCTCTATAACATGCAAGAAGGGGAGGACGCTGCAGCAACGGAGCCAGGGGCGGGCAGGCTGGGCAGGTGGCTGGGGGGATGGACAGAGGCAGGGAGGGCAGGCAAACTGTAAAACTCCAAGCTGACATCTCCATCCAGTATGGGGAGGGGCCAGCTGGTGGGGATGCATGACAGGCTGAGCCGGTGGGGAGAAGAGGCCGCAGGCTGCTCAAAATTTGAAAGCGGGCCGCATTTAGCCCCCGGGCCTGACTTTGGACAGGCCTGCCCTAAAGGAAGCCTTGAGTTTGCAAGAAATGAACAAGGCAGTTGAAGGCAGGCCATCTTGGAGACTTGAAACAGCAGCAGCAGCAGCAGCAGCAGCAGCAGCAGCAGCAGCAGCAGCAACAACAACAACAACAACAACAACAACAGGACTGTTTTCTAGTCTCTCTGCTTCTTGGCTTTCACGGGTTCCCTAGCATAGCCTTTCAGAGCTGCATGCTACATTTCCTGTCTGATGCAGACAAATTCATTTGGCACTGGCCCAAGACTGGGTGGGTGTAGGTATATGCACGTTTGTGTGTCCACGTGTATGAGAGAGAGAGAGAGAGAGAGAGAGAGAGAGAGAAGGGAAATGATGAGGGGAGGGGAAGAGTGAACCTGAGCCACATTTAGTAATTTAGAAGTACAAATTATTGCATTATCAATGGTTCATTAATAATCAGACTGCTTGGCGTCCTGCTGTGATTAGACTTTGATCCTTTGCTCTGCTTTTCCCATGTGTGTGAGAAACCTTCATTAGCCTGCTTGTGGTAATAACAGCCAGGAAGCTAAGTTTGCTTTCTGTTCCATCTGTGACAGAATTATTTGAAGCAGTCTTTTGAGAGTGACTTTAGGCCAGAGAAATAGCACATCTCCTGACAGCTGGGTTTATTAACCCACTTGACTTTTAAGTATGTGCTTTAGATAAATAACAATAATTACAACTATTATTCATTGATTCCACACTGGCTTTGTCGTCAAACACTAATGAACTTTTACTCACCTATGGGCCCAAACTTTTCATGTCCTGAGGGTGCATAAATAGTCTGGGGTGTACTGATCTACCATATTGAGGTCCCGGTCCCAGCCCCAGCCCCAGCGGAGGCTTCGTGACCCACCTGGGAATCTTCCGGCCCTTGCAGAGGCCTCCAGATGTGGTGGAGATTTGTTTCAGCCCTAGTTCCAGCCCCAGTGGAGGCTTCCTTACCTGGCTGGGAAGCCTCTGGCCCTTGCAGAAGCCTCTGGACCCAGTGGAGGTCCCAGCCCCAGCTGCAGCACCAGTGGAGACATCCTGACTTAGCTGTTAAAAATAATCTTGCACAATTGATTACTTCATTGAATAGAAGAGGAAGAGTAAACAGCCCTACCGGAGACCACAAAGATGAAATGGGAGAGCTCTGCCCCATGGATTCACATTCAGCCCATCTTGAAGAGCAGCTCTATGGTTTTTAAGTTGAATAAAAATAAAAGAAGTATATTGATTACAAAGTAGAATCAAAATCATTAATGGTAATGTGCTGAAGAATCAACAAAAAGAATATAGTCAAACCCACATACGGTTTGATCACTAATAAAGCTGAATCTATGCATACCCAGTTTCTAAGTTTACAAACTCTAAACAGTTTTCTTCACAGACACTCTAAAAATCTTTTCTTTAACCCAATCTGTATTTCTCTTAGACGGTGCCAGGCCGTATCTGGTCTTTCTGTCTGTCCCTATCTGCCTAAAACAGTGCTGAACAGTGCCTTAAATCCTCTCAGGCCACTCCCCAGACTCTCTCATTAGTCTACAAACCCTCCAACCAGTCCAGACACCTCTCACACAAATATACATACTACAGCCAATGAATATTTGGTATGAACCATATATCCCATTACATATATTGCACACCTCATTCTGCTGCTATATGTCTGGAAAAGTGGAAGTGTCCACAAAAAGTTAATGAAAATTACTCTCATGCATCATTCATCACACCAGGTAAATGTCACACTCTTATGCATACATAGACCCTTTATAGATATATTGCTTAGCACACACTCTCACACACTTATCTCAGTTCATTCCCCTCTACCTACAGTCTCCACTAAGATATGTTTACTCAGTGGTTTAGATATCTGGCTACAGGTCCATAGGCTGGAAATTTGGATCCCTGCTGTAACTCCTGGGGGAAGAGCTGGACTTGGGCAAGCTGCACGGTCCCAGGTTGCCCCCCCCCAAGAAGAAGGGAATGGTAAACCATCTCTGAGTACTCTCTACCCGAAAGGGGTCTCCGTGTGTCAGAATTGACCGAATAGTTCACAGTTATTACTTTAATGTGTGTCATGTTGTTACAGTCATGACCGACTCTTCGTGACCCCATGTCCATGGAGTTTTCTTGGCAGGAACACTGGAGTGGTGTGCCAGTTCCTACTCCAGTATTACGTTAATGCTATCAAGTTAACAGTAGTTTCAGAAGTTTTGGGACTGTTTTCTTCTTCCATCTCTTCTTGATCTCTTCTGCTTCAGTTAGGTCCCTACCATTTTTGTACTTTATCATATCCATCTTTGCACAAAATGCCCCTTTAATATCTCTGATTTTCTTGAATAGATCTCTGGTTTTTCCTTTTCTATTTTTTCCTCTATTTCTATTTATTTGCACTGTTAAAGCCTTTATTTGCATTGTTCTCCGTGCTGGCCCTACTATTAGAGAGGATGAGGTGGGCATCTCACGGGCAGCATCACGAAGGGTATCAAATCATTTATTATGGAATGTGTTAGTCTAGTTTTACTGCCAGTTCCAGGGATAGGTGCTTGTATAATTTTATGCCCCAAATTACTTTGATAGCCTTGGGTATTGCATGCCTCGATGCAGGAGGAGATGTTGTTTGTTGCAGCATAATGTCTTGGCCTGGTCCTGATTTCTTCCAACTTGAGGAATGACACACTAGGCCAGAGAAGAGAGAAAAAGCGATCCTAGCTTTATCTTACCTTTTGTATGCTATTTAACATGAAAAGGTATTCCCTGCCATTACACATACTGCTCAGACACAAGTGACAAAAATTAAAACCAGTCATAATATACAATGAAATTCCAAATAAAATTATAAACACGATTTAATGAAAACAGATCCAGGTGCAGTGATAAAATAGGCAGACAATGGCAAAAGTCAACTTATTCTTTAGACAGGAAACATGGGGTGCAAATAGGCAATCAAATTACCTTATTAGGATCCAAGTAATTCATGGGATACAGCACCAGATGGGAGCAACTATTCACAAAGTGCATGTAAAGCAACTAAGAAAAAATGTTAGTGTAAGCACTGAGTTTTCTTCTTCAGCTTCTTTCCCCATCAGTGTTTTTTCCCCATCAGTGTTTGTTGTAAGAGCATTCACAGCTCAAAATAGCTCAGCTGATCAACTCTTTGTATATGCAGTGGTTGTGAAGAAAAATATAAATTCTTTCTGAGCTAAACTCTCTATAAGCTACATCATCACAGCATTAATATATACTCCAGCTTGGAGACACCTTGAATTTCCCCCCCACAACTGCTCAACAGCATGCACAGGATAAACTGTGCCAAGTAGGAAAAACCCAAGTAGGGCTCCGAAGGCGGTGGCAAGGCCTCCTGCTGCCTGGCGCGGCCGCTGCTGGGGCCTTCCGGGCAGCCACCGCCGCTGCCGCCGATCCCCCATGGAGTGGCCTGGTGAGGCTGGCCTAGCCCCCCCTGCCACCGCTGGGATCACCGCTGCTGTCGCTGCCGCCAGGATCGCCACCGCCACCACCGCCAGCCAAGTAATCTGAACCAGGTTGCTTTGGTTCAGTTTGTACGAAACAAAACTAAACGAACTGAGCGGGGACACGAAACAGAATGAAGCAAACCATCATTTTTCTGTTTCATGCCCACCTCTACTTACACTTGCAAAGATTCCTTATTTTTCTATCTATGTGGAAAATGACCACAAATTTATATATTCAAGAGAGCAGCAGTCATATGAATTCACAGTGAGCTGCACCGACAGCCTTGTTAAGAGCCACTTCCTGGGGGGTGGGGGGTTCATGTACATTGCTCTTCAGTGAACCACTCATGTCTGCTGATTGCTCTGTTCATTGGTTTGCACTTCTGACTTAGACTGTCAGGCACCACAAAAGTGACACCTGTACAGCTGTCACAGCTTGGAAAGGGAGAACCCAAAGTCAGAAAGAGAATACTTTGGAACTGTTTAGATGTTTACTGCAGTTAAGGTGAGACTGGGACCCACCCACCAATGTTTGTAATCGTGTTTTGCGACAAAGGAAGTAGGGAATTGTTTTCACGTGGTTTTAGAGATAGGATGGCAAAAGTCAACTTATTTTTTAGACAGGAAACATGGAGTGCAAATAGGCAATCAAATTATCTTGGGCTGGATTGGACTAAAGAGGGTAATTTTTAAGGTTTGGTGTGCTATTTAGAGTGGTTCACAAAATTCATATGCAGGCCCCTGGTAAAACATACCCTTAAGCTCTCCTTGTTGAACTTGTTCCTCCCTCTCTCCCATCATGCCTCCATCTTCTGTGTCTTCCTCCAAAGGGGAGCGGGCAATGTAAACATTATTGGGAAGTGGTGGAAGTTTTTTCCTCTTCACTCCACCTCACCAAAATGTCAATCCAGTCTCTCTCTTACACACACACACACACACACACGCACACACACACACACACACACACACACACACACACACACACACACACGCACACGTCCAGCACTATATTGGGATTATAAAACATTTTACAATGCCAGTCTTCCTCCCATATGTGATTTGTAACTACACATCTCAGTTTGTAAAAACCATCTGTCAGTTTGTTCAAAACAAGCAGACAAGAAAATCCATGTTTGTCTACAGGTTTGGATTCCAAAGTATAAAATCCAAACAAGCAAGAGCACAAAATTGTGTGTTGTCCATATACCTGTTACTTAATAAGTGGTTCTCAACCTTCCTAATGCTGCGACCTTTTAATACAGTTCCTCATGTTGTGGTGACCCCTTGCCCTGCTTGGAAGAGGCCACAAGCCCCCTTTAGCAGGCCACTGCCGCAGCTGCCATAGACTGACATCTCCTCCAACCTACCAAGCTGTAGCTCACCCTTTCCCCCCTTCCTCCCCCACTCCTCCAGACACAAGCTGTTTGTGCCTTTTTCTTCACTGGCTCAGGGCAACCCCTATGAAATGGTCATTCGACCCCCAAAGGGGTCCCGACCCCCAGGTTGGGAACCACTGTACTCAATATTATCCTAATATGAGGCTTGGATTTTGGATTTTGTCTAATGCTCATCATGGCTGCTACCGTGTTTTTGACTTGCTAAGTTGAAATGGGGAACAGAGGAAGGCAGGTGCTAATATACGCCCCTTCTCGTGCAGTCTGAATACATTCAGAGCCATTAAAGTACTACCTCATCTGCCCACAGGTTTTTCCTTCCTTCCTTCCTTCCTTCCTTCCTTCCTTCCTTCCCAAAAGCACAAGTCCCAGAATTCCCCAAATTGCCTTGACCTAGTTTTCCTCTAGTTAATATTTGTTTTATTGAAAATAAGCATATCTCACTCCTCCATAATATTTGCAATGCTTAAGGTGGTTCCAATGTTTGGAACAACAGCATCAGCAATAACAGCCAATAGAAATCAATCAGTAACATGATACTAGTAGAATAAAGAGAGAAACAGGTGCAGGAAATAAAACCAACCTTAAAAAGGGCAGCAGAGGGTTTTATTGCATCATGCCATTAGAAGAAAATAGGCATCCTGACCATAATTCATGAGTGAATTAGTTTCCTGCCTAGTTGTGAACTTGGATTTCTCCTTAAAACGAGTCAGTTCTCAAAAGAACCATGTAGTTGTTAGGATGGGATCCAAAGCTGAGTCACATCATATAGGGTAAGGCAGGTCATACAAGAGTTTGAGCGTTATGTACGTCAGATGGTACTGTTTGTTAAATGAAAGGAAAAGAGGGAAAGTTGGGAGAACTTTATTCCTTTAAAAAAACTAATAAACAGTGCTGGAAAGACAGCTGTTGCCAAATAGTGTGGTGTTTCATCCCATCCTATCCATCCTCCCACACCCACTTCTTTATAATACCACAAAATATGGATATTTAGTTAGACAGGCTGAGGTGGGAAGTGTATGAAGGAACAGACAGCTGTATTGCAAACACCCTTCACACAGACTACTAATTAGTAATATTTGTAGGCAATGAAAGCAGCAACCCCCCCCCGCCCCTTGTTTTGCTTTGACATGAATAATCCTCTCGGCTGCAGCACTTCCACCGAAAGGGTAAAGCAGTAGGGGAAGGCTATTCAAATTTACTGCTGTTGTTTGGCAGCTGGAACATCCGAAAAAGATCAGCGTGAATAAGTGGAATGTGAAATAAACTTGCCTCCTAAAATACTGATTTAAAATATGCATAACACTGCTTTATCAAGTGGGTTTGTTTGGGAAATGCAAATTACCTTAGGCTGGAAGAGACACTGAGCTTTGTGACTGTTAGAAAGATTTTTGTGTGTGTGTATTCATTACTCAGGCAATTGTGTGCTGGGGAAAGATCTGGAGCTACAGAGGATAAGAACATAAGAAGAGCCATGCTGTATGAGGCCAAAGGCCCATCTATCTAGTCCAGCTTCCTGTATCTCACAGTGGCCCCACCAGATGCATTTGGGAGTGCACGAGACTCGATATCTGTTTCGTAATACCACTCCCCTGCATCTGGCCCTTGAAGTACCCTATTTTTTAAGCCTGGAGATTACACATCTCCATCATGGTTTGTAACCTGTGATGGACCTTTCCTCCAGGAATCTGTCCAATCCCCTTTTGAAGGCATCCAGGTCAGATGCCATCACCACCTCCTGTGGTGATGGCATCTGACCTGCTGTTGTTTGGCAGCTAACAACGCGCTGGGTGAAAAAATATTTTCTTTTGTCTATTCTTACTCTCCCAGCCCTCAATTTGAGTGGATGTCCCCTAGTTCTGGTATTTTGGGAGAGAGAGAAGAGCTTCCCTCTATCCACTTTGCTCATGCCCTGAATTATTTTGTACATCTCAATCATATCCCCCCTCAGACACCTTTTTCCAGACTAAAGAGGCCCAAATGTTTTAGTCTTTCCTCATAAGGGAGGTCCCCCACCCAGTAATAGTTTTAGTCGCTCTTTTTTGCACCTTTTCCGATTCCACTATGTCTTTTTTGAAATGCGGTGACCAGAACTGTATACAATACTCCAGGTGCGGCCTTACTATTGTTTTGTACAATGACATTATAATGTTGGCTATTTTATTTTCAGTTCCCTTTTTGATGATACCTAGCATGGAATTGGCCTTCTTCACCACTACCACACACTGGGCAAACACCAGTTTGACGTAACTAGATATAGGGTGTCAATCATAAGTCCTGAGAAAAATACCAGGTGGGTCTGTAGCAAGTTTGAAGACAGTCCTAGAGGAGATAATAATCCATTTTACAATCACAAACTGAATGTGAATAATGGCTGATCTGCAACGTGTTGAATCTTAGTCCCAGAATCTACACTGAATCAGGAAAGGATGTAAAGGGTGGGTTTCAGTCAACTTCCACTCATAGCACAACCTATAAATAGTATTGGTGGAAACTACTAGATCACCGGGAGGCATTTCATAGGCTTTAGCCCTGAGACTCAAGTCTTGGGATTTATTCTTGAGTTGTTAGGCCGTGGCTTGTAAAATGCTGGAGAATCAAATGATGCTGCTGACCTTGTGAGTCTCATCTGATTTGGAGGTTTATTGTGACATAGTCCTATTACAGTATATCACAGAAGTGAGTACACCCCTTCAGATTTTGAAAATATCTTTTCATGTGACAGCACTGAAGAAATGAAACTTGGCTACAATGTAAAGCAGTGAGTATACAGTGGTATAACAGTGTAAATGTGATGTCCCCTCAAAATAACACAACACACAGCGGTCAAACATTCAGTCTTCACCAAAATTGGAGAAATTGTACAGGAAAGTCTGGGGGGTGCATCTCTCTACTTTTGGCGTCTCTAGGTGCACTGGGGGCCATTCTATACCCTGACAAATTAACAAATAAAAATTCCTAAAACTTCATCAATTCATATTCATCAGGAGACTCAATTTAAGATGAATACGAACCAACAAATTTTGATGAATTGGCCAAATTTGCCGATTATGAGTTATAAATTGTAACTGATCATTGGCAAATTTGACAAACTGTCTATTGTAATTTACAATAGACAATTTTCTAGGCAATGCAAACTTGGCAATTCTAAAACCACTTGTGTGTTTTTCATATTTTTATAAAATCATGCCAAAACATTGATTGGGGTTGTGAATCATATTGTATTACTGCCTGGGAATCAGGTGGCTTTGCCTTGCTCAAAATCTAAGCATAGTAAATTGCATTAGATTAGTCATACTGAATCAATTTGGATTTGGCGAGCCAACTCTTCTGTAAATTCTCTTGGCTCAAATGGACATACTCTTAACTACAGCTTCCTATAGCACTGCAAGCTGCAGTTACAGTAGACCCATTTAAATAAGTAGAACACATGAATTAGATGACTTACTAAATTCCCATTCATTTAATACAACTACACTAGTGCAGTGCACTAAGCATTAGGATTTTAGTCCTTGTGTTCTACTTTGAGACTGTCCCATATTATTATTATTATTATTATTATTATTATTATTATTATTATTATTA
>JAHTLZ010003518.1:18319366-18347520 GCA_023846285.1 Phrynocephalus versicolor
ATTTGATCTTTCAATTCCCAGCCATTTCAGACAGCAAAACTATTGGTGAAATTTAAACAGTATCTGGAGAGCCACGTGTTCTCAGCTTGGCTTTTAGTCAACAATTCTCCTGCAGCATCCTGGGAGCAGCTTTGAAAACTTGCATTGCTGGTTGTCCCTGTGGTTGAGTCAGCTGAAGTTTAATCCAGACAGGATGGAAATATTTAAGTGAGAACAGTTGCGATTTAAAAAGATTTAAAAACGGAAGGGCCCTTTTCCTGTGGTGATCTGAAGTCTTTTTGGAAATGAGTTTGGCCCTGAAAATGTACAGATGCCAGACATCAGATACTCGCTTGCTTAAAACTCAAAAAAAATATTTTGGTTATTTTTCTTACGTTCTCTGTGTGTCTTATGTTTTTGCAGACCAGGCTAAGTGAAGGCCTTCCTAACATGCATTTCCTACAGATAATTCATTCCTATATAGCTGATAATACAGTTGCTGTCACTGCACTAGCCTTGGGTCTGGTCTGCACGTGGAATAGAATGAGCAATATAATGCTGAGGTGAAAATAGGCATTTCTGAATGCTCTCTTGCAACAGAGCACCGTTTCCCTTCCATTAAAAGGTAACATGTGTGCCTGTGTGCACACCCGCATGTGCATGCTAGAATGAAGATGGATTTGCTTATTTGAAGGCTTGTCTACAAGGTGTGGCTACTGGGTGTGGCTTTTTGCTGCTAATCACATCTCATTTTCATGTTTTTAAACCAATTGTACCATGCAGACACAAGAGAACCATTGTTGCTGAATGTTTATAAATGTACGGGGATGTATAGGTGCATCCCAGTCCATAGGCATATTCAATTATTCCCTGAATTTTCATTCTAGCCCTTAGAGCCCACCCATGTTTGCTTGTGTTCTCTGCCCTAGCACGGCTCCTGTTTACCCAATTCTCGTTTCACTTGCCCACCATCTATCCATACTTTGTTAGTTTCACACGTCACCCCAAAAAATCTACCTTTGGCCTGTTTCACTGCATTGCACTCTTCCCTATCTTTCCACTTTTGTATGTAGTAGCACCTATCAGAAAAGCACCCAATATTAACATTCAGAAAAATAAAGGTATCTTCCATTTCTTTAGCTAGAAGAAGATGAGGTAAAGCACAGTACTTCCGAATCACACGGAGAGCAAGATGTGCTGGGTGGTTTGACTGTACCATGTAGAAAGGGTCACAAAAAAAAGATATGTGAAAGCTGGTGAGGAAGCAACCAAACCAGGGGTTGTCAATTGCCACGGCTGTTTCAAAAGTTTTCAGTGTGGCAATGCTGCCATGGGAAAAATTGCCCCTCTGCTCAGCGCCTAAGCCACAGAACAAGGTGGCATAAGGGAAGTTGCTTTCTTGCTATCTGGAGTTATGATAGGGTGAGACTAGAAAGTACATGGAAAGTTGAAGTATGGCTATTCCCTGAACCCACCTTACTTCACAAGGCTCAAGGAAGGAGAGGGGAAATGAGCATGGGTGTCAGATAGGAACGTCCTGAGCCAATCAGAGGTAGAAAGAAGCCATGTGGACAAGCCCAGAAAAATGCCAGTCTAGGAGACACATGTACAAACAACATGGATCAGTGTGGCAGAATAAGTCACAGAGGTGGAGCTCTTACAGATACAATGCGGCAAACCACTGATGTTTGTAAAAAAAAACCAAAAAAAAAAAAAACCCCAACAACCAGTGAGTAAGGTGTTGTTCTCTTTTGGCTTATTTTTGTTTCCTTTATTCATGATTGATACCAGTGTAAACTTGCTTCATGTGAACAACAAGATAAATACTACTGTAGTACCATTCATTAATTTATGGGAGAACAAATACCCTATGTACAGTGGATGTACCCTGAGTAGGTTTGAGCATTAGTTCCAGTGCTATGTAGGTCATAATGCTATTAGGCAGTGATAACTCCTTTGTTCTTAACCCCCCCCCCAATTATTTTGGCTTGTTTTTCTAGGTTCAATTTGATTTTCATTTCAAAACAATCTCTTCTGTTGTTCAGTGGGTTTTTTCTGTATTTACTTTTTCTCTTTGGTACCAATATACTGCCCTATAGTACTTAAAGCACTCTCAGGGTGGTTTACAATTAAAATATGCAGACTAAACATTGCCCCTCCCCCAGTAAGCTGGGTGTTTTTTTTAGCAACCTCAGAAGGATGGAAGGTTGAGTGAACCATGAGCTGACTACCTGAGCCCATTGGGATTGAACTCAGGGTGTGAACAGAGTCTTGTTGGCTGTACTGGTGTTTAACCACTGCATTAGAAGGCTCCTTGTCTCTGTGTTTTGTGCAGGAAGTCTTAGCACCCAAACAGCACATGCGTATCACAGAAAATGGCATCGCGAGGAGGGGGGTGCCATGTGGTCGGTTGCACCGTGGCAAAAAAATTAATTTTAAGAGGTATAAAATTGCTTAACCCCACCCACCCCAGCAGCCTACCCATGTAGCTCCTTATGCAGTCCTGTGGCCTCTTCCTCTTTGTCCTCTGCCCCTGTCACCCTCTTGAGACACAAGAGGCCTGATTTCTCATTCTGGATCTGGGCCTGTAATTCTCTGTGCAAGACTGTCTATCAGCTGATGGGTGGTGGAATGCCCCAGCTCCTGGAAAGGAAGTTTGGCCTGACTCTCAAGATGGCAGCAGCAGAAGGCAAAGAGGAGGAATAGGCAGCAGGACCAAGTAGGGAGGCGACAAGAGCAGTGGGAAGGCTAGGAGGCTGCAAATGGGCGAATCAGGGCTGCATGGTGCCAGGTTGGGGGCCTGTGGCTCCGGATCAAGATCTGCGGTGCTGGATCACCCATTCATAATGATTGAGGAGGAGGAACCCACAGTATGAGGTAGGGAAGCACTGGGGCCTCCCTCCCTATTTCAGTTCTGCTATGCAGGTCAATACAGGAGACCAGGGGCGTATCTAGGGGGGCAGAAGGGTACATCTGCCCCGGGTGCAGCAATCTGGTGGCGCTTGGAGGGGGAGCAGCAGGAGGAAGCTGTGAACCCTCCCTCTGCCCAGCAGTCCTCCTTTCCTCTAAAGCTTGGCAACGGCATCCCCTCCGCTGCCGCCATCCACCAGGAGAGCAGTGAAGCAGGATGGCAGGCAGGCAGGAGCGTGGTGGCTGCGGCCCCCTCCTCCTCCTCTTCCTCACCTTGGTGGGAGAGGTGTAAGGTGCACATGGACTACTGTGCACAGCCGCACACAAGGACACACACAAACACACACACACGCCCGTCAGGCTGTGTGCATGCACCCACCCCAAGCCTGCAGGGTCCCCCCCCATTGCTGGGTGGGTGCAATGTGGCGGCGGTGGGCGACAGGAAGGGTGCAAAAACTTACTTTGTCCCCAGCACTCCAAACCCTGGGTACGCCTCTGCAGGAGACATGAAGATTCAGATATCTGAATTTTGATTTGGAGGTGAATTTGAAATGGGGTTAGTGAGTCCTGAATCCATCTGATTAGATGGAGGACCAATCCGCCATGGTCCGCTTGGGGACCTCTTGCACTGGCCTGATAAATTAAACCTAGTGTTAATGGCAGAAGAAATACTTGCAGGTGTGTTGAAATTTGTGGAGGAGGGAATATTTTTTAAGGCAAGTCTTGATGAAAGCTCCTTTTTTCCAATTGGAGGGATGTTCAGATGCTTTATGCTATATACCACTCACGGGTGACACAGTGTATTCAAAATGTTATTTATTTAATTCCTACTTTAGACACCATTGACAGATTAATCTGCTATTAAAAAAAAAGAATAGGCTTGGTGTGCTTATTGTGTTTGTCACTGAGGAGCCGGTCAAACATGGGCTGTTTTGATGTGTCTTTGCGAAGATCACCTCCTGCCAAGCCTGCTCCCATTAGAAAATTTCCCAGATTCATTAGTAACCTCTAATTGCTTCAAAACTTTGAAATGCAAGCTAGTGGAAGCAGAAGACAAAGGGCAGGGAAAAATACCCCTTTTCTGTGTAATAACATTAAATAGAAGCATTGTGTCTATCTATTTAAAGAGCTATCTTTCTTTCCAGATGAGATAATGTGTTGAGACAGTGTCGCTTTATCAGTAATCACTGGGTATCAGGTCCTGGGGAGAAGCTACTATCTTTAATATTAGTCAATTTCTATATTCTCTTGAAACATACAAGGAAAGGGGTCGTTCCTTTTTGTTTTAAAGTGATTTAGGTGCTAAGAAGAAAAGAATGTGTTCACAATGCACATTAGAATTCAGTAAGTGTAGATCAAGAGTATAGCAGCTAATAAATTCAGGACTTCTAAAAGTGAATGAACTTGCTGCATGGCTGGCTCAGTGAGCTAGGTATCTGGCTGCAGAGACAGGGATTGGGAGTTGAGCCTCTGTGGCCTTCAGCAAGCTGCACAGTCCCAGGGATGGCAGACAGGGCTGTGGAGTTGGAGTTGGAGTCAGAGTCAAGGAGTCGGAGTTGGAGAAAATTTTGGGTACCTGGAGTCGGAGTCGGAGTCGGCAAACAATGCACCGACTCCGATTCCGACTCCTACTCAATTTAGATTGGAATTTTTTTAAAAAGCAAGTTTAAATGCCCCAATTCACAAAAAGTTATAATTAATGACTTCTCTACTGTAAGAATAAAGACCAATGCAGCAGTGCCTCATGTAACCGCAAAACGAACACGTTAAGTGACCGCGAAGAAGCATGCTTTTCATGTGCTTCACTATATGGCACGCAACGCACAATTAGGAGTGGCAATACTTATACTTTCCATAGTGTTGTGTTCTGCTGTTACGCAGCGCCCATGGGTAAGCTAGCCTACCACTGATAAGGGATTAAGTAAATATGTTTTTTGCAAGACTGGAGACACTTGTATAATTGAAAGGAATGGAGGGTCAATAGTTCAAGACTGAAGCTGTAAACCATTGGAAAAACTGCTGTCATTCAGCTAAGGCTATAAAAACTTGTAGACTCCGATTATTAGCTTAAACTTTAAACATGACTATGGGATTCTACTAGGGAAATCATGTTTTATAATAAATGCCCCTTCATGGATCTTCCCACTGCCCTATCTTCAGCAGCAGATCAGCACACAAAAAGGAGAAGGCAGCAGCTTCTGCCCAACTACCTCTCTCTGCTAGAAGAGCTTAGAAGAACTTGGTGGAACAGCTTCTTCGTTTCAACCTTTCTTTCCTTCAAGGAATGTATAAAATACATTCACATATTAATACAGAGGAGCCGGAGTCGGAGTCAGAGTCGGAAGGACAAAAAAACTTAGGAGTCGGAGTCGGAGTTGGAAGATTTATCTACTGACTTCACAGCCCTGATGGGAGACCATTTCTGTGTATTCCCTACCTGAAACACCCTGGAAAAGGGTCACCGCAAGTTAGAATTGTCTCGATGGCAAATGATGAGAGGGATATTAAAAGTGAATGCCTTCTGACGCTGCAACATACAAGGGGCACATACATCATTATATTTTCTCTGTGTTCGATCTGGTGTTTCTTTCTTCTGTTTTGATGTTGAATTGGCCCATAGAACACGTAATATCTTTTTTTTTTTAATGCAGCAGTCAATTCAGAAAGGATAACGCAGATAATAGCAGATTCTGCAGAGCCAGCTTCTTCAGAAATCACTATAAATCTGTAAGATCGGGGATATCAGAAATCCAGAATAGTGCTCAAAGGATTGCTGCTGTTGTTGGTCCATTTTCCAGAACTGGAGGTTTCCTTGGACAGAGGTTGAGAAAGGTTTGCAAAGGGTGATCATGGAAGACGACAGAGCTTTCAGAAGTCAGATTTGTTTTGGGATTTGGATTTGGATTTGGATTCAGTTTAGACTGCAACCCCTACCGTATCCCGGCCAACATGGCCATGAATGCTTCTGTCAAGAAGGATTGAAGAGGGGAAGTCAAGTGTGTCAGTAGAATTTAGTCCGGTGTGGGGTGGAGACCAGCTTCTGTCTATTCTGTCTAGGAAAGGATGACAGGCTTTGAATAACAAAAAGGGCTTCTCTAAATGCCATACAAAAACACTGCAACATAAACACTGTAAATTAATCCCTGGGATGGCTGTGGCCAAAGCAATTCATGTTCCTGATGAGGTGATTTCCCTTTATTTCCTTTATACCTTGGCCTGCCAAGAATGTTTTCATTTTTCTGGAAACACAACCTTTCTAATTCCCCTTCTCTCAGATACAAACCTAGTTATTATTGCTGTAAGGATTGGAGTGTATCAGAGAAGTTGACAGTAACTGTATTGGGAGGCAAAACTTTGCTCCAAATTTAGATTCCTAGTAGAGGCACCCAAGGCAGAACAGTCGAAGCTGCAACTACAGACTAGAGATGGGCACGACTCAGAAAAAAAGTTTCGTTTTCGTTTTCGTTTTCGGCTAGGGTCTGAGTCGTTTCGTTTCCGTTTTCGTGGGCTAATTTCAAAATTTTTCGTTTTCGTTTCGTTACGTAACGAAAACGAGAAAACGAAAACGAAAACGAAAAATTTTTCGTTTCTCCCCATTTAGCTCAATTGAGTGCTTTTCCAGTAACGAAAAACGAAAATTGGCTCGAAATTAGTCGTTTCGTTTCCGTTTTCGGTCCAGGTTGGTGCCGATTTTCGTTTTCGTTTCGTTTCCGTAACGAAAACGAAAAACGAAAACGAAAACGAAAATACCGCTAAGTCGTGCCCATCTCTACTACAGACTAATGTTTATCTCTCGTCTTTAGGGATAAACGTTCACAAAACAAAATAACATGGATAATTGCAATGGTGGTGGGATCAGAGAAGTTCTTGAAAAGTAGCCACTGGCCAGCAGAGGCAGCAGCACACAGTGATGCTATGCTAATGATCACTTCCATAAGATCCAAGAGGGCAAAGGAAAATGTAAAGATAGATTAGGGATTCTTAAAGATCAACAAGGGAATATATAATCTGATCAGGATAGAATAGTGGTTCCAAATGTTTTCCTCCTCAGAATTTCCCTGAGCTGCAGTGGTGGAACAGGAGGCAAAGAAGCACAAAGGAGCTGAAACTGGAGCCCGAAGAGCAACAACAGTAGCAGTACCGTGTTTCCCCGAAAATAAGACACTGTCTTATATTTATTTTTTCTCAAGGAGATACACTGGGGCTTGTTTTTGGGGTAGGTCTTATTTTCGGGGAAATAGAAACTGCAAGCAAACATGGCCCAAGTGAAGTGGGGGAAGGGCCATGGATGGAAAGGGAGGGGCTGTGTGTGTGTGTGTGTGTGTGTGTGTGTGTGTGTGTGTGTGTGTGTGTGTGTGTGTGTGTGTGTGTGTGTATGCACAGCCACGCCCATCACTAGGTCTTATTATCAGGGTAGGGCTTATATTTAACAAATGCATAGAAATCCTGCTAGGGCTGTTTTGGGGGGTAGGTCTTATTTTCGGGGAAACAGGGTAGTGCCAACTGGCTGAAGAAACAGAAGATTCTGCTGTGCTGCAAGCTGGGTGTGCTGGTACTTTACTATGGGGCACCACAGAGGCTGCAGTGTGCCACAGCTCACATTCTGTGGACCTTAAAGATAGAAGATGAAAACAATATATGGAAGATCTAGAAAGGAGAGATGAAAGAAGGATATATTCTTAAAGAAGAATATTTTGGGGAAGAAAGTGATGTGAAAGCTGCTGTGGATACAATAGAAAAAAATAACTCACCAGATAGAATATTAATACCCCTATTTTAAGCCATAGGAACAGAATTGATCAAAATCCTCACAAGGCTTTGCCAACAAATATGAAATATAAAACAATAACCAACATTTATAGAATCGGAAAGAAGGGAGAACCAAATGTTTCTGTGACTGTAGAATAATTGCATTAATTTCCCATTCAAGGAAAGTGAAGCTCAAGATTTTGCAACAAACTTTAACATGTACAGAGTGAGAAAGCCTTTGACTGTATTGATTACAGAAAAACTGTAGCTCGTGTGTCTACATCATTTGATTGCCCAAATGCATAACCTTATATTTTGAAGAAGCAGCTACTTTTAGGACACAACATTGGAAAACATAGTTGTTTCCAACAGGCATGGGTATCAAATAAGGGTGTATTTTACCTCCTTATCTGTATACAAAATGCATCATACAAAAAGCCGTATTAGGCTCAGATGAAAGGGGATTGAAAAAATGTGGGGAAAAAAACATAATTTAAGGATATAAAGAAGACACCACATTATTGGCAGAAAATAGCAATAACTTAAAACATCTGCTGGTGAACAGTGGAGAAAGTGAAAAATCTGGATAGCGGTTGAAGATAACTAAGAAAGGGGGGGGGATAAAGACTAGAGAAGAACTTTAATGTTGAAAATAAATCAAAATTGTTAATGATTTTCTATACCGAGATTCAATCACCAAGCCGTATGGGGCCTGCATCCAAGGAATCAAAAGAGTGCTGGGAATAGTGCTCTCAAGTGTAACAATGCGTTGTTGGGAGAACAAAGCTGTAGTAATCAAAATATGGTATTACTGATTGCCATGTATGGATGTCAAAAGCTGGGCTGAGAAGAAAAGTGGCTGGAAGGCCAATTTGTTAGAAATATGTTGGACCAGAGTTTTAGAGTTACCAAGAAAGATAACTGGAGTCTATATCAAAGCAAGCCTAGATTCTCATTAGAAAATGACTAAACTGGAGCTATCATCATTGGGATATATCAGATGTCACTGAAGAAGACATCTAAGAATGCCAGGAAAAGTAGGAGGCAGTGGGAAAAAGAGGGAGAATGACTATGTGGTAAAGGTAAAGGTAAAGGTTCCCCCCACACATGCGTGCTAGTCGTGTCCGACTCTAGGGGTGGTGCTCATCTCTGTATTCAAGCCGGAAGAGCCAGTGTTGTGCAAGTCCATGGCCATGGGGCCGTCATGGCTGCAAGGAAACACTGTTTTTACCTTCCCGCCTTTTTACGATGGTACCTATTTATCTACTTGCATTTTACATGCTTTCAAACTGCTAGGTTGGCAGGAGCTGGGGTGAACAGTGGGAGCTCGCTCCACTGCGTGGCACCCGGGATTCGAACCGCCAAGCTGCTGACTTTGAAGTCAACAGTTTTCGGAGCCTTAGTCCACTGAGCCACCACACCCCACTGACTATGTGGTGGATTGACTCAAAAAAGAACGTTGCGATCTTTTATTTGCAAGACAGGGCTGTTCATGGTGAGAGCTTTTTTTTATGTTATTCATAGAGCCATAAGTCAGAAGTGATTGGGCAGCATATAACAATAATGACCTTGTGCCTATATTTCTGGAAAATTTCTTGGGTGGGAGAGGCAAAAAAAAAGAAAATCAGGGAGTCCTGCCATTTGTCCAAGTACAAAGGCAAATCCAAGACCAAACCTCTTTAAAACATATGCCCCAAGTTGTGAAATGAGAGGCACAGCAGAAGCTGCTGGAGCGGAAAACTCCAAATGGTGTGGAAGTAATGTCTAAAGTGTACTGGAGATTACAGTCATTTCCATGAAGCCACAGTTCAGCAGGGTAGGAAGAGACACTTTGGTAGCAAAAAGAAAACCAGGGGTGCCAAGAGAGGTGGAGGGGCAAAGTATAAATTTAAAAAATATATATTAAACTTGGCATAGTTCTTGGGGGGGTATGAGTGGGTGAAACAGAGACATATTGTGGTGAGGTGGTGGTGGTAGGGATGTATGGAATATAATGAGGCTGTGCTGTCACGCTTTGAGAAAGATTTCTCAAGGCAAAGAAATAATCCCAAGGCACTGTTTGGAAGAACTAGGCATACAGAAGAGTCTCCCAAGGATGGTACTCCGTGAAAGAAAAAGAGAAATAATGGAGGAGAAGATATGCATATAATTTGGCAGCCATGTGTTTGAGAGCAGAATGAATACACACTTTGTACTCCCACCAGCCAGCCCATCCATCTCTATATTGCCTCTCTCTGCCCATTGCTGCATCTAGAATTTCTGTTATGTTTCCTCATTAAACAGTACAAAAGGACATAGAAGTTTAGAAATTTTCTCAGAGGAAGATTAAAATGTGCACATTTGGTTACCTGTGGTAGGACTTTAAAGGTTAATCTGGTCCAGCATTATTTTGTTTAATTCTGTTGCACTCTGTTTTTTAAACTAAGGCTTTGTTTGCTGTTCGCTTCTTTCTGTCCAATTTCTGTTCACCATGTTAATGTTTTGATTACTTATTTTGCATTTCAAAGTAAGTTGCAATTGCTTTGTGAGGCAAAGCAAGGCTACCAAAAAGTATGCTAGAAATCGTAAAAACACGAGCAGCAACTACAGCTGTGACATCTGTAGTAGTAGCTGCATAGGTGTATCTCTAATGCCGTTACTATCTGAAGAAATCTCTAGCACACCAGACCCATTGTCACCTTCACAACCATAATATATCCACAAGCACAATGAAAGTAAATATATAAAAATAAGGCAAGATGTAAATGTTAAGTATTAGAGATGGATGCTGTTCTGTATATTAACTGTAGTGTTCCTCTAAAGACAGATTCTGTGTTGTTCAAGACCTTGAGAATTTGCTTGCTTGGCTTGATAATTTATACCACTTGTGTTTTAATAAACTCAGACGGGATTATAACATATTAATTTTTGGCCTCTCTTGGTTCTCCTTCTCCCACTTGTAATGTCACAGCACATCCTGTCCCAGAATTAAAGAGTACGTCCCCTTGCTTCTTCCACTCTTCAAAAGATGCTGTCCTAAGTAATTTGCAGTTTTAGATAACAACTGAAATTGTGCCAATTATGGTTAAGTATGGAGTGTTGTGGTATCATAATTCCATGAAGATTATATATTCATGAATTTATTTCATTTTGAGATCTGCATACCTGACAGACTAGGGATCAAACTGTATGATATAGTAAACATTTATGCATCTACCTTTCAAAGAATAGCCCATGTGATTCCCCTCCCCCAATTTGGAACATGACCATAGTGCGTGCATCAAACCCATCTTTTCTCTCCAACATTTTTGTCCAAAAATCCACCCTAAGGAATAACTGGGCCATTGAGATGGGGTGCACTGCATATAATCATGAAGAATTGTTTGTGTCTAAAGAAAATGAGAAATCAACAGCACACTGTTTGCACTGGTATTTTTTTCCTAGCTCGTTGTCATAACTTCAAGATGTCCTGGTCCTAAAAATCAATGGCTAATTTGAATGAGAGTAGTTATGAGGAATCATCTGGATGTACACAAGTGCTGCTTTACCATGTAGCAGCTGATTTATTTGGACAACTTTAGCAAATGGTTCTTGATGTCATTCTAAGCAGTTATCAACATATTAGAACAGTAATTTGGGGCACACCTTCTCTGTTAGCAGGTGTTACCTACCCTATGCTTTCTCTTCTAACAACTGAAATTGTAATAGCCCATGGAGTTCCCTGTACTTTAAAAACTTTCAATCTAAGATCCATCATTTTCCACTCTGCCCTACAAAGTGTTGGGCAGAGGAGGGACCGGTGGATCTTTACCCAGCCCAGGCACCTTGCAAGACAAGCAGGGACTCCTCCTCTTCATCTGAGTCTCTGTGCAGAGACACAGGTGAAGAGGAAGTGGCTGCTCCCTCAATCAAGGGACAGCGGAGGGCTGTTCCCCCTGCAGGCGGGAGAAACCTTATTTTGACAGCTCTGAGCTATCAAAATCAGCTGTCTGTTGGCTTTGGGGGGGAACAGCTCTCTGCTGTCCCTTGTTTGGGGGGGGGGTTAAGACAGCCTTCCCATAGGAATGCATTGAAAACCTATTAATCCATTCCATCTGGAATGGATCAATTGGTTCGTAATGCATTCCTATGGGAATCTGTGCCTCGTAAGACAAATTTTTCGTAAGACAAATTGAGTCATAGAATGAATTAAATTTGTCTTACAAGCCACAACTTTACTATTAGGAGACCAATACTGATTTTTGTCCTTGTAGAATATGCTAGGATGAATCTAGGATCTATACCCATTTTTCAAGTCTCAGTCAGGGTGGACCCATGGATCAATCATTAAAAGGGAAGCTGACACTTGTGTAAATCCCATTGATTCAGTAGGTCTTCCCTATTTAAAACCATCAGTTGGATTTAGGCCTGGGTGGTTTTTTTATTTTTATTTTATTTTATTATTATTTTGGTCTTTCTTTGTCTGAAACAGCCCAGTAACTGCAACCTTGGAATGATGTGTTCAGCCTGTGTTAGCCAGAACTGTGATTGGACTAAGGGTCAGATTTTTTTTCCATGCCTTTCCCTCTTTGCAGAAAGATGCTGGAAGATAAGGCAGTGGAAGCAAAAGGAAGGACGAGGGAGAAATTGAGGCAACGTCTGAGTTTTAGAAATCAGCGAGGTCTATTAGTCAAGTCCCTTCTCCACATTTGCGCTTCAAACAGGGCTGCAGTAGACATGCTCTCTCTCACTCTCTCTCCCTTCCTCCCCCTTTTTGTTTTTGGTTAAAAAGCCTCATTGGAGCGTTATGGAATTGGAATGTGAAGGGTAATTGAGCTGAAAGCCATTCTCTTCCTGCAGTCCATACGATAGGAGTGATTGAAGCTCCCTCAAACGCAGCCTGGGGGATCCTGATGAAAATCCATATGGCAGCTAGACAAGTGGAAGGGAAAAAAAGAGGGAGAGAAATCTGACTTGTTCCCTTTGTATCATTGCAGAATGCCTCGTATTTTTGTTTTTGTTTTCTCCCCAACCAGGACAGTTTCCACAGATAAGATTGTGTTTCTATTGCAGTTATTTTATAACTGTTTATTTTTGTACTCTTATTATTATTTATTTAAGAATGATGCACTGCCTAGAAGGACTACTTAGTTATAGATCAGAGCTTAAGGGACGAGAACTAAGAAGCAGACTAAAGGCATGGACTACTTGAATTATCTATTTTTCCTCCTTTTAAAAAAATATCAATATATCTGTGTGGCCAGTATCTATAGCTGTATCCATTCATACGGTTGTCATTTCAACTGGTACATTTGTTGCTAGTTGTACTGGTTCTGTAAGCTACAGTTGCCATCTCCTATAAATTGATTCATTTTTCTATCCTCTTTCTGGGCCCCCACTGCTCCAGATCATTCTTTTCTTTTTTAATTCAAACAAAAGTAATATATTGGTAAACCAGGGATGATGGTTAGTGGTTACAGTAGGGAAGACATTGTGATACATTGTTCAACTGTCATAGAGAAAAATGTAAAAGAAAAAGTAAGTGATTTATCACTAAACATTTGAAAAAAAATTAAAAGGGGACAGGCACATCAGCCATGCAGTGGTCATGCTACCCCGTTCACAAATAAAAACATATTAAAAATAAGTAAATCCACAAGATTGTTCACATGCACCAAAACACGAAGAACCGAACCAATACAGGGATTAGATCATTCTTAAAAAGCCATTCCAGTAAAGGTGGGGGTGTGGGGGTGGAATTATTGGTTGGACAAATGAATTGATGTTACCTATGCAAGTATGAACAGAAATTTATGAGAAAATTCAAATAATTGCAGAATTCATGTAACTGGGGTTCTTTTGGCAGAAGTGACCGTACTTTAGGAAATTAGGATAGGTTATTTTAAAAATTATTAACACATTATACATGTTGGATTTATAGTATCCGCAATCCTCACCTTTGTACACCTTAGCTTCAAAAGATATTTTGAATGTAGCTCATGAACCTTGGTGTTTGTTTTGCTATAAGTACCAGATCCTCTACAGTAGTTCTGGTTTTTTTATCCAATATCCACATAGTGTTCTTTCTTTTACAATTCAAGCAGATATTTTTGCATGCTGTTCCAGTCCCCCACCCCACCACACTTGGCAAGTGGTGGCTTTTCCTCGCAGTGTGTGTTTCCTACTGCTTGGTGTTCATATTGCCAGTTGCAGTAGTGGTGCTTTCTGTGCTTCTGATGGGTATATCTTCACAGTTCATCATGACACCAGTGAGGCATGGCATAGGAGCATCTGACCCCTTTTGCTTTTTGTCCTTTTTGTGTCCTGTTGTTGTCTATCAACAACAGTTTCTGATGTCAGCCTTTGAAAGCACAGGCTTATGTCACTCCTAAACTCCTTTGGAAAATCAGCTAACTACCACACAAACTATTTGAAAAAATGTTAGCAACATCCTATTAAAAATAATCTCTTTGCTGGATTTGGTTCTGTTTTGTTGGGAGGTTAGTTTAGCACTGCCACTGACAGCTTCTGACCACAGCCCTGGTTAGGTGCCACTCCACCTTTGGAAATCAGCTTTCATCCCAATTATTTTTTTAAAAAATGTTAGGATACCTTTAAAAATGATTCCCCTATGTGCTAACCCCCCCCCCTATTTGTTTCTATGTTAATGGGCCAATGCTAAAATTGGCACTTTCCCATTAGCAGCAGGAAGCAAGGTCCTAGATAGTCATAGAGCCTCAAAGGTCAGCCCTGCTCCATGTTAGTGTCTTTAGATCTAGGTAAGGATGGCTCAGAATTCCCAGGATCTTACATGAGGAATTCATGGAGAATTCTGGGAGCTGGAAAGAGGGAAATGTCACAGCCATGTAGATACGGGGACACAGAAAGACAGGCAGAAAGGGCGGAGAATAGTGCAGAGATATAGGAAGGTATGTTGGGTGGGGAGGAGGGGATATCATTTAGAAGTTATTTACTCCTCCCAACAGGGAAAGGAAGCTTGGAACATCCTGATGTAGAAGACGTCACAAATTACTGTTGGCATGGTGTATAAGAAGAGTGAAATAACATGTTTACTTAGTTTCACCCATCTGGATGAGCCCTGAGGCTATATATTCATTTTCTCTTTCACTGCTTATATCCTTTTACCCCACGCTTAAATCATCTAAACTAGGATTTCATAGTACAGTAGTTATGACATTGCCTCTCCATATTCTATCCTTTTACAATGTTTTATGATGGGAAGAACTCCTAATGTATTTACTTTTGGGGATCCCGTCACCTACTAAATAATCTTATTCATGTCACCGTTGAGCAATACATAGGAATCAGGTCAAAGCTAGAAGTCAGATTGGAGATCATTTCTCTTAAACTGTAGGACTGTTGCCACTTTGAGAGTGTGGGTGGTAGCCTGCCCTCCCCCTTTCGTGTGGATGAAACAGTGTGTTTCAGCAAATTAAGTTATATGGTTAGGACTCGCACAGTTTGCCTGGGGATGGGGTGGTGGTGGTTATAAACAGAAGATCCATCAGTTCCAGTCCTCAAGCTCATCAGGGGCCTGCCAGTGTCCTGAATGACGGTGCACATTACCTAGTGCTACAGATCGCTTACGTAGACACAGCGCTGAATGTGTCTCATTAATATTTGTGTTGATTCCTTCCCTGCGTTCTGGTGTGTGGAGAGGATGTGCCTTATCTCTCCTCCACAGGCTTTCTTTCTAGAGGATTCCACTTGCTCATGATAAACCTGGTCTTTGTAGCAACTGGGCTACTTTCCCTGATTACCAAAGGAAGGATGAGTTCGGAACTGACACAGAAATCATAGGAATTCAGCAGAAAGCAGTTAAAGCTAAATTAGGAGGAGAGAAAGAAGAAGAAGAAAAACTGCCTTCCATTTGTGCAGATGGAATATTGGTTTCTTTGCTCAATTAGTTTTGTGAATCTATCAAAAGAGACAATTTGCACATGGAATTAACTTTGTTCTAAATACATTTTGGGGAGAAAATCATGTAGTGTGAGATATGTATTGGTGTAGATTATTATTAAATCAATATTTCTCTGTCTGATTTTAGGTTTTTCATTTAGTGTGAGAAATAGGGCAGATTTTGCACAGAAGTATGCCTCATTTTTGTTGGCAGATGTGATTCTCCATCCTACAAAAATATACTTGCCTCTACAGTTGATGTTCTCACCCAAATTATATCTATGAGTAGGAAACTAAAACTTTTTTTCACCTGTGTGGGATGGAATGATGATGACAGGGTCCAAACATTCAAAAACTCTGATAAAAGAGAATTCTACCTTTCCCACAGGCTAAAATTCCTCATTTATATATTTTAGATTTACCGGTATATCCCTAGGTGTATTTTAAGTTTTCAGATATTATCCACATATTTGCATGAGAACACATTTCTGTTCGGGAAGAGACACAGGTTTGATTTAGTTATCTTGCCCCCAAACAGCTACATATTTGAGTAATGCTAGTGCTTTTGTTTACATCATGGTGGTTAACAATTAATATTTCCTTAACTTCCTGTTTCAGTAATTCATTGCTTTCCTTGATTTCTGAGCCAGCTAACTATGGTTTAGATTTGATCTAAGAATCTAAATTGGAAAACCCCTGTACTTCTGCGCTTATAGATGCCCACATAGTTTACTGGTCTACATGTAATATGGTACAGTTATAGACCATCAAATTGGTTCTTATTTATGGTGACTCCAGTTTGAGAGATGCAAAGAAGAAGAATCAGAAGCACGGATCTTAAAGAGATGCCATCAGGTCACATTTGACACTTGGCAAAACAAGAAGCATCTTTGAGGAATTTGAGCTATTTAATGAGTGAGTTTCTGTGAGAGAGGGACGGTCTGAACTCAATCCCTTAAGTGCTAATACTATACACACTACACCACAATGAAATTTTAGAGTACTGTGAAGCTATGTGAATTGTTATAGTGCTGCTGTTATGTGCTATGAAGTTCCTTCTAGCTTATGGCCACCTTAGTAGGGTTTTCAAGGCATGTGAATATGCAGGGAGTTGTTTATTTCTGGAGTCCCAAGTTATGCACCCTCAAAGAGCTCCCACCCCAGCAAAATTCCCCCCAGGTACCTAGAAACACAAAAATTCCAGAGAAGATTCCTCTGATTCGCCTCTACAGTTTCTCTAAGCTAGTGTTAAATGGCACTTTCCTTGGGGACACTTTGTGGGTGTATAACTCTTATATCTAAAACTCAACCTTCACCAAAACTGGAAGGATTGTAGAGAAGAGTCAGAGGAAGCTTCCCTATTTAGTGTCTCTAGGTGCTTTGGAGGTCAAAAACCAAATTTACAAATCAATTTGTCAATCCATCGGTAAAAAATGTCCTGTTAATTCATTTCTTGTGATTCATTGACCTTGATGAATCATGAATCAAAATGAATCACCATTTTTTTCTGATTTGTCTCTAGTGGTTTACCATGGCTACCTTCTACTGCATTTCCGTGGTTGAGCTGAGACTTAAGTCCAGGTTTAGTGAATCCAAGTCTGACACCACAGTACCACAATGTTATTTTGATTAGAGTTACCCAGTATAAGCACAATGAAAGTGATAACCAGGTGCTAATATCATTTTAAATATAAAGGGGGTCTTGGCAGCTTGACAGTGTCAATAGGCCTGAGATTAAAGCATCAGACGTGAAGGTAACAAAAATGAAAGTACGGGGACAACTGGTTATACCCTGATAGTATCTAACTCTATATAACATTGACCATGATTGAAAATGCCAATTTTGTAAGGTTTTGAAACCAGAAACATCTATGATGCTATTTTTCAATATGTTTTAATAAAACACTCAGGTGGCATCTGACAAAGGAAGAACTCTCAGTGATGCATGCCAGTTACAACGGAAGAGTTCCTTGTAGATTTAAAGAAAGGAGATGTTCATTAATTAACTTCTTCTTTCGTAGATGTCATGAACATTTTCAGTTAATTATTCAAATACTTGCATCAGAGCATCTTTGGATGCATGTTTTTTTAAAAAAAAAAGAGAGAAAAAGAGGAATGAAAGAAGAAGAACCTGAAATGTCAGGTCTGATATAATGCTTAGGGAGGGACAAAGACTGCCAATGTTTGTTTTTTCCCTTGACCCTGATCTCATACCTTTAACCTCTGTACCAAGCTTCTCTCTCTCTCTTTTTTCCTACTTTCTACTTTCCTGGGTCACATGGAGAGTTCCCATGAACAGTAGAGCTCACCCTCTTTAGGTTCATACCCAGGCCCATCTAGGAGAGGGAGGAAGTGATGATAGAAGGGAACTGGGTTTTCAGTTTAGTGTGCAAGGCCAGGGTAAGGCCAGACTAAAACCAGAGAGGAAGATAACCATAAAGATTTCCTGATTGGTGTTGGTCTGGTTATATGTGCATGAGTACACAGTTGAAACAAAAAAGTTTTGTTTTGTTTGAACATTTCTCCCCAGCCCCATTCACTGATATATTTTCATTGCTATTAGCAAATTTATGAGGCTGAAGGAAGATCCTTGCGGGCAGTGAGGAGAAGAGTGAGAAGTGTTTTTTTTTTTTTTTAATGGATTCTCAGTTGGACAGAAAGACCACTATCTCACTTGGGAGAAGATCCGGATCTTGTGAAAGTCTGGCTTTTCTTCTTTCTTGGTCACGTGACTGAAGATGTGGGATCTCTGTTCCCACATACAAAGATTTTTTTTTTTAAAAAAAGCACCATTCAGCCCCACGACCAGCAGGTTGGAGTAGGAAACAATGATTTAAAAAAAAACAGCGCTGATAGCTGGAAGACCAGCTGATCAGTGCTGGGTGGAGGGAAAATTTAAAATAAAAATTTTAAAAAGCACCAACCAGCCCCAGGACGAGCTAGTCGGGTCTAGGGGAAAAAAGAAGCAGAAAACTGGATCATATGTGAGCTCCCACGATCTCCTGGCTCGCATTTTTTACCAGAGCAAAAAATTTCCATCTTCTCCAGTAGGTCATGAAAAACTCGCTAAAGGGGGCATAACCAGTTTTTTTTTTAAAGCCCGGTGGCTGTGGGGACAATATTTTGGGAAACGCTTTATCTTGGAATTTAATCAGCATTTTAGAGGACATGTGATAGAGCCCAAAGACGTCATCTTAATTTGCTAACCAGTTCTGTGCCGTTTTGGCCTCTAGTATAGCAAATGATGGCTAGAATTCTGTGAAATTAATCATTTTAGTTGTACCTCAAAGCATTTCCTTCCCATTCCGTGCAAATGTTAACTCAGGGTTGTCGTTTTTCTTGAATACTGTTATAGGGCTGTCTCATATGACAATTTTGTCTGGAAAGGAAAAGTGATTTCTTTCTAAGATCTCTTTTATCAAGTCAATTCTTGTGTTTTTCCCTTTGGGTACTTGTTTGGGAAATGTATTCATTGTAACAGTAGCAGGGCTTTTTTTGTCGGGTATTCATTTTAAAGAGCATGTCCATATTTCTTGAGACAGCTTGATTTGCAATATAAGAAATTCATTCTTTCCTTGTTTGCTGATGTGACAGCGGTGATTCTGAAATGAACTCCATTATTCAGTGAGCCTGCTGCGGAAGATATAGCTATATATGTAGAAGGAATGGTCTCAAGATCTGATGACAATTGTTATGGGCTTTTCCTTTTTGTGTTTTGAAAGATACTCTCCGGACTTCAGTTGTTTGCAAGTCTGGGGAATTGATAGTGAGCTTTTGATTTATCACAGTAGTTTGAGGTAAAGAAAGACCTCAGTCATGCCCTAATAGTTTAGACATCCTGCATTCAGTTGGCATGCCTATCGTTTTCTTCTTCTTTGCTAGAACCAGCATTGCATTTTCTTATGTGACAGTTCTTAGTTTGTGGTATATGTGTGTTTTGTACTGTCAAGTTAGAATCAGCTTGGGGCTTTCAAGGTAAGTAAGAGAGTCTGAGGAGTGGTTTTACCACTTCCACACACACCCCAGTGAGTTTCCATGGCCAAGCAGGTGGATTCAAATTCTGTTCTCCAGAGTCCTAATCCGTCACTCTCTCAACTACTGCACACTGGGAATTGTGGTTTACAGGTAGTAATACTGTATACTGATTGAAGCATTAGAGAAATGAATGAAGATAGCAGAGTGCAAAGGACATATTTTTTGTCCCTAGAATTTGATTTCTTTCATTTGCAATTCACCATTCACATTCAATGTATATGTTTAACTTGTTACTCATTTCCCTTTCCAGATTGATTTTAAATGAAGATATGTTGGCTGTGTGTTTGTGTGTCCTGAACAAATGGTCTAAACATTTCCTCCTCAATCCTCTCTATAGATTTGGAGATGCCAAATTTTAGACATTTCAGAAAAAGGGTGCCAATTTTTATAGGCCATTAATAACTATTTACTGTTTAAACTAAATAGAGCTTTCCAAACTGTCAATTTCATTGCACTTTTCTCTTCTCCACCTCCCTGTGACCTTCTGTGAACTGTATTGGCAGTGCATCTGATGCAAACAAGTGTCTAAAATGGAAAGCCATTAAATTAAATGAAAACAGATGGAAAAAATAACACAAGTGAAATTTCATTAACTCTCCCTCTTCATTTTCATCTTCTTTTCAGGCACAGCTTTGATGCATATTTACTGATAATATATTGCATCACTGTGGAGATTCTTCTCCTTGCTTTATTTTCTGGACAATACCAAGATATTCCATATTACTCAGCTGATCTCCTTTATGGAATAAGGTCTGCATAGCATCCCTCAGGATCGCATTTAAATAAATGTCAAGAAATATGTGTGTTTTCATGAGGGCATTTCAGTAAATGACAACTACTCAAGAGGGCTGAAAGAAAGTCATAAACCAGGGATCATGAGAGGGTCACAGTGGGGTGCAATGTAAAAGCTGAAAGTATTGCTACTTCTTCATTTATTTCTGTTTATGGCAAGGAGTATTATTAAGGAATGCTTGACTTTCTTAATAATTATGGTACAGATAATTTATATTGCAGTCCTGAATATGAACTTGCTTTGTTATCACAATATCCCTGCAACCAGGAAATGTTGGGCATGTCATGTGGCATTCCATCCTCAGAAGGCACTTATTTTCTACTACTTCTCCCTCCCTCCCTCTCTCTCTCTCCATCGGCTTTCTCCTTAAAAAGTACCCAAGGTGGATTATTAAAAGACAGTATTAAAAACTAAAAATCAGTGAAGATACAAATACTGAAAAAAGATCATATAAATATCACACCAAAAGGCAGTAAAAAAAGCTCGAGCTGTCAAAACCAGCTGGATGGCAGTGGTGAGAACTGAGTAGGGAAACAGCTGCCGCATCTCACTGCAGCCCCATGCTTGAAGCGAGATCTGGCGGCGGCTCCCCAGTTTGGTTCCTCCAAACCAAAACTGTCCTTTCGTTTCAGTTCTTGATGACACACTGTCTGCCATTTTGTTTTGCTTTGAAACGTTTCAAAACCTTACAAAATTATGAAACAGCAGATTGTTTTTCATATTGTGCCCATCCTTAAGAGAAATGCATCTTCAGAACTGTGTTGGCACCCAGCCAGGCTCCTAAAGGAAGACTTGGTCCTTGAGATAGCTTGGACCCAAGCTCTTTCAGGCATTTTGAATTGGGATGGATCGACAGCCAGTGGAGCTGCTCCCTTTGTGACCAGCCCCAGTGTGTAATTTGCCAGCTGCATTTTGGATCCACTGATGTTTTTGAACACCTATCCAGAGGCACTAGACTCATTGATCAGGCAGTGGCAGATGCCAAACAAGCACCTTTTTACACTTTTTCAATGCCAGCATGCTAGATACCAGTCTCTATTTCTACTAGAAAAGGTATTAAAATTCAAGGACAACCACACTCCAAACCCTTTCCAAATACTGTGGGACTGCTCCTTTTATATTATTCTAGTTGGAAGCTATTCTGCCCTGGGATGGTATCTTAAATAATCCAGGGGTTCTTTGAAAGGAATTTCTTAAGTTCAGTCAAACTCTATGTTCCTATTGTAAAGAATAGCTTCATGTGACATTAGAGATGGACACAAAGCACTAAGTTGTCACCATGGCACCACAAGTGTTGCAGGTTCACTTTCCCCACACACCCCAGCTGGTTCTCCCACTTTTCTGTCAGCATCAGCATCTATGACTCCTCCCCTCCCTCGCGCAGCCTCCTCCAGCAGCTGCACATTCAGACGAGGAGGCAAGTCAGGAATGCCTGCAGTGCAGCTTCTTAGTGGGCAGCTGCTGGAGGAGGCGGAGAAGGGAAGTCCGTGCTCCTGCCATGCCTGGGAGATTTCACAATGGGAGGGGAGGCTCTGCTGAGAAGGGAGGCTATGTTTGCCCCTTTCCTGTTGTCCTTCTGTTGTCAGGCCAAGGCCAATATTTTTAAGAAGGCCTTTGGCTGTTAACAGCTTTCTAACAACAGGGTACAACTATGGCAACTCTGTGTCAACAGAGGCAGAGATTCTGTAACCACCCAGGTACGGAATAGTACAAATACGGTTTTGTCATTTTGATGCCCCTCAGGACGGCATCTAGAGCAAATGCCCCCTTGCTCTCCCCACAAGATTCAATTGGTGTGATCAATTTCTTTCTTTCTTTCTTTCTTTCTTTCTTTCTTTCTTTCTTTCTGAAAAAAATATCAGTACTTTAAAATTGTTTAAAGTGCTCTAATTTTAGCTGTAATTTAATACCATGCCCACTAGTTTAACATCTGTAGCTTTCTTATTTTAATGCTATCTTATTTACTTCATGATAAACCCCTCAGTGGACTAAGGCTCCGAAAACTGTTGACTTCAAAGTCAGCAGCTCAGTGGTTCGAATCCCAGGTGGCACGCAGTGGAGCGAGCTCCCGCTGTTCACCCCAGCTCCTGCCAACCTAGCAGTTCGAAAGCATGTAAAATGCAAGTAGATAAATAGGCACCGCCGTAAAAGGCGGGAAGGTAAAAAACAGTGTTTCCTTGCAGCCATGCTGGCCCCATGGCCATGGACTTGCACAACACTGACTCTTCCGGCTTGAATACGGAGATGAGCACCGCCCCTAGAGTCAGACACGAGTAGCACGCATGTGCGGGGGGAACCTTTACCTTTAAACCCCTTTGGGTCCCAGTTTTGTAAGAGAGGCAGCATGTCAAACAAACAAACAAACAAACAAACAATGCAGACTCAGCATTGAACTGCAATATTCCTAACTGATGGACATATCTTGGTGGGTGCTCATATTACAGTGTTAGTGCTAGAGCGGGCAACTTGTAGCCTGTTTCTTTTCTTTCTTTTCTTTTTTTTACTCTACAGTTCTCCTTGCACTCCTTAGTGGCTATAAAGGAATTATTTTAATGGGAGGGGGCTAGGGATACTGGGACCCCCATACCTTTTGAAGCAATTATTTTAAAATTGTTGGGGGTTATGGGGTCCAACACACAACCTATGTGCTGCATTTTCTTACACGTGCCTGTTTTAATGGGGCAGTGGGAATGAAATAAAAGGTTATTTTTTGTGGAGTAACAATAACAGTGAGCCACAAGGCAGCCAGATATGCAAACATGCAAAGAATTGGGACAGCCGTTATGGCTAATATCCTCTTTAGCAGGGGTATAGCATTAAGGCACCTAACAGGAACATAATCTGTAATCAGATATTGACACCATTTTCATCTGGATAGCATATGAGATCATTTTCCTGGAGGTCCCTCCTTCCTTGTACTTCTGGCCTACTACTCTTAAGATAAGATAAGATAAGATAAGATAAGATAAGATAAGATAAATATTTATTAATCCCACACTGGGAAAATTTACTTGTTACACAGCTCCCAATATAAGAACAAGCAAGAAGGGTGGGTACACAAAAAGTGTAAACTGAGAAAGAAAAAAATATATATAATAGAGATTAGATAAAATTAAAAACCTCCAATTTACAAATATGCACTATAAAATTTGGATATAAAAATTAATGTGGGGTGAGGAAGAAAGAAACTACAATATACCCGCATATGAATAGCAGGTTAGACTGTAGACTTATAGAATCTAACAGCAGCGGCCACCCTCTTGCCACCCCACTGCACCACTGGTCCATGTTCTGGGGAAAAGCAGAAGGAAGGATGGTTTCACTGGTTTATCATTTTGTAGATCTGTGCTCTTGTGTATTGCACAAGAAGGTACCTGAGGTTTAGGAGATAAATTTGGGAAGTTCAGGTGCTGAGCCATTTAGAACAACAGGGAACATATGCAAGGCTGTTATTTGTGGATTATAGCTCTGCTTTTAATACAATTCTACCTAATAGGTTGTTTTTCAAAATGGCCAATTTGGGTATACACCAGAAGATTTGTTTGTGGGTAAGGAATTTTCTGACTGATAGGCCACAGTCAGTAAGGATGGGATCCCACCATTCTTCTACTCTTGTATTAAGTACAGGAGCTCATCAGGGTTGTATGCTAAGCCCCTTCCTCTACTCCTTGTACACACATGATTGCACCCCACTGTGTAACTCCAGCACAATCATCAATTTGCAGATGATACAACAGTGGTGGGGCTCATTAGTAAGAACGATGAGTCTGCTTATAGGAAAGAAGTACAAGGGTTGACTCAGTGGTGTAAAGAAAATAATCTTACACTTAACACCACAAAAAAAACCACTAAAGAACTTATAATTGATTTTAGGAGGAAGAAAGATGTACATTTACCATTGTACATAAATGGTGAGGAGGTGGAGAGGGTTGGTAGTAGCTTTAAATATCTGGGCACTTACATCTCAGAGCACCTCTCATGGACTGCAAACACCAATATGGTTGTGAAGAAGGCACAGAAGAGACTGTATTTCCTGAGAATGCTCAGGAAGTTGAATTTATCTCAGCATCTTCTTCTGTCTTACTATCACAGCACCATTGAGAGTGTCCTAACTTATGGCATGCTATCATGGTATGGGAGCAGCTCTGTAGCGGACAAAAAGCTCTACAAAGAATAATTAAAATTGCCCAGAATGTTACCGGGCTCCAGCTACCAACCCTGGATGACATCTTCACATCTCGCTGTTGGAGGAAGTCACACAACATTCTGAGGGACTCTACTCATCCTGCTCACAATTTCTTCGAATTGTTGCCTTCTGGCAGAAAATACAGAACAATTAAAACTCGGACCACACATCTTCTGAACAGTTTTTATCACAGAGCTATAATTGCACTTAATAATGAACTCAATGACCACCAGCAGTGAGCACTTAGACAGGATTACCTAGCCTGTTGTGTAGATGCTTGTGTTTTTAGGGTGGGGGGAGTTGGTGGGTGGGGGAGTGTTCGGGGATTTTTTATGTGTGTGTGTTGAAGGGTTTTTTAATGTGTGTGAGAGTGTTTGGAGATTTGTGTGTGTGTGTGTGTGTGTGTGTGTGTGTGTGTGTGTGTTGAATCTGGTCTCTGGGTGTCTGAATTTCGTTGTATGTGTATACTGTGTATATACACACAATGACAATAAATTATTATTATGAATTATGAATTATTATTATTATGATAGGGACAATTCAAAAATGGGTCTATATATCAACACATGAGTAGCAGGACTTTTATAGGTTTTTAATCCCCCCCTTCAAGATCAAACCTGGAAAGATCTGTTACTGGAAGAATCCATTTCTCTCCCCCTGGCCTAGGTACTGTGAGGATTATCACTAAACTCAGATGGTACCAAGCAGCTGCTTTCAACACTGTGAGGGTCTAATTATTCTCAGATGCGAACTTTGAGAAAGCTTCATCACATACAAATCAAAGCACTGGGTAGAGTATGGGATAAGCTGATTCTAGTCTTAGAATATATTTGGCATACTCTGGATAGTTTTAATTGTTATTTTATTTTATTTTTATTTATTTTGCTGAGCTGTTGCTGTTTTGTGCATATGGGGTACATTGTTCTCCTATTTGTGCCCAAAAGCCAAATTTAACTGCAGATTCCAAAGCGGTTGAAAGAAGCTCCATTTGATTTTTTAAAATGTTTTCTTGGCAGCTTCCAAGAGTTTCAGACATTTATCCTGAGCCAGAAATATGCACAGATTTGCGCTCTTAATTTAATAAAGTCATCCAAATAATATGATTTTCTTCTATAACCATCGTTTATGTTTCACAGCAAAAATGATGATGAGAAAGTCATTAGAAGTAATAAACAAAACAAAAGCCGCACAACTTAATCCTTCACTGAGTTTGACAGAGGAGCAGAAGAGAAATATCATTTGAATCCTAATTAGCTGGTATAATGTTTTCAGTGGTGTGTGTTTTTAGCAAATGTGAAATGCTCTGCCAGGAGTGATTTTTTTTAAATGGATAAAATGGTGTTTCGGAGATAGACAATGAGGCCTTGCCAAATGCAGAATATATTTCGCAGAATACTGCTTTGCTCCTATGATACCATCACAGTCTCCTTCTTTAAAATCTTGGCTACTGGATTAAAATGTATATGCATTTTATCATCCTCACTCATAACAGTTCCTTTTCTTTTAAGCATCCTTTCAATGAATTGTGAGCAGGTGTACTTTTGTAGAACAGATTGATTAAGACAGAAAATATAAGCCTTAAACCTTGTCTTACATTCAGAGGTCCCAGAAAAACCTAAAAATGTGTTACCCTAGTCTTTTCTACTTTTCCTGGAGACTCAGGATCTGACTACAAGGGAGAGCTGAATCAGAACAATTCAGCCTTGCTGAGATTTGATTCACAGTCAGTGTTATATCTGCAGTAGAAATCAATGCTCACACAGGAGCTGTGGATTGATTCGGGAGTACACCATTCTTTTGGGTTGTGATGCAAGTCACATTTCCACAGCCACAGCCCACTACCTTTCTCTTGGCCATCCTTCCATCCTGGCCCTGCCTCTGCTGACCCTTTAATGGGCTTGCAGCTCAGAGGAGTCCCCTATGCCAGAAGAAGAGAGAAAGGAGGAGAGGGAGGAAGTGAACCTGAGAGCCAAGGAAAATGTTGCTTCTGTAGGGAGGCCCATGACACACCGTGAGACTTTGCCCCAGGGTTGGGGTAAAGAAGCTGAAACCCCAAGTGAACTGTTCCAGAAATCTGTCCAGAAATCTGGCCCCGTCCCCACCGATAGTGCAGGATTCTTATACGTGTACCCAGGCAAGAGTCACAGGGTACACGTGCACAGTTTAGCATGCCAAATACATGAAACCATGTGTCAGCAGACACAAATTCTTGCATGACACTGCCAATGTCCCTGAAACACCATCCACAGACACATGTTCACCTTTACAAAAATGTATCACAAATACAGCATGGGAGAAAGCAAAAAACAAAGTGTTCTGCTGATATACCGTCCCATACTGTTAACACAATCTTTGGGTGGTTTGCAATTTAATTATGCTGGCTCCACATTGCCCCCCACCCCCCAGCAAGCTTGGTACTCCTTTTACCGAACTCGGAAGGATAGAAGGCTGAGTCAACCATGAGCCTGCTATCTGGGCTTGAACCCCAGGTCGTGAGCACAGTTCTAGCTGCAGTACAGGCATTGAACCACTGTGCCAAGAGGCTCCTGGAAAAGCCAGTTTGACTTATTCCAGCTTGAAAAAGTTGAACCACCACCCTCACTCAGGAAGCAGCAGATTAAAAATTTGGGAGCAAAAAGGGTTGCAGCAGTGGAATACAGCCTTTGCATCATGTCATTAATAAAAAAAAACTTTGAGATCATATATTTTATAAGTGCAGAGAATCCTCCAGTTACTTGACCATGAAGTTGCACCCTCGGAGAAACAAAAGATGCAGTTCCAGTGCAAATTCCATGCCTGTTATGTTAGGGTTTGTTCTGCCGTCCGTTTTTCATGATGTTTGCTTACGAGCTGAGTTTCCACCACTAAACAATGTGTATTATATAATTGTATTGTTTAGACTTATAATCTTTTATAAGTTCTTTACTTAGTAAATAGAAAATATATCATTGATAGAATCTAGCACACCCATCCGTTCCAGTGTGATTTCTTTTGTATAAAAATTGACTGGCGATATGCAGTGGTAGATTCTTGTATGGTTCCTGAGCTCGTGATGGTCCCTGCCTCAACAGCAGATTGCATTAACTGACATATTTTCTTCATACCAAATAGTTAGTTAGCGTGTTTGTACAGTGATTATTAAAAATTAATTATTGCTTTTTAAAAACTATGTTTAATTAATACTCACATTATACTGTGAACTCCACAAGCCATTGATGGCTTTCTGATGTAGTGAATGTCTAGGTTTTATAACATGCATCATATAGTAAAGCAGTCTGTGTAGTGATTAAGTAGGACGTTACAAAACAGTGTTAGCTTCAGAGCTTGGAAAAAGCAAATTTTGGACTCCAGCTCCCAAAAATCCACAGCCCAGAGATTTTCCATTCTCCCTGCCAAATTTCAGTCACTTTGGTTTTGCATGCCTCTCCCATCTATCCCTTCTTCTATCAATCAGTCCTCTGTCTTTTGCCACCCCATGCCTCTCCCATCTATTCCAGCCGATTAGTGGTGATGACACACTGGGAACACACTAACATAGCATTTAATTTCATTGTACTTATGTACAATGACAATAAAGTATCTATCTATCTATCTATCTATCTATCTATCTATCTATCTATCTAT
>JAHTLZ010003518.1:18352726-18372726 GCA_023846285.1 Phrynocephalus versicolor
CACACACACACACACACACACACACACACACACACACACACACACACCCTGCTCCTTCTCCAAAGGAAAGATTTTATCATTGTTTGCACATGTGTGAAGCAGCAAAAAGAGCAGGTGTTCAAGTAGTTGTACTTTTGGCATGATCACAGGAACACATTTATGGACCCTTGGGGGCTCTTTAAGCCATCCTTTTTAATGTAGATGAGCTCACAGCTGAGGTTCACCATTAAAAGGAAAAAGATGTCAGGATTTTTTTATTTTTTTAGTTTTTGAAGACAAGAAGTTATACTATGTCAAATGGCCACTATGAAGCCAAATGCTGCACGCAGTGCAAATTTTTCCAGAAAAACACACACCTGTGCCTGCTGTGGATTGTGTTGGGGAAGCAGATGGCAATTAAGGTAGCTTAGTATCCTTAAAGATGGAATTATCCATGGATGTGCTGACTTTTGGGGGAATCACTGAATACACTGCATGCCAGCAAACTCAGTATTGTGGTAAGTGACAGATTGAAATGAATCTTGGCTCTTGGCATAGGTGTCAAGTTTTTCCAGGCACTGCGCGGGACAGGAGGAGGGAGGTGTAATGTGTGCATGCATGCACAAACACAAAACTCTATAGGCATGCGTACACCTGTGCTCACCCACACGCACACTGCATCTCCCACCACACGGCCATGCCAGAGGACGAGGAGGGCAACGAGGAGGAGGGGGCATTTTTAATCAGCACGCTGTGGCCTTGGAGGGCAGCCGGTGGCATCGGGATGGGCTTTACTGGCTTCTCAGGCGGGGGGGTCTCTCGTCAGCTGCTGGAGGAGCCAAAGCTGCCAGCCAAACTTCAAGCCCACCGCCGTCACCCGAGTGTCTTGCACTGGAAGACCCGAAAGGGTCTCCGGGGACAACAGCGGGAGGCTGGAAGGCAAGCGAGTGATCCCCCTGCGCCTGCGCCTGCGCTCTGCCCGCACACTTGCTCCTTGTCCTTCTCTTCCGCTGCTGCTCTGCCTCTGCCGTCCAGGACATTTCCAGGAAAAGAAATGTTCCAGGAAGACGGCAGGACAAGAGCTAGAAAATGTGAATGTCCCGCCCAAATCGGGACACTTGACAGGTCAGGCTCTTGGATGAAAGTGACAGGCATGACATGTGTATGCAAATGTCATAGCTGTCACACTGATGCGTTGCCATTTCAAATACATACTTTAAAATCTTTGGATGGAGCATGAAATAGCAAAACATGACTCGTAACCCCAGGCCTGACTCGGTGTTCCCTTCCACCATCAAAGTTGAGGCACATGGAGAAGGTCTGCCTGAAGCAGACACTGCTCCAAATGACCTATGCTACACAGGATGATACATCATAGAAAGAATGTGTATGCAATGCATAGAGCTAGCTCTTCAAAGGGATGCTAAATGCCAGGGAATTGTTCTCTTCCCTAGGTACCCAAATGGAGATGCAAACAGAAAAATGGTGTTTTGTTTTGTTTTTTGTAAGTGAACTTGAAGACCCATTTCCATTGTTTTCAAAATGGCATTGAATCATATTTTGCTCTTTGCATGGCCATGCAAAAATTGGCTTTTCCCTTTAATGATGGGTTTCCCTTGGTTCATTAACTCTTACCCTGCTTCTGCACAGAAACAATGCCACATATTCCAAACTGTGACTGCCCCTTTGTGTTACCTTCTAGGCCCAAAATCTCAGATCATTTGATGCTATTGAACCGGAAGCCCTGCTTTCCAGATCCTTTCCCAAATAATATGGGTGGCAGGACAAAAATGGGATGATACCTCATGAATAGGGCCGTGTAGTGATAATGATATGGTACACACTACACAGCAGAGAAACAAGATGAATCTGAGAAAGGGATCTTCTCTGTGGCAGAAAGTATTAAAATCTTATGAATACATTACGCAGCCTTGTACATCTTTAAACTTCTTTAAAAATCAAGATTTCTCGGCCAGCATCGAGCCTGCATTTTATCCAGAAGAGTCTTTTCTGAAGAAGATTGGATGGTTTGGTGCTGTTTTTTGGTGAAAAGAGATAAGGAATGGTGAGTAACTGGGGTAGGGTTTGAATGACCCCCCCCCCATAAATTTAGATTTTTTTTCAGCAGGAGGCTCATTGGGAAAAGCAAAGGTAGATAATTATAGACTACTCTTTTCATTTATAACAACGATTTAAAAGCAATGCAATAGGAAAAAAATCCTAATAATGCTGATGTAATCTAAAGTTACACTGCCATAAATGTACAAAGCATTACACTTGGAAATAAGGAAATTCACTATGCAGTTGTGCCATTAGTCATAGAATGGCACAGTGGAAATGCTTTGAAAATAGCACTTTGGCCTAAGCACAATTGTCATGGGCACAGTGGCGCACTGCACCTACATAGTTGCACAACAGAATTTTGGCCTGATGCTTCAGGCTGTAGCATCTGAACCAATGTGTCACAATCAACCCAAGAAAGGAGACTGTTATCGTATCAGAGGATGAGGATAACACTGCAGATGGGATAATTTCTGGAAACATGAGGCCCTTTTGGCACTAAAGGAAGGTAAAAGATTGAGTGGCAGCAGTTTTCTTGTTCCTAAAGGTGCTAGTGCCTAAGTGCCACAGCTTGGCCCATCTTTGCATCAGTTATCCAAAGAAGCTCTGTAAAAGCATTTCTCATTCAGGGGATGGCCTTTTGGAAATAGTCATCAAGCCCTTATGGATCTCTCAAGCCCCTTTCTCTCCCTAATAATCCTGCTTCTTGGGAGGTATTGATTCTCCGCTGTTGGCTGCCTCTTGGTATTCCGTAGCCCATTTTTGTCTGTCTAAATTGCTGTGCTGTCATTTTCACGCCGCAATTACTGTACCTGCTCTGATTTCTTTCATCCTGAGTCCTTTGCCAGAAATCTAAACTTGATATTGACAAAACACAATAGAAACAAAAGTTTGGAGGGGAAGAGAAACTGAGCTCTGGAGAAGTTTGAAGACCAAACTTTCAGATTTCCCCAAGACCAAAACCTTTGGTTACTCAAGTGCCTTTTGATGTTGGAAACTTGCATAACCACAGGTAGACAACTACTCCATTGGCCACCTGTGCATTGTAGGCACAATTCTCTCTCCTTATGGGAACTATAAATCTGTGAATGAGAGACCTGTGAAAAGAGTTCTCAGTAGCCCCACCAAAGTAAAAAAAATAATCAGGATTTAATGAAGAATGTTGCATTTCAATCATTTAATCAACACTACAGTTCAATGAGTTGGTCTGTATCAAGTCTTCTTCATTGAAAAAGAGAGAAGTAGGGTGACTGGAGATGTAAAATTTCCAGAAACTTGGTGGGTTGGTAGAGAGCCTCGGACTGCACTTCCCAGAAACTCTGACCAGCACAGGTCGTGGTGAAGCCCTCTGGGAACTGCAGTCCAAGAATATTTGGGTTACCAAAGTTTCCAGAAATTCTACATCTCTAAGAGGGATCACATAAACTCTCCTAATTTATTTATTATTTATTTATTGTTATATTTATATCCCGCTTATCTTCTAGACAGAACTCTAAGCGGCGTACAATCAGGCGAACAAGCGCCGGGCAAAACAATAATAATCTTACAGTACAAAGACAGTTGATAATTAACAAGAAATATTAAACGAAACAATATAAAAGAAAACATATTAAAATATAAAACCCTAATGCATCCCAACGCGCCAACAAAGGCAAGATCGCTGAGCTTTAACTATAAGATGAACATTAGTAAACACCAATGATCACTAGAGACGGCGGGGGGGAAGGAAATTAAAGCTCGCCAAAGGCCTCTCGAAATAAGAATGTTTTTAAAGCTTTCTGAAAGGCCTGCAGGGACTCTGCAGAGCGCACTTCGCTGGGGATGGAATTCCACAAGGAAGGGGCAGCCACTGAGAAAGCCCGGTTCCGGGTGACCGTCTTCCGGGCTTCTCGTGGAGTGGCAACCCGCAGCGAGTACACTCGCAACTGCCAAACAGGTTGGGCCGAGGTGGATCGCTGGACGATATGCTCTGTCAGGTAGTCCGGTCCCAAGCCATGGAGGGTTTTATAAACATTTATAAATGCTCAATTTCATCCAGAACTTAGAAATCTACTTTCTGGGCTATGATTGTCAGAATCCTCCAACCAACAAGGATGCTTGTACTTAAAAATATACATTCTGATGCAGTAATTTCCATTCCTGTGGAAGAATTCAAGTATGTATGACATTCCACATAGCATAAGTGCAGTTCCCTGCTGATGAATAATGTGGTTTCAGGGCTGAAAAGAAGTGACATTTTCACTTAAATTTATTAAGCTGCTCAGGAATCTAGATTCCTCACAATTGAACCATGTGTGTGTTGCGTCATTACAGTCGTGACCGACTCTTCATGACCCCATGTACATGGAGTTTTCTTGGCAAGGAATACTGGAGTGGCTCGCCAGTTCTTGCTCTAAGCGCCTACAGCACCTGGTATTCCCTGGTGGTCTCCCATCCAAGTACTAACCAGGGCCGACCCTGCTTAGCTTCTGAAATCAGGTGAGATCGGAGGTGCTTGGGCCATCTAGGCAGCTAATTGAACCATACCAGGTTCTTTTCTGTTAGTAGAAGAGGGAATGATCCACAGCAAGGTTCCACGATTTGTTTTCAGATATTTTCATAATTAAATTGCCAAAAAGCAATGCAGTGTAAAACCATCTCATTATTGTTGCACTAAACCCTTCTAACACTGCGAAGAATCAGTGCTCTTGAGGGACAATAGAGCACAATGCTTCCTACCTAACGTAATGTTTGCATCCTTCTACTTTTGATGCTTCAAAAAAACCAATCCTCTCTGTTGGTAGTACTACACTACCGTTTAAAGTTGTGGCACTGATTGACTGAGGACTCAAAATTAGCTCTCCAAAAGTATGCTGCCTAAATGTAGACAGATTTATCATACGGAAAGGCATTTCGTGCTGTTTTTAAAAAGTAAACATGATGGAGAGCTCGGCAGAAATCGGTATGGTTGCACAAAGCCCTTCTCCTAAGGATTTTTATCTTGTATACCATACCATGTAAATTATAGCCCTTCTACCTCTCCCAATGAGAACACAAAGTTCAGCTTTCAAACTTGAAGGCATTTTGTTATTAAATGTGTACGCCTGGCCGGAGAGATCTCTCACTCGAATAGAATCCTCATTCTAGCAGAGAATAAAATTTTCAGAGTCAGCTGTCCAAAGCTGCTTCGTGGAGTACAGGAAGAAGAGATAGGCCCCAAAATTCAGATAACGAAGTGTCCAGAATTGTGATGCCTGACACAAGCCATTAAATTAAAACCTTTTCTGTCTTGTGTTTACTTCCTACCATTCGTAGCACTATACTCCAAAGTGAAATGGTCCCTCCCAACTACAGTGGCATGGGGGAGGGGGAGGGGAGGAAGAAGAGAAAATAATAAAATGCACATATATTTTGTTTTTGAAGTTGGCTTATGTTTGGTTTTGCTTTTCTTTTGAATTACACACCACTCCTAGTTTCAATGAGCACTCATACAGGAATGGCTAAATGTAGGCTTATGTCTGTATAAGAGCAAAGGAGTGAGAAGACAAAATGATTATTTATTTATTTATTTACTTATTTATTTATTTACTTATACAGACATACACTGCCTATCTGGCCTAAAAGGTCACTCCGGGCACTGTACAATGTTCAAAGCGCAACACAATATACATAATATAAGATAATCACAACTAATATAACAACAAAAACAATATTTGTAATTTACTAATTTATTAGAAGGCAGACGTTCGAAAATTTACAATGGTGAAATCATTCTCCTTTACCAACATTAAGAAGAGTACAAAATGGGGGTGTGGAGCACCAGTTGTTTAATTGCATGTTAAAAGGACAATTTCTGTTCAAGTTCTGTTCGCAACCTCAGATGTATGCAGTTTAAAAAGCAGCATGCGCAAGTCTGTCATTTCAAATAATTGTAAGTAAAGACATGGTTTTTATTCTTTCTCCTACAAAAGTCTCTGAGTGAATTATTGAGACTGTTAGTGCCAGTGAGAAAGGGGTGGGTTCTGGAGAACTTACAGGTATACCTCTCTCTGAATCTCTGCACTTCTGCAGTGTAGCAAAAAAAACCAAAAAAAAACCCCAGAAATTCAAAACATTGCAAAAATTTATACATCTTTAAATCCTTCTCAACTCATGCAAGATGTGTATATTTTATTCTTATATGCCTGTTCTAAAGTATGCAAAAGTCTTAAAGGAGCTGCCCACCCAGTTCCATGTCCTGATTTTCCAAACCCACAGCAGATTTGAGGTGTTTATTTTGAAAAGATGTCTTTTTCAGTCATGTGGTAGCAGGCCCAAAAAGGTGCTTTACCTGTCCTCTCATCCTTAGTGATAAAAAAAGTGCCCTTTAATGTCTATAGCAAAGAAGAGTTGTTGTTTAAAGGTGCCTCTGTAAGCCTTGGAGAAAAATACAGCCCCCAGCAGTGGTTCCAAAAAAAAGTGCTCAGATGAGTGAAGGGGGTGTGGTCACATCTTTCTGAATGAAAAGGCGACTAGCTGTTAGGACATCAAAAAAAGGAGCGCCCATAACCGTGGGAAAAAGTGCCCAAAAGCAAATGTGGGATGATGGCCAAAAGGACAGATAGTGATTTTAGAGGGCTGAACAACTGACAGTATAGAAGCAACTGTGGGAATAAACCAGACAATGCTAGGACTTTCTGAAATCAGTGGGACAAGTTAGGGAAGTAAACAATATTTATTATATTTATTTGTTTGTGTTATTTATATGCTGACTTTCTCCTGATAAGGGTATTCAAGGTGGCTCACATTATTAAAATATAATTAAAAGCATAATGTAGTACCACACCTGTACCTGCTGATTCACCATCTGTGGATTCAGTTATCTACCGTTGGCTATCAGCAGGCTATGGGGGTGGTGAGGTGCCGGGGGGGGGGTTAAAAACTGTGCTGTGCTGCCTGGGCAGCAGACCGGGCAGCACTTTTGCCCCCAGCACCCCGCCATCGCCGCTGGGCAGCAAAGAAGGTGGTGCTGGTGATGAGGAAAAGGGGTGACAGCAGTGGTGGGGTGGTGAGGGCAAAAGCAGGGGTGCCGCCTGGTGGTTGGCTGGAGAAGTTGGTCTACCTCCTCTCTGGGCTGTCCAGGCAAAGGAGGAGGAATGCTGACCCGGTGCTCTCAGCCCTGAGGTGCCTCCAAGCCATCCATCCAGATTGACCCACACAATTGCCCCTCCCACCACACTCCCTTGCTTGCTTGGCTGGCTGGCTGGCTGGCTGGCTGGCTGGCCGGTGACAAATCTCCATCTGTGCTGTGCTTTGCTGCCAGGGATGCCTCTCCTCAGATTTCAAAATGCGGAGGCAAATTGAGGAGGCAACAGCTATTCTGGATGCAGGAATCTGGCTACAAAGCAGCACAATTTCCTCTGAACAGAACCCTGCTATTTTGCTTCCTCTGCCCTCAAACTGTTGACCTGGGGAAGCAGGCGGCAGCAGGTCCAGTGCCACGTGGCAAAAATTACTGCCACTTGTGGTCGGGGGTTGATCTCTTTGCAAAAGACCCTCTGCCACCCCTTTGCTCTCGGAGAAACCCCCTCCCCCCATATTCAGATCATGGGGTCCCATTCATAGAATACAGGGGAAAACTTCTGTAAGTTAAATATTTTTTAAAAATAAAATATATGCTAATTAAAATACAGTTAAATCATCAAAAGCAAGTAAATCTGTGAAGATTCTCAATAATTAAAAGCAAGTAAACATTAAAAACTAACTTAGGCTGTGGTCACACCTGGGTTTCGATCCTGATCTTCTGAAGGTCCAGCTTTTCCTCTTCGTCCCATCACGTGATTTAAATGTGGGACAAGAGTTCTCACGTAAAAAGCTGGGATTTTTTAATTTTAAAGTGCAGTTCAGCCCCCTTGGCCAGCAGATGGCGCTAGTATTTGAAAAAAAAACGGACCACTTTGCTGGGGGAAATTAATGCTTGTAGGACCAGATAGAGCTTCCTGTTTCTCCAAAGGTGAAAATAAATAAAAAAAAAACACAGCCCATCGGCCCCAGGAATAGCCAAAAAAAGAAAGAAAAAGAAACCCGGATCATCAGTGTGGTCCCATGGCGTCTGCCTCCTTAAAAGCTGGATTTTCAAAGTGAGGCAAAAAATTCTCTACCTCGTAGGTGAGTCACAGAAACCTCGCTTAAGGGATCATTACCAGGTTTTCTTTTTTTCCTTTTTTTCCCAAAAAGCCCGGTGGCCGTGGGGGTGGCATTTTTGGACTTGGTTTATTTAGTAATTTAAACTGCTTTTAAAGGGACATGGGACCGAGCCCTAAGTAACTCTAAGATAACATTTAGGGTTTCAATCATGATTGTTAAAAGTCTGTCTGAAAAGATGGGTCTTTTGACGGAAGGATTAAAACAAGGAGGCCAGCCTGATCTCCTGAGGGAGAGTATTCTATAAGCTGGGGGCTGCCCCAGAGAAGGTTTTCTCCCTTGTCCCCATCAACCTGCTCTGACAATGGGTCCAATAGGAGGGCCTCCTCTGATTATCTTAAATGCCAAGAAAGCTCATATGGGGAAATACAAGCTATCCTCACTCAAGTATCCCTGTTTTGATTTCATGAGAGACCTTGACAAGGAATTTGAAAGGTCCGTTTAAAAGATCCAACCCACCCCCTTGCCTCCAGGAAGGAGAACCACCAAGGTCTCTATAATGTGAGGGAACTGTCCCTCAGCCTTTCTAGTGAGACACGAGGCACATTCCTAGGCCCATTTGATTTGTTTAAAAAGATCCACACACAGACCTCTGTTGTTTCTAATCCTTGAGACAACACGCAACAGAGCAGCACCCATTGTCATTTCTGAACACTTTGCACTAAAGCTTTTTCATTTAAGGATTACTTGCATGCTGCTTTTTCTAATAGTCACACAAGTAATCTTAGTTTTCATTGTCTTCTGCTGACAACAGCTTTGCAAAATAACCCTCCCTCTTTACAGGATGAGCAGAATAGTTCTGAGGCTCCACTTCCTCTTGCGTGAGCACAAGCCCACTGACTGTGAAGATTCTTTTAGTCATCCAGATGAGTTTATCTGGACGTTGAGTCATGCGAAACATTTCAGTCTCTCAAGAAAAGAAGTCCGAGTTGCCATGACTCAACTTCCAGACAAGCCCACTGAGGATTTTAATCCCTAGCCATTTCAGTGGGTCAAGACAGCATGACTAAATATGGATCCAAACACAAATCTTGGAAAATCCAGTTTTGCTACAAGCTTTGCAACTTTCTAGCCAATTAAAAAAAAAATCTAAGAGGAGTCACCATATCAGAATTGACAGCATGGTGATTCAAGACAACCCAGGTGTTGTTTTCCTTTTGTTACTTACTGTCCCCGAAAATGTTTACGTCAGGCACCATCAGAGCACATTTTAGTAGAATATTGCCAACAGTCATCACAAGCCATTAAGAAAATATCTTAATAGGTTAAATAGCTGAGAAACTCAGTACAAACCTATGAATAAGTTAATGTTTTGCCTGTCTAGCAACCTGTAAAGGAGAAGCTCTTCTTCTTTAAAGCCTCCCCCTCCCCTTGTTGGCCAGTGTTGTTAAGAAATATCCAGCATAGGAAATCTGGTGTCAGAACAGTAGGAAGAAGTGCAATGTGGAAGAGAATGGTTTCTACCCACCTCACTACATCCCCCCTCCAGAAAAGAGAAAAAAGTGTGCAGGCAGCAAAAAGGGCTGGAAAGACAGGGAATAAATGCTTGCTGTGACCACAAACAGAACATTGGACTTAGTGCATTGTTTAAAAACTTCAGGTGGAAAAGACCTTCTTGCAATTGAGATAATACTGAGAAGAAAGAAAACTATCACACTGACCTATGGCACAAACCTTTGGAGTCAACAGCATTAGAGAAGCTGATGCAGCCCTAATGATGGCAGTTTAGCCCTTCAAAGAGCTGCCACTGACAAACTGACAAAGTGCTGTCAGTACTAGTAACATCCAAAGAAAGCTTTGAAGAATTAAGGTGGTCCTGCCGGCAACCTTTCTGAGAAGGAAAAAAGTTTCATGAAACTTCTGAAACCACCACCCAACTCAAATTATGGGCGTTGATTCAGGATTCATTCATTGCTACTTCTTCCGAATACTGAATCTGTTGTTTCTGAAAAAAATTATGAGTTTCGACACAGATATTTTATACACATAAGCAAAACTGACTCTCTTGTTGAAAAAAAAAATAACTATTAAACATGTGTATAGGAACTCACGTAGGATGCAGGCTTGTATCTCAAAGTCAACAGTATAGTTTCTTGGGTCTTGAGCAGGCATCTCCAAACTTCGGCCCTCCTGATGTTTTGGACCACAACTCCCAGAATTCTAAGCTTAGAATTCGAATGGAAAAGGACTGTGGGAGCTGCAGTCCTAAACATCTGGAGGATGGAAGTTTGGACATGCCTGGTCCTTGAGGAAATAGAAGGGATTGTTTTAGCCATAATAGATTATGGGCAGCAATATGGATCTTACATATCTGCAGATACTTATGTTTATCTGATTGGTTAAGGGAATTACCAGAAGCTCCCTATTGATGGCGAATATGTTAATACCTGAGACCTCTATAAGTAGAGCTAGAGGTGTGTGAATGCTTGGAGGCACTAACTCTGGAAAGCCTGACAAGGGGGAGATGGTGGCAACCTTCATGTCAGCTGCTGCACTGGGGGTGGGGGTGGGGGAAGGATGGTGCAAAAAAATCCACCGGCGAAAGGCTCAGATGATGCTTGTTTCTGCCTTCAACTAAACATGGACCTGGGGCAAGTGAAGTTGCCACCTCTAATAGGAAATCAGTCAGTGCTAAAATGGATCTGGAAAGCAGGCCGAGGGTTGACTTTGCTGCCTGAAAGAAATTCTGTACTGTAATGTCGTGGGTTTCCCTGGAAATCGAATCAGGAACGTGAATCCGTTGGGATGTTAATAATTATGTTCATCTTGTACATGTGTGTGTGTGTGTGTGTGTGTGTGTGTGTGTGTGTGTGTGTGTGAATAAAGCCTTTGCCATAGGAACCACTTATATCTCCTATATCCCCTCCTATTTTTTCCCAACCAAATCAAAGCATGGGCGGGAGATGGAACTCTGGGAAAGTAGCACGTGTGTTTGATAATGTCATAGTGTTGAGCTTATCTACTTTTATCTACTTTTTATTACTTACCTACTTGTATTGCTTTTGTTGCCTTCCAAAAAACAAATTCATTAATAAAACCATTGAAGTCGATAATCAACCTCAAAAGAGTTTGAAGAGAAGTACCTTCTATCTATCTCTCAAGAAAAAGAAGTCTAGTGGCCATGACTCAACTTCCAGATAAACTCACCTGGATGACTGAGAATCTTCACAGACATACCTTCATGTCATTCCTATGATCAACGGGTGTGGGCAGGGATGTCAACTCTGATCATTGTATACAATGGTTCTGCTATACAGTATACTGAAGTAGATCAATCTTCTGCATTATGTTCTGTAAGCTGCAAACATTTCATTCAGAATTTTGAAAACAGATCTATTTGGACCTTCCCTAATTTTCACAGTCTCTTTTTTCCATTCCCTTTAGCCCAATGGGGTTCTATGGGCAAAGATATAGGGAGGAGAGGTAGGTAGGTAGGAGAGGTAGGTTGACAATTTTCCAAACGTGACTGCCCCATCTTTTCTCCTGCCATCAGCATACAACTGGAAAAATCAAAAAGTGACTCAGAATGCAGGTATTTATATGAACAGCATCTATGGCCAAACTTCCATACTTACAATCTTTCCGGGTTTTCAAAGAACAATCCCCCATGGTTTCTCAGGTGTTACCAGCACTTTTTAATCAGCGTTGCCCATTAGAGGGAGCTTATATTATTCGCTCTGCTTTATTACAGCTATTTTAGAGATGGGGTGGGGGAAAGTGGCGAGGAGTTAATGCTATACTGCAAGGCAGGGTTTGGCTGAAATCTGGCAGGTGGTGAAGTACATCCAGCAAATGCAGACAGTGAAGAAAAGAGCCCAAATGAAAAATAACGGCACCAACCGCCTAAAAGGGTGCTTAAAAACAAAGTTAAAGGAACATTTAATAACAGAGGGCTATGGGCTAAAGTGGAAAGAACAAGGCTGCAGTTATCACTCCTAATCAGCGGAACCAAGAGGGGCTGCAATCACCAGGAAATGGGACCTGGAATGAGAAAGGACAAAATGGAGCTGAAGGGGAGAGCGCAGCATTGCCGCTGCGAGGCAAGCGTGCATCCCTGTGTGAGCGCGCGCGAGTGTGTTTTGTTCATGGAAGTGGAAAATGTATCAAGCCTTTGGTTTATTGATCCTCACCACTGATGTGAACAAGAGGATCAGATGAGTGCGATGCTAAGTGTGATTTGCGACACTGAATAAGCAGTTGTCAATTTATCGGCTCCAGCCAGTTTATTTTTTTTTAAAAAAAGCTTCAAGCAAATAAGGTGGTGTCGTGGAAAAAAATGGCTGTGTGAAATATTTCTTTGAGCTGATGTTCTTTGCAGGACAAATTACCCCTGCTCTTCTACTTTCAAATGGCTTTTCCTTCTCACTTTCAGGGACTGTTTTTGCTGCACATGGTTCAAAACATTTTTGGGGTATATGGCAGGGACAGCTAGTGATCCTGGGCAGAAGTACACTCTTTTATACCATGGGGGTACCTATGCTGTATAGAACACGTGGGCAGTTTCTGTAGGATCTCGGCCACTGTTCCAGTTAGCCACAAATGTCCTCTAATTATGTTTGAATATTTTATAAGCCATGTCATTTTCTCAAGGAAAAAAAACAACAGGAAAAGATAGAAATATAATGGTTTCAAACAAAATAGAATTGCATCTGCTTAGATTACAGAATGTATTTCTTGGGACAAGGGGAGGATACCTATTAGAGCTGGCCAGAAATTGTTTTGTGCTGCTTCATACAAAGCTGACAGTGTGGCACCCTAGGTGGTGTATGTTCCCTCTGCCACCCTTGGCTGGCTGCCCCACTCACAGGCTTCAGTGCTGTGCCTGAATCATCCTCCATTACCAGCTTTCCAGTCTGAGCATGAGCCCAGACTTCACTTCCCCGCTTCCTCTAACAGCCGGCCTTGAGCTCACTAAAACAAAAGCAGGGTATGACAATAATAACTAATAAACAAACAAGTAGAATTCAATAACAAATTTAAGATGTTAATATTTTATTAATCCTTCTCTTAATATTGTCTTGTCAGTTGTTTAGCTAGACTGTCTCAGCAAACCCTTCCCACCATAGAAACAAAATGCAGGTCATTGTGATGTCATTCATTGCTTAGTAAACAAACAAACAAACAAACAAACAAACAAACAAACAAACAAAACCCAACACAAACTGTTTTATGTTAGGCTGAGCACAGTAAATTTCCTTGCTGCAATATGGGCAGCATGAAGGATTTTCAATTCCTTATGCGGTGGCCAAACAGCTTGAGTCCCCCCCCTCCAAGATAAGTGGGTAGTCAAAGCATAGCAACATTTCTACCTAAGGTAGAAACATTTCTTTGAGGTAGAAGGCTATTCTATGGCTTTTCTCATCACATTGTCAACCCCCTGCCCACCTTCAGTACCGAACAGCAACTGAGGCAGAAACTTACCAGGCTATCTAGAAGAGAGGGGCAGAGCCCCTCATGCAGTACCCCAAAGCATCTTGCCTCCTACCAGCAAAGAGGGTGTGAAATTACTCTATGGAGCAAGAAAACACTGCAACATTAAGATTTCAACCTATGCATGCAAAAAAGTGAAATAAAAATAATTTAGGCAGGCAGAAAGTATATCCTGCTGAGCGCTGTTTTGCATAAATGTGTAGAATTGGGATGGGGTTAGTTTTAGCCAAGCACTAAGAAAACAGCTGAAAAGAGTGAGAGTTTCCATTGATGTATCTGCTTGGGTCTTGAGATCTCTGTAGGAAGCTTTTCTCTCAGTCCTGCCACCATCACTGGCTTCCTTGACGAGAGACAAAAGAGGGTGTCTTCTGACACAGTGTTGAAATCTCTTCCAAGAGAAGCTTGGCTGCTATCTCCCTGCTCTTCTTCATTTGTCAGGCAAAGGCGGTTATTTCACGTACCTCTCGCCGCTCTTCATGGCTCTGCTGCGGCCCCGTAAGTCCGAACGCTGTTTCACGGACCAGCGAGGTGGCATCGTGGTCGCCCCGACCACGCCCCCTAAACTGTGCGCCAACTGGGGTGAGAGATTCCCTTCCTTGACCTATGGAATCTGCTCAATCCGCTTCTGTATCCGCATTGATGGTACGTGTGTTTCACCTGGATTCGATTCCTGATAGTTCTCCTGCCCCTTTCTGCCTTTTTTTCTTCGTTTTTCCATAGAAACGTCGATATATCGATATTTCGATCCGCCTAATGTGTCTTGCCACCCCTTCCTTCCTCAGATTTCCTCAAATTTGCTTCAGGACTGTTGCGTTTGGTACTATGTCCATCTGCCCCGGTTCCACCCAGTTCATACCCGCCAGATGGCACCCCAGCAAGTGCAAATTAGGTGTTTTCCCATCGTTCAGCCATACAATGGCGGTGTTTGGGTTTTACCATCTGTACTCTTACCTTGATTTTACGTGTCAAAAAAGATTGACGACACTTCCTTTTTCACCCTGTCCCCTTGGCTCTGCAGTCCAGTCCACAGTTTGGATGTTGCCTGTTAGAAGTATTGAGTCATGGTTTGGGGGTCCCCCCCCCGTTTGTACCTTTTAACGTGTCATTGTCCCGATTTCAATAAGCCTAATTACAGTGGACCCTTGTATAACATACAGCTTGTATAACATAAAATTTGTACAACATAAAAAATTCCGGAGATAGGGAAAATTTGCTTAACATAATTGTCTATGGGGCAAATCTGTACAACATAAAAATGGGATCACTCTGTTTTCAATGCATTCCTATGGGGATTTGTATAAAGGAAAATTTGCTTAACATAATTTCATTTGGAACGAATTAATTACTTTATACAAGGTACCACTGTACTTTTTTTTTTCAGAGCAGTGGTTGAGGAAAGGTCTTTTAGTGCTGGGTGTTGTACACATGCCCCTCTCCTATTCTGTTTTTAAATAACCTTTTAAATTGTTCTACTGTAGTCTCTGAAGTTGTCTTGGTTGTATAATCACAAACTGTGTTTTAATTTTGCAATTAACTAATTTTTAATAGGATGCAAGTAGGTTTTGCAGGACAAAAATTAATACATAAATACATTCTACCCTAACAGTCTGAGCATTTTCTTCTGTTTGTTCTTATGTCAGCTCCCAAATTGTTTGGTATCTTTTTGCCATAGCACCAAGCAGGAGTTGAGAGGCAAGTTTCCTTCCAACTTAACACTACCCATCTGTCAAATGTGTTTGAAAGCATCACAGAAAGATGTGATGATAAGCTTTTGTTATGTTAATGTGTAATGTTTCTGGATTTCTTAATGGTAGCTGTGTTTTTTAGGGCTCAGAATATACATCTATTGTGAGCCCCATGCATTGGGCATGATAAATGCAAATAGATAAAGAAGTATGTCTGTTTGTTTGTTTGGTTGGTTTGTTACATTGTTCTGCCCAATGAGTTCTGCACTGCAATTATTACAGATGATTATAATAATAAACCATGGAGCAAATGAAATGGCATTAAGCAACAAGTGTATACATGGAATCGATGCACAGTATATATTCATAATATGCTATATAAATTAATACAGTACCTAATGATTCGTGATTATTATTTGAGAGGTCCTACTGTTACAGACTTATTTGTCATTACTTGTAATAACATGGTAATGAATAAATTTGAATTAATGCATGTGCCCTGTAGACGTCCACTGAAGTTCTACATTAATTAATGTACCATTAAAATAATGTGTCACCCAATTAATATCGAGTGGAGGTGATATGGCCAGTGTCCTATCATTAGAATTTCACTTGTAATTGATTACATTACACTTATTTAATGAAAGTCATTTGCAAGCTGAAGCATCCATTTCATCAGCCTGCACAGGAACACCAGCAGTAAATACGAGCTATTGGAACTTTGAGAAGGATACATTTGAGCTACTAATAATGGATAACTCTTTTGGTGACCCCTGCATGGGAGAAAGGTGGGATATACTTCTCCTTATACCCATTTTGTAGATTTTGGCATTAATTCTCCTAAGGGTAGTTCAGAGTCTATTCTAATAACTAGGCATGGGCACGACCAGAAAAAATGACGTTTTGAGTTTTCGTTTGTCGGAATGGGTCCGTTTCGGGTCGTTTCCGTTTGTCATGAAATTTTTCAAAAATTTGTCGTTTCATTTGTCGTTTGACATTTCCACCACGATTTAGCACGATTTGACTTCCCAGAGTATAGGGGCATCCCGCAATCAGGGCCGGCGCTAGGTGTTTTTGCACCCTAGGCGGTGGGGGTGGGGGGTGGCAGGGGGGAGGTGCAGGGGGGCGGCGGTGGCAGGGGGCCATGGGCGGACGGCAACAGCGGCAGGGGGAGGTGCAGGCGGGAGAGCGGGTGGGCGGTGGCGCAGGCCGCAGACGGGTGGCGGCGTGGGCGGGCGGGCTAGTGGGCAGTTAGGATATCACTTAGGATAGAGGTTCTGTTCTTGGCTTGCACCCCAAATGTGTGTGTGCAAGCAAATTGAAGTTGAGAAAATAGAAAATAAATGGTAGTATATAATATATTTTTAAAATAAATCCACACCTCCCCCTTTATCCAATATCAGAAAAAAATCCTCACAAACTTCCAGAGATGAAATAAAGAATAAACTGCTATTCCCTTCAGCAGACAAAGCTGCAGGGAATCAAAGAAATTATTTTCTAAATTCAATTCCCTCCCTGCCTGCCTAACTTAAATCCTAAAGCCTCCAGCCTCCCTCCTCAATCTCGATCGGATCACACCAGTACCAGCAGCCAGCCCTCCTCCCTCAACCACATCCATACACCCGACTGCGATTTCTGGAAGGGGCCTCGGCTTTTTATACCCTCTGAGACATCCAGAAGTGTCAGTCAAAAACCTGGCGATGCCATTGGTGGAATGGTTCAAAAAATTTGCATGGTCCCATCCCATGCCCAGCCCAAATGGGCAGGTCTAAAAAAAATAAAAAAAAATAAAATAAAATAAAATAAAATAAATACGACGTTTTATTGCTATTAAAAAACCCACTGCTGCTACTATTAAAATTCAGGCATTTAAAATAAATAAATTTCACACGTTTCTGTGGTGATTTGGTGTGTTTTTTGACCACAATTTCAAAAGAAAAATTGTGGTCACCATTTTGGATCCCCCCCACCGCATGGCATGGCGAGATGACGAGGATGACCCCCCCCCAGCCTGGTGCAAGCAGCCCAGGACAGGAGAAGAGGGGGGAAAGGCTGGGGACCCCCTAGAAACCACCGCTCTGGTAGGTGGCAAAGCCTCAGGTAGGCATATTTTCGCCTGCTTTTTTGGCCGGGAGTGGGGTTTTTTTTAAAAAAAAAACTTTTAAAACCTTTTTCTGTGCTTTGCATTGCGCAATCGCCGCGATGCCACAAATGAAAATGAAGAACCCGACCAAAGTTTTCTTTTTTTGGTTCAAGTTCGAGTTCTGACAGCTTAATTATCGTTACCATTTCCGTTACATAACGGAAACGAAAAACGGAAACGGAAACGGAAATTTCGACGAGTCGTGCCCATGTCTACTAATAACAGTGGAAACGTCTCTGCTCCAGTGACACAAAACATCAAGACAAAGGGAGTAAGCGCCGAGGCAAGCTAAGTACGTGTGCAGTTTAGCATCTGGAAAAGAATGTGGAGCAGGTAGCCTTTCTCCACATTGAGCTAATGGGTCACTGAGTTTTTCAGGCAAATCAACCCACAACTGAAAATAATCATAAACAGTGGTTACTGCAGAAAGTCAACATAAGACATAAGATATTTCTTCCAGACCTTCAACCATCCTGGTCACCCTCCTCTGTACCCGCTCGAGGTTGTCAACATCCTTTTTAAATTGAGGTGCACAGAACTAGACACAGTACTCCAGGTGGGGTCTGACCAGAGCAGAATAGAGTGGTACTACTTCCCTTGATCTAGACACTTTTGCTTCTGTTGATGCAACCAAGAATCACATTGACTTTCCTGGCCACCAGGTCACACTGCTGACTCATCTTAAATTTGTGGTCCACCAAGATTCCCAGATCCCTTTCACATGTATTATTTTCCAGCCAGGTATCTCCCATCCCATATCTGTTCAATTCATTCTTTTTACCTAGATGCACCACCCTACTTTTCTCTCTGTTGAAACACATTCTGTTTATTGGTACCAGCAGTATTTAGGAAAATTTAGTAGATTCCTCCTATGTCTGATGTTGAATTTTGGGGTCTAAAGCCTTGGATGAGGTGGCTGAAAGAATCACAGAAAGGACTTTGTCTTGACCTAAATGTTGTTGTAAGCCTTTGCCCATCGATACACACTTGTCAGTCTGTTTCTATTACCTCTCATTTCATCGACCTTCAGACAGCTGTTCAGCCAGATTGCTTGCCTTTTACACATTATTTGCATTTGGTACAATGTGTGTGCCTTTGCATCCTAATCATTCTTGTCAGCTTCCCATTGTCCACTGTGGGTGACTTTGCCCTGAAAAGGGCCATATGGAGATCTTGTGTGGGAGTCCATAGGTAAAGACCTACAAGGTTGTTACAGAATAACCGTGGGGTTTATTAGGGACATAAAATGGAATGACATCAAAACCTGTCACTGAATTGTGCTTTTTAATAATTTTCTTTGATCAAGACTGGGAAGATTTTGAGAAAATAGTATTTCCTTTCATTGGGATTGCTACCTATTCCTTTCCTATTGGTGTAAAGAAAAAAAGCCTAGTTTTCATGATGACATCTCCTTTTCCTTTTTTTCTCATGCTATCACTGCATGGAAGTACTAGTGTTTTGTATGCTATAATTGTAGGAAGGTTGGTACTGTATATAATGTCAAGGCCAGGGATGTTGGCCAGTCATTGGCTGAAAGTCGGAGTCTTTGGTACCAAGCCCCATGTTCAAGTTGCGATTAAAAACAAGGTTTTTTTTCTCCAGAAAAAGAAGGAGGTGCGGGTTAGTTTCAAGTTGAAAGTCAAGTTCGAGTCATTGAAAAAAACCCCAAACCTAAGCTGAGTCCAAGTCGAGTCACAGTGCAATTTTATATCCAACTTGACTGCTAGTCCAATGACGTGAGTCTCGCTCTCTGGTTAAAGCTCAAGAGCGTACTTTGGTGTGTAGTGTATAGTGTACTGGTTATTTTAAGAGTGAGGCACACAGCAGCTGAAGACAGGTGGACCTTGTAATGAGGTAACGCCTAGTGGGGTTAACTGGGGGGGGTGGAGTTATGGGTATTTATGGAATGTGTGTGTTGTGTTATGTATGTCGTTTGTGGAATAAAGAAGTCTACCAAAGCATGCTGTTATGTCTGAACTCACTACATAATAGTATGTCCCTCCAATTTCTAGAAAAAATATTAATAGGATCGGTGCTTGGACATATTGTAATGTGTGGATGCAACCTCGGTTAGAGAAACATAATGCACAGATACTGTACAAACTGTATATGCATTATAAATACAGTGGTACCTTGTATAAAGGAATTAATTCATTCCAAATGAAATTATGTTAAGCAAATTTTCCTTTATACAAATTTCCCATAGGAATGCATTGAAAACAGAGTAATCCCTAATCGCGACCATTTTTATGTTGTACAGATTTGCCCCATAGGCAATTATGTTAAGCAAATTTTCCCTATATCCGGAATTTTTTATGTTGTACAGATTTTACGTTATACAAACCATTTGTTATATGAGGGTCCACTGTATTGCCACATGGCATTTATGAATATAGAGGCATTCTGTGGATTCAGAGACATACTGAATTGTAATTACAAGTGAATTAAGATTCCATCAAATAGCAGAAAAATTAACGGTTCTTATCTATTATCAGTTTATATTGGTGCATTGACAACTCAAGAAGAAAACAATCAACACC
>JAHTLZ010003518.1:18378511-18391721 GCA_023846285.1 Phrynocephalus versicolor
TATTATATTATATTATATTATATTATATTATATTATATTATATTATACCAAGACTTCCACAAAAGTTGTTAATATTGTGGTTGTATTTTGAAGGCCCATTTTAAAATAGTTAGACATACATGATTCACTTTTTACTGAAAAACTTCAAACTCTAAACTGGAGGTGTGCCCTTAACCATAGGCAGCTAGATCCATGTGCATCCCAATTAGAATTTGGTTGTTATAATATCAGCTGCAAAAAAGCATCACATTTTGCCTCCCCTAAAACTCTTAGGTGAGCATCAGTATGCACAATCACAAGTGTTAATTATTTTACAGAGAGCAAAGATCATTTATTTTGTGAGCGCACACATTAAGGTGAAGGGCTGTTCCATTTGTATCATATCCTGTCTTGTAATTGGCTTTTCCACTTTTAAATCTTGGACAAGGGGCAGTCCCAACAACAGGACAACATCTGAAGAGGTCTTGATTCCTAAGTGGCATCCCCCACTGCGACAATCAGCTTTCTTCCCCTTTCTTCCTCCTGAAGCACAGCACCAACCAGTATGGTAATGAGATGTAGAAAGCAAAGCAAAATGTTCTGCTTATATACCACCCCAAAGTGCTTAAAGCACTCTTTGGATGGTTTACAATTTAATTATGCAGGCTACACATTGCCCCCATCCCACAATGTGAGCTGGGTACTCATTTTACTGACCTTAGAAGGACAGAAGGCTGAATCAATCATGAGCTGAGAGCACAGTTGCAGCTGCAGTACAGGCATTTAACTACTGTGTCAAGAGGTTCCTATCTAGAAGTCTAAGATAAGAAAAGGGAAATAAACGTTTCTCTTAATTGATTAAGAAAAACCCAGGCCTCTGATTCAAATTCAGAAGTTTATTGTAATAACATAGGTGGAAGTGACTTTGGAAAAAGTAATATACAAAAAGCATGATGCTTATTATCACCCCACAGTGCTTAAAGTAGTCTCTGGGTAGATTACAGTTTAATTGTGCAGACTACACAATGTGCCACCCTGCCCCCAGCAAGCTGGGTATTCACTTTACTGACCTCAGAAGGATGGAAGTCTGAGTGAACCTTGAGCTGGCTATCTGGGATTGAACCTCAGGTCATAGGCATATTTTTTTTCTGCAGTACATGAATTTAACCACTGTGCCGCGAGGCTCCTTAAACAGGATAGGAACTGATGAAATTGTAAAATAGTGTATAGTACTTCACTGGTTATGAGGAGAATACCCTAAAGTGTTTTAAGGTCTCGAAATCACAGGATTCTTCAAGGTTCCCTTTGCTGCTCTCCAACCCTATTTTTGACCATGGCCCTGTTGGTTCATGGCACCTTAGTCTGTGGTTAGGGGAATAAGTGGATAAGGAGGATGGATCCAGGAGAAGATTGACCTTGTATCGCTGTTCAGAAATGGGGAAAGCGATATTCCTACAGAACCTGAATAAAAATAGCACATTTCAAGCTTTTTTTCTCATTACTTTTTTCTCCCTAAAGTCAACTGCAAAAGTGAAATCTTTCAGGTGGGAGAAAATCAGCTGAACTTTATCCTGAAATTCAGCCCAGAAATCAGAATAATTTTGTCTGCAAGATACCCTCTCATCTGCTGGTGTGACAAAACAAGGACAAAAAAAGAAAAAGAAATAACCCTTATGACATCTGGGACCTCAGTTCCTTAGTCTGAACTATCTGGGGACTAGAGAACAATTTTTCTTCAAAGCCTGACATTAGAGCCTTTGTGTAAAACACAATGGCAGTGAAATCCAACTCTTCATTTTTCCTGCCAGGCTGATAATCACTGGTGACCAGAGCAGATTTGCATGTTTTAAAAGATTGATTGGGGGACACTTAAAAAGAAGATGATGTATATTAATCAAGAGTGGCTTCATCCTTCTTCTGAATATTATTATTATTACTATGGACAATGCACCCAAGACCTTGTCTGTGTTGTACAGCATTCATGCAGCCTTCCCTCCATTGTAATAGTTAATTTATAGTGGTTTGACTTAACTCTCTGATAGAATAAAGCATAAAATGTAATTAAGCTCTTTTCAGAGGCTAAGTGGAGTTAGTATGTTTTATTAGAAAATAGCTGGCTTAAAATAATGTTTGTGAGTGGTACTGATATAAGAAGGCAGAAGGTTATAGATTTGCAAATTACGACACCGGAGGCAAGAATGAAAGATAAAGAGAATATGGCAAATCATTGATCTAGTCCTGTTTTCTTTTACTTTCTTTTTGTTTCTTTTAAAATTAGGTGCTCTAACATACAACACACAGTATCTAGCAGGAAAAACATTTAAATAACTAGGCATAAAAGTATATAATTACGAACTAACTGAGCAATGGCATACAAAAAGGCAAAGGAATGGGGGGAAATTAAGAGTGAAAAGAAGAAAAAGCATCACTCAATGAAGACAATTTATGCAAACAGGAACAATTTATGAAGGCTAAAGATATTGATTTTCTTTTTTAAAAAAAACTCTTGTATGAAGATAATGTGTTGAGGCTTAGTGGGTTTTCCAAGCACTTTTAGATTATCTACAGGTCTGGTGTCACCAACAACATCCCTGCTTTTGGACCTGCCCTGAACTCTTTCAGCCCAAATAGTGGAGCCAGATACTGAATAGTATTATTGGTACTATATTTTCAATGGCTTTTATCAACTGAGGGTATTATACAAAGGGTCCATTCATACTCCAGTGCCATTTCCTTAAGCCATGTGGAATAGATTACTTGTTCCTGGTAGCTTTCAAGATGATTCAGGCCATGGCATGGGACTGAGACAGCCCTGGTCTCAGTTGCAAGATGACCTCTTGAGGTGGGCTGACGGGTTGCTCTACCTATTGGTCCTTCTCGATTGGTCAGCGGCCTTTGATACTGTCAATCTCAAGGATAGATTACTATCACACTCTCTACATGAGGCTCCCCTTGACCCTTGTTCGGCAACTGCAGTGGGTGCAGAATGCAGCAGGTTTGACCGCATCACCCCTATCTTGGCTTGCCTCCTTTGGCTACCCGTTGCCTCACAAATAAGGTTCAAGGTATTGGTTTTGGTTTATAAGACCCTCAATGGCCTGCGACCTAGCTATCTGGCAGAGCTGACCTCGCCCGCCTGACCAGAGCCTTCCTCTCCTTAAGGGTTTCTATCTGGTGTTGAGCCTTTTCAGTGGCTGCTCCAGCACTTTGGAATAAACTGCTGTTGGAGATTAGGCTGGCTGAGTCTTTTTCTGCCGGCCTTCAGGAGAGCTTTGAAGATCTGGCGCTTTAGGGAAAGCTTTGGTGATCGCTGAGTGCACCATGGTATATTTGTCTGGTCGTTTGTATTGTTTGTCCCAGCTCTTCCTTCCCATACTTGTTTGTTGTATGGCTGTTTGTTGTTTTGTTTTTTATCTTCCTATTTGATTTTTTGCTAGGGTTGTTTTCTTGGGCAAGTTGTTTATTTGGCAATTTGTTGTACACCACCCAGAGTTCCCGAGGGAAAGTCGGGCAGTCAACAAGTAAAAAAATTAATTACTTAATTAACTAATGTATGTATGTATGTATGTATGTATGTATGTATGTATGTATGTATGTATGTATGTATGTATGTATGTCAGAAAAACAAGAATGATGTGGCCTCTTTTCAGCATACTTTGTACTCACACCCTGCACCCTATAACATAGCTATCCTCATTATTCTTTTTTTCTTGGGAAGCATACAAATTAAGGAAAGAAAGTTCAAAATTGGTAGAAAGAGGGGGCAGGCAATTTACTTCTGCCTTTCTGATTTGCCAAGGTAACACAAGCTAGAATCCCTGTCCTTCTTTCCTATGGTTACCCTCTTGGTCAAAATGGGTAGATGTGGAATATTGTTTGATTACCTTGAAAGGACAAGGATGGAATTCCTGTTCCGCTGCACTGACAGCTATGGAATTGTCTTCATATAAATCCTGCAAGGCTCAGAAGGTATCCCAGCATTCCTAAAGCAGATCTCTCTCTCTCTCTCTCTCTCTCTCTCTCTCTCTCTCTCTCTCTCTCTCTCTCTCTGTGTGTGTGTGTGTGTGTGTGTGTGTGTGTGTGTGTGTGTGTGTGTGTGTGTGTGTGTCTGTGTCTGTGTCTGTGTCTGTGTCTGTGTCTGTCTGTGTGGTGTACTGTTGATACATGCAGAATGAGTCCAGTCCAGTTTACACTTGGAACTGAAGCTGTGACTTATGTTATTTTAATGAAGTTTCAGCTTCACTCTTATTCAAGCTAAATATCCATTTTGTAAATTCATAACTAAGCAAATGGAAAAGTCAATGAACAAACAGGCTAACTTCCTTAGAATACTGCCAGACCGCGCCATTTTAGTTGCCTTGGTATTATCATAATAGCACTCTGAAACATAAGATTTCTTGCTTTCAGGTATGGAAATATTTCTGGTACCTCACTACTGGATTTTAAACATTACCGAATTTTCCTCCATCCCACACCCCCAGAGTCATTCTAGAAGGGAACCTTGCTTTGCTTGCTTCATATACTTTTAATTGTTCTTGTTTTTAGAACACACCCATGGGAACTCCAATTTTCATAGTGAATGCCACAGATCCAGATCAGGGTGCCGGTGGAAGTGTGCTTTATTCCTTCCAACCTCCATCCAACTTCTTTGCCATTGACAGTGGGCGTGGCATTGTGTCAGTCATCCGGGAACTGGATTATGAAGTCACACAGGCCTATCAGCTTCAGGTTAATGCAACCGTAAGTATATCTTTCTGTTTCTCATGCCCTTCCCAAATCTGCCCCCTACATTGTTGTATGGCCTCCTCACTGTAGATCAACAATCAGAAAGAGCAACAGCATACGGAAAGCTGTTCTAGAGAACTTTAAGAATCTGTAACAAAAAACAGAATTTAGCATTAATGGTCAACCATGGACCAATTCCTCTTGTGGATTTACCATTGCATAGGAGAAATTTATAAACTTGTGAATTGTCACCAATTAATGAGTTGCTGTTTGAATTCATAGTCATGTACCAGTGATGTAACTTGTCATATGACTAGGAATTCAAGAAGCAACTGGCTAACTAGCTGCATTTCAGCACCACTGTTTATGCAATTTCAACTCCTAATTCCATTTTCTTAACTAGATTTCCTATAGATTTCACATAATTCTATTTTAGGCTATGTGTTCTGCACATAGCTTCCCCCCCCTCCACCGCCCTACTGAAGCTAGAAAAGAGAACATTTCATTTAAATAACTATCCATGAGTGCCAAAGCTGCTGCTACAGCAGGAATGATTATCATGGTGATGATGATAATGGTAGTGATAATAGTAATAAATACAAAATTTGGAAACCAACGGGTATGCTAAATGATAAAAGCAGAATAGAAATTGCCTGGAAGCTTTTCATTTCATTTTCTTGACTTAAGTAGCAGCTAGGTAGGACCTGGAAAAAAAATCACAGCTTAATTCAAGCTAATTCAATTTGCAACTTCCTCAAAATTTGGACCTAGCATTGACATAGGGAGCACGTGAGATGCCAAGTCACAAAGCTTGGAAAGTTAAGAAGGATAAATCTCATGAAATGCTGGGGCCGTCCATAGGCTTTAGCAGTGAGCAAGTGTAGAATGGTGCTCTCAGAGAGTTGTTGAGTAAGAAGTAGTCCATTCCCTGAGGTTTCAGAGTTAAACCTGCAACCGTACAGAAAGCCTCTCTGGTTTCACAGAAAGGAGGCAGGCAAAGATTGGAAGAGTACCAACACTGTATCTGGGTGAGCCAGCAATGAGAACAAGGCACTCTGGTATGTCTCTTGCTACAAACTGCATCATGTTCACTTTCTCTCACCCTGAGATTTATCTGCCTGCCTTCTTGGAGACCCAAGGCGGCATGAAAATTGCTTGAGAGTTTTAAAAGCACCCTAGAAACTTGGCCACCCTTCTGCTCCGGGGTCCAGAGCATCATACCATCACTGCTCATTTTTGGATGCCGTTAGAATACTGTCTGAACAGGAAATATGCAAAGTGCCTTTAGTTTCCCACTACTAGCTAAACCATAATCAGCCTATGCAAATTTCATAAAGAGGTCAAGATATTAGCGTGAAGAGGATGCCTTCTACAAGAGATTGAAACAATTGTATTAACTCACTAGCATCTCCATTCAATAGATGGTGCTGTTTCAAAGTATGTCATTTATTTGTTTAGAGTGCATGGTTAAGATCACATACTGAATATACATGAAACAGTGTGTGCACATTAGTAGTGATGAGACCCTCTAGAACTGTTAGAAACCACCTTGCATTCAAGTAATGGAAGAAGTGACTCTCTGCTTGTATGACTATTTAAAGGAAAGGTGAGTGGTGTCATACTGTCAGTGACTATCTTTTCTACAGACTGTGATGCTGCCATGCTCTAACACAAGTCAGTATTTACTCAGAACAGGTTCAAGGCTATGGTTGTGCCAATGGGGAACTTGACCTGACAATTATTTTAGCACAGCTTCGTCTTTTCAGATGTCACTATAGCCCAACTCTGATAGCAGCAGAACAGGAACAGAAGCCTGGCCGAAGTTTAAAAGGTTGTCTTCCAGTCAAACTGGAGAATAGTCATTTAGATTAACAAATATCCATATATGTTAGGGTTTTTTTATTATGTTTTATTCTAGTTCTTGATCTTTTGTTTGGAGAAAGGCAGCAGAATTATTCGCAGGACCGATTGAGCTAAGTTTGTTTGTTTGTTTGTTTGTTTGTTTGTTTATATTTACCCCACCTTTCTCCTTGGAAAAGGACCCAAGATGGCTTGAGATGATGTGATTGAAGTTTATAAAATCATACACGGTATGGACAAAGTAGATAAGGAAAAACTGTATTCCCTATCGCACAACAGTAGAACTAGATGGCACTCCATGAAACTTTTGGGTGCTAGATCGAAAGTACTTTTTCACCCAGAAAAATCACTGGTCTATGGAACTCCCTACCAGATGAAGAAGTGACAGTTTTAAAGCCTTGACAGCTTTAAGAAAGGATAGGACAAGTTCATAGAGAACAAGGGTATCAATGGCTATCATTTTGGATGCCTAAGGCCAACCTCCGAGTTGGAGAGATAAGCAGGCTATCTCTCAATACCATTTGCAGGGAATCTTAAGAAGGTGAAGATATCTTCTTGGGAATACCCTAAAACAAATGGTGAGCCACTGTGTGAGACAAAATGCTGGACTGGATGGGCTGTGGTCTGTTCCAGCAAGGCTGTTCTTATGTTCTTATGTTCATATAAAGTCCAAGACAATTAAGACAGTCCAGTGTTTGTTGTTTGTTTTCTAATTAATTTTGTTTCAATATTTTCTCTCTCCTTTCTGTTACTTTTTCAGGACCAGGATAAAACCAAGCCCCTCTCCACTCTGGCTAATCTTGCAATCACCATTACAGATGTACAGGATATGGACCCGATCTTTATTAACCTGCCCTACAGCACAAACATCTATGAGAACTCTCCTCCCGTAAGATCTTTTCATATATAATCGCTTTAAAGGAGCAAAGAACCTTGCAGGAGGGCGGGGGGGGAGGGGACAATATAGGAGATATATCTTGGAAAATGTTCTCTCATGAACGATGTATGAATGATGCAACTGTAGGGCAGCCAAAGCCCTCTTCAGGCATTGAACTTGAAAGTATGATGAAAGAAGATGAAACTCCGTGTCTCCTGCACACCTGAAAAGTTCACTCAGAACTTTGTCTGAAGAACAGGAAACTCTGAGATGGACTTTGTATGAATGTTTGGCTGAATGGACAAGCCGAGCTGTTATGATCAGGGACCCTGCCTTATCATAATGGGGGAGCCCTGCAAAGCATGTTCCAGTTGAATCCTCTCCAGACCCTTGTGTTTCTCTGAGAGATTTCCAAGTTGGATGGAAATCTGGGGAGTGCAGCCTTCATGGGTGCTGTATCCCGTCCATTCCTTTAGCCCTCTGTACAGTTTCAGATGTAGTGCCTGACTAGCACTCCAATGCAGACATGCACATGAATGAATGAATGAATCTTTATTTACGTTTTTTAACCAAATCAAGAAATACCAAAATATCAATTTGCCAGAATAAAAATTTGCCAGGATAAAAGATTTTAAAAACATTGTAAAATTTTTGATAAAAGCTGCAAAGTACAAACAGGACTGTTATATAAATAGTCAATATCAAAAAGATAGATAAAATAATATATTGAGAGTCAAGTCAACATCAAACCCCTAAGTGGAGACCACACTCTATATGATCATCAGGAGCTAGGATTACTGGCAATCATGAGCCCACGTACAACTACTGCAGCGGTACAAAATTTGGCGACACAATTTGAGATCTGCTGGGACCTGTCAGAAAGAAGTAACTTCACATAGAATTTGGCAGGTCGCCCAGGAAATTTATTAATAACAGGTTGAATACGTTCCTTACGTAGGTCACGATAAAAAGAACAATAAAGAAGGACATGAGTGACCGTTTCTACCTGATTCATTTCACATGGGCACAAGCAATTTAGGAGGGGAATATTCTGAAATTTCCCATCCAAAAGCTTGGATGGGTGATAGATGAAATATGCCACACTGAAGCTGCCTTTGTTGCTTTATCCGAGAGAGAGTCCAACTCTTGCCAACAAAAGAATTTCTTTACCCCCTTAATGAAAGGTATGGGAGATGTTTAAACAGTAAAGTACTTGATCAGAGCTCAAAAAGACCGGGAGAGTGGGAAGTCAGTGATTAATACAAATGACAGTAGGAACTGCATGGAGATCATCCCAGCCTATATTAAAGCTTTTCTTCAGATAAAATGGCATCAGCGATGGAGAAGGGTGGGAGCACGGGGAAATCCTGCTTAGTAGATTAATAACAAGTGAAAAGAAGAATGATGTGGTATTACAGAAATGGAAATCCCCTCTACCATCTAAGATTATAGACTGGATCACCTTCATGGAGTGACCTTGCACCCACAAAAGAAATATTTGTCAAATTTAAATGACAATATAACAGTGTCTGGAACTAAATGGCCCTTTTCTATTGACACTTGAAGTAACATACATAACATAACAATTAGTGTCAGATGGCAGACTAGTCCCAGTGGACACACAAAGGGGGCATGTGGCAGGACAGGGGAGGGGAGAGGAGGAGATACCATAACACGGATTATGTCTTGGATGAAATATGGCATTAGCACTCCATGCATATCCTAACAACTTTCCAATTTGTTTACAGCAGTTGCAATGTCTCTTCTCAATTAATTTATCTGAGAAGTTGAATTCTGACCTAGCACATGGCCTTCTTTCTCTTTAGCCTGTGCAGCTTTTGCACTGATTGATTTCTACATCATATTCTGTGTTGTCATTTGGGGTGTGTTATACAGGTAGATTTTCAGAGAAAGTCTTCTGTGTGACTGATAGCTTGGGAATGAACAATGACATGTATTTTTCCTCTAGGGAACTGCCTGGGAAGTCAATAGAAATCATGCAGGGACATAAAATTGTTGGTGCATGCTGACATTTGCTTCTGTTGTTCTCAGCTTGCCCGGGGGGGGGGGGGGCTTGTCAAAACATCAGTTATAAATTATTATTCTTATCCATCTTCCCTTGCAGTATGCTCTGGATGCTGTCATAATTCCAAGGGCTTTGATTGGATCTCTGGACAGGGCATTTTGGGGCTTAATTGATTCAGTGTTTCGGAGAATGGTGGACAGATGTATAACAATTCTAGAAATACTAATGAATGATATTCATGTGAATCCTGAGGCTTATTTGCCTCCTTATTTGAATAGGCAGCTAGAAATTTTAATGATGTATTGTTTGAAGTAGTTTGTTGTAAATTTTGTTCCACCCTAAGATGTACACCTGAGTTATCTGACTGTATTGAGAGAAAATATTGATGAAACATGACAAAGAATTATTTAAAGCACTGCTGTGCTATTAACATTTCTGTTAGGGATGTAAAGGGGAAAACTTTTGTATTTCATTCATTTTGGGTTCTTTTAGGTGGTGCCAAAAAGGTTTTTTTTTGGGGGGGGGGGTCTTTGCCAGTCTTTTCATTAAATATGAAAGGGACCATCTCTCTTTGATTTCCCCCTCTCCATTTGTGTTCTCTTAGCTAAAAGAATAAAAGGCAGACACCGCTCTGCTCCTAGTTCCTCCTCCTTGGCTCTCAGGTCTCAAACATTTTTGCTTTGCAGCTTTCCAGAGAAAGCAAGGACTCTCTTTGTGTGTCTATAATTCTTATTACATGCCATAAGTCACTTCTGACTTACGGTGACCCTAACTGGCTTTTTTCATGCCTCAGTCTGGAATATCTTATAAATGGGGCACATTTCTACTTTTGTGTCCCAGTTGATCATTGAGGCTACGAAATAAAACAGGCTGAACTGTGCTTTCACCATTGTAACGCTAATTACACTGGTGAGTGGTGACAATCAGGCCTGTAATAAGACTTCCTGGGGTAGGAACTGGCAAGCCACCCCAGTATCCCTGCCAAGAACATTCCATGGACAGAGACAAAAGGCTAAAAGATATGACGCTGGAAGATGAGCCCCTCAGGTCGGAAGGCGTCCAACATGCTACTGAGTAGAGATGGGCATGAAACGAACTTTTTTCGTTTCTGTTATTTGTTATTCGTTCAGTTATGTAATGAAACAAATAACGAAAATAGTGATGAAAATGGAACAAAATGAACAGAACCACGAAAATTGGGTTCGTTACGTTACGTTTTCGTTAATGGTGACACGCAATGAAATGAGCTGTTTTAAATGTTAAAAAACGCCCTGGACATCCATAAACATGCAGCAATAATTATTTATACTGTCTGATAATACCTACCAGGGGGAGTTGGAGTCCTTAAAACTTGCATTTATGTCTTTTCTCAGATCGCTGTATTTTTTTCCTTTAAGGGGAGTTAGGGGACATTGACCCAAAATGGCTCCCAGATGCCTAATATTGATTTCTTGGGTATTAAAACGCCCTGGACATCCATAAAAATGCAGCGATAATGCAATAATTATTTGAAATTATTACCTACCAGGGGGTTGGGGTCCTTAAAACGTTTGTATAAGTCGACCCGAGTATAAGTCGAGGCCCCTAATTTAACCCCCCAGAACTGGGGAAACGTATTGACTCGAGTATAAGTCTAGGGTGGGAAATGCAGCAGGGCCTGGCAACTCCTCCTTTGTGAGCTGGGGGCGGGGCAGTGTGTGACATTTAAAATGACTTTTAGCCACTGATGCAAGTGCTTGGATCAGTGGCTAAAAGTCATTTTAAACATCACATGCCACTCCCCTGTGATGCAGAGGGGGGTCATGAGAAGCAGCACACAATGTTTAAAACGACTTTTAGCCACCGACCCAAGCACTTGCCTCAGTGGCTAAAAGTATTGACCCGCATATAAGTCGAGGGCCCATTTTTTCAGCCCAAAATTAGGGCTGAAAAACTAGGGTTATATTCAAGTATATACAGTAATTCATTCTGGTGAGTGAATATATCTGCCGAGCAGGCCAGTTGAAATATTACATCTCTTCTTTCAAAGTCTTTAACTAAATTACAATTCTTTATTAATAAGAAACTGAATAATTTCATCACACATTTCAAAAACCCTGCTTAGCATAGATCCCTTGGAGAGCTATTTTATGTCAATGTAATAAAGAAGCACAGTACGGTCATCAGCACCACTTTCTTCTAAAAAAGGATGAAAGGTATGATGATTAAGCAGCAGTCCTTGGAAATAATTTACTAATTGTAACTAAGTGTCTCCCCCACCCCCCGGCCAAGTTTTTGATGCAAGTGCATGGTGGTGCAACATGCAGTCTCTTATTGTAACTTGCAGTACTTCTTCATACAGTGGTACCTTGTATAAAGGAATGAATTCGTTCCAAATGAAATTATGTTAAGCAAATTTTCCTTTATGAAAATTTCCCATAGGAATGCTTTGAAAACAGAGTAGTCCCATTTTTATGTTGTACGGATTCGCCCCATAGGCGATTATGTTAAGCAAATTTCCCCTATCTTCGGAATTTTTTATGCTGTACAGATTTTATGTTATACAAACTGTTTGTTATACAAGGGTCCGCTGTATATGCAAAAAAATTGGAATTTTCATGTAGCATTGCAGGGGCACCATCAGTGCAAACTGAGTTTATTACATGCATTAGTATTTGGTTTTTTTAAAAAAAATCTTTAATGTGATTGTAAACATCTGTTGCTTCGGCTTTTCCAAAATTTCCAAAAGTATTCCAAAATTTCTTTTTCCTTTATGCATTATACAGATACTAATAGAGGACTACAATGATCAAGATTAGTTGACCTGTCCAATTGAATACTCACTTTCAGAGGACTGGCTTTAATATCTTGTACTACTTGCAATGAAATATCCTGATATTCTGAGTGTGTGATCAAATCACATCATTTGATAGTAATATTAACACATTATTTTGGCTACACATTTTAAAGTCAATTGTAAAATAATGTTCAAACAATTTTTTTTACTGAAAACAAAGAAAATTAGTGCTTGTCTGTGCCTTGACCTCCTTCATTAATGTTTGTGCCCCACAAACTGCATTCTCCTGTACTGGAGAGGGTACAACACAGTGATAAAAGTAGAGCAAGTAGTAGTGGGAATCATTTCATCATAGTACAGTATCTGTTTATAGCATTTGATTGCCAGTACTCACATCAACTGTGAATACATGGTACAGTCGGGTTACATACAACTTTATACAGAAATTTATATAGAAACAGTATTATAGTTAATGTTATAAATCTAGAAGTTTAAAAACAATTCTTACCGCTCATACCACTAGAAAGGCTTTCTTGCACCCTCAGGGATGCGTGGACCCCTGCTTAAGAACCGATGATCTAATGTAAAACTGACAATGCTACGTAATGTAATATTCCCTTTTGAAATGATTGCATCAAATTTTAACTTCTTCAGTACATGTCTTCCGGCTCACCAGTGAAGAGTCAACACTTGGACAAGAACTTAATTGACGGCTGCAAATTACTGCAAGCAGAGTTTATGGGCCCTTTGACTGGAATTAAGGGGTGCAAAATAGGATTTCCTGCCTTAAGAATCAGCCGTGGCAGTTTTTCCAATCCATGCTTCTCCTTCTACTACTACTCTCCCCCTCCCCACCATTCCAGCTGCTCCTACTGTAATACAGAGCTCTATTTTGCCTTTCAAGTCCATAATCCTATAATAGAAAGAAAGAAAGAAAGAAAGAAAGAAAGAAAGAAAGAAAGAAAGA
>JAHTLZ010003518.1:18391731-18421877 GCA_023846285.1 Phrynocephalus versicolor
GAAAGAAAGAAAGAAAGAAAGAAAGAAAGAAAGAAAGAAAGAAAGAAGCAGAGCTGATATAATTTTATTTTTATAGAAATAGGATATTGTAGTACAATGCAATATAATAATACTTCTCAAGTGTCCTTGTAGTCCCTTTTCTAACTCCTTAGCCTGATATATTAGTTGTAGAAATGGGTCAAAGGAATGACATACAGGAATTCCTTTATTTAAATTGCTATGCATTTTGTGTGATATTTGTAAAAAAAAAAAAAAAAAGCCCTGTTATAACCAAATAAACTAGTGTAGATACGCACTGTTTGTAGAACAATGGGAGAAATTTGGGGGGAAAACCAACAGAATGAGTTCAGAGACAGACAATTATTTTGAAATCTCATGGAAAATAGTAGAAAGATGCCATCATCTCCGTCAGGGTACAGAGAATATTTCTTCTACCATGTTACTTATATGGCAACATGTACTTTGTAGATTTTTTTCCCAGCACTAAACAACAGAAGAGTTTGGTAATGAACTCCAGTGAGGTAGAAAAAAAGGAGAACGCATAAGATGGACAGTAATAGTTCTATCGTGTTTCAAATCTTTTTTTGTCTTTGGTTTGACTAACCCTGCTCCCTACTGAGAATCAGGGATGGGGCTTTTTAGATGTTGTTGGACTGCCATTTCAATCAGTCTCAGCAGACGTGATCTATCGCAAAATATGATAGGATCTGTAGTTCAAAAATATTGGGAGTGCAGTTGCAAATGTACATAGAATACATTCCATATGGATGAGTCAAGAATAGGAATGGGCACTAAATGGAAAAATAATGTTTCATTTCATTCTCACCCCCGTTTTGTTTTGTTTCATTTTTTACGAATTGGTTTAAAAAATTTCATACAAAATGAACTGAAACAAAATGAAATGGCTCCTCTGGGTCCTAGAGGCAGCAAATTTGGTGCCCGGGACTTTGGGAGCCATTTTAAAGGGCTCCTGCTGAGCTGTTATCAGCTGGACCCCTTTAAAACTGGGGAGGGCACCGTGGACTGCCTACCTGACTGTTTTCTGAGGGCTCCTGCCTCTCTGTCAATGTTGGGTGCCCTTTAAACCTGGCCCAGACGGTACCAGGGTGTCCCCCTGGCACTGCCTGGGCCAGGTTTAAAGGGGTCCCGCCATTGACAGCTTGGCAGGAGCCCAAAAACAATGGAATGAAACAGTTCATTTCAATGGGAAAATGACCGTTTTGTTTCATCTATAATGAAATGCTGCTTCCTTGTTTCGTTTTGTTATGTAACAAAACGATGAAACAACATTTCATTTTTCATTTCCTGCCCATCCTTAGTCAAGAATTAGAAAGGTGATTTTATTTCTCCCACAATGGAAAGTTGTTTTTGTTGCTTTAACCCTTCAGATTCTTTTGGGATATAATAATACTCTTTGATCATATGGGATCATTGAGTGCAGCCCCTGTCAAGGAGGTCTACTGTAGCGGGGAATTGAACTCCCAACCTCAGGCTCTGCAGTCAGAGATTTAAGCCACTGAGCTTTTATCTATGGCCGTGAACTCATTAGGCACAAAACAACTGAAGAGCAGGGATACAATCTTCTCCTTTGAGACCTCTGAGTGTTGCCAGGTTTGGGCCTTCTACCAGAGACAAATATTTCCTGGCTGTTGCAGGTAGATGGCTTCATATGCATTCCCTAGGAAACCTTGTGTAGGTCCAACTAGAGTTCTTTTTTAAAATAGATTTTTTTCTAAGGAGTTTAAGGTATTTAATGACATGAAGTTCACAAGAGATCCTGAAATACACAAATTTTGCTTGTTTTTTTTCCTTTAAGAGGAGCAATAGCCTGGTGAAAGAGAACTAGATCCAGAACATTGCTTGTTGTTTGCGCCACCCTTTTGGAAACTGACTGAGCAAATTGCATGGTCTTCATACCTCACATAGCTGTCTCAGCAGATGAACCATTGCCTAATATTCGTGCATTGATCAGGTTTAACAAAAGAGAAATTCTTGCCTTTGCAAGAATGTGTTGCAAATGCATGGAGGATAAGAATAGAACGGCATGATTTTCTGGAACAGCAAGCCATTCATTCACTTTAAAAAAAAAAGTAGTACAGAATTTCATTTTCTAATCAAAATTTCAAAATGCAATATGTAGACAGCAGAAAGGGAAATCAAGTCTTATAATACAAAAAAAGGCCATTTAGGGTTCATCTACACTAGCTGTTTTGGAGCAGGCTGGTGCAGGCTAATTAGTCACTTGGGGTCTTGTGGAGGCACAATGTGTCATTAATAAAAGCACCCATCCAAATGGCATATCAGAGCTCATGTGACCCTAGTTTGACTCCTTCTGTTTTGAATTTCTGATATTGTGAAGTGGCTTAATAAGAGAGCCATTTCTGGATGTCAACACATTGAACACATTCTCTGTTCCTCAGCAGAGGGACAGGGGAAGTGAAAAAACTGTTCAGGTTCCAATAGAGCATCACTGATACACTGTATCATTTAATTATTATTGTTGTTTAATTATTTATTTGCCTTGTCTGAAGTGCTGGTCAAGAAATTGCCCACAGCTGAATTTGTGGGTATGTCTATGGGGACATTTTCTCAACTGTACTTTTAAGACAAAGCAAATGTATTTTTTTTAAAAAAAATAGAACTCATCCAGGGCATCAGCAATGGTCCATCAGAGTCTTTTTTTAAAAAATCACTTCCCCTGCCTCTCCACTGAGGAACAGAGGAAGTGTTCAATTTGCCAATATGCTGAAATAGCTCACTTCTGAAACCACTTCATGATATCGAAAACTCAGAACAGAAGAAGCCTTGACATCTAGAAGATTTACTTTTGGTTCGTTCCTAGCAACCAGACACCCTGGAAATGGACTAGACAAGAGTGATATTACCCACACCAAAAAGCAGAAGCCCCTGACAGAGGCTCAGAAAGTTATAGGTAGGGACACTCTGGGAACAGTTTGGTCGGCTCCAGGGATTATGTTGGTGATCATCAGAAAAAGAGGTGAACCTCCTTGTCTCTAAAGCAAACGAAGGAGCAGGCTGAATGTCTCACATTGAAAGAAAGAAAGAAAGCTCTGAATGGAGAAAGAGAAAGGAGACAGAGAGAGAGAGAGAGAGAGAGAGAGAGAGAGAGAGAGAGAGAGAGAGAATCAGTATCTGTTGAGAGTTTAAACTTTTCACTTTTCACAGGGGGGGGAGTATCTTTCAAAAGGGAGCAAGAACTGGCTTGTGAAGAGGAGAAAATCATGAGATTTGGGCTGGAAAGGCAGAGTTTGTTTGTTGAAAAGCTGGATATAAAATAAAAACAAAATGAGAAGAAATGCCATCAACGCCAGGGCATAACCTACCAGTGCTACCACCAAGGTTTCTGACAACTTCCTACAATAGTGTATGTCAATGACCTTGAATTCAACAGGAAGGTTATTCTGAGGGGGGGGGGAACACTTGTCCCTTGACAATGGCACCAACAAACCTAAGCAGTTTCTGACTGTGATCATAATAAGACGTGGAGCCCAGAAAAGATTTGGGTTGTTAGGACAAGCTGTCCTATAAATATTTACAAACCGATTACCATTCCTATGCCATTGCTAACCCCTCCCTGCTCAACAGCTGCTTTCCTTTTGAAATGTACTGCATGGTTTGTGACACTTGTTATTCTGCACCGCTCTGTATTTTTAAGGAGTTGCGTGTGAGCTGTCAAATCGACCATGTCTTTATCCAGTGTCTTTAGCATACAGAAGCAGCAGTATCTCAGTTTACAAATGAGATACCAAGACTTCCCAGTTTTCCCTAAGGAATGAGCCATTTTAAAGTTCCTCTCATGTAAGATGGAGCCATTAAATGACAACATTTAAAGTTCCTCTCATGTAAGATGGGGTCATTAAATGTTTCTCTGTCCAAAATCTTTTTGTTTCGTGCATATTGCTTGGCCTCCTGTTGAAATCATATATTTTATCTCCTCGGAAATAATCATTGAACCAGATTTGGGACTGGGTAGTTTGTGTGATAATTACTGGATTCTACTTCAGCTGGGTTTTTTCCCAGTTGTAAATCCTCCAGCAAGTTTAGGATGATAATGCTGCCTAGAAATAATTCGCATCTTTTTAATACAGGTTGCATCTTTTTAGAGGACCCAGTGAACATTAGAATCATCATGGAATTTTCCCTGAAAGGAAACACTGAGGCAAATATTGAGATGTCTATTTAGGTGTTTTGAGAAAATCAAAACATTAGTTAAGATTGACCACTTTTCTGAGGTAGAGCAAGCAGGGAAGGATATGCGTATTACATTTCTATCAGGCATCTCACTATAGAACAGTGATGGCGAACCTTATAGAGACCGAGTGCCCAAATTGTGATTCAAAACCCACTAATTTCTCATGAAGTGCCAATACAGCCCTTTAACCTGAATACAGGTGGCTGTGAGGGGGTCATGTTGCGTGCCCACAGAAAGGGCTCTGAGTGCCACCTTTGGCACCCATGCCATAGGTTCGCCAACACTGCTATAGAATGCCAACAATCATGGCTTTGCTTTTTGAAAATGCAGTTGAACATATCTAATGAATCATCCTCCTGGTCACTTTTTCTTTAGATAGCACAATCTTATATGTGTCTGCTCACAAACGAGTCCCCACGGAGTTTAGTTAGGCTTTGTGCCAAGTGTTTAAATACCAAATTATAGCCTTGATCATATCAGAGGTCTTCTCAAGTGTTCTGTCTTACATAGATGAAAAGGCATTGTTCTCATTGAATATGCTTTAAAAAAAACTAGCATGGGGCAGTTAATGGAACCACTGAGATAAGATAACCTTATGATTAGGAATATATCAATTTAAAAGTAAACATGGGGTTCAAATTTGAATTTCTTTGCTGCAGAAAAAGCAAAAGGGCTCTACTTATATACTGCCCTATATTGCTTAAAGCACTTTCTGAGCAGTTTACAATTTAATTATGCAGGCTACATATTGCCTACCCCCAGCAAGCTGGTTACTAATTTTTACTCACTTCAGAAGGATAGAAGGCTGAGTCATCCTTGAGCCTGCTCCCTGGGATTGAACCACTGCACCACGAGGCTCCTACTATTTAGAATGTTTGCTGATCATTACACTGGTGGCAAGTGTTTCCAGTGAGACATAGGCTGCTATCTCACCTGGGGAAAATCCTGATCTTCTGAAGGTCCGGCTTTTCCTCTTCCTCCTGTCACGTGACTGAAGATGTGGGATAGCAGTTCCCACGTACAAATGTGTTTTTAAAAAAGTGCAGTTCAGCCCCATGGCCAGCAGGTGGCACTAGGAGTTTTAAAAAAGGACTAGCTGGCTGGTGCTATGGCTTGGGGGAGTTAAAAAAAACAGCACCCAATCCAGCTTCCTGGTGCTTGGAGGATGGGGGGAAATAAAAAAAACCCCAAAAACAGCACCGATCGGCCCCAAGAACAGCCAGTCACGCTATGAGGGGGCCGAGAAAGAAAATGGATCATCTACGCAGTCCCACGACATCTCCCGCTTTAAAAGGTAGATTTTTTAATCAAGGCAAAAAATTTCCTACCTCTCTGGTAAGTCTTAGAAACCTCATTTAAGGGGGGTTTCTTTTTCTTTTTCTTTTCCAAAAAGCCCATTGGCCTTGGGGACAGCATTTTTGGACACGGTTTATCTACAAATTTAATCTGCATTTAAAGGGATGTGGGATAGGGGCCATAGAGTCCAACCACATAGTTCTATATGGTAGGATTTCCTGCACTTATAAAACAAGGGGATTCAAAACATATTTTAGTATCTGTGGGATGTAAAGGGCTGATTTGACTTGTTGCAGGCAGTTTACGGCAATGTGCTTCAACCTTTCCATGAAAGAAGGATTCAATTGTATTTTTTTCCCTCAAGATATTCCTATAAAGATTAGATGTGTGGCAGTAGGAGCATCCCACTATAAGTGAAAACATTTTGGGCTTTGAAATGTATACACACACACACACACACACACACACACACACACACACACACACACACACACACACACACACACACACACACACACACACCCTTCTCGTGTGCTTTGTACCCTTAGTGGAAGTTCACATGAAAAATGAGAGTCAAGGCATTCAACCTGCAAATAGGGAGAAGGAGGGGAATTCCAATGTGGCGCGTGGTATGTGCATGTGCACATATGTGCACACATGTGTACATTTCAAAATCCTGACTCTTTTCCCATGTATGACATTTTCTAACATTGTTTCACATGCACATGCACACCACATCAAGATCCCCCCACCCTCCATAACACATACCTCAGAATAGGTCAATAGTAGGCACTTCCCCTCCATTCCCTGGCTCTAGTTTTCCCACACAAAAACATAAAAGGATTTCAGAGGTGGGACCAGAGGAAGGAAGGATAAGGCAAAGGTGAGGCTGGAGGAAGGAACGGAAAGGGTGTTGTGTGTTGAAATGCTACTCCAATTGCAACAAGTATGCATGGTGAACTTATCATTATTACTAAACTGAGATCCAAGGGCAGGGTGGCATTGTGTTTTCAAAATAGATTTTAAAGAGAAATCTTTAAAAAATCAGGAAACATTTTATGTATGTGCATACGAGAAGCTGCTTTGGTATCCTTGATTGTTCCTCTATCTCCAGTGTTTTTCATTTTCATTGTCATTGTACCTCCAAGGTTTTAGTCATTCTCAGAATTCCAAGATGCCCCAAGCAGAGATAGCAAATCCTGAATATTGGATTTGATACTTTTAAGCCCTGTATTCTGTTTTTCAGCTTTCTTAACGTTTTGCAGAAATATTCTTACCAGCTAAAGAGGGAGTGGTAGATGGTAGATGACCTATAGCCTCTTTAGCTGTATTTACTGTCTTGAAAAACATAACCACTGCTGGTGATTTAGAAACTCTCATTTCTGTTAGTAGCATGTTGTAGCCACTGTATTTTATTCCAAAGGTCAGTTACCAAGGATTTATAGTTAATGTCTTCATATTAATGTGATCACATTTGTAAAGTGTCTTCTGAAATGCCTGCAACAGAAGTGGAAATAATCATCCAACCTTTAAGAATTTTGAGTCAACAATGGCACCTTTAACTTTTTCTGCATTCATGCTATTGAGGGATCCCAATTTGCAACTGTAAATTTAACCAGTAATTATGAAAGCTAAATTTTATGTGGGGAAAGGTTGGGGTTATTAGGTTTTATTTTAAAAAACTGTTTATTTTATTTTATTTCATTTATAAGCCATTTCTCTATCAGAATTCGTACTCATTTATTATTCAAGCTGCCTGTTAGTTTCTCTCTGTGTTTGCGCACATGTCAACATTATTGTAGAATGTAAGACAAAAGGGAAGCATTTTTAAACCACAGGTATACTTTCAGATAATATAATATATTCAGTCTTTTGGAGGAATGGGGTATTCTGAAACTTTTATTTAACAGCATGGGCTCTTTGAGCAAATACAGATTTAAGTTAAAAGAGATGAGCATTCTGCTTTATCGCAGACCAGGGTTTCAAAATAACTCTGAAATTAAGAGATCTTTCTTCCTTCTTGTCATGATGCAGATAAATCCATATTCAGACACTGGTATAACTAGGGAGGGGTGGAAGAGTGCATTTGCCCCAGTGTGCGCAGAATTCTGGGGGCGCTTGGAGGGGGAGCAGGAGGAAGAAGCCATGCACCATCCTGCCAGCAGTCCTCCTTTTGCCCGCAAAGGCTTGGTGATACTTAGTTCGGGAAAAGGAGGAGAGGGAGGCAGGCAATGTTTTTTCCCCATGCAGCACCTCTGTAGATTGCTCCCCCTCCTCCTTCTCTCCACCCCTGCTAAGATTGGGCAATCGTTAGCCCAGGGAAAGGAGAAGAGGGAATCATGCGGTGGAGGTGATGCTTGAAGGAGAAAAAAACAAGCATTGCCTGCTTGGCACTCTCTGCACACTGTGCGGTTTGCACAGGAGAGCCTTAACTGGAAAGGCGACCCATAAAGAGACCATGAGATGGACAGACCCTTCTTCCCCTCCCCAGCTGTTCCCCCAGGATCTGGGGCTCCCTTGCTGGGTGGGTGAGACATGGTTGAGGGGGAGGAGAGGGTGCAAAAACTAACTTTGTCCCTGGATGCTCCAAACTCTAGCTACGCCACTGTATTCAGACAGAGCGGTACAGTGACCCCCCCACCTATCACGGGGTTAGGGACCTGAAGTGATCCGTGATAATTGAAAATCTGCGATATGCAGATGCAGCTCGAGTCACTACCCAGAACGGGCCCATGAGAGCCTTCCAGAGCCTTCTGGAGGCCCCCAAAGGGCCTCCCTGCGAACCAGAAGTGACTTCCGGTAAATCAGAAATAATTTCTGAGGTCTCCGACAGGCCTAGAAAGGCTCTTGGAGGCCTCGGAAAAGATTTTCAGTGATCTGGAAGTCACTTCCAGTTCACAGGGAGGCCCTTTTGGGACCTCCAGAAGGCCCAGGAAGGCCCTCACAGGCCTGTTTGGGGCATCTCCAGTCCTGGGGTAAGTATGGGAGGCTTGAAATAGGACTCCCCCCTTACCCTAGGCTTAGCGGGGCTTTTTTTATATACTGTAGTCCCGTAATATAGCGGGACCTCAGTATATGAACCACGAAAGGGCGGGGGACCACTGTAGTGTATACTGAGAATTAAAAGAGTTTTCTTGCTTATCCATGCCCCCACCCCCCAGGAGTATTATATCACGGTGCTGATGGCCTAGTGTGGAAAGCTTGGTTGTTTCTGTGTCTGTAGCTAGCACATTTACATGGTGGGCGCTTGTAAGACATTTCTGTCATGCTGGGAAAGTATTTAAGAATTACGATAAGCCCTACCAGACAGGTTCCCTTTCAGTTGGAAAGGATCTTAGGTCTTAATATGGATGCTGAACAGGATGTGATTCCCATGTGTCCCATTCATGCTTCCAACTCAGGAGTACTAATGCTGGCCATTGGTTGTGTCGGGGTATTTTATCCACAAATAAATACATAAATCTGTAAATAAATAAATCTCACTTCCTGTCTACTGCCAGAGCTTGTCTGGGAGAAAATTGCTTGAAGGCATTGCACATAGCAAGCAAAATATGGTAGGGGAGCAGAGAGGATTTTGTTGCATTCACCCATGGCGCACAGCATTCCATGAAATGAGCAGAGCCCCGTACTTATTTTCTGTGTAAGTGGAGTACACACACACACACACACACACACACGCACGCACGCACAAGGAAACATTATGATCTATATAATGGTCTGTAGCAGTGTTGGCGAACCTATGGCACGGGTGCCAAAGGGGGCACTCAGAGCCCTTTCTGTGGGCACCCAACATCGTCCTTTCACAGCCACCTGTATTCAGGCTAAATTGCCATATTGGCACTTTGCAAAAACTTAATGGGGTTTGAATTGCTGTTTGGGCACTCGGTCTCTAAAAGGTTCACCATTAGAGATGGGCACGACCAGGAAAATTTTTTTTCCGAGTTGTCGTTTTTCGGGACGGGTCCGTTTTGGCTCGTTTCTGTTTTTCACAAAATTTTTCAAAAATTTGTCATTTTGTCGTGTTGTTTGTCATTTGTCGTTACCGCCGCGATTTAACGCGACTTGACTTCCAGTTCCCAGAGCATGGGGTTAGGGGGTAAGGGCTAGGCTTAGGGTAACGGTTAAGTTTAGGGTGGGTTAGTGGGCTGTACCTCTGGGTGCCTCTGGCCCACTAAGAACACAGTGTACTGGCGTATGGGTTAGGGTTAGGGTTAGGGTTAGGATTAGGATTAGGATTAGGGTTGGTGGGCTTTTAATGCCCTCTCTGGCACATCCAGAAGTCCCAGCAAAACCTGGCCATGCGATTGGTGGAATGGCTCCAAAAATTTGCATGGTCCCGTCCCATGGCCAGCCCATCATTGTGCGTGCGCAGGTGTAAAAAAAATAAAATAAAATAAAATAAAATCAATGGAGACGTTTTGTTGCAAGAAAAACCCACTGCTGCTACTATAAAAATCAGGCAGTTAAAATACCTAATTTTCACATGTTTCTGTGGTGCTTTGGTGGGTTTTTGGACCACAATTTAAAAAAAAATATTGCGGTTGCCATTTTGGATCTCCCCGCACCGCATGGCAAATGGAGACGCTGAGGATGCCCCCTCCCAGCCTGGTACCAGCAAGTCTCAGCATCAGCAAAACCTGGCCATGCGATTGGTGGAATGGCTCCAAAAATTTGCATGGTCCCATCCCATGGCCAGCCCATCATTGCGCGTGCGCAGGTGTAAAAAAATAAAAATAAAATAAAATAAAATAAAATCAATGGAGCCGTTTTATTGCAAGAAAAACCCACTGCTGCTACTGTAAAAATTCAAGCATTTAAAATAGCTAATTTTCGCATGTTTCTGTGGTGCTTTGGTGGGTTTTTGGACCACGATTTCAAAAAAAAAAAAAAAATACTGCGGTCGCCATTTTGGATCCCCCCACACCACATGGGAAATGGAGACACCGAGGATGCCCCCTCCCAGCCAGATACCAGCAGCCCAGGACAGGAGGGGGGGAAGGCTGGAGTGGCAACCCCCCCCAGAAACCACCCCTCTGGTAGGTGCCCTCAGGCAGGCATATTTTCGCCTGTTTTTTTGGCCGGGAATTGGAGTTTTTTTAATTTTTAAAACTTTTTTTCTGTGCCGCTTGGCATCGATATCAGGAACGACAACGACAAATCAGACCCAAATTTTCTTTTGTCGGTTCGAGTTCGAGTTCTGGGGGAGTAATTGTTGTTACCGTTTCCGTTGCATAACGGAAACGAGTAACGGAAACGGAAACGAGAATTTCGTCAAGTCGTGCCCATGTCTATTCACCATCACTGGTCTATAGAGTGTTTAGCTCTGTTGCTGTTAGTAAGAAAGAACATAAGAACATAAGAAGAGCCATGCTGGATCAGGCCAAAGGCCCATCTAGTCCAGCTGCCTGTATCTCACAGCGGCCCCACCAGATGCGTTTGGGAGCGCATGAGACTACATATCTGTCTCCTGATACCACTCCCCTGCATCTGGCCCTTGAAGTACCCTGGTTTAAAGCCTAGAGATTACACATCTCCATCATGGTTTGTAACCCGTGATGGACTTTTCCTCTAGGAATCTGTCCAATCCCCTTTTGAAGGCATCCAGGTCAGATGCCATCACCACATCCTGTGGCAGGGAGTTCCATAGACTTACAACGCGCTGGGTGAAAAAATATTTTCTTTTGTCAGTTCTTACTCTCCCAGCACTCAATTTGAGTGTATGTCCCCTAGTTCTGGTATTTTGAGAGAGGGTGGTTGCCCAGTTATTTCCCATTTACAGACTGTTACTAGATTAGTTAATGATAATGCATGCTTAAATGCATGCTTAAATGCAGTGCAGACGCTCACCCAAGAATACTCGTTTTCATATGTCTCTTTTTTCAAACACATGTATGGGCAGAAAAAATACAGAAATGTGTATGTTCCTACACAAATGCAAATAGAAGTAGAAATGCATGAAAATGAAGGCCTTGAAAAATCTTTATTTAAGGCTGCACGGTGCACATTTTGTTAAAATATACTAACAATCTGTTTCCCCCGTTTTGCCAATAATGGCCTTAGATTTTCAAATTCCATAGCCTTCATCAAAATTATGCTGAAGCTGAAACTCTCCTGATTTGATGGAAGTCTGTTGAATACACCCAGTGTTCTGGATTGCGTGACAATAAATATTGGTGCATTTCAAAAATAAAATTTACATTTTCTGCTCATAAATATCTGCAAATGAGGAGCAATACAACTAAATAATACCCTCCTAATTTACCCAAGAAATGGATTATATATATTACTCTCTTTAAAACAGCTTTTTCTATATAATACAGCTACTTAGAAACAGGATGGCAAAAGAAAGTAAAATACCCTAGCACTTTAAAGATATGTTTCAATGACTGGAATTCAGTTGGTGCAAAGTCTACTGTGCGGTTCCTGTGATATGTCTGTGAAGATTCTCAGTCATCCAGGTGAGTTTATCTGGACTTTGACTCATGGCAACTGGACTTCTTTTCCTTGAGAGATATAGAAACGTTTCGCTGCTCATCCAAACAGCTTCATCAGTCTGAATACAGCTAGTGCTGACTCCTCCATCTTATAGTCAGCTTTGATCTCTTGTCACCCTGGTCTGAAATAGGCTCATAAAATGAACAATGGCCTGAATAGGCTCGTTAGGTAGACAATAGCATCCATAGCCTTAAGGTGAACAATGGCCTAAGGTGCTGGAACCTATAAAGTATGGGTCGTTAGCTATGGCCCTGGTGGTGAAGGCTTGTTGTTTCTCCCTCTCATAACTTTGCTAGCATGATAAGACCAAGTAACATGGATGCCTCTTTTGAAACTGTTATTCGGAAACAGTTATAATTCTAAGATTATTCTGTTTGTTTTTTTTAATTGCACATGACCAGCACAAAGCAGGAACAGACAGCTAGTTGCCTAACCATAGTTCAATCAAGTCAGTCTAATAAGACATTTGGGTAGCAGATAAAAGTGAAATGTCTCTGACCTTCGGCCTCCCACTGATAAATCACAATAGGCTGCTATGCTCTTGCTGTCTCATTAGACTGCAAATGCCACTGATGACACATTCTTTCAGAGGCCAAACTGGAGCCCATTTTCCCGGAGTTTCAATAAACAAAGGAAAGCAGAGCAGCCTAAAGACATAAATGTGTCCACACTACATTAATTATTATTACAAGTGTAAATATGAGTGTTTGTTGAGTAGCCATGACCCCAAGAGAAAATGAGTAGCTCTTACTGAAAGATTTCCAGGCCACAGGGAAAAGTGCGAAGGCACAGACTCTGATCCATATACATGTGGAACCTCTCGTGCAGACACATCGTCACTGAGATAGAGGCTTTCTTCGTGTTGGAGACAACATATCTGTTATATGGCTAGATCAATAATTGATGCAGGCGAGGGAAAGCCCATTTGCACAGAGCAAGGTTTAGCTCTAGAGAACTTTGTATATATTTTTTGCCTTAGCCTGTTAAAACTCTTTCAGCATCGGTTTAGAATGATGTAGATTCAGTGGGTGAGGTACAGTGGATGCTTCCATTTTCATGACCAGATCCTTGGAATATATATATATATATTCCAAGGAGGATAACTTCCAGAGGCAGGAGGTGAAAGCGGGGTGGAAAAGTTTTTTTTTTAATTTTTTGACATTATTTTGTTTACATTCTTCATTTTAATTAAACCTTGGCTTTTAAGGGAAGATGAGCATCTTTGTTTTAGAACAGTGGTTCCTAAATTTGGATCCCCAGATGTTCTTAAACTAAAGCCTTCACCAGAGTAGCTGTGCCGGCCAGGATTTCTGCGAGGAACATCTGGGGCTTCCAGGTTGGAAACTACTGTTTTAGAGTTTTTAAGACTTTCTATTGGGGCAATAGCTCCAGAATTCACCAACTGGAATGATCAATGGCCATGTTGTTGGCCAAATTCTGTAGTTTCTCAAAAAAAAAAGAAAGAAAGAAAGAAAGAAAGAAAGAAAGAAAAGAAAAAAATGTAATTTTTCCAACCTGCATATTTGATTATTGGTTCTGGTGGGAAATGTTTCTCCTACAAAATCCGTTGTTATTATAGCTGAGTTGCTACTGATTTGTAGAAGTGGAGATCCAGAGTGAAATATGGCAGAGTGCTGCTTTCCCTGAAAATGAGCAAACAAAGAAAAAGATCTTACATCATATTTACCTTTTAAATCTCTTTCTAAATCACCTCTGTTTGAGACTTCCTTCTCCCCACTCTCAGAAGAAGTGATTCAAAGACAAAGGCAGAGCTCAGGCACTAATAGCTATGTCTTCCTTAATGACCAAGGCTGCGGTCTCACCACCGATTTCTGCGCATTTTTGCTGCAGAGAACTGTGCAGTAAAATTGCGTCCTAACCACAAAGGGAAGTAATTTGTTGCCCCGACCAACCATGCCCCCAGAAGCGCACTTTCACTGAAGTATTTTAAACCACTGCTAGGGGTTGGTTTAAAATACTTCCCTTAATGATGCACAGTTCTTTGCTACTCTAACAAGGTGCGCCCCCCCCAAAAAAAATATGTAGTAATTAGCTTCATACCACATTTACTGCCGGTAATCACCCGGGGGGGGGTTAAAATGCAATGGAGACTTAGATAATCAACCCGGGAAAAGAGGGAAAGATGTGCAGTAAGTAAGTAGAAATGGGCACAGAGCAGTAAAATACTACTCTGTCAATAAGACACTAACTGCACATCAAACACCACTTGACCTCCCAAAAAAACCTCTGCATTAAATTAAGATGCGCAGAAAACTTTGGTGAGACAGCGGCCTACTAGTTGCCTCTATATGTCACCAGGCTCATGATAAGTGACAGGAAAAAATGGTACTTGTGTTCTCTTCAGGGTTACCCTAGATATCTATCCACTTAACAAAAAAAATTAAAAACACACACATGCACACACACACACACAACATGTTGTGCTATTCTTCTTGTGTCTATCCAGAAGAACATGGTTCAATACCTCATGGTGTCTCACTGAGGGTGGTGAGTAAAGAATGAAATGTATTGTTATTAGAGATGGGCACGAAACAAAAAAATGGTGTTTTGGTTTTTCGTTTGTTGTTGAGAGGTCTGTTTCGGTTCATTTCCATTTGTCGCGAATTTCTGAAAAAATTTTGTTACTGTTTTTCATTTTTCGTTTGTCGTTTCTACCCGCTTTTTGCGCGATTTTTAAAGCATTTCCATGTGCAGGCATCCCCCAACACCCCAGACCAGAGGGAAAACACTAAAAAAATGGATGCTGGCAGAGACACAGTATAGACTAGGTACGCAGGGAGCCTGCAAAGGCAGTGGCAGGCGTTGCCCAGGGTGCACTGCAGGGCAAGGGAGGGTACTCACTGAGAGGTACGCAGCACGCACGCACACAGGGAGGTTGCAGGACTGAAGCTAGAGTCGCAGAGACAGCAATCCCACCCTAACTCCCATCAGAGACTGCAAGGAGGACGGGGCCTGCCAGAGCTTGTTATGCCCTCTGTGGCTGCCAGACCTGCCCGCCCAGTCTGCACCCTGGGCATGCTATAGGTTGAACATGATCCCATCACATGGCTTGTCTCCATTTTGTGGTTGGTGGTGACATCCATTTTGAAGGGAAAAGAAAAATACATCGCAATGGGAGAAGACAAAAACAAACGTTTTAAGGACCCCATCCCCCCACCCCCGGTAGGTATTATCAGACAATATAAATAATTATCACTGCATTTTTACGGATGTCCAGGGCGTTTTTTAACATTTAAAACAGCTCATTTCATTGTGCATCACCATTAACGGAAACGAAACCTAACGACCACAATTTTCGTGGTTCTGTTTGTTTTGTTTCATTTTCATCACAATTTTCGTTTGTCATTTCATTATGTAACGGAAATGACAAACGGTAACGGAAACGAAAAAATGTTCGTTCTGTGCCCATCTCTAATTGTTATAGATATGTAGCTATATAGCAATGTGTTTCAGTCCCACAAAAAAGAAGTCCAATTACCATGACTCAGCTCCCACATGACCTCACCTGGATGACTTTGGCAGTCTTGCCATAGCTCACAAATACCTTACAATCAACTAAATTAAGCAGTTTTGAAATATGGGTGACCATTCCACTCTTAAGCTCCTAGGCATGCTCATTGTGTAGAGAGTTTGAATTTTCTAAAGATGTGAAGATAGACATAATGAATAGACAAATGAAATGTAAGTTGATTGTTTATGGGGCTTGCTTAGCTGACATGGTAAACAGCATGAAAATTTTACACTGGGAATTCAGCAGTTCCTTGAAAGCTCATGTCCTCATATTGTTCTCCCATGTTCCCTAGGGTACAACTGTTCGTATGATAACTGCAATTGACCAGGACAAAGGACGTCCCAGAGGTATTGGATATACAGTTGTGTCAGGTGAGTCATAAAAAGTCCCCTGTAGAACAAGCATGGTTGCCATCAGCCTGGAGTGAAGAGTGAAGAACTGAGCTGATAACAAGTGCACAGGCACTTACACCCAAAAAACTAAAGGGTACCTCCTCTGTTTTTAGTGCCCCTTGATCAATCATATCCTTTTTATTGGTATTCTGATATTTATCTTCTGTCTGTCTGTCTGTTGTTGTTGTTGCATGCATGCATACATGCATGCATGCATGCATGCATGCATACATACATACATACATACATACATACATACATACATACATACATACATACATACATACATACATACATACATACATACATACATACATAGGCATATATTTCAATACACTGTATTTAAAATTATATCCCAATATTGAGAATCTTTCTAGGCATGTTATGGGGATCCCTGGCATAGTATTCACAGAAATGCTGCCAATTATGAAATGAATGAACTGGTTTATGAAAGGAATCAATTTACACAAATGACAGAAGATGACTTTCCAAAAATATTTTGGAATTTTTGTTTGGGGGGGGGGGGCTCATCTGAAAAATGATTTGAGTTGTACCCAATTTTAAAAAAATCATTGCCCAGTGTAGCCAATCAGCTAGATGGCTGGTAAATAAGTCCAACAAACAAACAAAAGTGTTCTCCTGGTTTTCATTTTTGATGGTGTGGTGAATTAAGTTATAGTCTGGATGTGTTTCAAATCAGCTTACTTGCTAGGAATAAATTTGGATGTTTTAAGTAATGTGCAGAACTGGCCAGATAACTCTATGAACTTTGGAGTTTGACTGCAGAAAAGTCAGCTGGGCAAGCTGCAGTCTCACATTGCTCACAGATGAAGGGAATCGTAGACCACATCTGAGTACTCTCTTCCTAGAAAACCCAGAAAGGCACATATTTTTATTACTAAGATGTAAAACTAAGAAGAAAAGAAAAAAAAACCTGTGATGTTCCAAACTTGGTGGGGGGAGGGGGAGGAGAGAAAGGTGATCAAAGCTTTTATTAAACCAATTAAAACAGTCTAGTATTTGAATCCCGTGGGACTCTTTACTATGCATTACAGATGGAGGGGTCCAGAAAAGACAGAATAGTTCCCCAAATCATATCCATAAGTATGGGTATGCATATTTGAGTGAAGGAAGCGGGTGGAGCTCCACTGTATTAGTCTCTGGATTGTTGGGCTGATTTCTCTAGTTCGTCTTTAGAGTTTGATTTAAAATTTCTTTATTAAACCAGCTGAATCTGAGGTTTGGAAAAATTATAGACTTCAGCCGAAAAAAATCAGAGAAATATAAATCAAACTTTATTTCCCTTTGGGAAATAAATGCTCAGACCTTAACTCTTATGCCTTCTCTATGCCCTTGCTACATTTTGAAATGGCCGTAAGAGCTCATTTTCAATGGAATGGTTCAGAATTCCCTCACACTATTTGTTATCCAATCGAAGCATTGTCAAAATAGCTTCAACATGCTTAATCTCTCTCTCTCTCTCTCTCTCTCTCTCTCTCTGTGTGTGTGTGTGTGTGTGCAGACAGAGTAAGAATCAGTCTCACACTAATAATAAACATGATTGCACTTGCTCACATGTGTTAATAACTTAATCACTTCCTTGGGTCTCACTGTCATTGGGGAATCTACCTATCATCAGATAAAATCATGCAGAATACATCAAAGCCACCAGTGATTAAGCTTCTTTGCATCTTCTTTTGGGCTTTTTTTTTTTTTTTTGGTCTGCAAGCTGGAAATACAGCTTCAAAATCTGTTTGAAATTGTTATTAATATAACCATTTTCAGTACAGCAGCACCCTTGAAGTAAGAGACCATTTTCAGATGATATGTTTTGCTCATTTTGGCATGCAGTGAGTCTAGCTTAAGCAGTTGTTTATTTAAAATTTGTGTTGACCTCTCTTAATCTAATAGCACCTGAATCATTTACAAAATGTAATTTTGTAAAACAACTACAGAAACTAACAGATACATTGCCATAAGTGGCTTCTAGTGCCACCTAAGGCCTTTTTTACACCTGGCCAGCAAGAGAAGAACATGCCTGCAATACTTGATCCTTATGTCTCTACATGGAATGCTGAGGTAGTTGAATATGTTAAACCTAGTAGGAGAAAAATGAATCAGAAATAGTCTGATAGCCAATGCCATCTTTAGGGATGCCATCTGAAGAGATGACACATGAAAAATGGAGCAAGCTTATTTTCTGTTGCACCACCGGGTGGAATCAAACTACTGTATAAGTAAGGAGATTTTGATTAAGCATTATGGTGAACTTCCCAATGGTAAGAATTGTTCTAGTGCAGCACAGATTACCTCACTAGGTAGTGGAGGTTTTTATTTTATTTTTGTAGGTTCTTTCATTGGGTTAGGTGGTCATCTGGTAAAGATGCGTTACCTGTGGATTCCCGTGCTGGCAGTGGTTTGGGTATATATAATCATTAGAGATGGGTACAAAACAAACTTTTAATTTGTTTCATTATTCAACATGCTAACGAAACGAATAATGAAGGGCGTCAAAGAAAAAAGAAACGAAACAGAATTTTCTGTTTCGTTACCCCCCCCCCCTCAGTCCCATTCCTATCTTGTCCGCCGCTGGAACTCTAGTAGAGGCTCTGGAACTCTAGTAGAGAGCTAGAGCCTCAAAATGCCCCTGGCTGAGGACTTTTAAAACAACAAGAACAAGAACAAGAACAAGAACAAGAACAAGAACAACAAGAACAACAACAACAACAACAACAAAATCCAAAAAAGGAGTGCTGACCCGGCCCCAGGGGTGGCCGGGTCGGAACTCCAAATTCAAGAAAAAATAATAAAAATAGAAGCGCCAACCCGCCCTCTGGGGCCACGCGGTCGCCACTTGAAGGGAAAAAAACCGAGGCGCTGGCCCCAAGCCAGCGCCTCAAACAGCCCCTGCCGCAGGGGCCAGGATCGCCCACCACCACCGCCACCGCCATCCAGTAACTCAACCCGAACCTGTTTGGCTCAGTTTGGGTTCATATGAATATTTTTTTAAAAAAATGTACTAGCCCGAACCAAACCGAACCAAGGGTGGGCCCGAAAGAGAAGAACCTGAACCATGGGTTTTCTGTTTCATGCCCAACTCTAATGACCATTATGATTTCTTCCCCTTCCCCTCCCCTGAAATCTTTATTGCATACTTGAAATAAAGGATGAAAGATCCAGTTTGGTCAAGCCTCCTAAAAGCAGCAGTAGCTTTGCTGTCTGTGGGACCTAGTTGGACATGGAAGGTGAAATTTCGTGAATAATATGGTCAAAAACAACTGAGACGTTACCAAATCTGCAAGGTGGACACAATGCACAGTATCACAGTGTAACAGCATAATAAAAATCACATTGGCTAAAATGTTTATGTATGGTCCTATAGAAAAGAAACATTTAGAAGTTATGAATAGGTACTATGAGAAGAGAGAGTGAATACAGTGGTACCTTGTATAAAGTAATTAATTCATTCCAAAAGAAATTCTGTTAAGCAGATTTTCCTTTATACAAATTTTCCATAGGAATACATTGAAAATGAAGTAATCCCTAATTGTGATGATTTTTATTTTGTACAGATTCGCCCCATAGGTGATTCTGTTAAGCAAATTTCTCCTATCTCCGGAATTTTTTATGTTGTACAGATTTTATGTTATACAAACCATTTGTTATACGAGGGTCCACTGTACTCCATGAGAAACCTATAGCAATCTTTCAAAGTTAGTAGTGTACATATAGCTTATTATACAATGTTATTCAACACTGCAATTTAATTGTTATATTTTAATTTTTGTGAAAGAGATCAGTAAAAGTGAACACGTTTATAGGCATCAGCTGTTATTTTGTACAATGGTGCAAGATCCTCCATTTCTAATGTCTGTGATTTAGTCTAATAATAAAATTACTTGGTAGCTGACCCCAACTTCACAGTGACTCAAAACGTGTATATGAAGAGCCAGTTGATTCTGATGTGATAGATCATTGTGATGGTAAAGATAGTCATCTCAGACTGTACCTGAAAGTCACTGGTAAAAATGAACTATGATTGACAAAAACATGGGCCACATAAAACTTTTTTAGTCTATAAAGTGCCTCAATACTTGCTCTTGTTTATTGGTCTCTCTCTCTCTCTCTCTCTCTCTCTCTCTCTCTCTCTCTCTCTGTGTGTGTGTGTGTGTGTGTGTGTGTGTGTGTGTGTGTGTGTGTGTGTGTGTGTGTGTGTGTGTGTGTGTGTGTGTGTGTGTGTGTGTGATTATGGTGTGCTCACTCCAGGTAACCACCCCTCGAGAGGCCCGTAAGTTTGCCACCTGCAACTGGGCCTTCGTGGTGGCTGGCCCGTGTAGTTGGAACAAACTGCCAAGCGAGATATGCCAGGCCCCATCCCTAGCTGTATTCAAAAAGTCTGTGAAAACTTGGCTATTTAGGGAGGCATTCGGCAACTGCTAATGTGTTTTGTGTTCCCCATGTTTGATGTTGTTTTGTTATTATTTGGTTTTTGCCTCATGCCAGGCTCTTTGTCTGCTTTTACTGTTTTATTGCATTTATGTTTCATTTTGATCTTTGGTTTTCACGTGTTTTGTTTTATGTAAACCGCCCACAGTTCCCTTTGGGAAATTCATACAGTGCATGAATATAAAAATAATAAATAAATAGCTAACTTCTGAATTCAGAGGCAGAGGCCAGGATGTATACTCATCCAGATCTCCTGGGAGAGTTCCAAATCACCAGGAGCTTGAGGGTACCCTGCCAAGTAACATCAGAATATGCAGAGTGGTCACAGTATATTCCTGAATAATTTCAGGATGTGTGTCCTTTAAAAGGCAATGAATCAGTTAACGAAAATGCCATGTACCATGCCGTGTACCAAATGCAAGTTTCACTTTTGTTGTCATTGTCAAACCTGTACTATATAATTACCTAGTTTGCATGATCCCCCATTCTTATGGTAAAGGTCACTGAGTACATTTTATGCTTGGACTAGAAAATTTACAAAGTGTGCATGAAAGCTGTCTAATGTATGGAAGTTAACTGGGGGGTTTGATTAGGTATTAACTAACTAAGGCTGAAAGCAAATACTGTAGCCTCTCCCATATTCTTAGAACGAAGCTTTGGATTTTTTAAAATAAAGGAAATTAAATGTTTCATGATAAGTAATGACGATGAAAGAATGGTTCACTTTCATTCTATTTTTATTGTGCAGTAGAACACAATTATCCTGTTTAAGATACAGATGATGGATGCCAGCAGAAATAGCTTATATTGTAGCTTCAAAACATATTGCAGAAATGGTTTTATATACAGCCCTTCTGCAAGTACAAGGTTTTCACCTAACAGAAGAACAATAAAACCAGAAGATGAAGCATAACTGCTTCAAGACAAGACTTAAGGTCAAGCTCAAATGATTCAGTTACAGAGATATCAAGTGTGCAATCACAGTGTCTTATCAGCTTACATATATTTTCCTTTCTTGGGCTGACATGGCTGAAGGCCTCATTTTCTAGAAAAAGTCTCTCAGTTTGGCTGATGGGTAGAAGAACCTCTGAAATCTTACCTAGAGAGAAATTAGGGCTCCCACTGAGGTGAAACATCTGGGAATTGATTTGTAAAATGAAGCTAAAGAAGTTTGTTGCAAGTTAAAGCCACCAAAATTCCACCAAAATGCTGCTGGGTATATGTGGAGTTCAGCTATAGCAAAATGTGGTGAATAATGGAAGGTTCCTTCTCTTTCACGTGGTATGGCTGAAGAACCGTTAGGGATGTTGATGTAAGTTTGATAAGGCTGCTAGTAGTGCTTAAGTTATAATGGGCCTGGGGGCCTGGGGATGGAATAATTAGTCTTGCAAGTCCTATGTTTTTCTGGGGTTGATATTTGGTTCAAATCATTAGCCAGATTCAGTGCGCAGAACACTGAACTAAGTCAGAAAGGGTGAGTGTTAATAATATATTTTATTAAATTAAATTAACAACCTGCACAAGGTGCAGGAGTCTAAAATAGCCGAAACCAGGAGCTAAACTGACAGCAAACCACATGTCACCAAGTTCAAAGGAAAGCTACTTACCAGGGAGCATAACTAAATGGTGCCAAGCCAAGATATCAGGATTACCGGTTAGCTTTCATGAACCCTTCCTAATGTACTGGAATTCAATCAGCAAATGACCTCCCTTCAGATTGCTGTATATTCCTTGTTTTCCCTTCACAAACTGTCTTGGAAGGGTGACATTCAGTCATGGAGGTCAAGCTCTGAAGGAGAGGTAATTAATCCAGTAAAGTAATCCACAGTTCCTTTTTTGGCAGATTTATGGAGATAGCTTCTGTCCTGGGGACTCTGCCACATCATCCTTCATTTCTCAGGCAAAGCGAGTGACTTGTTATATAACATGACCTGTTCTAGATAGGATTTTTTTTTTTCATTTAAGGTTGCTCTTCAGGTTAAGAGAGATTGATATCCTGGCCGCTTTCAAGGCGCAACAAGTGATGGAAAGACATCAGGAGAAGGGGTTGGGCAGTCAGGCTGTTATTAATAACTATGAAAGGAGGGGTTTAAATTTAGATGGCCATTACCATGCCAGTGGATTGTGAGAACCATAAAACATGGGGATCATGTAATAACGATAGTCTCTATCTACCCATTGATAATAGAGATGGTGACTTTAGGACCTTGCAAGGCAGGCAAGAATCTTGAGTGAGCAGCCAAGTGACTAGACATATACACATCTCACTGGCTTTGTCAGCTTTTCTGCACCTCCCATGAACTCAAAAGGAACGTGCAGCTTAGAATGATGTTTGGCAAGTACAGATGGACTTGCACAATTGCATAAAATAAGCATGTTGTTTGGATTCAGAAATTATTCAGGAAATGAATCAAAGGAGGGGTGTTTCCCTCTTTCTGTACTGAAGCAGCCCTCAGATTGAATTAGATCTCTCCAAAGCACCAAATATTGCTTCAGTATTTCAGGGCTTTGAAAACCAGAATTTTTTTTTAAGGAAGACTCTCTGTGGGGGGAAAAAGAGCAATTTTTAACAGAAGTATCAGGAAGCTCAAAGCAGGAAGAGACTGACAGCTCATCTACCAATGAAAAGGCAAATTTCTCCTGGAAACCTCAGTTATAGAGCCCCTGGGAGGGAATCGCCCTGTTTCAAGTATGTTGCAAGTGCAGATCATTAGAGAACAGAGAGAGGGTGCTATTTGCATCACTTTAATATTCAATAGGTAGGGTTGCTGTGAAAATTCTCATTGGATAATTTTTTTCTTTGTGTTCAAGTAACTATAGAGCCCAGTCTGATTGAATGAATCCCTCTGAATGGGAAATGTGCCCCATGGTGTGGGGTTTGAGTGGAGTAGGTCGCAGCAGCATTAGGAACCAGGTACTCGACTCACTGCATTCCAGCCAGCTGATACATGTGAAAGGCATGTTAAATAAGGCAAGCAACTCAGACCAAGTCATAACACTATGTTATCTCTTAGGATTCATGCCATAAAGGTTATATCTGCAGAACCCTTGAGCAGGTAGGAAATACATTTCTAGGTGATACTCTAAGGTGCCAACATGATTAGAGGATGTGCAGTGGCTCTGCTAATCATCATGCGTGACAAAAGAATAAAAGTATATGCTCCACATTTAATAGTATTAGTATTGCCTCTGCTGGCTGGAGAGGTGATCTCAGGAGTTTTTAATTATAGGGAAATAATCCAGGCCTGATGATAAAAATATCTATAAACCCAGACCCATCACAGGCAACCAGGAATCGAACAGCACTTATTCAACCCACCCATTGTAGGGTGTGACACACCCTTGCTGAGTCCAGTTTTCCTTTGGGGATGGTTGAAGAGATAACAAGAACCCATGAATTAATATTCTTCACCATCCTTTCTGTGTATACCTATCATTCCCTTCCATTGTCCTCAACCACTAACCTTATTTGCCAATTGTGATCTTGTCATTAAATCAGCCTTTATCGAGTTTCCTTGCAACCTTAGGATTCCTAGGAATATAGTTTGAAAACCACTTTATGTGGAAAACACCCAAACTAAGGCTGCAATCACAGGCAGACTTTCCTATTTGAAAAATCAGAATCTTATACTTAAAACCCAAAGACTAGAAAAATCATATCACATACAAAAAGTTCCTGTTTCACTCAACTAGAGATGGGCATGACAGGGGAATACAGCATTTTGTTTCATTTCATTTTTGTTTTCATTTTGTTTCATAATGATTTTTTTAAAGAAATCATTATTAATGAAATGAAATGATTTGTAATACTGTATGGGTCCACTCCCCTGGGTCCTAGAGGCACCCAATTTTCAGGACAACGGGATGCAAATTGCACCATGCATGCAGAGATGGGGCTGCCTAGGAGGAGGATGTACCAGAGAGATAGTGTGGTCCAGTTTGTGGAAAGAGATGGGGCCAGGTAGATCAGTATGGAGGATGATTTGATGGTGATTTGGGAAATATCATTCCAGGCCAAATCATGTATGAAATCAAGAGCATTCCGTAAGGACCAGCTTTAACCTATATACCCCTTTTATATAAATTTAAAGAGAGAGGATTGGCTACTGGTGGTGTTGGGTGGTTTCTTCGTGCCCTGCCCCCTCTGGAGGAAAAAGAAACCATAGCAACCGGTGTGTGCCAGTGCTACTAGCAGGCCGTAGGTTAAACTACAAATCACACTGGGATGTTGGAGGGGAAACAAGACAAGGCTTGGGACCTGAGCAAAGTGTAGGACAAAACAAAGTAACAGGAGACATGGCCAAAATGACTAGGAAAGTGACACCCCAGAAGACCATTGGGGGTGGGTGGGTTTCCAACTACCGATAAAACATTCCCACCAATTAATAGAAACAAATCCTGGGTGGGGGCAGAATAAAAGGCACCCACACTCCCAGGGAAGGCAGGAAGGCAGGAGCAGAGCAATTAGCCTCAGAAGAGGAGAAACTACTAGCAATTTGCTTTTATAAAGAGAGATTCATCTTATCAAGAACATTACATCTAAGGACCAACTCCTTGCAATTCCATCTTTTGCCATGCTTGAACTTTTGGTACAGCTCTGATGAAGAGGGTGTTGCTCTCAAAATATTAGCAACATTTTTGTTATTTTACTAGTAGCCTAAAGGAATCACCTGGTCTATTTGGTGTTTATTTATTTATTCATTTATTAGCGGACCTTCCTGATATATACAAGGGAGGTCTGACTCTTGGCCCAAGGAAGGTATCTGGCCTCAGGTATGAAGGCAGAATGGGTCTCCCTGATAGACAAAACATTTTGTTTCCCAATCAGAAACTGGCCTTTCATTTCGTTTCTTGACAGAATCCTTTCTTTATGTCACTAGTTACGTGCCCATCTCTACACTTAACATATTGTCTTCTGTAACATCTGTTTCTACACCAGTTTTTTCCCCACATTCAGAAAGTTCCTCAACATGAAATAAACATTTTAAAAACAACATCCTGAGCTGAAGAGGTAGAATCCAGTCTACCTTTCCAGGATATTAATTTCTATCCACTTGTGCCGTCACATGTGCAGATGGAAACAGAAAGTGAGCTACTTCTGCTGCAGACTAAGCTCCTTATACATTTCTGTGGTGCAGAAAATTAGCAATCTGTGCTGTTGTTTTGGCATGTTGCTTTGGCCCAGTGTAAGTCTGGGAACAGTCTTAGTAAACATGCCTTTCATAATGGCTCCTTTGATTTCAGAAAAGCTTCCCCAACAAATGGCCTTTAGTAATTAAAGCAGTAAGTCAACACAGAGCTTTGGAAACAGCTGGAAAGAATATGAGAGTCTAGTGGTGGAGAAAGAGTTGGCAACTGGTTTCATGACAAGCTGAGCGAATGACAGCCATCTCTGGAATGCTGCCCCAGTTTGTACGTTAATTTGTTTGTTTGTATGTGTGCGTGTTTGTGTGCTGGGACTAGCTTTGCAGGGATGGGTCCAGATAACATCAGTACTATGATGAAGTGTGAGAATGCCACTTTATTCAGGAAACGGAATAATAGGGATAACAGAAGACATAAAGAAAAACCTCACAGCATGCATTGGATAATGGCTTTAATGAATTTTAATGAAATAAAAGCGGCCGTCACACAATAGATTGGTAGTCTGATTCCCCCAGCCCCCAACACACACACACACAGATAATGCTTTCCTCTGAAAAAACTGTCAATGAGAAGGAAAATTTGTGTCAGGATCAGCTAGCAATATAATGGCAATGTGAGCTAGTGACAGGAAAGTGTTCATAAACACAAGTGGTGTGAACCCAGGGTGGAAATTGTGTCGTCCAAAAACCTTCTTTTGGCCATGGACACACATACACACTCAACAAAAACATTTTTTCATTGAACAAAAAAAAATCTGTGCTACTGCCCCCAGAAACCCTTAAAGTTGATCATTTTCCTTCTAAATATGTTCAGGGGCCCTTCTAAAAAAAGAAAAGAAAAGAAATGCTCCAAGTGACTGTCAAGTGAGATTAAGTTAGGATCCTTGTGACTAATAGTATACACCATGTGAGTAAAATGATTTTTTAAAAAATAATAACTTTGTAGTCTCTAGCAATTCTTTAAAAACCTGTGAGTCTAAGGATACTTATCCCTGAAAATGCATTTTATTGCACACAATCTGGAGAAAATAAAGTGGGCAGAACTCAGACTCCAATTTAAATCATACAGTATATATAAGTAAATTTAACAAGCCCTGTAGATTTCTTAAATGATTTAACTAACCCCCAATTGATTTTGTAGTTATTAGCTCTAATATGTTTTCTACTAATATCCATTGGATGGATACATACATATATACTTTCTCCTCGGCCAGTGTTCTGCTGAGGCTCCATGCCCTCCATGCCCTACCTCAAACCTAAACAGGCAAACCCAGGATAAGACCTTTATTCTTCGAAGGTGTGTGTATATGGTCAAAAAACCCATCCCACCTGGTTTCCCAGTAGTTGATTTTATTTACTTTCCACACTTCTCCCTTGCCCAGCCCCAAACAGCCACTAAGCCAAAAATAATGGGGCTGAAGGGACAGATGCTATTATCTGTAGAAAAGACAGGGAAGTGCATTGCTGTAATTTTCCTTTTCTTCTTCTTATTTGCTAAATAAAGGGACATAGAGGAACAGCAATTCAGCAGTCTAGCATGGTACACAAAATTAGAGGTGGGCATGAACCAGAAAACCGATGGTCCGGTTGGTTCTGGTTCGGGCCCACCCTCAGTTCGGTTCGGGTTCAGGTTCGTACAAATTTTTAAAAAACTGTATGAACCCGAACTGAGTTGGCGGCAGTAGACCATTCCACTGCCACCTCCGGAGCTCTGGCCGCAGCCGGGCCAGGCAGTGGTAGACCTCCAGCCGTGGCAGCCTTTGCCCATACCCCTGCCAATCATGTTGATGGACACATGCACAGAGGCAGCCACCCATCTCCTTGGTTGCTGCTTTTTGCAAATTTAAATGGAAAAATTAAGTACAGTATCATTAATATATGGGTGTTGCCTATGAATGTCTGGATCTCAGAACATAGGCGATAGGCGAACATTATACTGAGTTTTGGAATACACAGAGACAATTCTGTTGAGTTAATGACCATAGACTTCCTCATCCCCTTTTGCTTGAATCATGTCTATGCCTCTGAACATTTATTATTATTATTATTATTATTATTATTATTATTATTATTATTATTATTATTATTAGTAGTAGTAGTAGTAGTAGTAGTAGTAGTAGTAGTAGTAGTAGTAGTAGTAGCAGTAGTAGTAGTAGTAGTAGTTTGTCTTTTATTCTAAGTTGCTTCAGGTACCATCACATTTTAAGGTGTAAGGCAAGATAAAAGTGCTACTCAAAATGAAATAACTATTCCTTTAACACAAAATCCTGTGGATCTGCAGATCAGCACTGGAGTGACTCTATGTTCTAGTGTTATATCAAATGCAGAATTATTGCAGATTGTAATAATCCATGGGGCTGAGTTACATGGTTTTGCCATTGGAAAGAAAATATTTATGGCTAGAGAAGACATGTTTTAGGGCCAGAAAAAAAATCCCTCTGGTGCATACAGACCATTCTGTCTGTGTTGTTCTTGAAACCAGCTCTCTTCATGGGCTCTTCTCTTACGCTGCCCATCTGCCTTTGAGTCTGAATGGATTTGACTATCTTCTATCAAATCACTGGGCTTACTATCCTGTCACATGTAAGTTTGGGAGGGAAAGTTCACAGCAAAACAAACAAAGCATTTTACGAAGCACCTTAAAAGGGTTGCTAAGCTTTATCTGGTGTAAACTGTCACTCCACAAATGCCATATAAAACATCATCCTCCCCCAAATACCACAAGACATTTTGTATTCTCATTTGCAACACAATTTTGAGCATGTCTATTCCTTTGAATTTAATGAGAGGCATCTTTCAGACACCACTAGTATTCCCCTCTCCAAACTGCCTCCCCCACCCACTCATCCACACAAATCCTGGTAACATCTCTGTGCAGAACTATAGACAGGGGAGCTACAGGGAAGCTGCCCTGTCTGGATAGTGTATGAGGTAGAATTCAAGGTGAAGATCAGCGAGGTGGTCAAAGCTGCTGATAGACTATTTATATAATGATAACTATGTCTGTGACTGACTCTGTGAACCACATCCAACAGCATCTATTTCAGTGTAGAGGAGCCCTGACAGAGCACATTTTGATTAATAAATTATCTAGCTCATACAGTGTAGGCTGAGTTCCCCTTTCACATCTCATGAAAGTCATTCACTCTAAGTTTAGTGTTTTAGGGAGAGCCCAAACCACCCTGAAGAGACCTTTCTTGAACACAAACAGCCATTCATTTAGCAGCAAAGGGTTACTCAACAGTGCACCTAAGACTGTTTTCACAAGTGATGTTATAGCTCTGAGTAATAAAAGAATTACAACATGTGACACAAGACCATCTCAGTTAGATCAGTTCGATGATTCTTGATCTTTGTTCAGCTTCATTGCCTGTCAACACAGAAGGGGAAATTTAATCTGGGATGTCTGATGATGATGATGATGATGATGATGATGAAGAAGAAGAAGAAGAACGCCATTTAGTGTGGGACGTGAAAGAGTAAAAAAGAGAAAAGGGGTGAGATTTTGAAATCTGAAAAACAGAATTGGTTATTATTTTCCAAGAGGAAATGTCTGTTTAAAAGAGCACAAGCAAGCAGACAAGCAAATAAATAAATAAATTGGGAAGAAGAGGAAATTCCAAAAATCTGGCCAAAATAATTGTGTGACTATACCACTTCAGATTGAGGACTTGCACTTAAAGCATTTACAATTTAATATGCAGGCTATACATTGGTCTTTCGTCCCACCCCCAGTCAGCTGGGTACTCGTTTTACTGAACATGGAAGGATGAAAGACTGGGTGAACCTTGAGCCAGCTACCTAGGATAGAACCCCAAGTCGTGAGCAGAGTTTGGCTGCAGTTTAACTACTGCATTGGAAGACGGGTGATAAATAAATAAATAAATAAATAAATAAATAAATAAATAAATAAATAAATAAATACTGTACCATGAATTGCAAGTTCAGAACATAGAGAGGCAGCTCCTCTTATCCTTGTTCTCATGCCTTTCCAGTGCTTCTCTTTTCTATGTGCAACCATGCAGAACACGAATCAGTAGGTTAAAGACATCCTTCACTTTCATGCAGATGGAATGTTTTAAATTGCCCTCAAATTTTCAGATAATTGCTTTTGGTGTATCATATCTCAGGGAACACTTGTTGTCAAACAGCATGCCTCGCTAAAGAAATACTCAATTTAAGAAACAGACAAAAAGACGACGATGTAGGGGTCTAAATAACTGGATTCTGCTGCAGTAGCAACTCAAATCTCTCTCTCTCTCTGGCTGATACTTCATGTCCCTCTTGCTGCAGTTCGCGGCCCCGCTGGACACCGGTTCGAAGGAACGTAACCTCACATCCTTGTGGGCTCAATCCGAGTTCAAAGGAACGGAACCTCACGTCCTTGTGGGGTCAATCCGAGTTCACCTTGACCACGCCCCCTGAACTGCGCTCCAAGCGGGGTGAGAGATTCCTGTCCTGGAGCTCGGGAATCTTTTCAATCCACTTCTCAATCCGTGTTAAAAACCGATTTCAACACGGAGGCAAGTTCACTTCGGCTCGAGGAAGGACGTGAAGTAAACACCTCTCTCTCTCTCATCTACACACACACACACACACACACACACACACACACACACACACACACA
>JAHTLZ010003518.1:18423051-18497037 GCA_023846285.1 Phrynocephalus versicolor
TGTGTGTGTGTGTGTGTGTGTGTGTGTGTGTGTGTGTGTGTGTGTGTAAGAGATAAAAATAAGATCATGAATTCTAAATGAACTATGCAACATAGACCGCTATTGCACTTCTGCGAGCAGCTACTTCTTATTTTGGATAACCTTTTCTCCTCCTGTGGTCACATGGTTGTTACAGCAGTTCTACTGTTCGCACTTCAGTGGGTAGCTACCAATCGGCTTTCCAGTTCTCACTTTATTGAACCGCTTTAAAACTTGGTATGCCAATAGGAGGCAAGGGGGGGAAGCGACATTTGTATGTCCGCAAATTCAACCAAATCACTTAAAAGGGAGACATAGGAAGCGATGTAAAAAAAAATCACACCCCCAGTGGCCGTTGCAAGAAAAAGCATCACAGCAGGCAAAAATGGGCATGGCCAAGGAGGTTCTTCAGGTAAATCGTTTTGAAAACCAGACAGTGACTTTTAAGGCACCTTGTTTTTAAGGAAAAGGCGTTTTAAATCAGAAGTGCAGTAGCGGTCTTAGAAACTAGCCACAGAGAGAAGCAGGAGCAGGTAAGAAAATTTCAAATTTTGAAGGATGGGTGGGCAGGATGTATTTTCTCCACATGTGAGTTGGAATGACAGATAAGTCAATAAATTAGAGATAAGACAGTGTCTGAATGAGTGTTTGACTCTGTTTGTGTATGAAAGAAATGAAAGCTTATTTATATGAAAGAGAGAGGGGGGTGTAGTTCTATATCCAGCACGAACAGTTTGGTCACCTGGCTGTGGAGCCAAAGGTCGGGAGTTCAATTCCCCACTCTGCCTCCTTGGTAGGGGCTGAGTCAATTGTCAATGGGGTCCCTTCCAGATCAGGAGTCCTAAGATGAGGCAGAAGTGGATTAAATGACTATTCACATTTGTCCTTGGTGCTGTCAGTCATTTCTCACTTGGCCGATCATTGCCTGTTGTGCCAGATACCCATCCACCCAGGTGGCACCAGCTTACTGGTGCTATGCATGGTCCTGATTAGGTCAGCCTCCACAAACAACCTCCCCTCCAAAAAAAAGACCCTCCTATCTACCCACACTTCAAAATTGTTTTTATTTATTTATTTTGATTGCATCAGGGAAGAGAGAAGGGAAGGAATGGCTGTTTTACAATGCACTACATTCTAACCCTGCAGTAACTGGCAGATTAAGCAACAAACTGTGAGTTACAGATAATACATCATTAGAATCTGAAATCGCATTCATGTTCCAGAAACATGGTTCTGGCACTATGTCTGTGAAGATTCTCAGTCATCCAGGTGAGTTTATCTGGAAGTTGAGTCATGGCTACTGGACTTCTTTTTTGAGAGATAGAAACGTTTCGCTGTTCATCCAAACAGCTTCATCAGATACTGCTGCTACTTATCAGGCTGTGCTTTCCAAAGTACCAAGACAAATCAAAAAGCTTTCACCACCAAGGCCATAACTAACGACCCATTCTTGATAGGTTTCAGCACCTAGGCCATTGTTCACAAGGCTAAGGATACTATTGTCTCCCTAACAAGCCTATTTAGGCCATTGTTCATCTTATGAGCCTAATTCAGGCCAGAGTGACAAAAGGTCAAAGCTGACTATAAGATGGAGGATTTGCACTAGCTGTATTCAGACCGATGAAGCTGTTTGGATGAACAGCGAAATGTTTCTATCTCTCAAAAAAAGTTCAGTAGCCATGACTCAACTTCCAGATGGTTCTGGCACAATTTTTTTTTTGCGCCTGAGATGTGGGGCTTGCAAACAAAGCCTGTGATGACATCTCAAAGACAAATCGCAGAAGAAAGCAAGTTAATGTTCAAACTCTGAATGGGGTGCAGAAATTCTGCTATGACAGTCAGATGCTTTAAGCTAGGAATGTAAAACATATTTATAAGAATTCTCCTTCCTGGTATTTTTTAAGTCTTGTTCAGCTGACACTTCCTTTTGCACTACTGAAATGCCTTGCCTTCCCATAAATACAAGCTCTTGTCTCGTTTTTCTTATTTGTTTGATGTTGTCATTTTTTTAAAAAAAATACATATTATTCACTATGCATGCAAACATATGTGCTCAAGAATTTGCTACATTCTGCATATGAGCCTTCTCAGCTTTTAAGATCTTCTGGGGAAGCCCTCCTCTTGGTTCCATTACCTTCCCAAGCTCTCTTGGTGAGGACACGAGAGAGGGCCTTCTCAGTGGCTGCTCCAAGGCCATGTATGGGATGCATTGCCCTCAGAAGTCAAGGTGAAGGTCTTCTCCCTCCTGTCCTTCCATTGTCAAGCAAAGTTCTTCCTCTTCAGGCTGACCTTGAAGTAGCACGTTATCTCCTGAATGCTGGTTTTTCATTTACATGTTTTCACGTCTTTGTTGTTTTTTGTACTTGATTCTTTTAATCTCAATGTATGTTCAATTGTTTTTCTAAATGCGATATTTATATAATGTTTCCAAAATTCTTATTTTATCTGTTGCGAGCTGTTGTAGTCCCCTATAGTAAGAAAGAAAGCATATAATTTAAATAAATAAATAATAAGAACATAAGAACAGCCTTGCTGGAACAGGCCACAGCCCATCCAGTCCAGCATTCTGTCTCACACTGTGGCTCACCATTTGCTTCAGGCTATTCCCAAGCAGATGTCTTCACCTGCTTACGATTCCCTGCAAATGGCATTGAGAGAGATCCTGCCTATCTCTCCAACCCAGAGGTTGTCCTTGGGCATCCATAATGATAGCCATTGATATCCTTGGTCTCCATGAACTTATCTAATCCTTTCTTAAAGCTGTCAAGGCTGACAGCTGGCCACACAAGTATCTATTTTATAAATAAGGTATCTATTGTGTACACCTGCTAGATATGGGCATGAGCCATGGTTCAAAGATTTATGCTTCTTTGTCACCACAGTTCTATAGGTGCTATGAATTCCCTTCTCCCCACTCCCCCTTGGATTCTCCACTCACCAGCCAGTGCATGTTGCTGTTCTCCTGCTCCCTGGGCATTTGTCCAGTGCTGACAGGAGGGGCAGCTTCCCTCCTCGGTCTCCTCCAGCAGCCACCCATTCAGAGAAGGTGGCAGGGCAGGGATTCCTACTGCTGGTGAAGGGAAACTGGCACTCCTGCTGGGACTGAATGTGCTCCCAACAAGAAGGAGAATGGCTGCACTGCACTGGCTGGTAAGTGGAAAATCCAGGTTGTGGGGAGGGGGAGCACATGGCACTAGGGGTACCAGACCAATGAAGCAGCATGAACCTCAAAACCAAGGTTTGTGTCCATCTCTAACACCTTCCTCCAATTCCCTATGCCATGCAATGAATGTTTTTATGAACCACTCTCCCACCAGATCCCATTTCTGTATTTAAAGGGCAACTGGATGTGTGCATCTCTATCTGCCCTGTCAAAGAGGTCTGGCATCAGCAATGGAACTAATCAATATGTTAAAGCTGCAAATACATTTCCATTTGGACAGAAATGTTGTATCTTGCTAGATAGAGGAAGCAAGAAGCAACGATGTTGCCAAGTCACGGCATGAGCTATGGCTGGCTTGGGGTTTCACATAGCACATTGACCCTTTCATGCTTCCCTTTGCCTCTGATTAATTAATCTATTTGTTAGATTGTCCATACCACCATCAAGCAACACAGCTGCTCTGGGCGGTTTACAAAAGATAAAGACAATATAAAAGTCATTATCAAATAAAACAACATAGTATAAAATAACATAGAACAAAACAGAAAGGCAAATAAGGAATAATCATCATAAACAAAATATAAGCTAAACAAAATGAAGACATAGTAAATAAATAATGGATTAAAAGAGGCAGAGGGTTTAAACTATAATACAGTATATCACTGGAGTTATGACCTAGACTCAGGGAAGGCCTGCTGAAGAAACAAGTCTTCAGTGTTCATTTAAATATCCCCAGTAGAGATGGGCATGAATAAAAAAAACGGTGTTTTGTTTGTCATTTGTCGTTTAGGTGGTCCGTTTCAGTTCGTTTCCGTTTTTGTGAATTTTTGCAAAAAAAAATGTTTTTGTTTTTGTTTGTTTCGTTACCATTTCATTACCATTTATTTCATTTTTTGTGATTTTTTTAGCATTTAAAGCAGTTCACTTGTATTGCTGTAACGAAAACGAAACGCACGACAAAATTTCCGGTGTTTCTGTTCATTTCGTTTCATTTTAGAGACCAAATTTGTTTGTCATTTCATTGCGTAACGAAAGGAAAAAATGAAAATGAAACGAAAAATTGTTCATTTCGTGCCCATCTCTAATCCCCAGTGAGACGGCCAAGCAGTTATCGGGGGCAGTAGATTCCATAAATGAGGGTTGACCACTGAGAAGGCCAGTTCTTAGTTTTTTTTCTTTCTGGATCTCCCTTGGCCTTGAAGCCTTCAATCACTCAGCCTGGGGGAAAAGAATGGCTTGGTCAGTTCTTGGTGAGAGAAGGTAATCTGACAGATACTGAGGTCCTAAACCAGGCCTGCCCAAAGTCCGGCCTGGGGGCCAAATCCAGCCTGTCAGGACATTCTGAGTGGCCCGCGGCTGGCTGGCCCGCCCCCTCCCCCTCCTTCACCCCATTTTTTTTAAAAAAAAACCAATCTTCCACCAACACTGACACCGCCGGGGAGCTTGGCGGGGTGCAAGGTTGCACAGATAACCTCTTCCAAGGGGCGACCTGTGGCCACAGCTCCCTGTGCTTCCTTTGGTTCCCACCTTCCTTCTTTCCTCCCTCACTTGGTTCCCACCTTCCTTCCTTCCTCCCTCCATCCCTTGGTCCCCGCCTTCCTTCCTGCGGGTGGGGTTGCAAGGGGTCAGTGGGTGGGGCTTGCAGTGGGGTGGCAGGGTCGAGGAGCAACCGCCCCCTGACACATTCTCAGCCACCAAATCTGGCCCTCCTTACAAAAAGTTTGGGCACTCCTGTCCTAAACTGTTGAGGGATTTTTATATTATCAAAACCTTGAAGTCAATGTGGAAATGAACCAGTAGCCAATGTAAAGCAGTCAATTGGTGGGGTGGGTGAATGATGCAGTAGAATTCTCTGACCCTGATTAATAATGTGGTCACTATATTCTAGATCAGCTGAAGATTCTGCATTAATCTCATAGGCAGCCCCACATAGAGAGCACTTCAGTAGTCAAACCTTGAGATTACCAGTTCATAGACCCTAGTATCCAGTTAGGGATGCAGCTGAGCAATCCACCAGAGCTAGAAGTGGGTGGACCAGACAATAGAGGCCCTCTGTTATTTGATGGTAACTTCTGGGTCCAGTAGAACACCCCAGCTGTGAACATCAGCCTTAGTGGGGAACATAAGAACAGCCTTGCTGGAACAGACCACAGCCCATCCAGTCCAGCATTTTGTCTCACACAGTGGCTCACCATTTGCTTCAGGGTATTCCCAAGAAGATGTCTTCACCTTCTTAAGATTCCCTGCAAATGGTATTGAGAGATATCCTGCTTATCTCTCCCACCCGGAGGTTGTCCTTAGGCATCCATGATGATAGCCATTGATACCCTTGTTCTCCAAGAACTTGTCCAATCCTTCCTTAAAGCTGTCAAGGCTGAGAACTGTCACCACTTCTAAGCTGGTGTTAGATGGAATAACTAGATGGGCAAATTAAAGAGAAGGCTGTACCACCATTAGCACCCATCCATGTTTCTATTATACAGACCAGATCTGCACCTTTATCTAAGATCATGTTTCGAATGAGCTGACACTTCTTTGAAGCAGATCTGGAATTTAACAACACCAGGGATAAAGTGGACAGGCGGCTGAACAGGTCACCTTGGATCTGGCAGTTGGCTGCAGTACAGGACTAGAACAGGGGACAACCTTCAGATGTCTGTCCCCCGTTTTTCTAGACCTAGAAGTTACTCTATCTCTCTGGCTATAATCACTTAAGCAGTAAACAGTCCCTCACTGGGGAAGCAGACTAAACTAAAAAGTAATTAAATTATTAAATAATTAAGTTTGTGGAATAACAAATCAATTAATCACCTCTAATTATAAGTTTTTAATTTGGTCAATTCATTTATTAAATTCAATTAGTTAATCCAATTAATTTCATGTAATAAATAATTAGGTACAGTAGTTAAATAATTAGACGTTAAAATTGGTAAAGGATAAGTCTGTGGCTAAGGATGCAAAGTGGTGAATATTTAAAACTAATTAATTAATTAATAATTAAACATTCAAACTATCACCTCACAAAACTTTCCTGACACATATGTTGCTTTAGAAGTCATATACTAACTACAAGCTCATTCTCCCTGTGTGTGTGTGTGTGTGTGTGCGTGTGTGTGTGTGTGTGTGTGTGTGTGTGTGTGTGTAAAACCTATATATTAAGTCTTGAGCTTTTTATGGTTTTCTGCACATGAGTTTATTTGTGCTGATCCTATTTATTTTATTGTCAGGTAACACCAATAGTATCTTTGCTCTGGACTACATCAGTGGTGCTCTTACTCTGAATGGGCCACTGGACCGAGAAAATCCATTCTACAGCGCTGGGTTTATTCTTACAGTGAAGGTGAGAATGTCAGAGACTGTTTTGTAGAGGATTAAGAGTTTTTGAATATCTCGGGGAAAATGAAGGGCACAGCAACTGCAAGAACTGAAACTGGATTTCATATGAAGAATGAACAGCTGTGATTATGGAAATGTGGATTTTTGAAATACAATTTGTGAATGTAAAGTTAAAATCTGTGGAAATTTCCATCAGCAAATCTAAATTTGTATTCTAATTTAAAATTTCCCAGAAAAAAAGGCAAACAAAAATAATTGCCATTCCTGTCTAGAAATAAATAAATAAAAAGCAAGTTTGTTTCTTGGGAAAATGCAAATTTATTTGCATTCCAAAAATCAAACACTTCAGGATGAAGATGAATGCCTCTTACAAGTGTTTTAGTGTTCAAATCCCCTTCTCTTTTCTCTCCTGCTGGAGAGGTTCCCCACCACCACCAGACACACACACATCAAATGTTATTTTGAGAGGAAAGTGGACTTTTTGTTCACACTCTGCATGGTGCTGTTGATTCTAGTTTTGTAATAAATAACTTCCATTTTAGTCAGGTAAACTTCCTTGTCAGGCTGAAAGTCTTTAGATTAGGGTAAGCAATAGTTTGTGGGCCATAAAGAGATTTTAGAGCCCATTCCATACAGAGGAGGGGCAATATCTTTTCTTAGTCATCCTGGAATGCAGGATATAATAATGGGGGGGGGGGCAAGTTACAGGAAGCCAAATTAAGCCTGAACATCAGGAAAATTCTCCTAACTGATGGAGAAGTGTGGCAATGGAACTAATTGCTTCAGGAGATGATAAGTAAGCACTCCAATGCAGGAGGCATTCAAGAGAAAACTTGAGAACTCACAGATACACTTTGATTTTCATTTCTGCATTGGGGTGCTTGGACCCAATGGCTTTATAAACCTCTTCCAACTCCATTATTTTATGATTCAATGATTATAAGGTAGGAGGTGTAGCAATCTATCCATAGAGCAGTGGTTCTCAGTCTGGAGTCACTCCGGTGTTCTTGGACAGCAGTTCCCAGAAGCCTTTGCCACCAGCTGTGCTGGCCAGAGTTTCTAGGAGTTGCAGTGTGAGAACACGGGGGTGACGCAACATTGAGAACCACTGCCATAAATAATCTCTACAAGCCATTTCACATGAGCATTTTTCAACATGAACAAAAACTGTGTGGTATTAAGAGCAAACTTGAGAAAAATATGTTGCACCCATTTTCAGTAAACTTTCCCGAGCAGTTTGATGCTCTACTTTTGGCCTTTGGTTCTTTTACTGTGCATCTTCTCCAAACCCAGTTGTTATTAGAATCTAAAGGAGAAAGCAATAATGGAAACATGCATTAGATATGAAGACCAGCACTGGTGAACTGGGCTATTCTCTGCAGCTGGGATTCTTGGCACAATGTGCCTGATGGAGCCTAGACACACACACACACACACACACACACACACACACACACACACACACTTCCTCCCCTTGTTCTGGCTCTTCCTACTTCTCCTCCATCATCTCTGTGGCAATAGTAACATGTAATGCTCATCAAACATTCCAGGCACAACTGTGCCTATGCTGAGCAGCAAGAGAACTGCAGTGAGGGAGGGGCAAAGGACTATAGCTGACAAATGTCTGGAGGAACCACGTTCGCATACCTGCAGAATTCTCCTTCCTTCCTCACACCATCTCCAATCACAGCTCTTTAATTAAAATCAATACCAAACCAAAGAGGAGGGTTGGAAACATATGGATTCCAGTGGGCTGAAGGTGGGGGGTGAAAAAGCATTGGTGAGCGAGGCCATTGATTGGGAGAATAGCTGGCTGCCTGGACTCTCTAGAGAAGTACGAAAGACCTCCCTCCTGCACAGAAGGGCAGTGCTTTGTCAGGGAGGGAAAATGGCATGAAATTACTCCACTTGACCTCTGTGAGGGTCTTTCAGCAGAATTCTCCATGGTCAATATGCTATTATCATTATCCTTCGGAACCTTGATTCTTTGCCTTGTTCAGTTTTCTTTTTTAGTTAAAGAAGAATTTATCCAGAGGCAGAATATTTTTTTAAATATGAGAGAGGCTGGCTTTTTTCACCCCCAATAATAAACTCACAGTGGCTTGGCCATTTCCTTCTCTTCAACCAATATCTAGCAGATCACCTCCCCCTCTTTTTCTGGTAGTCTGCCAGTCAACAAGGGAAATAATATCATAAATCATTGGTTCCCAACCTTGGGTAAGCTAGGTGTTTTTGGACTACGGACTCCCCAAACCCCCAGCCAGCACAGCTGATGGTGAAGGTGTCTGGGATTTTCAGTCCAAGAACAGCTGGGCTATCAAGATTGGCAACAAACCTCCATTGATGGTCCCTACCTACATGAAGCAATGAGGAAGGGAGTTCCTTATGAGACTCTACAGCTGAGCAAGGGTAGTGTTTTCAAAATGTTGCAGATCCAAAGAGAGGAATTTGAACAGATGTGAAATACGCTTCCATTCATAGGTGGAATATTCACCACTATTGACAGCTACACTGTTCTTCCTGCCTGACACAGTGTTCATCCTTTCTACTTCTCCACGGATACCACTTTATGTGGGGGACAGAGTACACCCTTCCAGTTGTCGTTGCACCACCACTCCAACCAGCCATTCCCCCCTCTCCCATATCAAATGGTGGTGAGAGATACTAGGAACGGATGTGGAAAACAACAAACAAACAAACAACAGGAAGGCTGCATTTTGTCCACCCAGTCATAGACATTTGCTAATCATATATTGAGCAAGATGGCCCCACTGTAGGGACTCTGCCGTAGAGTGAAACGGATGGGCATTGCGCAGTTGCCTGAGCAAGGTGAAATGGCATTTCCTCTCTTCAAATGTTACATGGCAAGGGTGAACTGTGATGCTGTGCATTCAGAATGGGATTTCATTTCATTTCATTGTAGAATGGCCAGGGCTTGCACAGGATAGCTCAAAGAGTTGGGTATCTGGCTGCAGAGCCAGAGGTTGGGGGTTCGATTCCCCACATGATTTGAAGAACCATAGGGTGTCTTCTAGTTCTGCAGTAGTAAGATGATAATGAAACATTGCTGCTTAGAATGGCAACTCTCAGGCTCCATCAGCTGCTTGAGACTTCAGGAAGCTATAGTCCCCAGAAGTAATGTTTCCAAACTATGGCACTTTGTGACATTTTTTTGGGGGGGGGAGTGGAATAAAGTCCACCGTACCTTTACCTTCTGATTTTCCTTATAGGGAACAGAGTTAAATGAAGACCGCACCCCATCCAATGCAACCGTGATCACTACCTTCAACATTCTTGTTATTGACATAAACGACAATGCACCTGAGTTCAACAGTTCAGAATATAGTGTGGCCATTCCTGAATTGGCCCAGGTGGGCTTTGCTCTTCCACTTTTCATTCAAGTACAGGATAAAGACGAGGTAAGGCATGAGGATCGTGATGAAATTTATCTCTTTCAGATACATCTTCTCCACTTTTTTTGTTTAAAACACACCCTCAGAATTCCCTCGTGGTGCTCCATGTTTGTTCTTATTTAACTCAGAACGTAACCAACAGGGGATGTATTTCATCTTTCATTACAACATGCTGGGGATCCATTTTAATAAATAGCAAGATGCAAAGGACAGCAAACTTAATTTTAAAATAGTCTTGTTTTTTTAAAGGGGAAATGGTAGTGAAACTTCAGTTTCCTGACATCTGCAGCACTATTTGCTGGCTATAAATGCCAACCTGCCACATCTCTGTTCATTTGCATTGTTTCTAAAATTTGAAATAATGCATAACCCCTCCCCAGAACAACTTCTTTAAAATTAGCTTGAATCAAAATGTTCACGTCAGGTCATAATCCACTGCTATTGCATTTTATTATTTTTAAAATATGTTCATTATTATAAATCTTTCCTCTAACACAGGCAGTTTGTAATATGCATTTATACATTGTGGGCAAAATGTTTTCATTTCCTTCTGCTTGTGAGACAGTCCATTGGAGGAGCCAGTGGAAGTTTTCTGCTTTGGACAGCCATGTTACAATGTGACAATGCATACTTTCTAGCTATTCCTCTACTGCAGTGGTTCTCAACCTGTGGGTCCCCAGATGTTCCTGGACTGCAACTCCCAGAAGCCTCTACCACTGACTGTGCTGGAAAGGATTCCTGGGAGTTGCAGTCCAGGAACATCTGGGGACCCACAGGTTGAGAACCACTGCTCTACTGTATGTGCATTCCTTCATCTTAATTGTTTCTCATCTTAATTGTAATTAGCAATACAATGCTCTACAATCCATGGCAAGGAGACAAATTGCAAGGGGATATATTGCAAGATGTGGCCATAATAACTTGTGGCAAATTGTGACATCTTACCAAGTTAACCATATTCAGTATATTTTAGGCTCTTCATCCTCTGAACCCCCAAAGTATTATTTCCTTCTGTAAGATGAGGACAATGCAACTGATGAGTGCTAGCAAGTACAGTTGCATTTTGTGTGTGCAAATGAATGCCTTCTTTTCTCCAGTTGTGTTTATAAATTGGGAGCGCATTTTCCCCTCCCTTGATGGCAATCATGTACCTATGGAACTGGAAGCTGAGGTTGTTCCATCAGAATTTTTCCCTTGGTTTCATCTTCATCCTGAATGAAGAAAATGACTATTTTGCATTCAATTTTTTCCTACAGAAATTAGAAATTCTGGCTGTGCAGAAATCAAGGACAGTGAGACTAGAGTGCTTAGAAATTCATCTGTACTGAATTCCATCACTCTCCTCATCTTTGCTCTTTAAAAATCCTTGCTAGTCTGCTTCTGTATCTAGATGAATTTACCAGAGGGAAGACTGTGACATGACCAATGTGTAAACTTCTCTGCTCTCTCAAGGCCTGAAAAGCAAAAAGCAAAAATTGCCTTACTTCGGCCGGTGATGGCGAACCTTTTAGGGACCGAGTGCCCTAACTATGATTCAAAACCCACTAATTTTTTGCAAAGTGGCAATGCAGGAATTTAACCTGAATATAGGTGGCTGTGAAGGGGCGATGTCAGATACGCACAGAAATGGCTCCGAGTGCCTCCTTTGCCATCCATGCCATAGGTTTGCCAACACTGACTTAGGCTGTGACTACACTGGAAAGCTGTATCACAACAATTCAGCTTTGCTGTAATTTGATTTACAGCCTGGTTTCTTTTGAAATCATGATTGGTACTTCCTCACACTGTGGCTCTAGATAGATTCAGGAGTTCACACTAGATGCAAATTGTGTTCTGCCCCACCTTTGTACCTTCCTTCCTCTGGTTGTCACTCTGCCAAAAACTTTCTTCCTCCAGTCTATCTCTGTTGATTTTTATGACTTGCTGTGAAACTGGTTACTCATTTAAAGCTTAATACTTTAATATTTAAAAGCAGTAAAATTGTCTCTAGTGGAATAACATGGAAAGGTATTTAACAGTGTAAAGAATACAAAACATAAAATATTGGAGCAGTAATTTTGCAAAATATATCAAAATTCAAACATCAAAATGATTCAAGAACAGGGGTCACCATCTTCCCCTTACTGTTTGCTATTCTTACCTCATCTCTGTTCACATGTTTTTAAACTACTAGTATGATAAACTCTGACCAGAAATGAGGTAATATAATTCATGCATGCATTACTTGAAAGTAAGGGGAAAGAGTAATGCATGGGAAGGGGATTATAATGACATTTTCCAGAATACTGGATACTGTACTTTATTATGATATCTTTTTATGATAAAAAGTACATTTTGCTCTGAGAAAAACTGTGAATGCAACATTGTTTCACAGAATCAGAGTTTAATGTTTGTTCAGTAGTAATCTTATCATACGGAACATATCAGATGGAAAGTTCAACTAGATTTCGATGAGGGGGGCATGAATATTGACAGAAGAAGCATAAGTAATGTATGATATACAAATGACACCCATCTTACTTGCAGAAAACAGTGAAATGACATTTAGTGAAAGTGAAAGAAGAAAGTGCCAAAGCAGGAATGTGGTTGAACATTAAGAGGACCAAAACCATGAGTACAACAGAACACAACCTTAATGTCAACACAGTGACATTAGTGTAGTTGTGCTTATTTGCTTACTTGTTCTTTTTATTATGATTATTTGATTATTTGGTCTGACTGATTAGTTTTTATTTACTATTTTAAGTTGTTTAATCTTTTTTTGTATTTTGTATATGTTTGCAAACCGCCCAGAGTAGCTTTTTTTGCTAGATGGTTGCAGTATATGAATCAAATAAATAAATAAATGTGGAGCAAGAAGGCAGCTGTCTTGAAACAAAGCAGATAAGCCCTCTCAATTTAGGAAGTGGGTAGGATCTAAGGAAGTTACATTTCTTAGGCAAGATAAGCATATGGAATCAGAGTGATTTTTAAAGTTCAAATCAAAATCCCTGACTGGCGATTTGTAAGAAGAGGAAAAAAAGAGAGTCAAGGAATGAACAAAGCCACGTGAATCCCCACCCTTGAGGAGCAGTCCTACAAGTAATGCCTTTGTCAGGAGCTTCTCTCTTGCCTCCCCCCCCCACACACACACACAAGGAGGGAGAGTTTCAGATAGGAGGAAGAATGTCCTGAAAGCCAAGGCTTGGACTTGGCAGAAACTGGAGACCAATGAAGCTGATCCATAACAACTAGGTTTTTTTTTTTTTTTTTTTTGAGGGCAGCTCCATGTAGGACATGTTGCCATAATCTAAGCAATAGGTAGTTAAAGCATGAGTCACTGTGACAAGAGCCCATGTTAAGGTAGATTAAGGAGTGACTCATCAGTAGAGATGAGCACTAACTGCTGCTTCAACAGTTTGTGCAGGTTTCGTACTTCATCCAGACAGGCGTTCAGCACTTCCCAGCCCCGAAGCACCCCAGTTTCCCTGTCCCACTTCTTCCGGGCTCTGCCTCTGAGTGGCTGCTCACTGCAGATGGCAGAGGTGGGAAGTAACAAACACCTGTTTGGGCAAAAATACAGACCTTGAACAAACTGCCAGTTTGGAGGTTCATGCCCATCTCTACTCATCGATGATGAGGATTTCACTGATTCATACCCACATAATTTGGCAGGAACCCCCAGGCTGAATTATGGGAGTGGAAGTCCCAAAGCAGGAGGAGATAGAATGTTACCTCCATTTGGATCCTATGCCATTCTTTCTTGATACTTGCACATTCTCCGTAGATATTCTGTTGCAACTCACCCTCCCAGGGTCCTTTGTAAGCATTAGGGAATCTTACAATTCCGACACTGTAATAGGATATCTTTCTCCCCACTCACAAGAAGAATGGCATGGGGACCAACTGGAGATAGAGGGACTGTTCTATCTGTGCTTTGGGCTTTTCATTCTGATATTTCAGCCTGGAAGAGGATGGAAGTCTACTAAACAGAGAAGTGCCATCCCTATGACTCGTCTTGTGAACATTCTTTTGGGTTTCTCTAGCATGATTAATTAACACGATGTTAACACCCTATTGTGTATGCTCTTTTAGAAGAAGAATCAATTCATTTGCTTCTTCCACAATCTTTTAATATGTGTTTGCTTAGGGTCAAATATAACATTATTATTATTTTTAAATTTTATTTTATTTGACTTTTATACCGCCCATCTGCCCAGGGCTACTCTGGGCAGTTACAACATAGGATAACATGACAAGTAACAAAGGAATATTTTAAAAAAACTAGAACACAAACAGCATAATAAAAGCAATATATCTATAAATCAACAACAATGAACTAAAATTAAGCTAAAATGAAAATAGAAATAGCCAAGGAAAAGAGAACCCTGGTTTGTGATTCCAACTTGTAAGCACAATCATGACGATTGGATAGATAGTCTTCCTTCCCTGAGCACTTACTTGATCCAGAATAATTGCAGTAGAATTCAGAATTGAGACAATTGCTTTTCAAGTGAAAACATGGAAGAAGGGCTGCAGTTAGTGTATACAGATCTGCTTCCTGGCAGGGGCATGAATAGGTATTAGCACATGTGAAGCTGTGATGTTGAAAGGGGGGAATGACGCAGGCACTCACAATGGACATACATAAGCAATGGCAGGATTACTCATCTGAAAAGGCCTCTTGTGGGAAATGGGAATCATTTTTAGAGTCTTACTGAAATAATTTATTTACTTTGCTGAAAAGCCTACTTCCTTCTCCCCACTCACCATACCAAAACATAAGAAAGTACTCTAAATGGTTATAGTTGGTGAATACCAATGAGTCTCTTTCTTCTCAAAGTACAATTTTACCCACAACCCTTTTGTAGATACCATGTAGTGTTTCACAAGGTTCGCCATGCTGAAACCCCAATTAGAATGAGTACCTTGATTCACATTTTACTGTGTTTCTCATCATTCCTTCCACTTCTGTGCCTTTCTTCTATACATGTAGTTTTAAAATGATTTTTATTCTGGTGGTGGTTACGATTTCTGCAGTATTGCCATAAATGACTGCATACATGACCAGGCGTGTCTTGTTTGGCACATATTTATGTGAGCTTGTCAGCATCTGTAACTATATTATCGAGTGAGGAACTTCCAGTGGTTTGGGGGTTTGTCCATTGTACCACTTAAGATCTCAGCCATCCCTAATAGTATAAAAATAAAATAAGATGTATCAATAAAGTAAACATTGATGTATTAGGGATGGTGGAGTTTAGAGATGATAGGAAGCCAACCTGAGAGATTCATGCAATCTGCAGAACCCATTCTGCAGACCCTTGCTGTATAATCACTGTATGTACCTACTGTCTGGTACTGCTTGATCTCTTTCCCTTCTCCTTGCATGAAATGTCCAGAGAAAATGCAGAGAAAGGGTCAGGAATGCACCCAAAGCATTTTCCTGTTTAAGCCCTCCAACAGTTTGCTTCTTATTTCATTCAGAGTTAGAGCTGAAAGCATGATGATTACATGTATTTTTTATTATTATTATTATTATTATTATTATTATTATTATTATTATTATTATTATTATTATTATTATTATTATTATTATTATTTATTTATTTATTTATTTATTTATTTATTTATTTATTTATTTATTTATTTGAGTATTTTTACCCCGCCTTTCTCCTTGGAAAAGGACCCAAGGCGGCTTACAGTAATGAGGGACAATATACAGTCCAGTACAATTAAGACATATTCAAGTTCGAGAACAGGGACTTGAGGGACATCTTACAGCATTAAAAGACAACATTAAAGTTACAAGAGAATGCAAGAATAAAAATTCCATATAAAAGTTATGAGGGATGGAAATGAACATTAAAAACATAGTGTCAAGGAGGTATATAAACTCCTTGGAGTTTTTGCAGACTCCAAGGAGATATATAAACAGGAAGGAGATATATAAACAGGAATGATTACCCTGTACATTGGAAAATATGTCTTCACTGAGGTATGGTACCTTCTTGGTGCTGAGTTCTGAGTACCAGTGGGTGCCCGGAACATCTACAGGAGTGTCAGCCATATCAGCCAGAAAACCTTAGGACATTTTGGAAGCCAGTCAGACCCACCAGCCTTTGGGGGCTGCCCATGGAGGGATTCACTTATGTGGAGCCCAAATCTCAGCAGGGGTGGGACTCAAGGTTCACCACGTCAGATCATCCTTTCCCTGCCCTGATAGGAACACCAAGCTGAAGGTGTGGCCTGCAGTATGTGTAGGTCCAGTGACATGTTAGGACATACCCATGACAATCATGGCTTCCATGAACTCCAGACTTGCTCCAGTCAACTGTGCCTCTGCATGTATGTTGAAATGGCCCAGGTGGGCTCAACAAAGCTGTGGAGACATAATCTATCAGGTTTGGGAGGAAGGATGTTGGGTTTGTGGGGAAAGTGGTATGCAAACCCCATCCCTGTTCTGTCCCAGTGGTCTAAGGGGAGAACAAACGGCATGCGGGTGTCTGCTTTTGTCTAGTGATTGGGTGCTTTTGCTCCTCTTTCACTGCAACACAGAGCCTGCCTCACTCTTTTACCCCACCTCTGTTGCCTGCCCTTCCTAGGCATACCTGAATTCTCTACCACCCTGCCCTTTTTGCCGAACTCTGGCTTTGCACAAATTTGTCAATTCAGGATACCAGAAATAGGGTTAAATAAGTTTAATATACAAAAATAAGGTTAATATACAATATACGAGTGAGAGGTCACACCACGTGACATCTCACTCGTCCTCCCAACCTCAACCCATCTTATTTAGATCATAACAACCTGCACGAAAAGGGCCAGCCTGGTGCCTTCTCATCTGAAAGTAGGACTCTTGCCCTGAACCTCACATGTTGAATGTAGTCCGCCTTCTCTCTAGCAGTCTACCAGATATTAATCCATCTTGTACTTCTGAAAGAACAAAGAAGAGTAGGAGTGCTTTCATCATGCACTTGACCAATCCTCAGATTGGGAAAGAGAAATTTATTTTGACAGCTAGCAGGGTGTCGTTGCTTACAGAATCCAAGCTGGGTTTATTAATGCCAGGCTACAGTACATTAAATCATCAGCTGACTATATCATCTGACACAATAGATTACAATGTATACATAGTATTTGTGTATCTATATATAGAGAGAGACGTAAATATAGCTATAGATACGCTGCAGAGAATACACATGCATGAATTGCACATCTATTCACACATATTAGAATGTGTATAGACCGGTGTACTATAAATGCATTTCATAGATCATAACTGCAAAGGATAATGGACAGCTGCATAGTATCCCCTCCCCCGCAACATGCCGGCTGCCAATCGGAATGAATTAGATTTCACAGGGGTTTTTGCAATACATGGAATTCACCAGAAAATTACCCTTAAAGAGGGAAAATCAATCATTTGGAGCAGAGATAAGCTGAAGGCGAGTCAGCCTCAGATTGATCCCGTCTGTGCAAGCGTGTGTGGAATGCAGCAGATAGCCTGGGGCAGAGCAGGAAGGAGGGAGAGAGAAGAGCAGAGCAGAAGAAAAAAAGATTTCACATGGGAAAGAGGCCAAGCAAATGGAAGTTCCTTGCTCGAGCTCTTGATGCACTTGATTTTCACTGACAATTCTGAAAAGCATATGAAACAAATGAGATGGATCTTTGAAACGTTACCAGCTCAGCTTTCTGCTGGCCCATACCAAATACAGACACATCAGGAAGTGCTTCTAAATGTGTCTTGCCACCCACTTTCTTATATACAGACACATAAAGATGGTGCCCCTCACATTTTGACTTAACACAGATTCTGAATCCCAGATATGTGGTAACTATAGGCCCAGTCATGCAGGCGATAGCCGTGTGAGGGCACACAAATTCTGCCTGAGTAAGGGGCCTAAATTTCATACTCATTATCCAGAAAGATGATGTCATCCATGGATAAACGGAAAGTTATATATGCTACTAATGTAAAAAGGTGTATTGGGTAGGCAGTCACTTGAGTCACATGATTGTGTTGGTTTCATGAACAGAATAATCACAAAAGCTGCATAGACATAAAATGCATACAAGATGTCTTACTTTTTTTAAAAAAAGGAAGAAAAAAAAGAAAAACCTGTGGCCAAACTTCTAATTTTGAATTCAGTAGAGTTGGAACACAACAGGCAATCAGCCGCCCTCTCTGAGCAGGGTTCTTGTGGTCATCCAGAGACGTCTGGATAGTGTATAATGCATTGCCAGGGGGAAAGATAGCAGAATTTTATCTATAATTCATAGTAGAAGAAACCCTTCTATTAACAAGTCTTTCATTCCACTGCAAGTCAGTTGTATACATTTGTGACAGAGGCTGAGTACTTGCTCTTTGAAAAAACTTCCCCTGTCTTCCTCCTGAACAACAGGGGCCTTCCTTAAGCTAATCACAGCTTCTTTGTTATTGAACAAATGGTGAGAAAATCACTAGTCAATCATCTCAAAGTCTAAAAGGCTGCTTCTGTAATGAAGTGCACTAAAACGGTTGTCTAATCTGTTCTTTGTCAGCTCACAATCCCCCTCCTCTACCTTTTTTAAAATTTTACTTTGAAAAAGAAGGGAGCTTCTTTTATTTTTCCAGCTCTGTATGTGGTTACTCTGTGAGTTTGATTGGGCATCTGGGTTTCAATTAAAAGATGCAGAAAACAGATTGTTAGAGACCACGAAGTCTATGCTTGGATTTTCTGGCTCCCTACACTGCAAACTAGAAAGAGAGGACCAAGTGCTGTGCAAACCAAGCTCTTTATATCCTTACCTCATTTACTGATACATTTGAAACATTTTGCACTGCAAGCCCATGGCAAAGTAGTAAACCCTGGACTAACAGTATCTGGATGGTCACCTTTCAGGAAAAAATGGATAACATTGCCCAAGCACTGTTGCCATCATTTGGCTCAGCTCAATTCTCTTCCCATTATTCCCATAGGAACATAAGCAGTGCTATGGTTGATTGGATAGAAAAGCCATCTAGTCCAGTCTTCTGTTTATACAGCGGTCAACTTGAAGCTTCTGGAAGTCCCAACGGCAGAACATGCATTGCAGGATGCTGGGGCACTGGCTGTAAATCCAAACGATGGTCCATTTCTTGAATTGGAACCCGGTAACATCTGTCCAACATGCACAGAGAATTAGATGAGTGAGAGGAAAGACTCACACACAACTTACTTCAGGCGTTGTATTCACACACAACTTACTTCAGGCGAACGGTGAGGGTGCAGTGCTGCAATAAAAGAAAGGCTAGATTTTAAATTGCATATAAAGTGCAATTGTGGGGACGATGGCCATGATGCCTCTTAAATATAACATAGCTTAGGACAGAGGTGGGCCAAATGTGTCCCCTCCCCAGTATTCCTGTCTCTCAACAAAATTATAGATTTATTTATTTTTTTAATGGTATATATTTTGTAAGCACCACTTGAAGTGTTAGCCTGTGAGGTCTGATTTATTGTTTTATGAGTTGCTCCTGAGCACCGGGTTCCTGGCCTTGGTTTCATTTTCCTCATAAGAAGGAGCACTGAAGCGTTGTGCTTTTCACAGTGGGAAAATGCAGTTCTGCAGACCAACAGAGGCATTGCCATCTGATCAGAGCAGAAGAGAGGGAAGGGGCATGTACATGGGAATCTTTCTATCCTTAGAGGATGACTACATATCCATATGCCCTGGGATTTGCTCCACTTTAAAAAAAAATTGGTGAATTTGAAGTATATTTTAATGGACTGATGCAATGGCCGGTATGAATAAATCCCGCCCCTGGTTTTGCAAGCCAGAATGAATCCAACTGGACATACCCCATGGGAAGGGGAAGGTCCCATGATCCTTATTATGGAACCATTCTGACCTGTGAACTATGATGTATTTTGCAAAATGTCTGTTCACATGTTTGATATTCTTGTGCTCTTAGACTGCTCAGTAGTACCTTTCCATGTTATTTTTCGATAGAAAACATTTTGAGAAAGGTAGTAGTCTGAAGGACTAAATGAGAAAGTGACTTTGGTGGTTACTTCATGTCCTTCTTTAGCAGTTACTTCCCATCTGTTTTGTCTCTGTAAGTGTTGTGTTTGACCGGTACAAAAATATCTTACTTCACGTCCTTCGTGCAATCTGCTGGAATTTGTCTCGACCACACCCCCGGAGCAGGATCAGAGCGTGACAATACTGTACCGGGCGCTGGGTTGGAGTATTCTCTTGTCATGGTTTGTTCCCGGTTCCTGTTCTGAGACAAGGGACCGTGTGGTAACAACTGCCATGCAACAACCAGTGTCCACCTAGTGGTCAGCAGCTGAAGCAGCATTCGACATTAGTTTCCCTATGGGAAACACCATTCAGCAGAAATGTTTATTAAAGAAAGTACTAAAAATCCTGTAGCATTTATGTGTAAATCATGGAAGACCAGTAAATTGAAATATCAAAAAAGTTTTATTTACGATGTTTAAAAAAGGGGTTAAGAAAGCAAGATAAATTCAGAATTTGTCACGGGACAAGACCCTGAAGTAATGGTTGTCATGAGACAAGTTATAACGACAGTGAGAAAATGGAAACAGGGACTAAACAGGGACAAAACCATATGATTGTGACAAACGCTGTCACGGTACAAAACTAGTCGCAGAACAAGGAAGGATGTGCAGTAACCGCCTTAATTCCATGACTAGTTTTGTACCGTGACAGCGTTGGTTGCGATCACGTGGTTTTGTCCCTGTTTCAGTGTTCCCATGGTCATGATAACTTGTCTTGTGACAAGTGTTACCTCACGGTCTCGTACCGTGACAAACACTGAATTTGTCTAGTTTCCTTTTTTCCTTTTTTTGGGGGGGGGGTGTTTAAAAATTCTTTTTCGATATTTTGGTTCTGAAAAGTCAAATTAAAAAAAATCTGGACACAGTTTTCTGAGACAAATGAATGTTTTGTTGCGTGACAGTCATTACTACATGATGTCTTGTCTCGGAACAGAAAGTGGGAACAAAGTGTGACAAGGGGAAACCCTACCCCAGGACCAGGTACAGTATTGTCATGCTTAGCACCCATTCCGGGGGCATGGTCAAGACAAATGTTATTAGTTGCACGACGGATGTGAACTAACATTTTTTGTACTGCTCCTAAGTGCAACACTAACAGAGACAAAACGGATATGAAGTAACTGCCTTAATAGTGAACACGATAAGAACTAGGAGAGGCAGGAACAGAGGAAGAAAGGAGAGAAGGGAGGGCTGTGAGCTGGAATGTGACTAGCATCATATCCAGTATGAAGGGTGAATTCCCTCATCAGTCTGGACCCCCTGTGTGAGCACTGATTGCAGTTTCATACATAACACAGGCTTCAAATCCAGTTGCAGAAAAGATTCCGATGGGCTTTCCAGGATGGAGACACCCTTAGTTTTTAAACCAGAGGTATGGATGAAGCTGGGGTCATATGCAATTGATACATGTCTTTTGCATCAGTGTTTTCAGAAGAAGTAACTGAGAACGGCTTTATAAGCAAGTTATTTAGTGTGGGCATTTTGAATATCTGTGATTTTCACTCTCGGAGTGGAAACAGCATAAGCACTGTTATCAATAGATATCTAGGACAGAGATCAGCAAGCATAATTAATAACTGGGGTCCTTAAAAGGGGGTAGTCTTACTGTGGAACTTGTAGAAGTAACCCAGCAATGTAAGGGAAGCTTAGTAATCACAAAGATCTCCATTTATATTGTTGTCCTTGCTTTAGGGTACAGAACAGAATGTGAAGTACACCTGTGATGTACAACAGTTATATATGGATTTGCTTTGCAAATATTGCCAAAACACCAGTGTCCAAATGAAGAAAATCCAGCATGAGAGCATGTGGAAGTTTCCACAAAAATGAAGGGAAGGATTTTGTGAATTTCTCACTTTTAGTGTTTTTCCCTATTTTATATTGAGTCTGACTTTCTATTTTCTCAGTATTCTCCCTTCCACCTGCCCCAGGTGATATGCCAGGTAAAAGCAGGCTAAAGTGAAGAAGACAGATTTCCTTTTAAAACAATATGGAAAATCATCCAGCATCTCCCCACCTTTTCCTGTAGGCAAGTGTGTGTCAGGGGGAGATAGTTGTGATCCAGCCTAAGCCTGTCTCTTCTGGTGGGCAGCTGATAACAATTTGAATATTTAGATTCGCTCTTGGCCATCTGCAGGGGGTTCAAAGGCTTCAGTAAACTAGGAGCAAAGAAAGCAGCAAGGGGCAGAATCAACAACAAAAAATGATGGAACAAATAAGAGAGGGGGGAAATACCACTCCACCCAACAGGCAGATGAATTCCAGTTCTCAAGGCTTCACATGGGGAAGCTGAGGCACTCAAAGTAGTTGGTAATTAGAGATGGCAAATATCAACAAGCTGATCTGTTATCCCAGCTGGAAAGGAATTAAACAGCACAGCTCTTTCCTATCCATGCTGGGGGCTTCTTTTGATGTTCAGCATCATTATGCTTCTCCCCGACAAAATCACTTGTCTTGGGGTGCAAGAAAATCCACAGCCGATTACTGTGATGAAAGGCATCTACTTCCAGAGCAGTGATGGAACATGATTCCAGAGATCTGTGTGGCTGAATTTGCTGAAGACAGGAAAAGACCCTTCTGTGGGTTTTTTTTTCAAACCTTGTTTTTGGAGCAAAATTCCAGACAATGAATACTGTAATTCCAAAACGGATACTCATCTACACGAATTTCAACACTTGCCCTTGTACAAATATTATATATGGGTAAGAATGGGTAAGAGAAAGCAAACCCAGTCAAAACCCAGTCAACTGTAAGGTATAAACAATGTGTAGAGCACTCTGCCACCATGGCATTTTTCCAGAAGGGTGCTCTTTTGGCATAGACTATGCTTTGTATGAGCTCTATTGTTTGTTTGTTTGTTTGTTTGTTTGTTTGTTTGTTTGTTTGTTTGTTTGTTTGTTTGTTTGTTTGTTTGTTTGTTTGTTTGTTTGTTTGTTTGTTTGTTTAAATTTTTACAATTTTATTCCACTACTTTGGGCAACCTATGGTACAAACATCTACAATACAAACCAATATTTGATAATAAACATCAATGAAAACATTCAAGTCAGACAATAACACAGCTTATGGGGCTGTGTAGTGGCTCAGTTGGCTAGAGCACTGAAAACTGTTGGCTACAAAGCCGGCAGCTCAGTGGTTCGAATCCCGGGTGCTACACAGCAGAGTGAGTTCTCGCTGTTAACCCCAGCTCCTGCCGACCTAGCAATGTAAATGCAAGTAGATAAATAGGTACCGCCATAAAAAAGCGGGATGGTAAAACTGTTTTCTTGCAGCCATGCCAGCCAGCCACATGGCCACAGACTTGAACAACACTGGCTCATTGGCTTGAATATGGAGCAGTGTATAAGCAGCACAGTTTTTGTTTTATTTCTCCCATCCCCAGTAGTTTGCCGTTCATCTTGCTTTGTTTTGAGCTTGGTCTTCAGGATGAAAGTGCATTCTTTGTTTGGAAGTCTGAATTCTCAGACACAAACGTCTGCCTGAATCTCATCTTGACAACAGCTACATGATGTCAGCTCTAGTGAAGAGATATCTGCCATACAGCAGCCAGGTCCTCAGATGCAACTGTGTTGGCAAACATTTATATTCCAAATGCTTTCTTCCAATTGGAAGGGCTGTGTTTTGGAGTTTTTAGCCTCTGTGTATGGATGAGTAGTTTCCATGTGCGTTCTGTGGCAGTACAACTATAAAATAGGACTGTAACCCATAAACTCATGTACATTTGGAACTGACATTTAGGTGTTAACAAATCATTGCTGGCATATAAAGGTCTGCCTAACAGTGGTTCATGGTCTGAGCAAAATGGCGGGATGAGGAACCCAGACAACCTTCTCAGACCTTGAGCCACCCACAGTATGAGAGTATTTTCCAGAAAAGATTTACTCATTTGCTGTGAGTATGTCCTACAATACTGGGTTTCTGAAGAATTAAGGAAGGAAGACATAGAGGAGACTGGAAATGTAGTTTTATATGAATTTCTGCCTGGGTCATTTAGGAATGCAGTGAAAGAACATGAAGCCCACCAGATGTAGAAGTGGACTTTAGATGGTTTTAAAATTATGAGCCTGATCATTAATTTATTTGCACATTTTTACAATCAATGTGTATAAACCTTGTATAAGAAAATTTGAATTTAAACAGATGACTGTGAGCTATTATTAGTAAGCAACAGGAAAAATAGGAAAAATAAAACCCTGAACTGTATGCTCATAGTTGGCATATGTTGTAGTTAGCAGTAGGTACATGTTACACGTAGGCTAAAAAGGGCTTCATGAGTTTGAACAATGTGTCTTCTCAAATATACATTACTTCCCGGTAACAAATCAATCTTTTGCTTGCCTTAATAAACTGTTTAAGATGACTAGGTCCAGACTTTCTCAAAACATTCACATTTGCCTCAAGGAAACTTAGCTTTACCATTCTGAGTTTGATAGTCTATTTTTACTTTGCAATATCAACATCATGCACTCCTCATCAAAAGCAGTGTCACCCCCCAGCATTTCCCTATCAATCTAAAGACAAGGCAGGGTAAAGCCAGACAGCTGAACCTCTTTTCAAATGCTGTGTGCCGAAAATGTCAGGATTCAGGAAACTTATCAGGTGAGTGATTGAGCAAGAGAGAATGAAATGAAGAGAGGGAAGCTACTGAATCACTGTTTGGGAACGTCAGGAATAAACATGGATTGCTTATGTGCCTGTTATAAAGATTTGGTTGTTGTGGGCTGCTTTAATTGATTTTTGAAAACTGGATTTTAAAGAGATACTGTATGTGTTATTTTTAAAAACTGTGCTGCTGTGGTCATTTTAAATATTTGAATTATTAGTATAGGCCTGGTGGTCTTCTGATAAAATGTCCACAGGGAAGTGATGAGGAATGTGGAAGAATCCAGCTATTCGTAAGGTTTTACATGTACCTGGTGCTCAGTTCTCTTGAGAGAATTGGGCTCTTGCATGAGCCTGAGGGTAGGCTTTTTTTTTAACTTGTTCTGATATGTGTGGACATTGTGACAGAGTAAATAGTGTATGTGGGGGGGGGGTGTCCCCAGGTTTAGTTGAAATAGATACCAAGTACAATGGGTTTTGGACTGCACATACCCTGGAGACTGAACTCTGCCCCCGCACCATTTCTGTTTTTTGTTTTGCATTAATCCATCGCTATGCCACTTCACAATTTTTTTAAAAAAAATAGGATAAAGAGGATAGTGTTCTCCTTCCTAACCATCACCTAAAGTAGCTGCTCAAGTCTTATTGATTGCAGTAAATAATATTCATACCTAAGACTGTGATGCCTAAACTTTGGGAGGGGGAGGCAATTGGTTGAAGTGAAGAATTATGAACCAATGTGCCTTCCCAGACTGCAGTCCTGCCAATCCCATCCACTGCCATCCCAACTGCTTTTCTGACAGTGATAGCTGCTGCCATCAGCACCACTACTACCACTGCTATGGGAGATCATTTTGCCTAGCTGCTGTCCAGCTAAGGAGCTGCCCAGCAGCTCCTTGGCGCATAACTCTTTCCACTCTTTCTCATTGCCACTATGTGCTTCCTTAATAGGCCCGATGGGCCCTGCTGCTTTTCTCCTTTCTACCCACTACTGCATCCCCTTGCCCGGACCAACCTCTGCTCTTTCTCCTCCTTCCCACCACCATGGACATCCTCGTTGCTCTTCACCCTCCAAATGGGAAAAACTAACTGAACGGATCTTTAAAAAGGCATTCCAATTAGCAACGCAATGGGATTTGAGTTGTTCCATGAGGACACACACACTGAAACAAAAGCAACATGAGGTTAAATCAGTTTCTAAAAATCCAAACCAACTCCCACTTTGATTCAATAGAGTGGTTTTCCCCTAAAATGCCCAAGACAATGCTTACATATTTTGTTTTCCCTTGTTTGGGCTATGAGTGTCTGTACTTTCCCCATGAATGTGATTCACACAAAATAAATGAAAATAAAGTTAGGCTGCTTTTTTGAGATTTTCCTCTAGAGTGGCTTCAAATCTTGGTGTACATAAAAATGCAACCGGTGCTCTTTTGTACACTCCCAACAACACTGTACCATTTACTATCTGCACACACAGAGAACGACCAACCCAAAAGGCATGAATTTTCTTTGGGAAAATAAATCCTAGCACTTTTGCCATCTCATTCCTAGGAGATGCATTCTTTATGCAAACTGTATATAGAATAGAATAGAATAGGATAGAATAGAATAGAAAAGAATAGAATTTAGTGGAGATGGGAAGAATGCCTCAGCTGTTGCGTGCTAAACTTACTCAGTGCAATGCTGCTGCTCCTCCATTCTACCTTTCTCTTCATTGTAGTTATCTCGCTGCCTCATATCCTTCTTGAAGAGCACTGTGGTTCATCATTATTTCTCTGTCTACAGTAATCTCCCTCCTGATATGTTCAGTGAAATACTTGTTTTGGTTTTGCCCTCCTTAAGTTGCCAGATCCTTGGAACAGGAACTTGGTCATCTTAATCTGTCAGCGAGGCATAATCTTTGCCTCTGGTACTGTATGAATATCAATATTATTTTAGCTCTCTCCCAGTGTATTCTAGGATATTTATTGTTGGATTTGGTTGGGAGGTTGAGGAGGGAGGCAGAAATGGAAAGGGGGATTCTCTAGCCATGTCACCCGCTTCTCAGCTGTCACGCTCAGCCAGCTTTTGCTATTAGTGCCCCTTCGTGCATTTAATTGGTCCCTCCTTCCAAGAAGACTGACTCCATTTGGGAGAAAATTGGAAATTCAGCTCCAGCAGTTTTTTCAACTTTATTGTAATGTGCTCTGCTGGGCTGAGCTCTGGGAAGGATCACAGCGTTTGGCATGGAGACTGTGAAGTGTCCGTACTTTGGAACAAAAGCTCTTTTGCTCAGCTCTCCTTCCTTTGCTGTAGCTCTACAGCCACAAGTCTTTCTCTTTCCCCAAGAGTAGTACTGCTACTGCTACCACTGAGTATGCATTTTGTGCCAACAATTTGGTGCACAAAACTGTATCTGTAATATACCTGCAAATAAGCATCTCAGACCTAAAGGAAGTGGCCACTGAAGTAGCCCTTGATATTACTCTCTCATCAGAGCACCAGGCCATCGAGGAGCCTCTGAACCAGCTTCCCTGCTTACTGATGATGTTGCAGTGCTGTCCTTGGCACCTGAAGATTCCAGTTTCAAAACCACTGCCAAGCCCATGGTGTCATAGCCAAAGACTTCAGAAGTGAGCAGAGTCCTATTAAGAGAGAAAGCTTCATGTATGCATCTGGAAGGGACTAGTAACCTATAGGAAGCCAAAATCCTGCATAGGGCTCAATCTAAGTCTCACTGTAAGAGTAATAACAAGGACTTCTTTAAGTACATTAGAAGTAAGAACCCAACTAGGAAGGCCATTGGACCATTAGATGATAATGGAAGGCAAGGGATTATTAAAGAGGAAACAGAGATTGCAGAGAGACTCAATGAATTCTTTGCTTCATTATTCACTGAAGAGGACAGAGACCACATGCCCAAAACAGTGCCTATCTTCAAAGGGAGACAGCACGCCCAAAACAGAGCCTATTTTCATAGGGAGGGAACCCGAAGAATTAAGCCAGATAGAAATAACCAGGGAGGAGGTTAACATAAGAACTTAGGAGAGCCATGCTGGATCAGGCCAAAGGCCCATCTAGACCAGCTTCCTATATCTCACAGTGGCCCCACCAAATGCCTCTGGAAGAGCACAAGGCTAGATATCTGTCTCTTCATATCACTCCCCTACATCTGGTTCTCGAAGTACCCCAGTTTTAAGCCTGGAGATTACACATCTCCATCATGTTCTTGCATGTCTTGTTAAACTAAATGCTAACAAATCACCAGGACCAGATGGCATCTATCCATGAGTTCTAAAGGAACTTAAAGATGAAATTGCTAAGGTCCTGCCCAAAATATATAATCTTTCCCTCAAATCAGGTGTTATTTACAATGTCTGGAAGATAGCAAATGTAACACCAATCTTCAAAAAAAGGATCCAGAGATGATCCAGGAAATTACTGACCAGTCAGTTTGACGTGTGTCCCGGGTAAAGTGATGGAAACCATCCTAAAAGATAAAATTAATAGACATATAGAAGGGAAGTTGCTGCTGAAGGAGAACCAACATGGCTTCTGCAAGGGCAAATCATGTCTCACTAATCTGTTGGTAATCTTTGAGAGTGTCAACAACCATGTGGAAAAGGGAGATCCAGTTGACATTGTTATCTGGACTTTCAGAAGGCTTTTAACAAGGTGCCACACCAAAGGCTCTTGAATAAACTTGCCAGTCATGGAATCAAGGAACAGGTCTTGTCCTGGATCAGCAAGAGGATAACATACAGGAAACAGACAGGTTCAGAGGGGATTTCCCCCCCCCCCATATGAGTTCAGAATCAAATGTGTTTAACTGAAACAGACAGAGCCAGAAAAGACAAGGTGGGATGAAATAAAATGCAAGTATTCTTCTTGTATTGTGGGGCATTTTGTGACTCCAGTGAATTTCATTCCCCTTAAACATTCCAACCAACTGAATCCATAGTTGTGCCACTGCTCAGTGGTATGAAAAATACTTGTTAAGTCATTCGTTCTCATCAGCACAGGCTATCTCAATTTGACAAGGCAATTTTATTTGTCGTTAAAGTGGCACACTCTTCATTTTCTTTTTCTCTGCCAGGCTCTAGACCAGTGCTGGCGAACCTTCAGCACTCCTGATGTTTTGGACCACAACTCTCAGAATTCTGAGCCTAGATTGCCAGTGACAAAGGAATTGTGGTCCAAAACATCTGGAGTGCCAAAGGTTCGCCAACACTGCTCTACTACACCTGTGGAAATTTATTTTGTGTTGTTCCCTTTGGCAGTCAGTGTGGACTCATTTTGTTTTAATCTTTCTGTTTTTGTTGTTTCTACAGGGGCTGAACAGTGTTTTTGAAGTGTACCTGGTGGGGAACAACTCTAACCATTTTATCATCTCCCCAACTTCAATTCAAGGAAAGGCAGACATCCGGATTAGAGTTGCAGTCCCACTGGATTTTGAGACCATCCCTCGTTATGAATTTTCTGTAAGAATTTTGGAAGAGATATATCAATACCAGGGAGAGTTAGGAAGGAGGAGGGGCTGGAGAAAGTTGGGTATAATTATTTTACTTTATGGTAAATTATAATATGTGGGAATGGAGCTAGATTTGTTTACTGATTATGGCTGAACTATTGGTTTAGAATTTGGTGCCTAAAAGGTTCAGATTTTGATGTTTTCCTGTGCATCCAATGACTTACATGATACATGATAAAATGCAAAATAGAATCACCATCATTATGTTTCATGATACATATTTCAAAAAACTGAGTGTCCTTCATGTTCATAAATTGCTATCACAGCTGCATGAAGCAGACCAATGATATTCCTTATCCCTTATTAAAGGTGGAAGCCTTGATGAAGACACAACAGGAGGTAGCTAGTTCATCTCCTTAGCCATTATGCCAAGAGTATTTGGAAGATAAGTGATGCTGATGTCCACACGATGGGTTGGATTACAACTCTCATTGTCTTCTGCCAGTAGGGCCAATAGACATAGAAATTTGAGATTATGGAATTGTAGTCCAAAACACCTCAAGCACACCAGTTTGGGAAGCACTGCATATCACCAGCTAGAGACTCCATTTCAAGTTGGAGACGTTATAACATTGCCTGTCTTTAAATATTGCTGTATAAATGTTTCTCTCCCACTGGACTAATTTAGAAAACATCCCTTTTCTCCTCTCTTTCCTGGTAAATAAGCTTTCAACAAATTTCTAATTTATTTTCCTTTGTCTCTTTTAAAAAATCTCCTCCCCCAACACCTGTTTAAGACATCGCTCTTCTGTTTCATTCTCCTCCAGGTGTGCCACATTATATGTAGTAGTAAAAATGCAGCATGTGTATCTTCATAAATTTTACCACCCATATGGAATGGGCCAAGCAGTGGTTGAATTAGGTCATATGATTTTTATGCCAGAACAGGCAGATGCTTAATGGAGCACAGCTGTACGGAGCTTGTGCATGCATGGTTCTTTTCCAGAATACATTCTGGAACAGTTGTCATCTTACTCTTCTAAAATACCTTTCCCATTTTTGTGTAATATGTTTGTTGCAGAACTGACTTATATAAGCAGTTCTCTTAAAAGTAAAAAAAAATCATGCTCATATGGAGATGAGCGATAGATGGTCGTTGTAAGTTCTTGTTCTAAGATAGTGAGCTCTCTCTATTCCTCACGGACAGATAAACAAAAAGTGTTTGCCATTCCTCATTTTGGTGAGAAGTAAATACAGTGGTACCTTGTATAAAGGAATTCATTTGTTCCAAATGAAATTATGTTAAGCGCTTTTTCCTTTATACAAATTTCCCATAGGAATGCATTGAAAATGGAGTAATCCCATTTTTATGTTGTACGGATTTGCCCCATAGGCGATTCTGTTGAGCAAATTTCTCCTATCTCCAGAATATTTCATGTTGTACAAATTTTATGTTATACAAACTGTTTGTTATACAAGGGTCCACTGTAGTGGGGTACCACAGAGTTCTGTCTTAGCCTTGGTGTTGTTCAACATTTTCATAGACAACTTCAATTAGAGTCTGAGGAAGACACTTGTTAAATTTGCAGATGACACTAAGCTGGGAGAGATGGGTAGTAGTCTAAAAAAATAGGATCAGTATTCATAAATATCTTAACAGAAATGAGAACTGGACTCAAACAAACTAAATGGCTTTAATAGGGAAAAAGACAAATCTCTACATTTAGAAAGGAAACAAATCACATTTGCAAATAAAAGCATGGGAGACAGGCAACTTGGCAGTAGTTCATGTGGAAAGAATTGGAACAGGCCACAAGCTAAACATGAATCAGCAGTAGAGATGGGCACGACTCAGCGAAATTTTCGTTTTTGTTTTCGTTTTTTCATTTCGTTATGTAACGAAAACGAAAACGAAAATTTTTCAAAAACAAAACGGAAACGGAAACGAAACGAAAAATTTTGCTGTGTTTTTCATTTTCGTTGCGGCAATTGCATTGAACTGAAAAGAATGCTAACGAAACAGCAATTTTTCATTTTCATTTTTGTTTTTCATTTCGTTACATAACGAAAACAAAAACGAAAAATTTGCGAAAAACCCAACGAAAACGAAACGAAACGGACCCCTAAACGACCAAACGACAAACGAAACACCATTTTTTTGAGTCGTGCCCATCTCTAATCAGCAGTATCTTGTTGCAGCACTAAGTGTAAAGTGATCATTGACAACATTAACAGGGGTATAGTATTCTAATCAAGAGAAGCAACAGTATCACTCTATTCTTCATTCTGAGCACCACAGTTCAGGAATCATGTTGAGAAGTAAGTCCAGAAGTGGTGACCCAAAATGCTAAAAGATGGGGAAACCAAATTCTGTGATGAACTGGGCATGTTTAGTCTGGTCGAGAGAAGACTGAAGGGAGATGTGATAGCCGACTTCAAATATTTGAAGTGCTTTCAGTTCATGCCTTCTGCAGCTCCAGGGTGTGGGATCCTAAAGTAATGGATTTAAAATACAAGGAAGGCATTTTCTACTCAACATGAGGAAGAATGTCCTAACAGTGAGAGCTGTTTGACAATGGAATAGAGTGCTTTGCAATGGGTGGTGGATTTATCCACCTGTCATGGATGCTTTAGTTACAGATTTCCATCCTTGGCAAGGGACTAGGCTTGATGAGTCCTTATACAGTGGACCCTCATATAAAAAACGGTTTGTACAACATAAAATCTGTACAACATAAAAAAATTCCAGAGAGAGGGGAAATTTGCTTTACAGAATCGCCCATGGGGCAAATCCATACAATATAAAAATGGTCGCGATTAGGGATTACTCTGTTTTCAATACATTCCTATGGGAAATTTTTATAAAGGAAAATTTGCTTAACATAATTTTATTTGTAACTTATTAATTCCTGTATACAAGGTACCACTGTAGTCCTTTTCTTCTATGACTCTATGATCTTAACCGTCTCTTCTTCTTCTGGTGGTGTCATGGAGCTTCTCCAAGGCTACAGAGGTTGGCTTTACTCTTAGGAAGCACGTTGAGGGATCGAACTACTGACCTTGGGTCTCCATTAAGAACCCATTATGAAAACATGCACAAAAGGGGCTTTCATAGCACTTGCTATTTCAAACCATACTGCCTGGGTTTTTTTATAGTATTAAAATTGAGCCAGAAAAGAAAGAAAATGAAAAGCGATCTGCTGTGAGCCTTATCTTCTAAAATTTAAGACTCCAGCTGCAGTTGCTTAAATAGAACACCCCTCCCCTTTTATGTTTTGAAGCTATAAAAGTTTTATGTTCTATAAAACTTCGGTTTAAATGCACCTATCAGACAGTGAGGCTTTTTCCAGCTGCCTGCTTGAGGTTTGTCCCAGTGTCTGGTTGCGTTGTAAATTTGTGGAAAGTCAAAACAGCTCTGTAAACATCATGCCAGCAGCCTCTGTTGCTATTAGTCTTGACAGTGGGACCTTTATACAACATCGAGGAGGCATAAATAAAATCTTGCCTTTCTAGAGCACTACAAGGTATAAAATAGAAATGTAAATCTTCAGGTTAAATCCTACCTAGGTTTAGAAGGTTGAAGGATAAGGTATTGGCAGATATCCACACCAGAGTGCCTGAATCACTGTTATTTTTGTTGCAAACATAATGCTGAAGTGGTACCTAGGCCTTCAACTCCTGATATGTGAAAGCAGAAGATAATATCTTGTTCAGGATTGGAGCAACACTGGAATTACACAGCTTAAGCAGGATGGCTGTTAATTTGGTTGCTGCATAATGAATGCTCATACCATTTGTTTGGATCAAGAAGCATAAAATGCCAACAAGCCGGTGAAACTAACATAAATAGTATTTGTACTCCCAGAGGCATGGTCTCCACCAGTTAAGCACAAGCCAGCAAGGGTGTCTCCTGTGGGTCACTCCCAGTTTGCTGCCTTGTCATTTTGGAACATATATTTCCTTAGAATGATCCATCTTTCCCTTTAAGAGCTGTCACATGCCTGTCTGGCCCAGTGGTGAGGCATGCATTCTTTTTTTGCATGCTTGTTGTTTTGTTTGGAAATTTCAGACTCCAGCAGTGAAAGGAGGAGGAGAATGAAGGAAGGGAAGCAGGAAGGGAGGAAGGGAAGAAAATGGAACAGCACTAACATAGGAAGAGAGAAGCAATGTAGGAAAATTATAATTTCATTTCCCCTGATCCTCCACTTAATTGACAGCTGATTAGGCTACAAGGGGTCATTTGCTTTTCAAATGGGAGAAGCACACCCAATGGCACATCCCTATTGCCCAGAACATCAAAAGATCCTTTGTAGCCCAATCTACCCACATCCAAAAAGACCAATCTGGACAGGTCCACGGACTCTGCTCAAATTCAGAAGGAATTCAGGCAAGCTCCTAATGGGGAGTCAATTCCCAAATTCAGTGAATTTAAATTCTGAAAAACTCCCATTCCAATTTTGCCACACACCCCCATCCATTATCATCTCAAGTTTTGTAATAGATCAGCCTTTCCTGTTATGAGGACTGGAAATACTATATACTGTACTTAAAAATGAACGGCGGGATATGTTAAATGGTAGATAGAGCCTGAGAAATATAAAACTGGGCCCTGATATTCTTCTAATGCAGGTGCATTGTTGGAATAGCAGGGATATTTTTATTTGGTTTCTTGTGTTGGGATTTGAAGGATGCCATATCCAACAGGCTTAAATTATAGTTCTCTTTGCAAGGTTAAAAAGGGTTTTATTTGTTTGTTCGTTTGGAGGGGAGGGGAGGGAAGCTTAGCAGCCAGAGCATGGGAAAAGGGGGCTGAACTCTGACGGCTAAAATCCAGATGCTACGAGCCTAGAAAGGGTACTGAGACACAGAAGAGTTGTGCAAAGCAGAAGGTATGCATTGGCATTGAAATCAGTGCTTACCATGTCTGTGCAAAGGCACTGCCACTCCTCAAAGATATTCTGGGTGTTGTGACATCCCCACTCCAGGGATGTCAAGCAAGCAGGCAGGCAGGCAGGCACATCCTGGTCTTGGCTAATGCTTTTTCAGAAGGGGAAGAAGAGGAGAAACAGAGCATATGTGTGTGTTCGGGTACAGCATCCTTCCCTGTGTAGGTAAGGGTAATATTGAGCAGCCCAGATTCACCAGCAGTTTCTCTTATCCCTCCTCCCATCAGCCAGGAGGTCCTCAGCACCTTTTCAAAATCCAGAAAGCAGTTTTCCTATTGTTCTCTCCTTCTTCAAGGGCTTGGGGATTCAGGACTGGCCCTGCCACCCTCAGATTCCAGCAAGTCACTTCCTTGCTTCTATGCTTTGGTGCTCCAAACCATTTAAGGGACTCAGACCACTGGCATTTGTTCCTTAGGCAGAAAAATGCCTTGATGTATATTCGGTGAAGTTTAAGCTTGCAGTCTGGTGCACAGACTGCCAGCTGAATGCTGGCTGCTATCATAACAGTCCATTAAAAGAGTTCATGGGGCATTTAAAACTGCTCATTAAAATATATACTGTATACATAAATGAATGAATGGAAGTTTGTACTCACCACTTGCTGCCTTTTCCTCACTCAGCTGTTTGCAAATGAGAGCACACCAGATCATGTTGGCTTTGCACGGGTGAAGATTAACCTTATCAATGAGAATGACAACCGGCCGATTTTCAGCCAAGTCTTGTACAATATCAGCCTGTTTGAGAATGTCACGGTGGGAACTACGGTTCTGAGAGTCCTGGTGAGCAAGTCAGATCTCTCTTTGTCTGCTTTTAAAAACACATTTCAGTGTACCTGCTATTTTGAAATGCCTGCTTTTGTTCTCTGGAGTCTAATGGAGCTGAGTCTTATGTTCTTATGACCAGTTGACCTAATACTGTAGACTAGCCTAAATCCAGCTGCTGTTCGAAACAAAAGTAGACCAACTGAATCAGTTATAAATGGTAAGTCATTGTGTATGAAAATCCTCTTGGTTCAGTGAGTCTGCTCCACTAGCAGTGGATTTAGGCCATCATGTTTAAAACAAAAGGACCAATATTCCCCTGGTAAGAAGAGCCATCCTAAAGGCAAGGATGCACATTCTACATAAGAACATAAGAACATAAGAAGAGCCATGCTGGATCAGGCCAAAGGACCACCTAGTCCAGCTTTCTGTATCTCACAGTGGCCCCACCAAATATGTCCGGGAGCGCACGAGACTAGATATCGGTCTCCTGATACCACTCCCCTGCATCTGGTCCTTGAAGTACCCTGGTTTTAAGCCTGGAGATTACACATCTCCCTCATGGTTTGTAACCTGTGATGGACTTCTCCTCCAGGAATCTGTCCAATCCTCTTTTGAAGACATCCAGGCCAGGTGCCATCACCATATCCTGTGGCAGGGAGTTCCACAGACTAACAACACGCTGGTTAAAAAAAATTCTTTGGCATTTACTCACTCTTGCAACCCTCAATTTGAGTAGATGTTCTGTTTTTGAAGTGTTATTAGTAAAGGACAATTATTTGCCAGCTAATTTGCAGACTAAATGCGCAAATAGTGGGGGGAGGCCATCTCTACTTTGGACCAGACTTGAAAGCATAGGGAAAGGAAACACAAAGTACCTGTGCTGATGTTTGTTGTTGCTTCAGCATAAAAGTGCTCATTGTTAGTGCAATATATAAAGAGACAGCCAAATATTCCGCGATCAGAGTCACAGGACTGACAAGGTGGTGTAACAGCAGTTGTAAATTGACTCTGGGTGTTGGAAGAAAGTGAGAGTTCTTGTCAGCTGGTGGAGGTGAACTACGATATATCATTTTAAAGCCAATGCAGGTTTTTAAGTGAAAGAAGTGGGATCAAACAAAACAAAAAACAGACAGGCATAGAGGATCTTGTTAGGATGCAAAAACACTGGAGACTGGCAAATAAATCAGATGCAGAACACCAAGAGAAACACTCCTTCTGCCTTTGCACTGAACTTCCTCATATTGAAATTAAGAAAAAGCAACATGTGTATATATTCTCAAGGTGTCTATGACTAGATGGTTAGACAGACAGACAAATGCCCTTTTCCTGAAGCTTGGATATAATAGAAGCCCAGGTTTCTCTATGCAAAATATTAATCTGGATTATTAAAGACATTACTGTTGGTCAGTTACTTCATTCCTTTCTGGTTAAGTACATCTGAATTCTTTGTGCAGGGGCATATCTGGGGGTGGGGCAGAAGGCTACATCTACCCCAGGCGAAGCAATCTGGGGGCTCCTGGAGGGGGAGAAGGAGGAGGAAGCCGTGCACCCTCCCACCACCCAGCAGTCCTCCTTTCCCCTAAGGCAGGCATATCCAAACTTTGGCCCTCCAGATGTTTTGGGCCACAACTCCAACAGTCCTTTGCCATTGGCAATACAGGGTTGGAATTCTGGGAGTTGTGGTCCAAAACGTCAGGAGGGCCGAAGTTTGGACATGCCTGCCCTAAGGCTTGGCGACGGCATCCCCTCCGCTGCCGCCATGCGCCAGGCAAGTGGCGGAGCAGGCAGGCAGGCAGGAGCGTGGTGGCCGCAGCGCCCTCCTCCTCTTCTTCCTCGCCTTGGTGGGAAAGGCGCGCACGCACACACACACCACGCATGCAGGGATCAACCCCAGTGCTGGGGGGGTACCATGGGGGGGTCAGGCAGGGCGCAAAAATGAACTTTGTCCCCAGGCGCTCCAAATCCTGGCTGCGCCTCTGTCTTTGTGGGGCGGGGGGAGTTGTATGCTTTTGACTCACTGGTCCAGTTCACATTCATGCAGGCAAGTACACTTGCAGAAGCTGCTGCAACACAGGAGCGGGGAGCATCAAATATCCAGATAGGACATGCGCTGGTTGTGGGCCCTTGAGCTTCAGTGGGTCATGGCTGTCCTTCTTACAGACGCTGTTCACTTTTGGATATTAACAGTGGTTCATTGAGGAGGGTATGTGTGTTTGTAATTGTCGAATGGCAAAGATGCCAGCTATGCAGCTTGAATCAGCTCTCCGTTCATGTCTTTCTCGGGGAGGCCTGTTAAGCCACCCAGTCCTGGGCCAGTTTGGTCTTTTTATCTCCCACCTACCTACAGAGGCAGACACTGGCAAGGCCTGTGTATGCAACTCAGACAAAAACGTTTTAAAGGGCTTGTATGTAAGCGTGTTTATTCTACAGGCAGATGGTGTGAAACCGTTCAGAGCCCCTGAGCTGTTCCCATCTGACAGTTATTAATATTTCAAGCAGATGTTTAGCTAGTCAGGCTGTCAGACACTAAACAATGTGATTGTTACAGCATCTCCCCCCTCCCTTGCACTTCGAGCTATGCCAGCGTTTTGGAGCAATCGCAAAGTGCCAGGAGTGGAGTCTTCTATGATAAATCAAGAATGCATGCAATTAGCATTGAAATCCAGATTGCCCTCCCAGCTGATCCTAAACTTTTAGCAAGCTTTAGAAAGTGCTTGTGTTGTGTGTTTTCTTTGTGTGTGTGGCTTGAGTCGCAACACTCTGTACATGTTAAAAGTCTGGTTCATTTAAACAATTGTTCCTGTAAGCACGAGAAACTCTGCATGAAGCTCAATGGTGCTTCAGCGAAGACTGGGTTGAAAATTGCTTTGCATCTTGATGAATGGTTAAATAAACTACTTAAATCAGTTAAACTTTTAAACAAAGTAGGCACAAATGCTTGAGTTTACCTTTCTTAGAAAGTATACAAAGCCCCCCAAGTGAGAAGACAAATTTCTCTGGATGAGCAAAGCTGAAATTTCAGTTTTGTGTGTGAAGTCCCTTTAAAGTTGGGATACCCACTCCAAGACTGTAGGATCGAAGACTGTGAGCTGCCACAATTACAGTGTAAAAAGGAGAGGGAGGGAGAAAGGACGGAAGGAAAAGCCAAAATATTGTGACATTTTAATGACCAACATTTATTTCAGTGTAAGCTCTCATGGATCAAAATGCACTATTCCTAGTGACAGGAGAATAGCAGCTACAAAAAGAATCAGTCTGGGATGGAGGAAAATATGGATCCTATGTTCTGGTCAGCAGCTGACAATTACCTGTCATGCCAAGGAAGCATTTGCTTCTAACAGTGCTGGAAATCTTCAGTTTTTGTCTGTCTCCTTAACTATTTCATCCAAAGCCACTATTATGTTCATTGGCAATGTGTTGTGCAAGTCCATGCCCATGTGGCCAACGTAGCTGCAAGGAAACATTGCTTTACCTTCCCGCTTTTTATGGCAGCACCTATTTATCTACTTGCATTGACATGCTTTCGAACTGCTAGGTTGGCAGGAGCTGGGGTTATCAGCGGGAGCTCGCTCCGCTGCATGGGACCCGGGATTCGAACCGCCGAGTTGCCAACTTTGCAGCTGACAGTTTTCTGAAGCCTTAGGGTGCATTTGAATGACCCCTAAGATCTGCTGGCCACTTAAATTCGGACCAGAGATCTTGGGGGTTTGTCGCTCTTCCTGTGTTCCCACCCTTCTGCACTCCATTGCTCCTGTCTGCATGAGGGGAGGAAGAAAAAAAAGGAAAAAAGATTGCCGGCTCACCTCCGTTCTGCCTCCGTTCTGCCGTCTCGCTCTGCTCTGGGAAGCATTCCAGTCTCTTAATATCTCTTAAAGGGGCGGGGGGCAAAAAAAACAACAAGCACAAGGCGTGGAGAGCCCGGCACTCACCCCTTTACATCCGCATCAGAAATTTTTCACATCCAGAGAGCAGGTACTTGAAAAGTGCACTGGGATGCGCTTAGGCGGGCATGGTCACACTTAATTTTTTTTTAAACTCCAGAGCTGGCGGGAAAACAATTTTAAGCTCCGGATCTGGGAGCCATTTGCCTCGGATTTTAGGGGTCGTGTAAAAGCACCCTTAGTCCACTGAGCCACCACACCCCTTTTTACAAGGCACTAATAATTAAAACCACTGCTTGATCAGTGGTTGTGGTTCCAGTCTAAGCAACTTCAATTGTTGACTATTAAAGTTTCATCTACCCTATGCTGAAACTCCCAGAGACTTTTCAGGACAAAATCATACCATAGATAACCTAGAAGCCTGAGGGGGGGGGGAATAGGAAACTTTTAATTTGTTTACATCAATTATTTCTGGTGCTGAATCTGATTTAAACTAGAATAATTTTATCCCACCACATTTTGCCCCATACCTCTTTTTCCTTTTTGGACTGAACCTGAGTTACTTCTTCTCCTCTTGAGGCGCTCAAGTGTATAGTTCCACAGGATGCACTGGATGTAGATGTAATTGACCTAAAAGGGAAAGCGTTATACCCCCTGTACTTTTAAAAATATTTTTACCACTGGCTTTGCATTGACTCTGTCCCCATTACACACACACACCTCTTATGGTCCCTGCTGTTTTCCCTCTTTAATTTGCCTCTTTGGTACCTTTGTGCTGATCTCAATCATATGAGATTCAGGAAGTGTTTTGTTTGCAGGAGAGCAGCGGGGTAGCACAGGCTTTATGGCAGAAGCTTTTGCATCCAGCATGGGAATGCAGAGAATGCCTCTAGGCAGGCCTCATGCTATGAAGGCTTCTTTTGCAGAGATATGATATTTGGCATGTCTTGACATGCATATTTACGGTTCCAGATTTAGCACTCATGGCAGGACTAAGAACATAGACAAATGCACTTTCAAAGTCAAGTGAGTACTGTACAAGAAACCCGTCAAGATGCAGGGTAAGCTCTGTTCTCATCACTAACTCATCTCCTCCACGTTTGTGGTCTTCAGTGTGCAAAGATGCAACTTCTTGTTTGATGGATAGGGAGGTGATAAACCCACCCCTCCATATCCCCTTTTGTCTTACCCACAGTTCTCAGATGTGTAGTATCCTTATCAGATGTATTTATTATTTTAAAAAAACACCTCCCACACACCCTCTAAACTGCTCAGAGGAGAAGGAGAGGTCGCTGCATGAATGGCATCATGGCCAGACATTCAGCACTGCCTGTAGCCCAGTTCAGAGGATGAAGATTTATTTCTTGACTGGTATAAGAGCTAGCCAATTTGCCCTTGCAGGCATGGTTTATATCTCACCACAACACATTCTTGGTCTCCAAGACTTGACCTTTATAAAAATGGTTTTATGTGGTCATAATGGCAATAGCTTCATTCTGATTTATGTTTGGTGATCTTATATTGGATTGTGTTTTGGCTGGTTAGTTATGGTGCTTGTGTGTTTTCTGTCGTCGTTTTTTCAATTGAATTCAATTTATTGTCATTCTACATATATACATAGTATACACACGCAACAAAATTCACAAAAACACCCAAAGACCAGACCCAAAACACATTCTTATGGCAATCTCTAAAAACAAAGCAAAAAGCAAAGTGGTCTGCTTATATACCGCCCCATACCACTTCAAGTAGTCTTTGGGCAGTTTACAATCACTCACCCACCAAAATGCACCCCAAGACACACAGACAACCGCACACAGACCGAGTAATACAGTCCAACAACTCACTACTAATGGTTTTTGAGTTCATTATTAAGTTTTATTATGGCTCTGGGATAAAAGCTGTTCAAAAAGTATCTGATCCGAGTTTTAACTACTCTATTAATTACTCTATTATTTCTTGAGATCCTCTGATATACAATGGGCTAAAGTTTTTTTAAATAGAAAAGACTATGCATGCCATATGTAGATCTACAGCATCCACAGCTGCTTCACCGATAAAGTCCAGTCTTCTATACAGTTCTGTAATTGACATCAAGGTCAAGGTGGCTTCACATGACCCACATCCTTCCTCAAATGGGAACAGTGCAGATGAAGCACCCACTCACCCATTACTTCTCACCCTTCAGCAAAGACAGTAATGAGGATGTCTTCCCCCTTGGCATTTTTATGGGCTTTTTCAAATGAAACGGTGAGGGGCCTCCATGTAGGACCTGGTGTTGTCTTTGTTCAGTGACCAGAGAAGGGAGAGCTGGACTATATTCCAGTGAATATCTGCTGGCAAAATAAAAAGTGGAGAAAGAGGGAGGGGTGTGAAAAGATTCGTAGCACCTTCATGACTAATAGGTTTATTTCAGGGTGTTTTTATGGATGACAATCCACTTCTTCAGGCAAAAGGAGTGCAAATACACGTTCTCTTTGTTTTTCTTGACTCCACCCCCCATTTAATTTTGGCAACATACTGCAACAGAGTAGCATGGCTACTTCTTTGGAAAGTGGTTGCGTCTGTAAATTAGAAATGGGCACACACCATGGCTTGGCAGTTTGGCGGTTTTGCTGCATAGCTGTTGTGCGGATGCTGAAGCTTCCGTTACCCATGCAGAGGCAGCAGTGAGGCTCCCCAGCCCTGCCTTTTCTGAGCGAATACTTACCAGAGGAAATGGGACAAGGAAGGCTATAGAGTAGGCATGTCCAAACTTCGGCCCTCCTGATGTTTTGGGCCACAACTCCCAGAATTCCAAGCCTGTATTTCCAATGGCAAAGGACTGTGGGAGTTGTGGTCCAAAACATCTGGAGGGCCAAAGTTTGGACATGCCTACTATAGTGTCTGTGGAACAGCTGTGCAGACAAACAGCCAAACCGAACCGTCAAACTATGGTCAGTGCCCATCTCAAATGTAAATCACGTTTTCCTGTTCATTACCAGACTAGTTCATCCTTATTGAGAGTATCTGCACATTTCAGTGGATCACCCATTTAAAAGAAAGCAACTACATGCTCAAATATGACATTGACAGAATGTGTTCTACTTATAAAACATGTGAAACTGAAAGTATTTTGACTGCCCACACGATACAAAGGCTGATTCAAATTGGCACAACTCTTTTTGCTCCCAAAGCTTTTTCCTCCCCTTTGCCATTGGGTGCCGTCTACTTTTTCAGTCCAGAAGGATTAAAACAGACTTTTCTCCATGTGATTAATGGTGATAGGTTATTGTAAAGATGGGACGGGCTGCCCATAGGTAGTGTTTTGGTGTCACAAACAATGGGGGGGGGGAATGATGTTCAGAATCAGGGAAACCAACACACTCTGAATTCTTTCCTCTTCCCTAATCATCCTCTGAATCTTTATTTTTTATTTTATATTTTCTTATACAGGATTTATGCTATATGATCCTCTCAACTTGTTGCTGGGTCATTGTTATTACTTACTGTATGTATGCCCCTGTTCGTTCCCTGCCAGATAAGCAGAGACAAGCCCAGAAGAAGGAAGGAAGGAAGGAAGGAAGGAAGGAAGGAAGGAAGGAAGGAAGGAAGGAAGGAAGGAAGGAAGGAAGGAAGGAAGGAAGGAAGGAATGGGGGCTCTGGGATGGAATGTGAATCATATCACATCCAGTATGAATAGTGGACTGCAGATTGAGCCATGACTGTGATTTCAAATGTAGTATAAGCTACAAATCAAACAGTATAGTGTAGTTGCACCCTTAGTTCTCATTATAGATCTCTTTCCTGCACTTTGCTTATGTACCTATCTCCTCTGTTTATGGGGAGGGCCCAGTAACTGGCATTGCTGAATGTGCAAAATCAGAGCTGTACTGCATATCGTTCCCACACCTTTCCTATCAAACCATCTAAGAAACACACAACTACAGACTTTATAAATGGAAAATACTTTATTGGCCTCTGTTCAAATACTGTGTAAGATTCAAGGAAAGTTCCAAAGCCCTCCCCACCCCCCACCCCCATTTGATTTAGGGTGCTCTTTGCTTTCTCAGCATCTCTTGTTCCTGAGGGCTATGAAGTTATACAACAGCCGGCTTGTTCAAGGAGTGTGAAATTCATTCTCGTTGACCTTTCTGTTATGTTATTAAAAGGTTTATTCTGGGGAAAGTTCGGTTTGTACTGTTGCAATATCTGCTGGTATTTGGGGCAGAACTTACCGATCTCTGCCTTAGCCATTGTTAGTAGCTGGCACAAATTTTACTTCTACCCTTCTGTCCATTGGGTGGCCTGCTTTGGGGCAGCTGGCGGCAAATACCAATGTTTGAACTTAACGTGACCTGAATAGATAAGGTGTCCCCATGTTCAAAAGATACGCTTGGAGGCCAGAACACATGCAGTGAAAGATAAAAGAAATATGTCTGACCTCATGTTACAGTTGATGAGCATTTTGGTATGTTTCAAAATGGCAGGCTTCATAAAGCAAGCAGACTATCAAACGTGTGGCTCCTAGGATAGCATGCACTGTTATTTGCCATTTGTTATGTATGGCCACTTGCTCAGTCCTTTTTCTCCCATTTCCCATTTAATCTGGGGCCACAAAAGCAGGAGTGTTTTTTCAAGCCCTAAGGCTTGCCCTCCTCTTATAAGTTGTATTAGGCTATCAAGTCAGAACTGGCTTACAGTGACTCAAATGGGGCTTTTGAGCTAAGATGTTTAAGGAGTTGGTTTACCAGTGTCAACAACAAAACCTCCTCTGGCTCAGGCCTTCCTTTTAAAATACGCCTTGGATCAAATAATCCTGGTAAATGTCTATATACCTCATTTCTCAGCGCCTTCATCGGCAAGTAATATATGGTCCACCTTCAAGAATTATATAGACTCTATATGCATAAGTTATCCCATGTCCTCCTTAATTATAGTTGGAGACTTCAACTCTAGACTTGGACCCAATAATGATAAGCTAATCGAATTTATGGTTTGGGATAATGAGGATCTGATATCACCTACGTTCCAGGATTCCAGAAATTCCATGGATCCTTTTTTTAACCAAACTGCATCACATATGATTGATCTTTGTACCTCCTTCAACCTTAGAATTCTTAATGGCTCGTCCTTGAATAGAACATCTGGAGACCTTACCTTTTCTTCAAATAATGGATGCAGTGTAGTAGACTATATACTAGTTTCACCAGATCTCTTTAGTAAAGTAAATTATTTTAAGATCGATGCCCGTACAGAAAGTGACCACTTACCGATTCTTATGGACTGGCAGTTGATAGTAACATCACTATCGGAAGTTCCAACTAACCCTTCTTTCCAAATTCACAAAAGAGTTAGGTGGTCCATCCAATCTAAAGGGAAATTTAAGGAATGGTCTGCCTCCACTAAAGCTCTTCAATTACAACAAATTATATCTCAATCCACAGCTTTGATTGATGCCATAACAGCCTACCAAAAACTGTCTAAAACCCTCTTCCTTAACTAGAAGCTGTTGGATCAAGTCATAATCTAAAGCAAATAGACGTAAATGATCATCTGGCACATCAAAACCCCTTATCAGGCGCTCAAGTTGGCTTGACTCTGAGTGTATGATCTCCAAGATAAAACTCCGACAAACCTTTCAATTGGTGCGAACCCTTCCTTCCCCCGAGTCATTTAGATTTTACACACTTGCAAAGAAAGAAACTGACCTCCTCTTGAAGGAAAAAAGACACGCTCGTGCGATGAAGAATTGGACGCAGCGCATCCATGCACTGCACTCTAAAAATGCTAGAGAATTTTAGACGACCGTCTCAAAAGCCTATGATCCTGTTAATCATATATATACCCCTTACCATTGAGCTCCCATGGCAGAATTAGGATTAGAACTCAAGTCTCTGTAGTCCCCGTTCATCACTTCATCCACTGCATTAACCTACCTTCTCCCTATTGTTAAGCAGAGCAAAACAACTTCTTCAAAGGGGAGTTGCTGAGGAAAGTAGTGGCACCTCTGGGCAATTTCCTTCTGGTTTCCTATTGGTTGCATTTTGGGCATATGCACAATCATGACAGTAGAATTCTAGGCACTGTGTGGGACCACATACTCTCTGTGTTGATATAACGAGTAATGTCTTAAAGACAGTTTTAAGAATTATTTTCTAATAAAATATTTAGGCATTTTGAGATGTTTTGACACAAATCTTTCAAATATAGCAAAACGTGCTGGTGCTTATATACTGCCCCATAGTGCTTAAAGCCATGCTAAGTTGATGCATTCCTTTTCCACTATGCCACTTACTTTGGTTTATGGTTATATTATTATTAGGCCTTTTATTGTTACAGCAGGTACCATTGGGCATTTGCCCTCTTATTAATCGTATGTCTAATTGATTTAGCTGGGAGGAGGATGTGAATCCTACTTGTTTGGTTGGTTTTGTAATAGTTTTTAGTTTATTCTTGTGTAAACCACCCTGAGTATTTTCCGAAAGCTGAGTCCTGGCAACTAGACTTCGTTTCATATGTAATCAAAATGTTTCGCTACTCATCCAAGTAGCTTCATCAGTCAAAGGAAGTTGTTGTGAGGTTTCCAAATTATATTTCACTTGGTTTCACATCACCTTGGTCTGAATAAGCTCGTTAGGTGGACAGTTGCCCGAATAGGCTTGTTAGATGTACACTGGTGTGAGGTATGTGACAGTCCCACCTATGCAGCCCTTCCCAACACCCATTAATTAATGGGCCATTAGCATTGGCCTTCCTGGTGGAGGTGGGAAGTAGTTCTGATTTGTCTGAGGATTGATGAAAGGGCCTCATGGCACAGACAGACTGTGCCTAAATCTCCCACACCTGTTGAGAGAGTGATTCTCAATGCACACATGAATAGCTTACCCTGACTCCTCTCTTGAATCACCTGTCTAATATGTACACAACACCTCCACAAGGCAGCACAGACCAAGCCTTAGCCGAGGAGAGAGGCAAGAAAGGGGGGCTTACCTTCGTTTTGTTTCCACAACCTTCACCCCAACCTTTTCTCCATGACTGAGGCTGCAAGCTTGCCACACGGCTACTGGTTTTTCACTGCTGCTGCTGCTGCCTCTTATTCCGGGGTAAACTGGATAAATCTTACCCATGAGTAAACTGGAGATTAAAAGTCCTGTGTGTAGCTTTCTCATGGAAGAATAAACATATTCAGTGTGAATGGATGGATTGCTCAGGTGAGAAATAAACTAGATTGCAACTGAAGATATATGAACTTTTAAAGCCCAAACCAACTCATTTCAAAATCCCCTATCTGCACAGGACCTTGGTTTATATGGATTTTGGAATTATTTCACATGCCCCACTTATATAATATTCATTATTTCTCTTCATATTGTTATTGTTGAAACAGAGATCAGAGAAGAGTCGTTTCTGCTGGAATGGCAGCTGTTTTGTTTCTTGGTTTTCCACACCAGCCAATGGATAAAACTACGGATAGCTCTTGGCCTTTCTTCAGTCTGGGCCTGGGACCAGTGTTGGGAGCCAGCAGGCTGTTGCCAGCCTGATGAGGCTGCAGAGATTCTGTGTCCTGGCTGGCAGCAATGAACTATTGCATTAATTCACAGAGCAGTCTGCCGCTCAAAAAGTCTTCTGCTACAAGCTCAAAAGGTGGACTAAGTGACTTCAGCATAGCATGGGCCTTGCAGCTTCCATCAGATATCTGTTCTTCCTAAACTAGAAGCTGTTGGATCGAGTTATAATCTAAAGCAAAGAGATGTAAATGATCAGAAGGTTCATGGGAACTTAAGTACATGTCCTGTGAATGTGGGAAGCCTTTTGTATCAACTTGCTGGGAGTATGAACGGTTCATGTAGGAACCAAGTTGTGTTGCCCAGGTCAGTTTCTTCTGTTTCTCCTAACCAGGAGGCAGCTGGGTGGCAGGGAACCACATGATGGGCTGTATATCTTGGGTTTCCTCACACTATTTACATCCTGCTGGAGGAGCAGTAAGGCAAAGAGGCTGGAGCTATCTTTCAAAGTCCCCATGCAGCTGAAAGGACACTTGGGGATTCCTTTGAGTCTCTCCATAAACCAAGTGCTTGGCTAGCTAATCTCGGGCATTTAGGCTGAGCTGAGGAGCAAGGCTAGCAATAAGGACCAGGAAAGCTCAAGCTTCACTCTGGTCCTCCTATGTGCTATTTAAGGAGCACTCCGGATGCAGGAGAACAAGTTCCTCTTCAGCTTTCACATGTCTGCCCACCCCTAAAATCACATTGGATTGGTCCCTTTAGGTTGTCCTCACTTTGCCATAATGCTAGTTGGTCCTGGGTTGATGTTAGAGGTCCATGGGTTGGATCCACTTTGGTGGGAAATGGGGGCTGTTACCTGTATCCCATAATAGGGATCATCTTGAGGAATCTTGAGTTGAAGACATTTCAGGAACGTCAAGTTACAACTTTGCATGCTAGGTGACAGGGAGTTCATCCAGTCCTCAAGTGCTTACCTGTCAAGGTATCGCAGAAGTTTTTAGCTGCTGAATGCTGATAAACTCAGAGCATCACAGTCAGGGAATTTGAAGGAATCAGAAGATTCTGCTGTTTTAACAAGTCCCAAGAAAGAAGCTGTAAAATGTTAGCCACAATGTGTGTCAGTATTTACTTGTTTGTGTCAGAAACAGAAATACTGTATATGTACCTATTAACAAAATTGGATTGTAAATGGGAATCATGATTGTAGCCATTCACCGGTGATGAATTTTCCTTAAGTATCTTGTGTTCTCTTCACAGGGAATACTGACTTTCCCCCCTTGATGAGTGTGTACAAAAGATAGTAACACAATAGTTTTGCTTTAGGAGATTTAATGAAGGCATTCTTATTCACGTCCGTTTTGTCTCTGTTAGTGTTGCACTTAGAAGCAGTACAAAAAATGTTACTTCACCTCCATCACACAACTACTAAAATTTGTCTCAACCATGCCCTTGGAATGGGTGCTAAGTGCAACAATACTGTACCTGGTGCTGGGGTAGGGTTTTTCCTTGTCACTCTTTGTTCCCGCTTTCTGTTCCGAGACAAGACACCATGTAGTAACAATTGTCACACAACAAAACATTTGTGTCTCTCTGAAAACTGTATCATTTTTTTTTACTTTTCAGAAGCAAAATATTGAACCCCCCCCCCCCAAAAGGAAAAAGGAAGCTAGACAAGTTCAGTATTTGTCTAGGTACAAGACTGTGGGGTAACACTTGTCACGAGACAAGTTATCACGACCATGGGAACACTGAAATAGGGACAAAAGCACGTGATCGCGACCAACACTGTCACGGTACAAAACTAGTCACAGAACAAAGGACGTGAAGTAACTGCCTAAGAGAATTTAAAGGCACAGACCAGCAATCTTTGCTGCAAATGGGCATGTGGACTGTGACTATAAACATGCTGATAATTTAAAGCAATTGGCAGTTGAAGGAACGCAAGTTTATTTGCTCTTTTGACAGTGGGTTTCGCACTGTCAAGCAACTGATTATTTGGGAGAGTGTTCTTTTGTCACCCTAAACATATTCTCCACCCCATTTGCTCCCAGTGTAGCTTGACGGATTACACTCGGATCAGTTACTCTAGTCTCTTTGAATTTCTTGGTACCAAGCAATCACTTAATCTCTCCAGTCAAGCTCCACTCTGCTTTTGATTCCCCTCTGAGACCTTGTTTCCTTCTTTCTTGGTCATGGAACAATGGATGGAGAATCAAGAGCGAGAGACAAGTCAGGGGAGCTGTTCGGGGGTCCCGTGCATAAAAACACAAACCAGGATGAAACCATCCTATAACAAGATGAGACATAACTGACAAAATGTTATTTCTCATCCCAGCTAGAATTGAGAAAAGAATGGCCTGAAACTTGAAAAATTACATCAAAGTACCTCTTTAAATCTCCTTTGAAAGGATTTTGGTATCATATGCAATGGGGTGAATGATGTTCTAAATCAGAGAAATCAACACACCCTGAATTCTGTCCTCTTCCCATATCATCCTTCGAACTTTTAATTAAAAAAAAAACTCTTATCTGGGATTTGTTCTAGATTATCCTATGCACTTGTCATTGCATCTATGCCCCTGGTCAGTTTCCTGTCAGATACAACTAGGAAGTATGGATCCTAACCACTTTTCCATCTATGATATGAGGCATGGTGTCTGACTTGAAAAGCCTGCCAGTCATAAATGTACGGTCAGTCATTTGAAATTGCCACTATTTGTTATAATCAAGTCACCACCACTAACCTTGACAGTTGTGGCGTGCAAGGGAGCAAAAAATATCAGTTCAGCTTGTCATTTATAGCCTCGGCATATTTTGCACGCCATGTTTACAGAGATGCAGGCTCATAATTCACAAGTTCCATTCTTATTGCCTTAAGCAACAATGTTGGTGCTTCAGATATTTAAGAGCAGGCTTGAACGCTCACCGTTTCCCACACCCTGTATATATAGTTTTTGCTCTTCCATCATCTCCAGTGGGAGGGGAAATGCAGTTCACTCAATGGAGACTGGCAAAGCACATGCACATATGCTTATGTCTTTGTTCGGTCCCTGGCATCTTGAGATAAAAGGGTTGGGTAATGAGAGAGGGAACAATTCCAGTGTACTTGGTTTCAGAACAGAAAGTCATTACTTGTCTGCCCTAGCTGGCATCACCTTCGGGTGCCTGGGGAGTTCTGGAAGTTCTCGTTCAATAAGGAACTTTTCCAGGACCCAAAACTGTGCGTTACTGTAGATGGATGTATCAGGCAGCTCTGATACAAGCAGCTCCCTGTGCTCGGTATACTTTTTGTCACCCTGCACTTTGTGAGTGCATAATCTAAGAGGCCTCTTGATAGGAATGTAGTAGCAAAATGAATGTGTTAATTAACTTTTCATTGCTCCTTTTGTTAGGTCACATTTAATTTAGATGACAGGGATTCTCATTTGATGAACCTTCTTTGCGCTGCTGCCTTTTGGTTCTCAATTTCCATCTTGTTCGCATGCAAGGGATATGAAAATGGATCTTGTTCCGATTCAACCCCCTCCATCACTTTTCCAGGAACATCTTGTGAATAGGAGGGGACAGAAAGGGGTAACTTGGAGACCAATATTTTATCTGCCTGCCCGCCCGCCTGCCTGTCTGAAACACAGTATTCTTTTTCAGCAAATTTCTAGGCTGCTTTCATGGTAGTTGTGCAAACCTTTGGTCCTTCGGTCCCAACTTGTGAGGAAGGCTTGCTTGCTCCTGCCCAGTACCTTGTTCACAAAGGGGATTTTACTCTGATCCCCTCTCATAACTTGCTGTGTGCATATATTAGTAAGAGATACAGTAAAACCCACCTATTGCAGGGGTTAGGGCCCCAACCCAACCCGCAATAATTAAAAATCCTCAATATGCGGGTGCTGGTTCAGATTGGGACTGGTTGGGCTCTCTGGGGGCTCTTGTACTTACCCCAGGCCTGCCACTGCCCCAAACTGGCCTGCAAGGGGCTTTCCAGTCCCCCAGAGGCCCCCAAAGTGCTTTCTAGTGATCTGGAGGTCACTTCTGGTTTACCGGAAGCCACTTCTGGTTTGCGGGGAAGCACTTTTGCGGCTTCTGACGGGCCTGGGAAGGCCTTTCCTCCTCACCCTAGGGGGACTTTTTTTCATATACTGTGGACCTGTGATATACCGGGACCGCAGTATATGAACCGTGAAAGCGCGGGGAGGGGGGAATTGTAGTGTGCTTTAACAAATATAAAAAACAGCTGGTACGTGTTACTGCAAGTAGCTGAAATAGCTTATCCTTCATTTGTCCCCTTCCTTTCTGCTTGTTCTTGGTCTCTACCAGCAATCCTTTGGAAGCCCCCACTACCTTGCCTTCCCTATTTAAATATATCAAGTAGACATGGGCATGACTTAGCGAAATTCCTGTTTCCATTTCCGTTCCTCGTTTCCGTTACGTAACGGAAAAGGAAACAAGAATTACTCTGCCAGAACTCGAACTTGAACCGATAAAAGAAAAATCGGGTCTGATTTGTTGTTGTCGTTCCTGGCATCGCGGCGATCACACGATGCCAAGCGGCACAGAAAAAAAAGGTTTATAAAAAGCCCACTAACCCTAGCCCTAGCCCTAACCCTAAGCCTAAGCCTAACCCATATGCCAGTACACTGTCCTTCTTAGTGGGTCAGAGAGGCACCCAGAGGTGCACCCCACTAACTCACCCTAACCTTACCCGTAACCCTAAGCCTAGCCCTTGTGCTAACCCTAACCCTAAGCCAGATCTGTGTACTCGCATTGCACCACACACACACACAAGTACACTTCCCTTCTTAGTGAGCCACAGAGCTCCCGACTGAGGGAGCCTTCCCCTGTGCACTGTGACTGCACTATACCAGCAGTATGCTGTGACTCAAGAGGCACCCAAAAGAGAGGTGCCTCTGCCACTGCAACTTGGTATGCATATCCAATTGGCTATGCATGCCCTTTTGTAGTGGGCCAGAGGAGGCACCCACCCCAGAGAGGTGCCTCCAGGAGCCCGCTTTCCCTTCATAGCGGGCCAGAGGAGACACCCACCCCAGAGAGGTGCCTCCAGGAGCCCGCTACCCCCCCCCAAACCAGTACTAACGACAGACGAAAAAATGACAAACGAAACGACAAATTTTTGAAAAATTTCACGAAAAACGGAAACGAGCCGAAACGGGCCGGCTCCAACACACGACAACTCGAAAACGTCATTTTTCCTGGTCGTGCCCATCTCTAATATCAAGCCTGAACTAGCTCTGGAAGCAAAAGTGTTGAAACAGAGTCTGTCCTACTTAAAGGACAACTTGAGAAGGCAGGATTCTCAGGGGAAGGGGCAGTAATGCTGGAAAAGGTCAAAGGTAGCAGGAAAAGACGAAGATCAAGTAGGAGGTGGTTTGACCCTCTAAACATATCTGTCAACTGTTCCCCACGGCTGCCAGGGACTGGGATCTCCAGAGAGGCAGGGCAGTGGCAGCTGAGCCCTTTGGCTAGGGGATGGAGCCTCATTTGCATACAGGGTTCGCAGAATCCCTTGCAGTGGTTTCAAAATGCTCACTGTGACCTAGGTGTCTTGGCTTTCTAGGGGATTATATATGCCAATCCCGACAGCTGGTGGCGTGTGGATTAGGGGTTGCACAGAGAGAAGTGCTGTCTGGCAGGCTAGCTGGCGGCCGGTCACACAGCCGCAGCATCTGGAGCTCAGCCGCCCACCTCTGGAAATGCGGGACATTTCTGGGGAAAAATAATTTTTCAGGAAGATGGCAGGAAAGAATGATTGATCTGTGAATGTTCCACCAAAAATGTGACACTTGACAGGTCTGCCTCTAAAGGAAGGCACAGGCTTGAGTTTAGGGAAGTTGTAGACAGGACATTTAGGAGATAGCACAATTAAATCGGTGGTGGTTTGATGGTACATTACAGCAAAAGAGGCACTATGGGGTGATGTCCGGGATAAATAGAGTGAAAAATGGGAAAGCAAAGTAAACCTAACGACATATTCATAGAACACAAAACATTGTTGAGAGAAAAGAGAGATGGGATTATTCAGTCTTCACTAGTCCAATACTGGAACCCAGTGCAATGTGGTGAATAGAATAATGCACCAGGACTCAGGAGACCTGAGTTAAATTTCCTGACTCTGCCATGGAAACTGTCGCATATCATCCAGAGTGGCCTTTTGTAGCCAGTTGGGCAGCATATACACATGGGATGGATGGATGGATGGATGGATGGATGGATGGATGGATGGATGGATGGATGGATGGATGGATGGATGGATGGATGAACTGGCAGGTATAACTGATGATACCACTCCTTGTGGTCGAGACATCTGGCTGTGGAGCCAGAGATTTGGAGTTTGATTCCTCAACAAGTGTCTTTAACAGGGCTGGACTCAGCCATAGGGTAAATTCCAGGTCTGCAGTTCCAAGATGATGGTGGTGGTGATTTTATGCACCATGAAAACCCTAATAAGACATACAATTCAGCTCTGACTTGACGGCACACAACAACAACACGCTAATACTGCTTAGCAGCGTTTTATCACCAACTCTACCTTATCTGTTCGTTTTAGGTCCAGACGAGCTAATATATGTTGTAGTCTGTACAGGGAAATTTGGATTTGCCTGCCCTGAATCAGGACTGAACCGTGGTCAGCATACAACGTTCAGCCAAGTCCTATAGTTCTCTGGAACTCAATATTTCTATTAAATGGCTGTCAGTGTTTCTCTCCTGCTAAACATATTGGAAACCATTAAGCTGACAGCCGAGATCTACTTTTGCAAGAGTGAAATGAGGAGCAAGAGAGCAAAAAAAGGGATCACTGCTTTCCTTGTGTCCTCCCCACTGCCTTGCTTTGCTCTTCTGCTTTCTCCTCCTTCCAAACCCCGTCACCTGCTCCCCTCCCACCTGCCTCCTCCTCTCACCATTGGCATCTTAATTGATCTCATTGTTCACAAACCCCCCAGAGTCCCGAGCCTCCAGCTGTGCTTAAACAGAACAAAATCTCTTCCAATTTCCCCCACCGTTTAAAAGAAAATTGAATTCTTTATCTGCAGTAGAAGAGGGAAACCTACAAACAGTGAAACAGTAAATAGTTAAATAGCCAAAGGAGAGAGAGGGAGAGAGAATCCAAATTGCCTGAAAAGCTAAACACAAATGGATTTCTTTTTGGCTGTGCTCTTTGTTCCTTTCTAAATATTCTTATCAATCCATCACTGTAAATAAAGAAGAGGGGGGGGAGAGGAATTACTAGGTAGCAAAGTGATTGACAGATCTGAAGTTCTCCGCTGTCTTTCAAGGCCCAATACTCTTTGCTTCTGTTTATCTCTTTAATCTAAATATCAATCGGTTAAACCAGAAGAGGATGGGATAGGAACCATGACAGCACAAACACTAAAGGCAGACATAGACTTTTTTTTTTTGCTTGCTTTTATTGAAGCTATGTGTCTTGATGGAGCTGTCAGGATAAATACACAGTTTCAGAGTCCAAAGGTGGAAGAAAGCAAGGAAGAAAAACGAATGAGGGAAACCTGCAGACGAACATGTGCGCTGGTTCAAATTATATCTTTTAGAAAACAAATGTAATGAAGAGTCACTTCTGGAGTGTTGTTTTCAAGCCACCTCACCTGCCAATTATGTTTGTGCTGTGACAGCACTTTGGAGAGAAATGTGAGTTTGAGGAAGTTTTCATTGAAGGTGAGGTGTCCAGTTTTAAGCCATCACTCAGTTTAACAGAACCCAGGGATAGGGGTCGTAGCTGGCCGAGAATTCCCTGAAGCTCATTGGGTTCTTTTGAACAAACCAAGCACCCTGAGAGCAACAATATAATAAAATCCTTTTATTCACTATACTAAGAGTGCTTTCACACGAACCCTTAAATCCTCTGGCAACTTAATTCGGATCCCCCCAACCAGAGATCATGTGGTTTTTGTCCTGCTTCCTGTGTTCCCTCCCTCCCACACTCTGATTTTATTGCTTCTGTCTGCTGTGAGCGGAGGGAGCAAAAATGCAGGCTCACTTCTGCCTGCCATCGGTAGCAGCTAGTTGTAATAAGACAGGAAGCCCGTTAGGGATTCCTGTCTGTTAAAAGGGGGAACAACAATGAAAACAAACAGAAGGCGGAGGAGAGCCAGGCATTCACAGCTTTAAAATCCGCATCTGAAATTTTTTATCTCCTTGAGACCAGGTACTTGTAAAATGCACTGGGGCGCGCTTAAGTGGGCATGGTTGTACTTTTTTTCAAAAAAAGTCCACTGCTGGTGGGAAAACAATTTTATGTTCTGCCTCTGTGAGCATTCTGCAGTGGATTTTAGGAGTCGTGTGAAAGCAGCCTAAGTTACAAAAATGAAAAAATAACTCATAAAAATGAATAAAAATATAAAAATACTTATGATTGTATACTTATCAGATACAATCATGTATTATTGCCTGAAAAATAATAAAACTTATGATAAACTCAACTACCTTAATACTGTGAAATATACAAGCCTAAGCTGGCTAAACCTACATCTTATTGACTAGATCTTGAAGCAGAATCCAAGCAAGAGTTTCTCACCCACATAAGTACATTCTTCTTCTCTTCTCCCTGATCCAAGAAATTTCTAGATGTCACGTGAAAGAAATAACCAATGGTAGTTTACTAAGTTTCTCTAGCTTGGCTTGAGTTTGGTCCAAAAGAAGGGTAGTGTTTCTGTATTAGACCAGACTCTAGCTAGATTGTAGGAAAAATCAGAAGCTCAGAAAGCAGATTGTAGGTGACAGCTATATTTTCTAACCTCCTTCTCCATCATTATACTTCTTAATGTATTGGCATGTTAAATACTCATTTCCACTCCATTCCATAAACCTTTAATGGCATTAAAACAAAGGAAGTACTCATATAAAGACCAAAAAGTTACACAGAACATTATAAAATAAATCTCATCAATAGTCTAACTAAAGTTCACAGAGGGTGAAAAAATAACAGTTCTTAGAAATTCAGCTACCTGAGCAGTGACTAGTTCAGAATTGTCCTGAAGGAAAAAGCCCATATATCTTTCAGGAGGGCCTGGGAAATCAAGGGGGATTTGCTCCAAGAAGAGATTGTGTAGCTTATTGTGTGCCGGACAATGACACAAGATGTGGAAGACTGTCAGGTTCTAAATGGCAAAAGTTCCAAATCTTCTGAGCAAGAGGGATATTGTGGTATCTCCCAGACAAAACTGAAGAAGGAAAGATGTTAAGTCTACCTAACATAAAGGCACGCCTCTTATATGGGTTTACTCACTTGGGAAAATAACACAAGTCTTGTCCAAAAGAGGGGGGTAAATTAAAATTACGTGGGGAGCAGACTGAATTAAAATTAGAGGTAAGTGACTGAGTTTGTACTTCCAGTGCTCTGTTAAAGTCAATATCTGTGAAAGAGTCAAGTGTAAAATCTAAGCTTTGAAGTTTAATTACAAAAAGACTGTCCCAAGTGGAAGTAAAAGGGTCTTTTAAAAGATCATACAGCAAGGAACCAGGAGGAGTATTATAGTAAAGGCTTAACCAGTATTTAAAAGCCAAGGACCATGCCATGTTCGAAGGTAAGCGGATACCCATCTCAGGGGTCATAGTTGATAGTTTAACCATATTAGGGACGCCTAAAATACATCTTTAAAAGGAGGCCATAATCAGGTCTACTTTCTCATTGGTCACTTTGATCCAAATTGGGACACCATACAGAAATTGGCTCATGGTCTTTGCCTATAAAACTTTAAGAGCTGCAGGGATATACTGGTTGCCGCTATTATAATGGAAGTGGGCGACTGCATTTAGGTGAAGTGTTGTTAGTGATATTGTCAAATTTCTATGTAGAGTCCAATCAAGTTGATAGTGGAAAATTATCCCTAGATATTTAGATGATTTAACTTGTTCAGTAGGGCTATTATTGATACTCCAGGGTACCAGGTTCCAGGACTTTGAAAAGACCAATATTTTAGTTTTCTCTGAATTGATTATCAAATCATTGGAGTCATAATAGGCTTGAAATGCTGCCAAGAGGTGTCGCAGTCCGGTTTGGGAAGTAGAAAGAAGAACAGAGTCATCAGCATAGAGCAGTATGGGTAATGGAGAGTTATTCAAGCAAAGGGCAAACTTTTCTTATTGGGATAATTGGGGATGTAAGTCAGTTAGAAAAATATTAAATAATAGCAGAGCTAGTATAAAGCCCTGACGCACAACTCTAGCTATTAGAATCCTATCTGAAAGGGTGCCACTACGACTAGTCCATACCTGGCAAAATGAGAAGAGTGAAGTTTTCTAATTAAAAAGAGCAAATGAGGATCAATTCGCCAGGAAGCTAATTTGTTCAATAAAAGTTCTCTCTTGATTGGGTCAAGGGCTACCTTCAAATCAATGAAGGCCGCATAGAGTTTGCCCTTAAAGTGAACCGAGTATTTTTCGGCAAGAAAGGATAATATGAGTGCATGATCTAAGGTCGAGGGTCCCATACGGAAGCCAATTTGTTCATTACCGGGAAGACACTTTTCCTGTGTACAATCTGTTAGACATTTTAAAAGGTGCCTGGCATAAAGTTTCCCTATTGTAGAGAGCAGACTAATTGGTCTGTAATTAGCTGGGGAAGAAGGAACATCTTTTTTTAAAAAAATGGGACTAGAATTGAGGATAGTCAAGCATCAGGTAAGGTTCCAGTTTGATCAATCAAGGTGAATAGATTAGCCAAAGGAGCTGCCCACCAACTACCGTGTTTTCCCGAAAATAAGACACTGTCTTATATTTATTTTTTCTCAAGAAGACACACTAGGGCTTATTTTCAGGGGATGTCTTACTTTTATTAAGTAATAATATGCTTGAATGTCAGCCCTGCACACAACCATAGCCACGCCCATCACTAGGTCTTAATATCAGGGTAGGGCTTATATTTAACAAATGCATAGAAATCCTGCTAGGGCTTATTTTTTGGGGAGGTCTTATTTTCGGGAAAACAGGGCAGGGTCATTAATTAAAAGTTTCTATAGGACCCCGTCAGGTCCCAGAGCTTTCCCAGGTTTCAAGGAACTTATTAATTCTGGTATTTCATCTTCCAGCACTGGGGGCCCGGAAGGGAGGTCAGAGGTCAAATGAGTGGATGTAAAAACCAAATCTGATGCAGCAAAACATTTGGTATAGTGTATTATCCTGGCATTGGAAGAAATAGGAGGGGAGTCAGTTGGGGAGGAAAATGGGTTAGGATGGGAAAGCAATTGCCAAAAGACTTTGCTGTTCATAGAAGAAACAGCTTCAAGCAGTCTGGACCATTTATTCAGAGCAAAATTATTTCACTTCTCTTCCAGAAATAACTGGCAGATTGTGAAGTAGAGGGTCAGTAGCTCAGGAGAAGGTTGGATCTGGACAAGCTGGAATAATTGCCCCACCTTATATTTTGCAGCCCAGCATTCCATATCAAACCAGGAGGCTGGACCGTTTTTACCTATAAAGGGATGAGTGGAGCTGAGCATCTGGGTTAAACTTTGGGTGATCAAGGAATATGCTTGAATAGCAGCTTCAGAGGAATTAGTCAATTGGATAGTTAGATACTGGTGCTTGGTTTCTGGTAGTCTGGACCATTGTTCAAAGGCCAGTAAGTTTCTTGGCATCTACTTAGGACATAAGAAAAGATTTGAAGAGAGGTCCCTAGTATCAGTTAACCCGAGGGAGTTCAGAATTGACACCTGCACTGGAGGATGATCATTTATCAGTATGGGGGCTAATCACAAAATCAGAAATTGCAAACAAAAACACATGTACAAAAGAACCCCACAAGCAAAGAATCCCTTCCCCTCCCAGTTGCAAAAAAAAAAAAAACCAAATAAAGTGGCCCCACCTGTCCTGCACTCCCAATCGCAAAACACACAGAGAGAGAGACGGGGGGGGGCAAGTTTTGGATTTAAAAATAAGGGCTTGTGGTCACAGTATCCCTCCCCCTGCCACCTATTCAGCACCCTCGGTGTTTCAAGCATGCTCAATAGCTGCCCCCAACATGGTGGCGCCCATACAGCTACCCCTAACATGGCCACCGCCATCCATGCCATTCAGATGATTTTTTTAAAAATTATAAAATCCAGGAGATTTACAAGAAAATACTATTATGGGATGATGGCAGGAAAGATGCCTTAAAAACGTGATTTCCCAGCTAATATGGGAGACTTGACAGGTATGCTCAGATATCCAAAACACAGTCTTAACAAAACCTGCAGGGCTTGTAGAGGAGAGTTAGTGGAAGCTCCTCTCTGATTTTGGTGTCTGTAGGTGCCTGTGGAGGTGTTTTATAGCCCAATAAATTGACAAAATTAAAATCACTAAAATCCATTAATTCACATTCCTTGGGGAGGAATACTTAAATTGATTGTTAAATAAATGTTTAATTCACATTTTAATTTGTGACCATCTCTATTACCAACTAGTCACCTCATAAACGCCATATTAGCATTTGTACTACTCATATCTAAATATTTGATAAGACATTGTCATGGTTCCAATCTACAGAATACTGGAATTCATAGTTGGGTGAGGCACTTAAAGCATGCTGTGCTACAGTGACTGCAGTGTTATACTACTTCATTTGTTCGGCTCCATCTACGGAATCCTCTTTCATGTTTTCTTTTATAGAGATATGGGAATAGGGATGGGGCTGCTTCCCTCCCCCTCAAAAAAAAAAGTACCTCATCTAAATTCCACGCCCATACTGATGGGGCTTTTCTCTGCTTCCTCGGGCTCAGTCTCCACTCCAGTTCTAACCTATTGCAGGCTTTCTCTGTTGCTGTTCATCATCTCTACTGCTTATCCTCCCTTAAGATCTAGCCTTGTACCACTCTAACACATAACATTCCTCTTCCATTTCCTTCCAGGCTAGAATTCTTAAGTGGCATTCATTCACTCATCCGGTGTTTAATTTTTTTTCCTCATCCAGGTTGAAGTTCTTTCTGTGAAAAGTGAAATTGCCACTTCTTCTGCCATAGAAGCCCTCCATAAAACTTCTTCTGCCATAGAAGCCCTCCATAAAGCCTTTTCTTCTTACAATAAAACCTTTACCAAGTGCTTGTTGGCCAGGACTAATCCAGTCCTGAATCTGCCTGGTCTGTCATATCATATGTTGCTGCCCAGATGTAAAGAAAGAGTTTTCATGACTGTGATGGATTTAGATTGCCTCACAGTTGGGCTGTTGGTCTAGCCAATAAGCAGAAGACTCCATGCCAACCTCTACGACCAGAAGAGCAAAAATAATTTATTTAACTTATCTGTTTTTCTAATTTTTAAAATCAGCCTTTTTTCAGCAGGGGGCAAATGATTCCTGGAGGTGGAGAGGGGAAACATATAATCTATTCATATCCTTGTTTTCATGCAGCCAGTGGCTTTCCTTGTTTGACATAGGGCCCTGAAACCTGAGAAGAGCTCCTGAAAGAGTTGTGCAACCCCTCCCCCCAAAGCCAAGATTTAGAACCTTTAAAAATTGACTTCAGCCTCAAATTAGCTTCTCTTCTGTTTCACATGCATTATGAAAAGTATTTACTTCATTATATACAGGGAAAGCTCCCATAGTGTCACAGTTGTATGATGAAACACTGTGTCACTTTCACTCTAATACTATAAATCATTTTGGGGTTTTTAAAATAAATTGTACACAAACTACCATGGCAAGATCAAATTGTACACAAACTACCGTGGCAAGATCAGGCTAGCGATCAACAGTACACATATGAATTGAGAAAGGGACGGGGTCGTCCTTTAGTCGGAAGAAACTGTACCAGTTGCCTCTGCTCTGTGGCAGCTGTGCAGTTTTGCAGAATTACCAAGTTGTATGACTTGTGCAGCACTGTGGGGTGTAGTAGTGTTAACAGGCACTGCAACTCCAAGATTTCCCTTAGCAATATCTATGGGTATGGTCTAGACTCCAGAATCAATTTTGCTGCTCTGCTTTCAGTACATTCTTGCTCAAGTGCTACGATCTCGGCAGGGCTTCTGTCATATGATTTGGATGACACTGGAAGGATGTATGTCCATCAAGAGCACTATTGCTGGAAAATGTAATTTTTCAACCACTGTACTACAGTTTGTCTGAGCCAAAGCTTTAAAAAAGCACACCACGTATTTTGAGCAATGATGGTGCACTATGCAACACAGCAGAACTATCACAGGTTTTACTTTTAATTTGTTTTGTAGCCATTCCTAGCACTCCACAGGCAGTGTATTTATTTAAAACCTAAAACAGCCACTGAACTTGTTTGGCATCCCTTCAGCTCAGATTAGTACCCCCTTCAGCACAACTTGGTGCTCACCTCTATTGAATGCCTGTGAAACCCCCCCCCCCCCCGCTTGCCTGCCCCAGAACCTAGCCTTCCTTCTAGGCAGTATCATCTGGAGATGATCTTTCAGATTGGGCAGAAATTATGTGTCCTTATGCCATTGGAGAGAATGCAATGCAAAGTAACCAGATAGACCAGTGTTGGCGAACCTATGGCACGGGTGCCAAAGGTGGCACTCGGAGACCTTTCTGTGGGCACCCGGCATCACCCCTTCACAGCCACCTGTATTCAGGTTAAATTGCTGTATTGGCACTTTGTGAAAAATTAGTGGGTTTTGAATCACAGTTTGGGCACTTGGTGTCTAAAAGGTTATCCATCACTGAGATAGGCCCATGATTTGACTTGGTGTGGGCAAAGTTCTATTCTATTCTATGTTAATCCTCCTTGTATAGGTTGACCACCTTCATCTGCACCCCTTGCTGTGGTGGGATCCAGGTTATCTCAATAACCTCAGTTCCTTGGAGAGGCCAGGGCCATCATTGTTGGCCAAGGGGAGAGACAAGCGCTGAGGACTGTACGGATGAGCTCTTCTTGGGAACATTTCAGAGTTCGTTGTGGTGATTTATGTTTTCTTCTTTGGACTTTGACCTTAATTTCTCCCGTTTTGCTGGGCTGTAAAATTCATTAGAGACCTAACAGCGGAGTGATTGAGATGTCAGCCGAGCTATTGTGTGGTTATTTAATCTATCCGATATGCCGCTTGCCATTTAGGCGGACAACAAGAGAATATGAAATCAATACGGTTCATTAGCAAGGAACCTGCTGCTGGCCCAGTCACAGAGCTCCAATAAAACCTGGTGAGGCGAGCATCTAAATTGCCCAGTGTCACCTTGGAAGGGTGTGGGGGGAGATAAAACAGGACAGATGTGGAAGGGTAAAAAAAAAAAAAACCAAATCGTGGCACCTTTGCTTTAGCAAATGTTCCTTTGTGATCTGGTTGCTAACAGTGGAATATGGCTATTGGAAATGTTAACCATAATCCCTCGCTGCTAACAGGCCAGCTGCAATAAATTACTCAGTGCAAAATCAAAGGGCCTGCTGCCTTGCCAGCGCAGTGAACTGCAGTGGCCGCTGATGCTCAGGTGAACTGCTGTTACAAAACAACACAATCAAAAGAAGCTGGGACTCCCCACCCCACCCTTCCCCTCAAAGCCTGGGAAAAATAGAAGATGCTCTGTAGTTCCCAGGGGGGTTGATTGGCCATTTTCCCCCTGCCAGCCTTTGCAGAGTTGTCAGGTTGTTAGTTTAGCTTTAATGTGTCTATATCCATCTGAGGCTCTGCAATCTCAAGTTTCTCAAGGAGCACTTTGACATTTTAACAGTGTCTTTCCCTTTGTTTTTCTTCCCTTTCTGTATCCCCTGCTTCTTTCTTCTCTTTCCTCTAATCAGTCTCTCCTATACACTTCCTCTCCAACGATTGTAGCAAGCAAGGAGTCCAATTGCTCTTGATTTTAACGTCACACATTTTCGAAAGTGCTGTGATGATAATGCTGATGTCTAAAGAATAGGCAAGCCCCATCCCTCACCCTGAGTTTCTAGTAATTTAAATAGGGCCCTATTCAGGGCTAATTTTGCTTTTGGTCAATTGATATTTGTAGTGCCAGCCCTTCAACCCCAACCCTCTGAAATTCTACCTAATGATCAGTGTGTTGGCTTCTCCATTTGGAGAATTGGAAGGCCAAAGTAAGCAGCTGGTTTTGCTTCTTTTGGGAGGCGGGAAAAGCTTTGTAGGATGGAGGAATTTGGAACAGTAGAGAGGGCCAAGAAATTGGTTAATGGTTTCCAGGCATTGCGTTCCACAGATTGCAATCCCTGTGTAAAGTAGCAAGTAGATCCTTGTGGCCTCTAGGACTCAACAGGGGGTTTCATAAACAGTAGAAGAAGAAGAGGCAGTGGTTGTTCCGTGGCTGAAAAAGCCAAGCCAAGCCACATGTTCTGTGTTCCCAGTGGAGCTGCAACAGTGGCCTTTCAGTGAAAGAAGCACACATGTGAGTTACTTGTAGAGATGGGAACAAAATGAACTTTTAGTTTGTTTCATTATTCATTATTCGTTTTGTTACATAGAGCCTTTTCACACACAAGATCCGCTGGCCACTTAAATTCGGACCAGAGATCTTGGGGGTTCGTTGCTCTTCCTGCGTCCCCACCCCTCCGCACTTCCTTGCTCCTGTCTGCGTGAGGGGAGGGAGGAAAAAAGAGAGGAAAAAATGCAGGCTCACCTCCGAAAGCCCCGTCGTCATCCTGATTCCTTCTCTTAAAAGGGCGAGAGGCAAAAAACAAAAAATAAACAGAAGCGAGGAGAGTCCGGCACTCACCAGATTGCAACCGGATCTGGGGATTTTCACCCTCCAAGAGCAGGTACATGAAAAGTGCACTGGGACACGCTTAGGTGGACGTGGTTGCACTTATTTTCCTGAAAACTCTGGAGCTGGTGGGGAAACAATTGTAAGCTCCGGAGCTGGCAGCCATTTGCGGCGGAGTTTAGGGGTCGTGTACAAATACCCATAATGAAACAAATAATGAACCCCAGAGTCAATTTAGAATTAACTGAACCGAACCGGGGGGGGATTGGTTCCGTTCAGTTCGGTTCATTAATGGTGGTACCAGAGATGTATCCTACCTGCTGGTGCTGCTGCTCCTTCCTGGAGGGTCCACCTGGTCTTCCTGGCTGCGACTAGAAAAAATAAAGCCAACCAGCTGCGCTAAAATAAAATAAAATAAAAGAGTTGGCGTGCGGGCCACAGAACCGGCCACGGCTGGCAAAAGAAAAGAAAAAAGCTGATCGGCCCGTGCTACAGCTGTAGCGTGGGCCACGTGGTCGGCAGTAAAAATAAATAAATAAATAAATATAAAAATAATAAAAAAGGAGCACTGACCCAGCCCCAGTGGTGGCTGGATTGATGCCCTAAAATAAGAGAAAAAAATATTAAAAATAAAACCCCAGGAGCCGCGTGGTTGGCGCTTTGGAAAAAAAATTGCTGAAAAGCCCTTGCCACAGGGTCCAGGATCGCCCCGCCGCCACTGCCGCCACCCGGTAAGGATGATGTTGATGACTGAAGATGATGAGGATGATGTGGATGATGTGGATGAGGATGCTGCCAGTCCAATTTGTGCATTATTGTCAATGTCGGGGGGGTTGAATGTTTTTTCCCGCCCGCGTGCTGTCAAATGGATTAAATCACGCAAAGTGGGGGGAAACAAATAATGAATCAACGAAACAACGAAATGAATTTTTTCAAAAAAAATCATTAAAAACAAAATGAACCAAACCAAACCCTAAAACGAAACAAACTAAAACAAATCACAATTTTTCAGTTCGTGCCCATCTCTAGTTACTTGTATCTAATCCTGCAGCCAAAGCAGAGCAGGAATGATTGTCCCACCCACCCATCCCATTAACCTGAATGTTGCTACTCTTATTGATGAGCTGAAAGTCGTCTGCTGCAATGCAACATGGAGACTAATGCTTTCTTATAAATAATTTCTTCAGGGCTTAGGCTGACCCTTACAGAGTGTCCCCCCCCCCAGAATATAAACTCATATAAGTCTTAGATACTCATGATATAATCAACATAACTGGCATTCATTTTAGGAAGTGAAGAAAAGGAATGTAAGGAGTACTTGATACATGCTTCGTTGAGGGTGCAGCTGAACTTTGCAGCACTGCAGGCAAAATTATGCTCATGACCCAGGTTCAATCCCAGATAGGTGTCTTCGATTCTTTTTAAGGTGAAAGGTGGGATTAAAATATTTTAATAAATAAATAAATAAATAAGCCACCTTGAAGTGCTCTCTGCTTCTCATCCCTCTGTGGTTAGAAAGTGAGTACCCAGTTCATTGTTGGGGCAATGTGTAGTTTGCATAATTAAACTGTAAAGCGTCCAGAGAGTGCTGTCAGTTGGTGTATAAGCAGCGGGGTTTTTTGTTGTTCATGTCAGCTTAGGCAGTTTCTCAACAATTCACTTCTTAAAGGCATTTTCAAACTCAATGAAAGCCCTTTTCTCCACAGTGAACTGAAAAAAAACACTTGTTTTAGTTGTCAAGGCTTAAATAATAGTCCATCATTCTGTCTCTATGTATATCTACTGTCCTTCCCTATTGAAAAGCAAAGCTCTCTTACACACAACAAGCATGGAAATATTGACCAGCTGTTCTAAAAGATGCAAACAGTCGATCAGCTCTTTATTGCTCTTAAAAGTAGCTGCAAGAAAGCAGTGGCATCATTTACAATATTTGCACAGTTCTTCTTTGTCTGCATAACAATATTCTCTTTTGTCCAGGGCAACACAAATACCACACTCTTTGGTGGGGAGAGGAGAATTCTTTTGCGGTTCTGCTTTTTCACATGTAGCAACAAGACAAATGAGAACTTATATCCATAAGGAGTAATGCAGCAACATTTGGTGCTAAGGGTTGTTACAGAAAATGCATGACCCTCAAGATGGCACTGCTTTCTTTGTCTTGTGAACTAGAGATGGGCACGAAATGAACAATTTTTCATTTCCGTTTCCATTTTTTTGTTTTGTTACGTAACGAAATGACAAACGAATTTTGTCTCTAAAATGAAACGAAACGAACAGCAACACCGGAAATTTTGTCATGTGTTTCGTTTCCGTTACTGCAATATGAGTGAATTGCTTAAAATCCTTTAAAAAAATCACAAAAATTGAAATAAATGGTAACAAAATGGTAACGAAATGAACGAAAACGAAAATGTTTTTTTGCAAAAATTCACGAAAAACGGAAATGAACCGAAACGGACCCTCCAAATGACAAACGACAAACGAAATGCCATTTTTTTTATTCGTGCCCATCTCTATTGTGAACAGTTTCCTGCCTACTTCCTCTTTCCCTTTTGCAGGGAGCTTGGTCCTGCAGTTGAACATTTAGGCAGCTGCCCAATCTTACCTTGGTTCCAGTTATTAAAATTTTACAAGTTTGGGATGCTATGTTGTTATATGCTGTCAAGTCATTTCTGGCTTTCATCCCAGGTCATCCCAGGTCAAGGCATCAGCACAAGGGGTGCTGCTCCCAGTCCTCTCCTACTCAGATGATCCGCCACTCACCAGGCCCAGCTTGCTTGCTTCTTCTACCTCCTCAGCTAATCGCCCAGTCTTGAGCAAGAGCACAGACTTCTTTGCCTTGCCCTGCTGCCTGAGAGGGAGATCAGCCAAGAGGGCAGGGCAGAGAGGTCTGAGCTGTTGAGAGGGGACCGGAAAATGAGCTGGGAGGGTGCAGGAAGCCAGCATGTTGGGCATCATAGGTGACTGATTGAGCTACAGGCAGAGCGGGAGGGGAGCAGCAGCACTTTTGCTGCCACCTTTATGAACTGGGACAAACTGGTTTGTACCCATTTCTGTTAAGGAGTACTCCTTTTCTGTTGCCTTTTACTTTTCCTACTCATTTTCCCCCCAGGAAGGATTGTCTTTCTGTGATGCTGCAAAATATAACCAGGTTTAATCATTCTAGTTTCTTACTGGTATTCAGGCTTGAATTTCATTTTGATACAAGATTTGTATAAGTATCTTCAAATATTATCTACAAGTTGGCCTATTTCCCCCCTCCCCTCACTGTAATAGTTTTCCATGCGAGCCTAGATGAACCTCCAAGTCCCAGTCATATAGCCTTTCCCTTTACTCATGTTTGACCCCTGATCCTGACATGTTGAATGTGCCACTTGTTCACTTCTGCCCCTGTTTCTTTGCTCATCACAGCACTGAGCAGGAGGAGGAGGCTGGCACTCAGTATGTGGTGATGAGAATCATGGCAGGTCACTCTGATGCCTTGACAGCTTTTTGACAATCAGTAATTGCTTTCCTGCTACAGCTCTTTTGAGCAGAGAGTTTCTGGCCAAAGCAATTTGCTTCCCATCAATTTTTATTCCTTGGTTTTTAAAAGAAAAAGGGAGGGGAAAATCCTTTCTCTAGCAACAAACAAACAAACGTGGAAACCTCTTTATTTAGCAAGCCTGATGTCATTCATTTTTGCAAGGGCATCCTTATCCTGCCGAGAGTGCAATATTAAAAGGAATTCTCCCTTTTAGGGATTGCCTGCAATAGCTGTTCCATTTTTCTGCCCACCAAGGTACACTCCCCCTTGGCTTTCAGTTGTGGCTCATGCATCTTGCTGAAATAGCATAAAGAATTTTAAAAAATATTTTTATTTGTTTTCCCCACTTCCCCAAAGAAATCATTGGAGTATATTATTTTCACATGGAGATCAGCTGAGGTTGAGAGAGTACTGATATACACCAGCCAGCTGTTCAGCAAGGATTTGAACCTCTCCCGTGGCTTGTGGGGAGAAGAATCTCACCCTTCAGGCGCCTAATGCCATTCCACAATCCCTTCTCCATCTCTGCTGATGATGACAACCCACCTTCACTGTTTGTTCCCCTTTGTACCTATCCTCCCTGCAAAGAATGCCAGTTACAGCCAGTATGTCTTAATGCAAAATGGAAACATGTGTTGTCCACTATCTGCAGCTGCCAGTTCTTTATAGGAAAGCTTATTTTCATTCATTCATTCATTCATTCATTCATTCATTCATTCATTCATTCATTCATTTATCTATCTGATTTATATACTGCTCATCTAGTCTGGGGGCCACTGTGGGTGGCAAAGAGCAATAAAATAAACAAAACATAATAGAATGAAATAAGAAAATAACATCAAGACAATTATCATCACATAGTATTAAACATTAAGAGAAAATAAATAAGATCAATAATAGACCAAACCAGAATTGTAACATAAAAACAAGTGAAAATGACAGTGGAAGTAGCAAAGCCACAAGGAGGCAAGTGGCAACATAACGGGACAGGTGGGGAGTGGTGGTGAAATGGTGGAGGCCACTACAAATTGAGACACATGGAGTGGAGAGGAAGTTGGAAGGATCCCAGGACACGACAAGAAGAGCAGTGCACATTGGTACCTCTGGTGCCCCACCTGAGGTGGCCACTTCACTCAGCCCCGCCTTTCTCCTTGGAAAAGAACCCAAGGCGGCTTGAGTTGAGTTGGTGGGGCAAGTAAACATTTTGTAAATCGTGCTATATACAATGGAGAGGAATTGCCCCCTCCCCATTTAAAAAAGCTTGTCATTACCATTACAAAGAGGCAGTTAGGCTCTGCATAGCATCCATCCTGGTCGTGCTTTCTAAGACAAAAATTGGGGAATTTCCTTGCAAGAATGAAGCTACGTGGGCATTTGTCTTTCTCAGTCTCCCAGTATTGAAAGATCTCTCAGGCCATCATGATGATTAGGCTTCAGTTACAAAATAACATGCGACTGCTGTTGGCCAAGCCTTTCAGCTGCAGCAGGAGGGTATTATGGCCTGGCTGTAGCTAAAAAGACTTTGCCACTTTCTTCTTGGGTCATCTTAGGATACCATAGTAGATATTTAATATTTTGGTAACATTGCCTTTCCTGGTATCTGGTTTATCTTTTCAGAGCTCTTCCCTTGCTATTAGGGCTGCACTCATAATTAGCTTTAAAAGTACCTGAGCACTGACTATCACATAAAGGGGACTGGACTGGCCCTACACATGAGATGTGGTGGTTGGAAAAAAATGTGTTCAGGATCTCACATTTCCCACACATTTCCCACATTTTAGCACACTTGAAATGTTCCTGTAGCTTTAAGTTCCTGCCCTCTTACTTATGCTTCCCTGAAGCTTCAATGAGTAGAGTTAATCTCATGTAGTTTAAGGAGTTATTCAGTGGGGGCTCACGGGATGATGAATGTTGAAACCATTACCGGCAAAACACCAGGGCTCCATGGAGCTGTTTAAAAATGCATTCTCCCATGTAAATTTCTGCTTCATCAATCCTTATGACATGTCAAACATTGCTATTGTTTCCTGAACAAATTGTACGACATGCCCTTTTCTGCAGATTTGTGCATAAGAGCAGAACTGCTCTATAGCTTTGCCTTCCGCTTTTTTGGTCTCTGAGCAGGTTTTATGGCAGCAGCTACAACTGGGCTGATTTTGATCGCATGTAGATGATGGATGTGTAGGAACAAAGAGAGGGAAGGACGGGAAGTATGTGTAATATATGTGGGACTAGAGAGGCACAAGATAGGCATGCCTGAGAGGTGCAAAGCATGGGAGACAGCATGAGCAGAAGGGAGCAAATATAAATACACGTGCTATAGTATGGAGTGGGACCAAACATAAATACAGTACATAAATATTTCTTTCGAAAAGGGGAGCAAAGCTGGCTTTCAGCTCTGCTCAGCCACCTCCATCACACTCCTCTCTCCATCAACGAGTGCCTGACAAAAGCTATGGCCATCAGGCTGCAGCAGAGAGAGGGGGGGGGGAGCCATGGCCATCATAAGAAGAAAGGTCTAGTTCAGTGGTGGCGAACCTTTGGGACTCCAGATGTTTTGAGCCACAACTCCCAGAATTCCAAGCCTGTATTGCCAATGACAAAGGACTGTGGGAGTTGTGGTCCAAAGCATCTGGAGTGCCGAAGGTTCTCCACCACTGGTCTAGTTCCTCCATCTCTTCTGAAAGTAGGGAGGAACTGCTGCCTGATTCTTTCCCTCACTTTCCCAATTTCCTTTAGTTTTGTGTCATTTATATTGCCAGCCTGAGGACTTCCTGTTCATCCTTTCAAGGGAGTCTTTTGGGGGGAAATGAATTTTTATATTGCCCCCCCTTTTCTTTCTTTTTTGTACAGTAACTGGATAAAAAAAACTTAGAAAGGGAGGGAGGGTGATGAAATAAAATCATCCCTGTTAAACTCCTCCTCAGCTTTATGTCTTATCTCATAAACTCCTCTGCTTCTGTTCCTAAGTAAGGTCCAGCAGAGATTTCCAGTATCTTCTCTTGACCTGGAAGGATCTCTAGAGGGCTGCTGAGACACATTTATGTACCACCTGCTTTGGGAGGGGTATTTTTCTTCTTCTACCATTAAGGCAAGAGGGCCAATGCTGCCATCAACTGCATTTAACACTGAGACTGTGATTCCTGTAAACTGCAGGGTCTTTGCAGCTGTGCAATAACTAGTGAAATGATGCCAACAATCACGGACAGAGGAACGTAAGACCATTTCTAAGAACTTTATTTGCATTACCTGTGTGGCAGTAGAGACCAAAATGAGCCAGAAACAGTGAACCACTAGTTCAAAAATTAGTACGCATTACTCCATATTTCATGGATATATTCACTTTTGAGTTATTTATCAGAAAGAACATTTTTGCTCCTCTTTAGCATGTAGTAGGTTGGGTTTTTTTAGATCCAAAATTTGCCCATTAGGACTTGGACCTCTGGAACTTAGTTTTGTCAAGATTCCTGGCAGATGACATGGTGACAACCCCTATCCTCACCCCCCCCCCATCAGAGCACCTGGGGATAGTGACACATTCTCCCATTCACAGCTTAATAAAACATGGTCATGAGAGCCTAGCAAGAGAAATGAGGGAAATAATGTAGTCGTTCTCTAATGAAAAGGAAGATTTCTCCTTGAAAGGAAAGGAAAAGAAGCAGGGCCAAGAAACACGGGCTTCTCTGAACTAAAATTTTAGTCCTCTGAGTCAAAGCCCTGGTAACCCCTCTGCCCCAGCGAATTACAGTTCTGCCTACTAGGGATCAAAAAAGACCAAGCCGTAGATTTCAGTTCTCTTTTGTGTTTTGCCCTGCCTTCTGAACCATTGTTCTATCCTGATATGAACATTTATCTATCTATGACCACACTCAACAGATGAGTGCTTGCTTTAAAAAGTACTCTTTTATTCTCCTTTCTACAATGACTTGCCTTTGCTGGGGTTAAATTTATTTTATCACAAAATTGGTTAATGTAGAAATTCACTATAAAGTCAGCCTACCCCATAGTTTTCCTTTTATGCCTCATCTATCTTTTCTGCCTAAGTAGAATGTGATATCTATCTATCTATCTATCTATCTATCTATCTATCTATCTGTCTGTCTGTCTGTCTGTCTGTCTGTCTGTCTGTCTGTCTATCATCTAAAGAATCATAGAATCATAGAATCATAGAGTTGGAAGAGACCCCAAGGGCCATCCATCCAGGTGGCTCCTGATTATGTTTTTTTTTTGTCCGCCATCTGCCTCCTTGCCTTCTATTATTATGTTTTTGAACTGTTTGAACTGTTTTTATATTTGATTCTGATTATTTGTTTATTTGTTGTATTTAATTGTTTATTATTTTATTTGTTGATGTGAACCGCCCGGAGTTCCTTCGGGAAGACAGCACGGTATATAAGCCTCAAAATAAATAAATAAATATAAATAAATATAAATAAAATAAATAATCCCCTGCCCTGCAGGAACCCCCATCACAGTACTCCTGACATACGGCCATCCAGCCTCTGCTTAAAAACCTCCAAAGAAGGAGACTCCACCACCCTCCGTGACAACATATTTCACTGCCGAACTGCTCTAACTGTCATGAAGTTCTTCCTAATGTTTAAACTGAATCTCTTTTCCTGTAGTTTGAAACCATTGCCCCGCATCTTAATCTCTCTGAAGCCATGGAAAACAAACCAGTCCCCTCTTCAATGTGACATCCTTTCAAATATTTAAACATAGCTATCATATCCCCTCTCAGCTTGCTTTTTGAAACACTAACCCTTCCCAGCTCTCTAAGCCGCAACTCATAAGACATAAGGGAAAAATGTATTTTACCAATGGTGGTAAAACACTTGATGGTTATAAGTTGGAAACAATGTTTGTGAATCTCCTGGGGGAAAAAATCAGTGAATTAGGTGTTCTGATTGCATAATAACAGCATCATCTGGAACTACCCATAAAGATTCATCTGGATGCTAGAATATCCAGCTGTGTAGTTTTGAAACAAGAAGCACTCCTGAGAATCAGGACCCATAAAGATTGGGGCAGGAATATATTTAGCATATGTGGTTCAGAATCTTACTGACATGCATGTAAGCATTGCAGAACTTGCTGTGCAGTTGATTGCTCGGAAGCCAGTGTGCATTGTGGTTGCCCAGGTGGGTATGTAACCAAGCATGTGGCACCTCATCAATTAACCAAAGTGAAACTATGGAAACCTTATGTGAACACCAGTAGGTTTGTGAACATAGTATAGCAGTGGTGCTATACAGCTCCTACACTATCTTGCTTTCGGCGATATAAGTATCTGTGCACATATAAAAAAAACCAGGCACTGTGAATAAATCCATGGGATTTGATCACAATGAAAACAGGATTTCAGTTTGTTGTTTCCTTTTCCCTCTCTTCATGTAGAATGCGACTACCTCCCCTCCCAAGACACTTCCATCTGTTCTAGAAAACCAGGTATTAGTGAAGTGAACATTGCCACAGCCACAAAATTAAAAATGTCCAAAATGTTTTTCTGATTTCTCTGCCACGGCTTAGGTCAAAGAACAGTAAGCTATATTATCTCCCTGACTGCTTTTGTAAGACCTGCATATCATGTGACTTGGAAATTCCTTCCATTTATAAAAGACTCATGATCCTGTTACAGCTTGCCTGGGTGGATATTTATTCTGAGAAAACTGGGTCTGAAGGGAGCTGAGAGGTAAGGAAAGGATAACATTTTTCCCCATCTTGAGACGATCACTGCCCGAATGTGTCAAATACGTTTTGTCTTGGCAGGGCAATGATGTTTTCAAGGCTCATGATTAGGCATATTATTGCTGTCCTAGGTAAAATGACAGATCCATCACAGGCAGTTTGTGAGACAGCAGGACGGGTGAGAAAACAAGCAGCTGCCCTTGTACCTCTATCAGAAGAAGCATAGAACCTGGAGGAGAGCTTCCTCTCCTTCTCAAAAAGAAAAGAATTCAGGCATGAAAATTGCCTGAAGAAGATACTTTCTCTGAGATGGAGCCACAAGGGCCTTGTTTAACATGGTGAGAAATCGCAGAATTAGGAATGTGTCCTAAATCTTGCTTCAGTCCTTCTCCTCACAAAACCGCCGGATTAATCTAAGTTGAGTCTTAGAGTACTTCTCTTCTAACCATGCACTATGTAACCTTCCTCTAACCTTCTTCTTCCTATAGTTTCCCCTTCTCCCATCTGGATGTCGATAGAAGAAAATTATGCTTCCCCCATCGTTGTCCATCAGTGAAATAAGCACCTACAAATGCAATTATAAAGGCCAAAAGAGGGGGATTAGTTTTGCTGGTAATGCTCACACTCAGTAGCATCCCCAAAGGTTCATATAAATCATTATCTCATCAATGACCAATCTGTGTATTTGGAAAGCCTATTTATTGTGTTGATTTGGTCTTTTCCTATCTTATTTATACCAAATCAGAAGGAAAAGGCTAGCTTTATCAAAGTGAGCATGTGGAATGGATGGGATAAAAATATGAGAACAGGAATAGAAACCACATTATATAAAATAATCTGTGATGGTTCAAAATGCCCCATCCCCCTACTGGCATTTCTTTTTTAACAGAGGAAATGGTTAGCTGAGATGTCCAATCTTGTAGTAGTGGTGCTGTGTTCTCACCTAAGCTGTCTGCCAATTTATTTTCATTCTCATACCCCTGCCCCCCCGGGTTGAAATCCTGATGCATAGTTACATAAATGGCATAACACTTAGTGGTGAATTCTCATATATTAAGAAATTTCTGTAGGCATTATCAAAATTCAGCCTGTAACATATAATGCCTCTAGTGATTGCTTAGTTTATAGCAACTAACTGCTTAGAATTACCCCTTTTGCATCCCCCCTTTAATAACCTGATATATTTACAGAACAAATTCCCTTTTTACATAGGGCCTAGATAAAATAATTTGTTCACTTGTTCATGCCTTTATCAGTGCTTAGGCAAATTAACCCTTTAATAAATTCTTAATCATTCTTGGTGACCACCATGAAAATCATTATATGATGGTTTCATGACCTGTAACAACCACTGGCCAAAATCATGTTCCACTGCTCTGCCTGCATAATGAAATCATCACGTGTAACAAATGGCCACTGATATACAGACTTCCTTTTTCCTATTTCAGGGTGTGCATGGCTCACAATCCAGGACGGCTTGTGTCAGATAAAACCCCTTTGCCAATTTTGGAAGCAGACTAACATGGCTACCCCTCTAGAAATGAATTAATATTGTTTATGACAAAATTAAAATATCATGAAGTGATGTGTGTGACTTTAAATATGAAAACTATTTTTTTAAAAAACGTTCAGATTCTTGTTAGAGAAAAACAGGTAGAGCAGATGTATTTCCATTTGATGCTAGCTGATTGATTGAGGGTGCTAGAGGGGAATGTTGCATGCTTGTTTTCCACTATGTTTCCTCCCCAAGGTTGTACAAATAATAAATTCAACATAACTACGCGGAATATCACCAGTGTTAATGAGTGTGAATAGTTTGTTGTGCCATCATTATTTCTAATGTGATTCCTTGTAGAACTATCTAAGAAAACGGCTGTGTCAACAAATTTAAACCATGCTGTATTAAATACATTCAAAGCTAATTACATGTATCGTCATCATCTGGGTTGTTCACTAATCTATCTCTCTTGTAAAAGTGTGTACTCTAGACATTCGTTTGACCAAAAATAATAGCAGAACAAAAGGTCTTCTTCTTCTTCTTCTTCTTCTTCTTCTTCTTCTTCTTCTTCTTC
>JAHTLZ010003518.1:18497364-18509494 GCA_023846285.1 Phrynocephalus versicolor
TTTCTTAAAGAACACTGTTTAGCCCCTGCCTTGGTGCTGAAGGCAGTGGTTGTTGATGTTTCAGAACAGAAGATCCTCATTCTGTTACACTTTCATGCCACCTTTTCCCATTGCAGCTGGCATATGGCACTTGCGTCCAGCAAATGAACGTGCCTGGAATGAAGAAAAGAACAGAAGATTGAAGTGGGTGGTTATGCCTATGATTTAAAAATAATAATAATGTTTATGGGAAGTAAAGGTAGATTAGCCTGTGTCTTCTGGCCCTTCTGTATTTTAAGACTCTTAATAGGATGCACAAAGTAGTGCCCAGAAATCTGGCCTTGTTTGCAATGTGGCTTATCTCCAGGGGCTATTTGGCTGAAGAGCCATCTGGATGCCTCTGGTCAGATGAACCAGCTCCATTAGTTCATAGCAGCTTGAGAGGTAGAGAGAAAGGAGCTATCTGCCAAAGGATAGTACTGTGTAGGACTGAACATGAGCATGACCAGCTTGTTAGTCTCTTCTCCCTAATGAGGTGGAACACATTTTGTCCATGAGTACAAGGAACCCATTCCCAGGACCATGGTCTGAACCAATGAAAATCGAAGCTGGATGCTGTGAGGCCATACTGTGACAATAACCCACCCAAGAGAAAATTGCAGCCCTCTTAGCCTCCAGCTGGCAGGGCTGGGTAAACACCTGGAAAATCTGCTACATGGGGCTGAATGGCTGCAAATTGATAGGTACAGTATATTGCATCCTGCTGGGTAGCCTCTGCCAGACCAAGCAACAATACCACTGAGCAGAAGACTGTGGACTGAATGGAGAAGAGGAAAAGGGAAAGAGGAAGTAGGGTTACTTGAAGAAAGGAAGGAGCTCAGATATCTTTTGATCTTTTTTCCAGCAAATTCATAGCTTCTAACTTCCTTGAATATCAACAAATCTACACTTGACCTGGAAAGGCAAGGCACATTTCAAGGCCTTTGTATCTGGTATTTAACCTGTTTAAGGGCCCAGCTACACTGTTGAATTAAATCAGCAGCTGGTTCAAGGTTTTCCTTTTCACAGTCGAGATAGTATCAGGTAGATTTTGTGTTGCTCGTGGAGATTACAAAAAAGAGGGTTTTGCCTCCAAAATATTAGCAATGCTTTGTTATTTTTATAGTAGCCTGAAGGTATCACCTGTCCTATTTGTTTTTTGTGATGGCTACACGGCTCCTCAACTTCTTTTGCTTAAAAAAAAACAAAAAAAACCCTTCCATGTTTTACATCTCTGTTGTGTGTAGATGGAGAGGGGGGATTTTTTTCCAAGCCTTCTACTGGATGAAGGTTTCTCTCAGGCCAAGAGAAGGGCAGCTCTGCCTTGCTCTGAAGACCAGCTATCCTGCTTTGTGAGTCTTAAGGGATCCAATGACAGCAGCCACTCCCTGTATCTGGACTCCTCATCTTTTAAATGTTTAATTTTAAAAAATAAGTTTTGAAGTACTATAGTTTTAGATCAATGCAGTGATAACATACATACAGATTTTTAAAAGAAATTGTTCAGACTTCAGGGTATCCTGCAGACATTTGCACATGCCAAAACAAATCAAAACAATGTGACCAGAATTGACTTAATATATACAATCCCCTTATAGATGTTTTAAAAACTTATTTGTAACAACAACAAAAATATGCCATTAAATGGATATTTTAAAATCAATTTCAAGTTTGTTAAACCTGACACAAAACCAGTAGTGGTACAAAATGCAGTAGAGCCCTCAGTTGACCTGTTAGAACATACTTTGAAATTACTTATTCTAAAGTTCTGTAATCATTGGGTCAGTCAGTTGCTTTTAAATATAATAAAACTGTAATGAATTTAAAGGAAAGGTTGTTGATCTTAAGTCAAGAACTCCAAGACTAAGGGATAATATCAGCAGTTTTCACTCCATGCAATCCCATTGCAAATCAGGGAAGCATTTCCCACTGCTGTTTCAAGTACTGTATTAATAGTGAGAAAATGCATTTTGCCAATCTGTGCAGGCATTTTATTGAGGTGGTTTCTGTGGATGATCCCGCATTTCCAGCTGAAAGTGGAACCATGAGGAAAGTGTGATCCTATAGTCAAGTGAATGCATGTGTATCTGAATACAAATAAGACATATGGAACTGGTCTTCCTGACTTAGCTTTTGCAAGGTTAAATCTTAATGTCTTCATAGTTTCGCTTATAGATTAATTGTTGAACATATAAATTAAATACTATGCGGATTATATAATTAAACATGTTTTTCCGATTCTAGTTCTACTAGATGGGAAGTGATGGAAATATGTCACTTACGAAGCAGGAAAGACATTCAAGGTGTAGCTTGGTCCTCTAAAGTAGTTTTCTGTTTTTTCCTACTTCCTCCCGTCTCAGTCTTTTATCTATTTATGACTCTTTCCTCATCCACTGCTATGCATGCCCAGCCATTACCACCATCAGTAGGCCATGAGTAGAAAAAGATGTATCCATTTGTGGCCTTTCAAAAATAGTCTAATAGAGAAGGAAATAAAGCAGGGTTTTATTCTGTATTGGTCACAGAGCCCTTTGCATTCTAACATAGCTTTTTTTTATATATCCATCAGCCTCCAACAAGTTCAGGCTGAAATCGATTCAGGAAATAAGTTAAAGAACAAGATAGTTTGGGAATTAATTCCATATTTCTCATTTTAAAATACAAATTTGTCCCCTTTGCCTTTCCTGCCATTCATGTATATTTTATATATTCATTAGAGCTAAGACTTTAAAACACCCACAAATCTTGCTTTGCTCTCCAAGAGTGACACTGCAAGTTTTACACACTTTTCTAGGAAGGCTGTGGTGTGTGTGTGTGTGTGTGTGTGTGTGTGTGTGTGTGTGTGTGTGATGACCAGATTGTGAAATCTGTCACACCTTCAAAATATTTGCAAGGACATATTCACATTGAGGAAGGTCTTAAGGTTCTCCTTTGAGTGGAAATCTTCTTTGCTCCTTTTACATCCTTGTTTCCATTAGAAATGATTGTCAGCAAAAAAGGTATTGTTCGTTCCAGAGGCAAAAGTCTTTGGTTTACCACTGTTCCTTTCAGTTCTAATGTTTTTTCTTCAAATATTGCAAGACTGAATTTGATCAGGTCTGCCTACTCTGGTCTTTTGTCCTCCCTGAGAGTCCTTTGCCGTACCAGGTTGAAAGAAAGAGGCAACACAGATGCAGATTGGGTTAAAATAAGGGCCACAACTTTATTAACTACAGTAACGAATTTTAAATTAATTATCACTGAACTGTAACTTTAGGAGGGCCTGAAACGTAGCACACCATCTAAATGGTAACAATAAATTGATTAGGTCCCATTACTCTACCAATTTCCTGCGGCCCGTTAAACTGCCGCAGTGAGGATGCCAACAAGATCTTTTCGGCATCTACGCTTGATTAAAAATTGGCAGCCCTTCTAGGGGATTGGGTTATTATTATTATTTGTTCCCTAACTAAAACCTATTGGGTTATTAATTGAGGGCTGCCGAAGACCTGAAGATGTAATTTAGATTCGGGGCCTAAATGGTTAACTTTTATGCTCTACCCGCCAGTTGTGACCAGGGTTATTACCTACAACACCCACCGCCAACATGTGAATGGTGGGATAGGCGAAAAAGCACCACTACTCAAGGCCAATTAGAGTAATGATCAAAAATTCCCATCCGGCCCCGAAGCGACCAGCAAAGCATCACCAGCACATAATAAACAGTGGGGGGAGGGTGGGGAAACTGGCGATTGCGGAGGCAGGCTATGGGGAGTGTGCCAGGGACTTATAAAGGGCGCGCTCCCCGCATGTAGGCTACGCCACTAGTGTAGCCAATAGCCGCCTCCCTCAACCGGCCGGCAAAGACGCCCCAGCTCGGCACAAGGCTGGGTGGGGCAGCCAGTGTTATTTTAATCAGGTGGTTATGGTGATGGTGGTAAAAAAAAATGTCCATGGCTTCAGAGACTATGACTCAGAGCAATGGTTTCAAACTACAGGAAAAAAGATTCCATCTGAACATTAAGAAGAACTTCCTGATGCTTAGAGCTGTCTGGCAGTGGAATATGCTGTCATGAAGGGTGGTGGGGTCTCCTTCTTTGGAGGTTTTTAAGCAGAGGCTGGATGGCCATCTGTCGGGAGTACTTTAATGGAGGTTCCTGCATGTCAGGGAGTTGTACTGGATGGGCCTTGGGGTCTCTTCCAACTCTATGATTCTTTGATTCTGTGAAATGTTTCAGCCAAATCTACTGCCATAGCACTTTGAATGCAAAAGATTCTAACATGGAAGCCTTGACTTGATTCATTTAAAAGTGGGGGGGATTGGAACGGGGGGGTCCACAACTAAAGCTGAATCAAGGAAATAAGTTATAAGGATTTCTTGCCTGAGGTAAGTGTTTTTTCAGGGGCCTGTCTTTTGTAGGGCAAGATGCCAATATTAGTGACTCTTTCAGGACAAAGTGGTGCTTCTTGGTACTAATCTGCAGTAGTAGTCCTTTTTTCTGTCTGGACAAGGACTGAGTCCACAAGCATCTACATTAGAACTTGGAAAAGTCCTGGTCATGGGGGATTCATGTTGGTAATGCTCCGTTGCTGATTGCCTTTGTCCCTTGTACGTATTGGCAAAACTTCCTGTTGATTTCATTTGATCAGTATGATCCAAGGAGAAGGCATCTAGTGTACATACTAATGTGTGAGTATCTGGAAACTGCTATTGTTGGAGGCTTGATTTCCTTGTTAATGATGTGACAGAATTAATAAATGGGCTATTTCAAGTACCAGATCAAGTGCTGGTGAGGGTATGAAAGTATGAAAGCTCTCATTCTACCTAATGCACTTCAAGCCTAGTCACAAGTGTGTGTCACAAATATTTTTCCAAAAGACAAAGGTACCTCCCATCTAGGATACAAAGGAAGTAGATACTTACTAAGTATTACTACTGTAAATAAAAGGATCTCCTAAATAAAATGTTCCCCCCCCCTTAAGATCTTTGTGAGGTTGGGGCATCTGAACATATCAGATGCTTGGTGGGGTGTGTGAAGCCAGCCGTTTAATTTAGCACTGACAGCATTTGATGTTAGGCTGTCAGCTAAAGGAGAAAAGAAATGGGAAATGGAGGGTGGTGAGTACCCTCAGTACTGTGTGGAGATATTTGGGGAGAAAGGAAAGGAAAGAGGCCATAGAACTGGAATCTTAAAATTTTATTTTATTATATTTTGTTTTATTTTTCTTCCTGTAGAATCCTATTTATGAGGTATGTTAGTTGATTAGATATAAAAGAAAATGGGATTTACAAAATACTGAAAATGGAATTAATGCTATAAGACCATATTTTTTCTAAAATTGTTAGACTAAAAATTGAGGGTCGTCTTATACATGGAACTAAACCGATGGGAGACCCATGCAGTTACAAAAGTGTAATTTTGGGTTGGAAAAGTAGGGAGGGGATCATCTTCTACATGGGGACATCTTATAGACAGACAAATATGATAACTATATCTTTCGTGTCAGCCAGCCTTGTTGCAGTTTTCGCCTGCAGCCTCCATCTGTAGCAAAATCTCAGCCCTTGTATCCTTTCGATTTTCATAGACCCAAGTCTATGAGTTCTAAGTAGAGATGGGCACGACTCAAAAAAAATTGGTTTTTTGTTTTTCGTTTTTCGTTGAGGGGTCCGTTTCGTTTCGTTTCCATTTCTGTTTTGTTTTTTGGAAAATTTTCGTTTTCGTTTTCGTTGCGTAACAAAAACGGAAACGGAAATGAAAATTTCGCTGAGTCGTGCCCATGTCTAGTTCTACGCACTCGAACCTCAGTGTGCAGGCTAAAGGGACTGTGTGCACCTTGGACACATTTAGTCTTTCAAACGTCTTGTTTTTACTTCAGTTTGCTTGAAGCCTGCAGTACAGCATTTCATCAGTAGTATACTCCGTTAATAGGGCCATGCGTTTGGAGAGTGTAACATGGAGCCACAGGGCAATACTCTGAAAGACAACCCCTGCCTCCTCCTCTTGCTGTATGTGGACACTTTTAGAAGCATGCGCTAGGAAAACCTTTCTCAGGGACTGGCCTCTCTCAGATGCAGTAGGCACAATGTGCACAGTTGTGAAGGTGGTGTACCATTTTCGCTTGAAGGATTTCCTACCACCATCTAAGGCAGTGGTTCTCAACCTGTGGGTTCCCAGATGTTCCTGGACTGCAACTCCCAGAAGTCTTCATCACTAGCTGAACTAGCCAGGATTTCTGGGAGTTGCAGTCTAGGAACATCTGGGGACCCACAGGTTGAGAAACACTGCTCTAAGGCTCTTCAAACCCAAACAAAGGCATGCAAATTAGTTTGCCCAAAATAAAGTTCCTTTATTTCTGTATCTCAGCATAAGATCTGAATTCTAAGATCTGAACCTTTGTGACATTCGCCTTGATTTTTTTTTTAATGCAGGCTCTTTCCTGTCATATTTGTCATACGAGTAATTATCTTTTTATTCAGGATGTAATAGATCATGGCTGGAAAGTTGTAATATGTTTTTACTTAGGGATTCCAACATATAAATGTTGAGAGGGAATAACTGTGGAGTGCTGCAGTACATGGGGAGAAATAATAGATGTAACGGTGAATATTTGATGACATAACATGTACTGTACTTTCCTATGAAGAAAGTAGCCTAATATCTGTAATTGGCTCAACCATTCTTAATCCACTGCCCAACATGAAGGGCCTGGAAATTCAAACCTAATGAAAGCACTCCTGCTCCAATTCTGCCATCTTAAGCAAGGCATTCTCATCTCAGACAGAGGACTCAATTCAAGATGCGACCATCGAGACATCTTGTATAGGTGATAACTGGTGCTACTGGCAGTCATTTCAGGATACAGGTCCAGATGATACACAAAGTCACAATGTTAACCTGAGGAGCTGGCATGTAGGAGATGATGAAACTGGAAAAAAAGAAAGAAGACCTGGAATTTTTACCCACATCTGAAGCAACAGAGACCGGAAATCAAAATGATTAGAAATGATAATTGCACTGAATTTCTTCTTCTGAACTTTTTCTAGGTGAAAGCTATGGCGTTCTTTTCCTGTATTAACTGTAGGCAGTGGTGGAAAGTGAAAGAATGGTGAGATCTTGTTGCTTAGCATAGTCAATCACAACTACAATAGGCCCATTGGAATCAATGGGATTTATGGGAGAGTTGATCCACCAAATCTCCACTGACTCTGTGGGCCTATTCTGATTGCAACTTACTATGCTAATCAGCAGGATTTCAGCTAATGTTCATTATAATTAGAAGCAATTACTCTATTTTATATCTGCTGAATGTTGGGTTGCCTATCTTCTATTTTTTTCAAAGTATTTATAAAAATTAAAGTGTGTATATATATATATATATATAAATTCACTCCTTAGCAATATTTTCATTACTAGCATTGCTTTTTATTATTAATATTTTAGGCAACAGACAATGATGTAGGCTCTTATGGAAAAGTCAGCTACTCTTTCAGCGATGATCCTGACAGGTAGGTGCTACATTGTGAGTTCTCCTCACTTCATTGTTAATAGCCTGAATCTTATTGATGTATTGTCAGTTAATAATAACCATGAGCCATCCAATCAGCTCTGATTTATGGTGACCATTTCCATGTTTTTGTTTAGGAAATGTGGAGTTAGAAATGGCTTATCATTCATTCTCTTCCTACACCCATTTGTCATAGTTGTTTGACAAGATCATACAAGTTATCTGGGAAATGAAAATTCATCTGGGTAAAAAGTGCTACTATTAGATTTGGTTGAAGATTGTCAAGTCTCAGGGCGTCAGCCAGAGTCTCAGGACATTGCTTTGCTTCTCCAGGTCCTAAACCAGGGAGATAAATCTGGGGTGAAGCAGTGCTTGGGCAGGAAACTAATTGATTTGTGAGTGTAAGGTGTCTTAACGCCCATGCACTTACCTCCAACCTGTTCCCAAATGTCTGCAGGGCTCACTGCTGCTCACTGTGTGTACTGAGTTTATTCCATCACAGCTCTTCCTTGCCCCACCTCTGTCACATCACGACCCTCTCCTGCAGCATTAAAAGGCCCCATCCTCTCTATCAGCTTCTTTACCTTGACATCTCAAGAAACAGGATTCTGATGATTGGATAACCCTAGGCATTGCCCTTTGTCACATCATGGTAAGACAAGTTTTGTTGTCAGGGAAAGAAAAACAGATGAAGGAAGGAAGAGCAAAGAGCAAGGAAGAAAGATGGAGGCCAGAAGCAAATAGCTACAAATTATTTCCAAAGTCCATTTGTTAGCTCCATACAGAGTAGACCCATTAAATCAGTGGGATTCATGCAAGTGTTGACTTACTTAAGTCTGTTTAGGTTTAGGTCAATGTGTTCCTTGACATAAAAATTGTATGTAAGTTACATAATAATTGCAATGCAGTGAAAGGTAATTTGACAGGTTTTGTGGTGTAAGCATAGTTATTTTTGTTTGTTGCAATGGGCTTCAAAATACCTTATTCAATGGGTTTTGAAGACTATTCAGAGCGGTTCGGTAAACGTTGCTGCTCACTGTGCAGGATCATAGGAAACTGCCTTGTATTGAATCAGATCACTGGTCTATCTAGTGCTTTATTGTTAGCTTTGATTGGCAAATGCTCTCCGAGCCTTTTCATGCAAGAATATTTCCAAGTCCTACCTGGAGATACCAGAGGCTGAACTCAGGATGGAAAAACTCCCCCACTAAGATTATAAAACCTTTTGGATCCTGACTATCTTGTTTTGATCAGTGTACATAAGCTGCACCAGGAGATTTCTGTCTTCTTGCTGGCTAAAGAGCAGAGTAGATATGCTTGGAAACATATACAGTATGTAGTTTCTCATTAGAGATGGGGACTTACTGAAAAACAGATCACATTTTCTGAAGAATTTGGCTGATTCATAAATAAATGAAGATGATTTTTAGCTATTTTTGATTTGTTACTTTTGATTTGTAAAATGCCTCCCCTAAGGCACTAAAGTTGGAGAGAACCATACCCTAGTCTCCTCTGCAATCCGTCCAAGTTCAGTGAAGATTGGGTTTTCCCCAACCCAGTTGCTAAAGATCAGTTTCGGGGGGGGGCACTTTGTGGGTATATAACTCAGATGGTCTGAAACCCAATCTTCATCAGTCTTAGAGGGATTGCAGAGGAGAGTTGGGGGAAGCCCCTCTGCAAGTTCAGTGTTTCTAGCTGTCGGGGGGGGGGCACTTTCCTGCCGGGGCTCTTTGGGGGTGCATCATTCAGACATCTGGGCTGTTAGAGGAGGGGCAGAGGAAGCATCCCTGCAAATTTGGGGCCTCTAAATGCTGGGGTGCTTTTTATTGCATTTAATCAAGTCCAAATGTATATCTGTTTTAATGAAAAGGGGAAACACTAGTTTTGAGCAGAGAAGCTAAAAAGATGAATTGAACTCTTTCCTTGGTGACGATATTTGCCTCAAAAATTCATCTGTCCCTCAGGGCTGGGAGGCAGTGTGGGGCAGATACTGCGATAGCAGTACCTTGGCTGCTTCACCATTTCCCCTGGTCATTCTGTATGTTGAACAACAAAGATTTGCATATGCTATGTGGTCTCTCCTGATCCCCTAAACTAAGCTGCTGCCCTCAATGTTGTGTTGGAGAATGATATCCAATCGCCAGCACCAAAGTAAGGTTCAACTGGTAATCCAGCCAGTTTCTGTGTCTACAAATAGAATAGGGCTAGGAATCCCATTCTGCAGCAAAAAAAAAAAAATCTTAAGGTGACTGCAGTAATCTGGGGTTTGATGTGCTCAGGGACAATCAGATTGAAGGGTTCTTAGGAAGAAGGAGATCACTTACATTATGAGTAAGGAGATTACATTGTCTGAGGAGTAAGGTGATGGTAAGTCAAAACAATACAGGCACAAGAAAGCTTGCAAATACACTACTTATAGTTTCTTCTCATGAGCCAATACACATTTTTAAAAAGTCTGGAGGGGGAGGGAAACTTTAAGAAGGGGTTCATGTCTCCAATCACATGGGAAGGAGGTCCATTTTTCAGGGATATCATATAACAGGGATGAGATAATAGAAGAAAGCTAAACTATGGAGATAAGCTTATGGTAGCTGCTACATGTTTATATGATGAACTAAGCATGCCTGTCAGGTTCAGCTGAACAAAAGAATGTACAGTGGCACCTCTTAGATAAATACCTCGTAAGACAAAAAACTTGTAGGAAGAAAAAAAATTCTGGGAATAGGCATGCTTCACATGACAAAAAATTCCCTATTGGATGCTTCGCAAGATGAAGAACCGTTCCATAATGTACCCAGGAGGGGAAAAAACACGGTTATTCTAGCATCCAGAACAGATTAATCCATTCCCAATGCATTCCTATGGAAAATCTGTGTTTCGTAAGACAAAATTTTCATACAACGAAGCGACCCATAGCCTCTGGAACAGATTAATCCATTTTCAGTGCATTCCTATGGGAAACCACATTTTGCAAGACACAACTTTCTTAAAACAAATTAACCCGTAGAATGAATTAAATTTGTTTTAAGAGGTACCACTGTACTTTAGTAGTGACTACTGCATGGACAATATGAACATCCCTAATATTCCAATATTTGTTCGACCAGCTGACCTGGCATAGTCTGTTTGCTAGAATTCCCTAAATTCTTTGTTGTGTTCTTCAGATTCTCTTTAGACAAGGACATAGGTGAAATCACACTGATTGGCCGTCTTGATTTTGAGACCACCCAACGCTATACATTGACAGTCATTGCCAGAGATGGGGGTGGAGAAGAGACAACAGGAAGAGTCCGAATCAATGTTCTGGATGTGAATGACAATATCCCCACCTTCCAAAAGGATTCCTATTTGGGGGCTCTGAGGGAAAATGAGCCTTCAGTCACTCAGGTGGTCCGTGTGAGGGTAAGAGTCTGATATTTAGAAGCCCTTTAATGTACTGTATGTAGTTCTTGTGCTTAGGATATGAAGGAAAAAAATGAGCATCTCAGTGTAAAATGACGGTATAGTCTACCTGTGGCAGGACTGTTGATTGTGATGCTTGGAACAATGTTTTAGCACAGAGAGAACCGACCTCATGAAAACTGACAAATTTATACCTGACAAATGGACTGGGAAAGGGTTGTCATGTACAATACATGAATTATGCTTCCGTGTAAACCAATTTCCACATATTGACCCTAAGTGTCCTGGGTAGCCTATGGGAAGACCTTCCACGGAACTCTTGTGAACTTTGATTTTTGCAACAAAAGTGGCCATCACAGAGCATGCTGAAAGTTTCATTTTTACCCCCATGCATTTTCCCACTTGTTCATAACGACTGTTCTCCTGATGATGGTTCATGGAAGAAAAGGAGATAGAATACATCCCATTTGCAAAGTTAGCTGATCCCATTCATTGGGATGGACGCCCCAAGGAGCATGTTAGTGACTGCAATGCAGAAGAAAGCATCTGCCATTAGATGTCCCCTTCCCACACTTTCAAGGCGAAAGGACCATTGGGAGGATTCTCTTGTCTCTTCTGCACTGCTGTCAGTAGGATGTGCATCCCCTGTTTTCCCTGATACCAGCCTCTTGCAAGCTATTCTGCTCTCTTTTTCAAAAGGGCATTAAAATGCCCAAAGAGGAAGAGCTTTCTTTCTGTTTTGTGTGTACACAATTAGTTACAAAGCTTGCTGCCTCTTTCATTTCATCATTAATCTAGAGGGGAAGGGAAACAAGTGAGAGTTGAAAAACTGCCATTGCTCTTCTGATAGTTGTGAAGGCTGTCAAAAACATCTGTTCCACTAGAGGCATTATGGTATGAAAGGGTTTGAAGCATCATACTTATTTGTTAGTTAGGCTTGCACATGTAAAGAGTAATCATCCCCAAGATTGATTAAATTAAAAAGCTTAGTAATTCTGTCTCCCATATTTGTTATCTTCATACTCTTCTTCATTTCCCCTTTTAATTCTGTATGGTCCCCCAAACCCCAAATGATATGTTTTTGGAAGTATGGGTGACAGTTACCAGCCATTTACTTTTGGGAATCAAAAAAATGATTTTGGGGGGGAAATGACCTATTCTCTCTTTATTGGAGAAGGATTTATTTATTTATTTATTTATTTATTTATTTATTTATTTATTTATT
>JAHTLZ010003518.1:18515796-18529621 GCA_023846285.1 Phrynocephalus versicolor
TACTACTACTACTACTACTACTACTACTACTACTACTACTACTACTACTACTACTACTACTACAGTTGCCTATGGAAAAGTACCAGTGGCCTCTCTGAGCAGCTGTCAGGCCCCTGCCAGAACCCATTCCAGACACTGAGGAGTTAATGGCTGAGGAACTCCCAGATGAACCATCAGGGCAGTCACTTCCTCCAGCAGCTGTGCAGGAATGTGTGTGTGGGTTTGTGGGTTGTGACAGCAGCAGCAGCAGAGTTGTTCAGAGGAGATTTCTAAGGACTCCCTTAAACTAAAAGCCCAGGATGTTGCACAGGCAGTCAAAGTGGCATCAAAAGCACTGCATAGTGTGGATAAGGTGTTCGCTTTATCAGATAGGAGACCTGAACTAACTTATTGGCAGATGAACATGGAATTGTATTCAAAACTGACAATGTTACTAGGTCCACTGCTGTTCTAGTCACCCTTCAGTGTGTTTGAGACTCAGGCAGGGGGTGGTTTGGGGTGATGGTCCAAAGACACATTCTCCAGCATGCTACTTGCATTCCAGGTTACTTGCCCTTTTTTTAAAAAAAACCTAGTGTATTGTTCCACAACACAATAGTGAAACCAAAATGAGCTTTTCTGGTAAACACTTGAGGGGCAAACATATATTTAGGACCTGAGTTCCCAAGAAATTTTATATTTGTTTATCCCGGGGGGGGGGGATAAAAGGAGATCAAAATTCCAGAAAAAGAAACATAGAAATAAATTCTACAATAAAGCAAATTTGGAGAAAAGCGGGCAATCAGAAGAAGAAAACAAAGTTCTCTCTCTCTCTCTCTCTCTCTCTCTAATACTTACATACCAGGGATTAAGTACAGCATAGCACAGAGTACAACTCAGAGGAACACTGGAATAACCTGCGCCTGGAAACATGCTGAACAAAACTAAGGCTGTGTTCATGTGACCAAAATGCCCAGTGTCCCACATTTATTTTGATTTTGTTTTTTTAGGGTTCAAAACTCTCACATTCCATCCCAGATTATTTTGCTTCCCAACTGTGCTAGATCCACATCATATCCCATGCACAGGAAGGCTGCTACATTTTTTTGTTCCACAACTCATCCCACAATTTTAGTTTGTGATCCTGTGTGAACTGCCATACCAAAATATTTCTGTGCATCCTGCCAGTGGCCCCTCCCTTGCTGGTGGTGTTTGGTTTTTCCCAGTTTTCTCTCTTCTTTTTTTATTACCAATATTTTCTGAGTGGAGTGTTGATGCTTTGTTATGCCACTGAATGCAGCAAGTCTGGTTTTAAACAGTAAATGTTAAAGGAAAAGACAATGAGGTCACGAGACAAGTTATCACGACCGTGAGTAAACGGAAACAGGGACTGAACAGGGACAAAACCACGTGACTGTGAACAACGCTGTCATGGTACAAACGTAATTGCGGAAGAAGGTAGGACGTGAAGTAACTGCCTAAGATCACAATGCTCGCAGAAGAGTCTCTTTAAAAGAGATTGCTCTGTGAAGCAGCCCTTTCCAGCATGATCCAAGACGAACTTGTATTGCTGTCTGGTTGCATCGTAAGCTAACGGTTGTCTTCCCAACTGCCCATTTTTATACATTGAATGTCACTTATCTGGACCTTTTCACACTTTGAGCCCATTTGGGCTCATCCTTCCTTGAAGGTTCCTGAAGACAGGTAATGCCTCTCTCACACATACTCCGCACCATCCCAGTGGGTTTCAGAGTTAGCAAAGTACCACCTTGTCCTTCATAGGTTTTTTTCCCGAAGAGAAGAGCCATGAGTCCTTCTCCTCTTTCTTGCTGAGCAACAAGTCTAATTTCCACAGCAAAAGCGCTTTCACACAAAGCCAGACCTGCTCTGAAATGGATTCCACCCCCCATCTTCCACTCTACCTCGATTTCTTGACATGATCTTCTTTTCTCCTCGGAGGAATCCCAGAATGAAGCTAAACAGTCTGCCCCTGGAGTTACATGTGGCCGATGCACGTTGTTATCCTAGGGAGGACAATGGCATATTGGGCAATGCAGAATCATGAGTGATGAAAAGGCTGATTAAAGACCACCTGTTCCAAGCAAAAATAGCAGAGGATGGCAATTTAATTATAGCATGATGGGCATCACTGGCATGTGAAATTACCTAAAATATTGACTTTAATAGCAAAAGCATCAGTCAAGGTTTAAAGGCTAGGGTAGCACTTGCTCTGTATCGAGAGAGAGAGAGAGAGAGAGAGAGAGAGAGAGAGTACAGCATGGAGTTTTTGCTCAGTTGCATTTTTCTAGCTGTCTCACTCCTTTCAATCAGGCCTTTATCTTGAATAACGTTCACAAAGCATCTAGTTACATTTTGAACATTTCAATGTGGTGTATTTTAATATAATCCAAATTTTATGTATTGCTTTCAAATGATCTGAAAAAGGATAGTGATGACATTAAAAGTGCCACTTCCTCCCCCAGAATAAAAGGAAATTGCATTTTATTGGGCTTTCAGAGGTTTCAGCTTTCAAGCATGCATATTCTTCACCATCTGTAAATTTTCGGATCAATTTTGAGAGTTTTTTTTTTAAAAAATTGCATCTCATTATGGTATCGGTGGTGGCAGACTGGATAAGCGTCTTGGGGGGGGGGGAGGCAGCATTTGGTTTCTTTCCTCATTCTAGGTTATCTTCCACTTTTGTAGATTCTGTGGTGCAGAGGAACATTTGCTAGGAAGACAACTGAGAGTTTTATTGTTTTATTGGTGAAAGAAGACATTAATTTTGATGGTGTAGTAGGCTGAAAACCAATTGGATCCAAAATATATGCTACAGTTGTAAAATGTTCTGCTTTTAAATTCACTATAAATAAAATCCAAAGCTTTTTCAACATAGACATGGTAACGTCATGGAGATAAGGAAAGCCTAGAAAGATGAAGTTAACCCATGTGTCTCCCGGCAGACCAGAACAACTTATCAGATATTGACATTATTAATATTTTTCCAAAGATGTTTCTACACATTGACAAATATTCCTTTTCTGATAGACTGAGCAATGCATATAATAGAAGCTTATTCATTAGAAGTTGGAATTTATTTTCCCTTTAAGCTATTCCTCCATTGCAGTGAAAGCCAGCATTTAGGCTACAACTCAAAAAGGGTTAGGGTTAGGTGCTCTCTTCTGCTGGACTTGTTATAATAGTGGGCCATTGTGCTGTACTAGAAGGAGGCAAGGTATTCCATTGTATCTGAGCCTCCCTCCAGCAGTAAGCTTAGCTGGAGGCCAGATGAGTACCCATATCCTTCACGCTGCAAAGCACTACTGACAAAAGGATGATTGAATTATTTATTTTATTTTATTTTATTTTTGCATATTTTTACCTCATCTTTCTCCTTGGAAAAATGACTCAAGGTGGCTTACAATAATGAGGGACAATATCCAGCCCAACATTTAAGACATACTCAAGTTAAGGACAGGGAATTAGAAGAGGCCTCTTAGAACATAAAAAGGTAACATTAAAGCAGCAAGGAGCATGCAAAAAGGGAAAAAAATCCATTATGAGGGGTAGAAAGTAAACATGGAAAACACTGGTGTTCTTATGAAATCAGTCAATGTAACCATATACGGCAGTGATGGTGAACCTTTTAAAGACCGAGTGCCCAAACTGCGATTCAAAACCCACTATTTTTTTCCTCAAAGTGCCAATACAGCAATTTAACCTGAAGGGTCTGTGAAGGGTTGATGTCAGAACTCCAAGTGCCAACTTTGGCACCCGTGCCATAGGTTTGCCAACACTGATGTATAGTAATCCATGTAAAAGTCACATACTGTAGTAGGTAGTTCCTCATTCAGGGAAAGCTTGCCTGAAGAGAAAGGTCTTTGCTTGCTTCCATTCCATACAGTAAGTTAGTAATTAGCCTCCTCCTGGTTTGACTTTGTGGAAACCTATATGGCAGTGAGCCCGTAGCACTAAAATATGATTTGCTTTCCTTAGATGCTAATGAACAACAAATTAGCATTTTGATAGAAAGACATGATATTGCTATGGGGAATTTGGGGGCAAAAAAAGGTTTATAGGGAATTGGTTTTCCCTTTCATTAACAGAGGCTAAGACAGAAAAAAATACAGGATCATGGAGACATCTTCCCTTTTTCATCAAACATTTCCTGGTTTTCACACAAAACTAGCACTTTGAATGGTAAAAATCACTACAGAAGCATTTCATGTGGAAAAAAATGTATATTTACTAACACTAACAATCTGCAGTTGCAGTCAGAGGGAGGAAATGGGGAGAACGAGTCTTCAGCATGCAGGAAGCCCTGCATGTTTCCTGCTTGGAGGAAGGTCAGAGAAAAGAGAGGGAGGGAGAGAGAGAGAAATTAACAAAAACAATTAGATTAGAAACAAAGAAAAATAGGGCAAGGTTTACCTCAAATGCCAGAGGTGGGAAAAACTTTATCAGTCAATCTAGTGGAAAAGAATAATAGTCAGCCTGGAAAGCCTTGTTTCAGTTATCCTAACAATTGCTGCCACGTTGGAAGGTTACATTGTGCCCTGCTTTTATTTTTATGCCAATAGGATGAAAATGACAACCCTCCAACATTCAGCAAGCCTTCCTATGTCATCACAGTCATGGAGGACATCATGGCAGGTATGAGAACTGTTCCTTTTTTTTCTGTAACCCTTGCCTCTGGCCTGCTAATAACTGTGCATAGCAATCTGTCACATCTGTACAAGGAATATCAGATGAGTCCAATCAATAGAACTTCTTCACTTCTTGATTTCAGCAAAGCACAATAATTTACAAGGTGGTGTAATAGCACATGGACTTGTTTCACTGTAAGGTTTATTTATAATCACAGGTGGGCAACCTGTAGCCCTCTAGACATTGTTGCACTGCTATTTCTATGATCCTTTGCCATTGGCTGTCAAAACTGATATCCAGACTCACACACCATTATTTCTCTTTTTAAAAAAATCTATTGTTAAGTACAAAACTTTCCACCTACACTCCTGTGTGCATTTTGTCTCTTCAGTTCAGTATTCTTCTCAGGGTTTTCCCCTGCCACAGTCTTCTAAATCAAGTGAATGATGTTACCAGGTATTAAATAGGGAGAATTTTTCCAACTTTAGCAGTGACTATTTGGACAACACAAGAAATGCTCCGGGATTGACTACATGACATACAAGTCAATCTGGAAATTGGGTCATGGCAACTTCTTTTCATATTAGGTCAAAAGGTTTCGACCTAATAAGAAAGGAAGTCCAGGTGTCATGACTCATTTTCCAGACAATCTCACTGGGATGACTGAGAATATTCACAGACATGCAAGTCAGTGTAAATCAGCTTGCCATTCTTCTCCCAAATCATTACTTTTCCCACTCCCGTGCCACTGGGGCAGCTACAGATTTTGCAATTGAAAGCATTTGCATCAGCTCGGGCACTGTGATTGCTTGACCTGGTGAAGCTTCATTGCTGAATGGGTGACCAGAAACTGGCTCTCCTACCCTCCTGCCTCAAAGCAGGGAGAGACTAAGCACAGAGATCCTCATGAGGGTATCCACTGAGCATCCCTTGTCCCTATTTTTATTAATTATGTTTTTATTTTGGGTATTTTTTTTACCCCACCTTTCTCCTCGGAAAAGGACCCAAGGCGTCTTACAGTAATAAGGGACAATATACTGTCCTGTACAATTAAGACATATTTACGTTTGAGAACAGAGAATTGAGTGTCATCTTACAGCATTAAAAGGCAACTTTAAAGATACAAGAGAATGCAAGAAGTTAAAGAGAAGAGTAAACATTCCATGTAATCATGTACAGTAGACCATCTAAATGGTAGGCTATTTAAGGCTTCGTTCCAGGCTTCATTCACTCCATCAAAAGCAATGTGGAGGTGCAAAACAAAGCAGAAAAGAGAAAGTAAAAGAGAGAAAGGAGGAAATTGGTGATCTACTCTGGTTTAAAAGGAATAGTTAGTGGAAGTTTGTAAGGACTAGAGATGGGCACGACTTAGCAGAATTTTCGTTTCCGTTACGTAATGAAACGAAAAACGAAAAACGGCTCAAAACTGGAACGAAAACGGAAACGAAATGACTAATTTCGAGCCAATTTTCGTTTTTCGTTACTGGAAAAGCACTTAATGGAGCTAAATGGGAAGAAACGAAAAATTTTTCATTTTCGTTTTCGTTTGTCATTTTCGTTACGCAACAAAACGAAAACGAAAAATTTTGAAAATTAGCTCACGAAAACGGAAACGAGCCGAAACGGACCCCTAGATGAAAACAAAAACAAAAACGAACAATTTTTCTGAGTCGTGCCCATCTCTAGTAAGGACCAGCTGCCTTAGGCTATCACACTGAAGAGAGAGAAGGGGGAAATAGTGATCTGCCCTGGTTTGCAGATTGTTAAGGTGCCTCTGTTATATCTCAGCTTCCTGCAAATCTGGATGGCTACAGAAGAAACTGTATTAAGAAGCTGCAAACAGGTGCTTATTTCCAGTTTGCTCCTCTTTCTTTTCTATGCTTTCTGGTTGGCTAAAGCAAATTCAGTGAATCCCAGTTTACCAAGTGCAAATTTACAGCAGAGAAATTCACATTTCCCCCACTGTGTACTCGTACTCTTAGTATACATATAATGAGAACAGGTAACTTTTCTTTGCATCAAAATTAAAAGGAAGAATGTTTTCATTTCCATTGAGACAGAAAATGGATCAAAACCGTGATAAACAAATTGAATAGTGCAAATGTTGGTCATCTTAACTAGATGTTCCAGTCTATTTTGAGAGCCTAAATTGGTTTAAATCCACATTATTTTGATTTAATTTATGAATAAGACTAGTATTGTGCTCCACGAACTCAAATACCCTCTCCTTTTACTTGCCTCTATCTAAGGAGCAACAGTGCTGTTTCTGAATGCCACTGATTCAGACCGATCAAGAGAATATGGCCAGGAGTCTATTATCTACTCCCTGGAAGGGTCTTCACATTTTCGGATTAATGCCCGCTCAGGTAAGCACAGCCATAATGTTCTCTTCCCGTTTCTTGCTTTCTGTCTTTGCAGTGTTTACATTTATTATTTTCTGTTGCTTCTGCTTTCACCCTTTTCTGCCACACTTACCACCCGCATAGGAATAAGCAAGGTGTTTTTGATGAAAAGATCACATCTACTTGACCACCACCAGCACCACCTTGGAACTGCAGAACCCTATGGATTCTCAAGTCCAACTCCTCTCAAGGAGTGACAGTGGTGGTGGGGGTGGGGGTGAACTAGCCTGAAACATGCACCTAATGTTGTGGCCTTCATTCACTTCACCGGGTCCCCAAAGAGGAGCAGATACATGAAAAGCAAAGCATGCATGTTAAAGACGCAAACGGTGCACCTTGCACTCATAGCAGCTGAGCCTTCACCTTCTCATCTTGGCAACACTTTCACCCTGCCTCCCATGCCCCACCATGATCATTGCAGCCCTTATCCTGCAGGTAAAAAAAGAAAAAAAGGTCCCCCCCCCATGACAAAACCCTGGAAACAGGAGTAATGAATATACAAATCATCAGCCAATCCCAGCAGGAGGGCGGGGAATGGTGTGATATAAACGGGTGGAGCCTAGTCAGTTGAGGCAGTTCAGTTAAGTTGAGAGTGAGTGCTGGGAGAGAGCACTGCTCTGTGAAAGTTCTGTCAGGCAGTGAGGGCTATACTGTTTACTACTAGTTATTAAAGACAGGGGGGCTGGAAGAGTTGATTAAATCTATTACAGTATATGTTAAAGGTAATGCATACCATCCTCACTTTATTGTTATTTTTATTATCTTCTCAATAAACTTTGTTATTATTTTTATATTATTCATCTGAGTCTGTCCCAATTCATGAGGCGACGAGTTTAAAAGGTGGCAGCATTATTAAGTGAATAAAAGGTGGCAGCAGTACCATTTCCATCACAGAATTCAGTGTGTAAAAGGGAGGTGTCATCACAATTTAGTGGCATAGCAGTGGGATGTCGAAATAAACCCGGTTGTGCCTCTGAAAACTCAGTCTGTGAAAGGGGTGACGTCACACCCCCGCACATGTGTGATAGTTGTATCCGACTCAAGGGGTGGTGCTAATCTCTGTATTCAAGCCAAAGATCCAGTGTTGTTCAAGTCCATGGTCATCTGGCCAGCATGGCTGCAAGGAAACACAGTTTTACCGTCACGCTTTTTTACGGCAGTACCTATTTATCTACAGTGGTACCTTGTATAAAGTAATGACTGTAATCCGTTCCAAATGAAATTATGTTAAGCAAATTTTCCTTTATACAAATTTCCCATAGGAATGCATTGAAAACAGAATAATCCCTAATCGCAAATATTTTTATGTTGTATGGATTTGCCCCATAGACGATTCTGTTAAGCAAATTTCCCCTATCTCCGGAATTTTTTATGCTGTACAGATTTTATGTTATAGAAACTGTTTGTTATACAAGGGTCCACTGTACTTGCATTTTACATGCTTTCAAACTTCTAGGTTGGCGGGAGCTGGGGTTATCAGCAGGAGCTCACTCCACTGCGTGGCACCCAGGATTCGAACCGCCAACCTGCCAAATTTGCAGCCAACAGTTTTTGGAGCCTTAGTCCACTGAGCCACCATGTCCCTTATCTGGAAGGAGTGTGGCCCAAATCTCACAGTCTTCAATCACATTTCCTCCAGTGTGCTTTTTTTTTTTTGACAGAATCCAACACTGGTGCCTACTTAACAGGAGGCCACATTGATGCTGTAAACTAAGGTATCAATGTAGGTGATAAGGTGATTTTGTTCTAAATTGTAGTTTTTAAAAAAATACAATTTAAAAATCTTTTTGATGACTAGGAGAAAAGATTGTGGGTGTAGGTGTTCCCACTAACCCAAAACGTAATGCTGCAGCTTAATACATCAGTATAACAGCACTGAAAATCAGACGCATACATATCATCCTTTTATGGTCAACCAGGAAAAGCATCATTTGAATCATTTCGACTTTAGAAAAGGAGAAGTCCCCAGCAGCAGAGGAAAAAAACTAGATTGAGCTGGTTCATATTGATCTTTGTGTCACAAGATCATTGCAAAAATACTTTGAATTCACCCATGGAGCAAATTCAAAAGTATTTATCAGTGCAGTTGCAGACTAAGTAGGATTAAAGGCAGTGCACAACAGTACCTCCCACTGCCATTCTGGAAATGATCCACAAGTATACCCAGGAGAATGACTGAAAGCTGCTGGGAGGGCCACATTTATCCTCTAGTTCAGTGGTTCTCAACCTGTGGGACCCCAGATGTTCCTGGACTGCAATTCCCAGGAGTCTCCACCACTTGCTCTGCTGGAAGGGATTTCTGGGAGTTGTAGTCCAGGAACATCTGGGGACCCACCGGTTGAGAACCACTGCTCTAGAGTGAGTCATTTCACCAAGGCAGTTTCTATCCCCAGTCCGTGATAGAAAGTAAACTGGAATGGTTATAAATTATAAATATCTCTACATGGTAACTGAGGAGGTCATCTTGTGGTGTAGGACCCTGTCTAGAAATGACAAGCTGAAAAACGGACAACATTTTCCCAAAAGCATAGTATCTCAATTTGTCTCTTTCAAAAGTGTGGGCTTTCTCCCCACAGTTTCTTTCAGTACCACTGGGATGGCACCATCCCTTAAAGAGAAATTTGCCACACCTGATAGATACCCAGGCACAAAAACTTACCTTTGGCCACCTTCAAAAGCCTGGGTGAGCAAAGATCCAAGAAGCAGGCAATTGTGGTTTCATCCTTCCAACCCAAGCAAACTGATCAACATAACTTGGGCTACACAAGCTGAGACGCATCCACAACAGCAAGATGAAAAGGTGTCCTGGCTGTATCCATCTCTGATTCTACCAAAAACAATGCAATATGAGATATGGTTCATGGATCACATGTGAGCAATGTTATCTGTACAATGACAAAAATGCTGATGTTTTATCCTCCAAGTAGCATCACTTGTTGGATGAGACAGTATATAATTTTTATCTACTGTTATAAAACATACTGTTGTTGCTAGTTTATTCTAAATCAACAGTTGCCAGTATTCAGTGTAGTTTTGGACAAACTGTACAGTCTTGAGAATCACCCCAGAAAAAAGGGAATTTTAAACCACTTCTGTGTATTCTCTACCTAGGTAGGAAAACTAAAGGGTCACTATGTCAAAATTGACAACATGCACTGATGATGATGATGATGATGATGATGATGATGATGATGAGTCAGACATTATATCTACATCCCTCCAATGTCATTTTCCTAGTTACAGGCTAGACAGATAGTTTTGAAAAATGTGAGCATGTGTTTTAATATGAGAGGACATTTAACTACGAAGGCCCTCTTGTTGACATATTCTTCAAGAATGAAGAAGCAATATTGCACATGCAAAAGGAAGTGCAAAAGAAGAAACCTGTTTCCGCGTTCTGCCTCTTGAAGGTGGAAGAACTTTTCTGTAGGAGTACCCTCACTTAAATTAGCTGAACCTGGTCTGTGAAGGTGTGCCTAATTGGATGTAACTTTCTGGGTTAAAGTGGAGCAATCCATCACCGAGACACACTCATTTTTATAAAAAAAAATCCCCCCACTGATTAATTTTTTTCCAGTCCACAGATTAATGGATATCGTAGGAACTTGGGAGGCAAATGTATTTTAGTGAACTCTTTGACCCCTTGATCTAGATTAATTTTTAACCCTCTCCCCAGATGTCTGCTGTGGGCAGCGCGTTAGAGTTAAAGTGCTTTGTGTTTGACTTAAGAACAGAAATGCAGACTAGGTTGTATAAGGTGAATATTTGGGACTATGAGGTAGGGTAACAGACAGATGATCCCATCATGGTAGGCTTGCTGCATGAGCTTGAGCTTGTTGGTCCTTTTCAATTCATTGTTAGAGGAATGATAAGAATGAATGTCATGGACACTTAAGAATAAATTGAAGTAGAAGAGATATATCCAGTAGGTCTTTATGAAATGGCACAATTCCTATATGTGACTTGTTTTCCCCACTTTCATCTTCTCCTTCTTGCCAACTTGATATTCTTTTTCTGGATACTCTTTTTTCCTTCCCTTCTGGCCAACTCAACTATAGCTTGCATTGCAGATTGCACAATATATGTTACTGCTCTGTTCCTAATGTTTTCTCTCTTAAGAATTAGAATGTAGATATAGATAACATCTGAAGTTGCTAAAGCTCTACCAGTAATGAAAGATGATATGCAAGGACATCCGCATGCATATGGTCTACAAAATAACTTTTCTGTTTTTCCAAAGGTGCCACTAAATCACAAGCATTCAACATACTTCTTTCTATGTTCATTCCCTTCTGGTGTCTTCTGCAGGAGAAATAACTACAACATCCTTGTTGGACCGGGAAGCTAAAGCAGAATACATATTGATTGTACGGGCAGTGGATGGTGGTGTGGGTCACAACCAGAAAACTGGCATTGCTACAGTAAGTTAAAATCATGCCTGTTGCCTGGAGTGACTCTGTCATTCCAATCTTCAAGATACTGCTTGCCTCTTCACTGTCTTGAAGGCGTAGACCTTCCATGCATCAACAAAATTGCCTGACATTGTAATGCTTGCTTCATTGCTATTAGATTGCTATTAGAAAGCCTGAGAACTACCAACCTAAGCAAATTATTTTGGGCCATAACTATATATATATTTCAATAAATAAATAAATCCTGAAATTTCATCTCAGGGCCTTTTCACACGACCCCTAAGATCCGCTGGCCACTTAAATTCGGACCAGAGATCTTGGGAGTTCGTTGCTCTTCCTGCGTCCCCACCCCTCCGCACTTCCTTGCTCCTGTCTCCGTGAGGGGAGGGAGAAAAAAAGGGACAAAAGAATGCAGGCTCACCTCCGTCTGCCGGTCCAAGCCGCCCCGAGCCCCGTCGTCATCCTGATTCCTTCTCTTAAAGGGGCGGGAGGCAAAAAAAAAAAGACAGAAGCGAGGAGAGCCCGGCACTCTAGGTTACATCCGGATCTGGGATTTTTCACCCTCCGAGAGCAGGTACCTGAAAAGTGCTCTGGGACGCACTTAGGTGGGTGTGGTCACACTTAATTTTCTGTAAAATCTGGAGCTGGTGGGGAAACAATTTTAAGCTCTGGAGCTGGGAGCCATTCGCGGCGGAGTTTAGGGGTCGTGTACAAATACCCTCAGTCTGACCTGCTACATTGAACTATCCAATTTAAATACATGAAACGAAATAATCTTTGTACTTCTTTAAATATCAGTCACTAAGGAGTTCACTTTTTCAGCAACTCCCACTTCTGATAAGCATACAATAGCATTTGTTCTTAAATCATTGGTGGGTGAAGTGTGGTCCTCAGCTGATGGAACTGCAGGCTTGGGCATCTGGTAGCTGTAATCTGAAAACAAGCTCACTGTGCACTAATTGAGTACCTTCCATTGTGGTCATCTCAAAGTAGGTTCTGAAAGGAAATGTTTTGTGGCTATGAAGAGAATTTTTTTTCAAGGAGTGATTTGTCTTGGATCATTAAAAAGAGTCTTGAGGGAACAAACAGCAAGATACAGCTGCTGCCAATCAAGCATCCGCCACTCGGAGCTGGTCAGATTGACTGGGTGTTCTTTTCCTTCCTTCCTTCCTTCCTTCCCTCTCTTACCAAACAGACCTGGATAATTACACAGGAGATGTATCTTATCCTGACAGGGATTTTTGTCCCTATTTCTTGAATGAAAAATGGGAAAATACTGTTGCATCTGACAGTCTCAGAGAAAATAATGTTTCTGCATCACCTTTGTCTGATTGACGGGGGATTTTGGAAACAACATGTACATGAAACTATGTGCTAACATAAAATGTGTATTGCTAAATTATATAGGCCAGCATCTTGTTGCTTAGCATAGTAAATCACCGGGTGCCTTGAATCACAGAGGATTTTGCAAATCAACTGCTACGTAAGCTTCATTTATTCAGTGGGCCTACTCAAGTTGCAATGTACTATGGTAAAGGAAGTCTCAGTTATGGTAAGCCCTTTTGAATCAGTTGAACTCTTGGAGGAGTTGGCCCACTGAATAAATGAAGCTTACATAGCAGTTGACTTGCAAAATCCTTTGTGATTCCTTGGAATCACAAACATATCTAAAGGTTTTTCAAATTGTGTTTGTAACATACTGACACAATTTCATTGGAAGCTTCCCAGTCACCCAAACAAGGACTACGTTTTCAGAACAATGTGGCCATTCTCTAGTTGTTGGCACTCAGAAGACAAGAACTGAAACAAATATTATTTGTAGGTGCCCTACAGCATGCAGACTAATACCTCTGGCTACTAAGATGAAATGCCACTGGCTAACGTGGGAACAATGTTAGGGACATGATTTTTCTTCTTCTTTTTGAATATAATTCTCCATTTCTATACAAGATAATGAGTAGACTGGACTCCATAAGAAATACGCAATAACAGTGAAGGCAATTATCTACTGTTTGCTACGTTTAGTGATTACCCCCGACTTGGTCTATTGGTGAAAATGAATACCACTGATTGTAGAAATGCTCACCTCTATTACGTCTGCAGTTTGAAGGACCTCAGAAGTCAGAAGCGAGTCCCATTGAGTTCAGTAGAGCTTATTCCTAAATGACATATAATTGACACCTAAATTACAATCACAATGTAACCTGAATGTCTATCTAAATGATAATTTAGTTGAAAGACAATTATCTGTTTACAATAAAGAGTGTAAAGGCCCAGTGGTACAAATTGGTCATTAGCAGAAAAGTTCTGTTTTATTCACTTTAGTCATTATAGCCACTGTAGGGAAATAACCTACACGGACACGGGGTTGGGTTCAAGTGTCAG
>JAHTLZ010003518.1:18529631-18548966 GCA_023846285.1 Phrynocephalus versicolor
ACCTATGCATATTAATATCTAATATCTCTCAGGGGAGCATTCCTACAAGCCACATTCTGTGGGCTGGGTTTAGGGCACACAGATACATTTATGAAGGGGATAATATGTGAGACTCCCATTTCAATATGTTTTATCTTCTTACTTTCCTCGTGATATTTTGAATTGCTATATCTGATAAAAAGGGGATGCCTGGTGTGGAATTGCATCCACTTATATTTCCGTCATGATATTTTGATGGATGGGGTCTCCATATAGGCACTGGATGGAAGAACGTGTGTATTTGTCTGTGAACATGTATTGCTTTCACATTGTCGGGACAAATACTTTAAAATATATGAAGACTAAACTTAAGTCAGAGGCAAATACTGTACTTAAGTCAGAATTCAGTCCAAAAATATAAGAGCATGAAAGTCACAATAAACAAACAAACAAAAAGTGTTAATTACAATCAAAAAATGCAGGAGCTTATACCTTTAAAAGACACACCCAAACAGCAGAGAATACTTCTCTTAAGTACACTATTAAATATTGCTCAAAGCATATAGCTTTGAGCAGTATTTGACCTTTGAGCATATCTAAACCCACCTGAACAATGTCCTAACACCTAACTGCTCACCGAGCTAAGTCAGTTTGAATCTCTGGATACCGAGATGGATACTGAAGAACAGGCAACAGTAATCTGGTTAACACTGGAATAAACCCTTTTAGGGATAGCTGTCAACTGTGGGAACACAGGCTTCTGATTTTTCTTTATGGCTCCTAAACATCTGTAGGGATCTTAGGGAGCTGTTCTGGCATCAGACTTCCTGATATGAAAACATGTTTCTATACCAGTGCATTTCCTGTTCATCCTGCATAATGGCAGTATCACAGTCTGGCCAGACCTGGGCTATCTGAAGGGGTATAGCAATAGATACTGTACTCTTCCCTAATCAATTTGCTGCAAGGAGTTAGAATTAATCTCTTAAACGTTTTTTTCTAAGTTTTATCACTATATGATTTAAAAAATATAATGCCAAATGCATTTGTCTAATGAATGCTATGGCTCGAATCTATAACATGTCTTAGAGGAAAATCTGTTGGATAAAGCTTTTCAAATTTTTATTTGAGGGTAAGCACGGGCCATTCATGTTTTGTTTTGTTTTAAATCCCAAAATTCTCTATCCTGGGAGTTCAACCTGCCAGACTCTCATCTAAATTATGCTTACTTGGGGAAAAGCTAGGCTGGAAGAATTTGCTTCAAGCATCAAGACTATTTGCTTTTCTGACTGGTAGCTAGGCCAGAGTTCCGTCTATCAAAGGCTATGAAGATGTCTAGCTTCTGGAGAGAGGGAAAAGGATGCATCCCCAGTTAATAGCAGCGATGTTAATGCTTATGTGTTTGCATGTAAGAACGTGAAACCTCCAAACTGTACTCCTCCCTAATCAATAGGGCAATGTGTTATGTTGCATTGTTGTTCAACAAGAGAACAGGAATAGGAATGATTTGGGGCAGTGAATTGAGGAAAATTGCATGAGTGGCACAAGGTAAAAATGCAAATTTTACATAATGATAGTGGTCGTTGTTTCATTGCATGAATTTTTAAGGAGGAGAAGCATCCAACGGCTTGTTCAGTGCATGGTAAATATATGTGTACATGTGTGTCTTGATTCTCAGCAGCGAAAAGTGCTAATTTTGAACGGGGACAATTTGCATAAATTAAGAGACTTTGTTGGGGCAGTGCAAGGGGAGAGAACTTGTCTTGATTTTGCTTGGACGTATTGCTTGTTAGGTAGCTTGACATGTATTCACTGGGGTGCTCTGTAAAGTTGAGAAATCCTAAATTGATAAGAATGAAGAAATTAATGGGGTGGTATATAAGCACCACACCATAGCTCTTAAAGGGCTATCAGAGTGATTTATAAGTACTGTAATTACATAAGCTGCACATTGCCCCACCAGCAAGCTGGGCACTCATTTTAGCAACCTTGGAAGAATAGAAGGCTGAGTGAGCCTTGTGCCTGTTACCTGGAATTGAAGCCCAGATCCTCAACACAGTTATATTTGCGGTACAGCAGTTTGACCCCTGCATCAGCAGACTCATTACAAACCTAATTGAAATGTTTTGTATTTTGTAATTTAAACAAGAATTATTGATGTATTATTGTTAGGTAGAATTATCCCGGCACTATTCTGTTTGATATTGTTAGTTATTAAGTCCAAAAAGGACTTACTGGGATTCCCCTAGAAATTGTAACATGTATTCCAAATCTTACCTTGTCTTAGACTAACAATGTAATGTCACTGGGTGGACTGCTCTGGTCTTTGGCCTTGAAGATGTTTTTGACAGGAGCTAATAGCACTAATGCAAACTCTTTGGACAAGGAGTGGGTATTTGCTTGAAACTTAAGATCCGTGCCTTGCAGGCTCCATCAAAGACCAGGAAAATGTGTGACTTTTAAAACTCATTGCCACTATTTCAAATACTCTTAGTGGTGCAAATATACAGAAAGATTATACTCATGTTTTTAAAAATTGCACAGCATATTGCGAAAATCTAAAGCAACCAGAGGAGAGAGAAATCAATCAGGTGCACTTGCTTAATGTGACTCATACACTTGTAGGCCGAGGTGTCTGTTCTCAGTTGACGGTTTTGAAAGCTTCCCTGTAGAGCAGCCCTACTTTCCGGGAAAAGACTTAGCATTTGTACGTCAAACAGGGATAGAGAGGTAACATCTTGCTTAAAAAGATGTATTCTGTGTGACACAATAGACACAAGAAGAGCCTTGTCAGACATTGTCATCAAGCCCCTGTCAGACATTTTATAACCTCTGTGTGTGTGTGTGTGTGTGTGTGTGTGTGTGTGTGTGTGTTTAATCAAGCTTGTAAGAACAAGTAGCAAGGGCTAGCATACTTTTTTAAAAAACAGCTTTTTACAGCTGTGGTTCTTTTCAGGTAAACATCACTTTGTTGGACATTAATGATAACTACCCAGTATGGAAGGATGAGCCATACTTCATTAATCTGGTGGAGATGACCCCTCCAAACTCTGATGTCACCACAGTAAGTATTCAAGAATCAAACACTCTTTCCTTCTGAAGTGGGAAAAAAAATTCTATATATTCTATATATCTGTCCCGTCTGACTATCTGTTCATCTATCAATCCAATGTATATATTTTCTTGGTATAGCAGTTCAAAAGCATGTAAATGCAAGTATAAATAGGTACCACCACAAAAAGCGGGAAGGTAAACATTGTTCCATGCTCACAAATGCGTCCAGCCATGCCAGCCACATGGCCACAGACTTGCACAATTCTGGCTCTTTGGCTTAGAAATGGAGATGAGAAAATCTGTTAAATCACTGTAACAGTGGGTTAGGCAACAGGTGATGGAAAGTTTCAAAGCATGTAATTGTTAAAATTTGTATTCAACCAATTTGCTTCCATCTGAACCCCTTCCCCAATGTATCCCCTGTATACAAAAAATAAAATAAAAAATTAACAAAGAAATAAACTGAGATGAGTGCCACCCCTAGAGTCGGACACAACTAGCATGCATGTGCAGCGGGGGGGGGGGGGGCTTTACCTTTTGGGGGGGTCATCACATTGCTGTTATGTTGGCCAGCTGATGACTAGCCTAATGGGGTTTGTAAAGTAGGCAAGATGTTCAAAGGAAGGGTTTGCCACTGCCATCCCCTAGTTATTTTCCATGACCAAGCAGAGATTTGACTCTAGGTCTCCTGAATCCTAATATGACACTCTAAAGCAAAAAAGCAAATTAAGCCCCATAGTGCTTAAAGGACTCTCTGGGTGGTTTACAAACAGTGGCTCTCAAATATATTTTAGTCTTGAAAAAGGAATAGATAGTGGAGAGAGACCACTATCCAAGTTTTGCAAGTCAACACACAATCCAAGCAGGACTACAAATATGAGCATCTCTAAATAATGGATTTGTGCATGGAAAAGCAGTTGGAGGCAGAAGAATTTTCACAGGAAATTATCAGCTGGCCAAGGAAAGGACATGCACACGAAATGTTCCAGCTTCTTAGAGGAAGGCCTGTCGCAAAGGAAAGGAGGCTTTTGAACAAATGCTGTGTTCAGATGTACCATAGCATCTGCTTAGACCTCAGTCTTGACACAGAATATATTTGGTATACAAACATTTTAATTCCAGACTGTGTTGTTTATCCTCTCATTTCTCTCCCCCCCCCCAAAGGATACCTCTAGATGGAATGGTCTTCCTAGTGGTGCAAAATAATTGTATTTCTCCTATAACCGCTCAGTCGCACTTGCCAAAAGAGCCCCAGTTATATATATATTTTTCCAAATTTTTGGAATAATAAAAAAATGTTCACCTGACACATGACTAACATTGATTCATTTGCTCTGGCAATCAGTTTATTTCCTCCTTGGAAGGAGAGCTGTTTTAAAATGTGCCAGTCATGCATCTCTTCATTTTGTATTGTTTTAGTTTATGCGAACTTTGCTGTTCATTTATTTCCTTTGTGAATGGGTCAGGGTTTGAGGCACTATGGCCACTTCATGGCCTCTGCGCTTGTAACATGTACTGGACATATTTAAAGGGATCTTGATGAATGCCACAGCTGCCATCACAAAAACAACATGAGTACATTGCTCAGAAGGATTCATTCATTCATTCATTCATTCATTCATTCATTCATTCATTCGATTTATATACCGCTAAAGTATAGCGATATATAAATCTAGCCAAAGGCCACTCTGGGCAGTTCACAACATAAAACAAACTGTTACAATAAAAAATACAACAGGAACATAAAATGCAAAAATACAAATGCAAGTAAAAATATAGTAAGTCAGCATCCTTCCACTGGCGTAACTAGGGAGGGGCGGAAGAGTGCATTTGCCCCAGGGCGTGCAGCAATCTGGGGGCTCCTGGAGGTGGGGGCAGGAGGAGGAAGCCATGCACTATACTGCCAGCAGTCCTCCTTTCGCCCCGCCAGGGCTGGCGATCCTCAGTCGGTGGAAAGGAGGAGAGGGAAGCAGGAGGTGTTCTTCAAGCAGTACCTCCGAAGTAATGCCTTCTTCCTGATGCCTCCCCCCCCCCTTTGCAGGTACAGGGACAATTCCTGCTTTGAACTGTACAGAAAAGGATGTTGCATTAACATCTCCTTATCTCTCCAGTAGGTAAAATCAAAGGCATGCACATATGCCATTCTTAAAGTTTGCTGTGTAACCCTAGTCATGTCTACTCAGAAGTAAAGCACATCTGTTTCTGTAGAATTACTCTCAGAGAAAAGTGTATGAAGTGAGAACTTCATTCCCTCAGCTGTGTTTGTGGGTTTGATCATGACAGCTTATTGCTGATACAAGTTAATGAGTGTCCATGAGTTCGGGAGTGTTAGGTTCCAGGGTCTGCCACAGCTGTCTTTAATACTTTCTAAAGCATGACACTGCTGCAATTCAGGCCCAAATAAGTGTTGAAGCTAATTTTCTGTTCTGGCAGTAAAACTGTCCTGTGAACATAAAAAATTAAATTTCACTGGGTAAGGTCCACTCGTTAAGTCAGCAAGTAGTGACCTGCACAAGGTATGTATGTAATACATAACTCAGAGAGGATAGTACTTAGTAGCAGTACCACCAGTACTAATAGTACGACAAGCAAAAAGGAGCACCCATGAAACATACAGTGTTTTTCATCGTGCTGCATAATTAACATTCAGTGTCAAATATTAACAAAATGCCATCATAATGCCCTGTTAGCGCCTTAACATTTGTCAGCAATCCCCTAATGAGTCCCTCTGCATGCCATCTGGAATGGAATCTATCTGCGATGTAGCCCTCTCCTCTCTCTTAACTGTGCCTGGAATGGAGAATCTCATATCACCCATTTACACTTAGTCTATTTACATGCAGTGGTGAGGCACTCCCTTAACTGCGATCGTTCAGTTACCCAGCAGTCATGTTATAGGGGTTGCAAGCAATAATTTGGAGGCCAATCTTTTCCCCTCTAAATCCTGGGGTGGTGACATCCTTTCTTGGTCCCCCAGCTGTGCACCAGCTGTGCTGCTTGGGTCCCAAATGTTTTGCAATGAATAGAAATTGTTTCCAGTTTAATTATGAACTTGGCATTAAAGGTGTTTTATATATAAAAGTTCCCATTTTTCACATATTATGTATTTCCAGTACGGTAATAAATAACCAAGCCAGGGCAATTATGGGATGTGAACCTCAACTGGAATACAAAAATAGGCTTTTAACCAGAGGCCTTTCTTGCCTCTGGTTGCATGTGTTGGAGAATACATACGCAGCAATATTAAAGCAATGTTAACTGGTGGATTCAGCCCTATGGGACATGGAATAATGACCTGAACACACTTCCCCCTTTGTAAAGAAATCACACCTGTACTTTTTAGAAGAAAATAAGAACCCTTGTGCTTATAAAGGAATACACTTGGGAAAGGAAAGGTGACAAAAGCCCTAGTTCTAGGTACCTAAATAGAGATATTAGGAGCTATGAGTGCCCATTTCATCCCTAGAGAACAAAGGGAAGATGTATCCTCTTTGGAGGGACAAAAAAAGAGAGAGATGTGAACAGAGAGGAAGTGACATCACCAACTGCGCAAATAGCAGCCTAGGGTCTAAGGAAGCTCCAGCGCAGGTCAGATCAGGTAACGGACAGTCTATGAAACCTTAGAAAGGTCTCTCTCCCCACTCTTCCCCATGCAAAGACATGCATCTTCTGGGCGTAAGCTAAGTTGCTTCCAGTTCACTCCCAACAATGTGCACTGAATTTAATACAATACTGTAGTTTCCAATCATTTTATATACAACTCAGGAAGTTATTGTGAGTTTATCGAAGTTTCTCACTCCCAGATTCTGGCACAATATCTTACGCAATTCCCAGGATCAACCAGGGATCCGTCAGCTGACAGATTCTAAAGGTAGTATTCTGTAACCTTCCTAAAGTTCTGGTGCTGCAGAATGAAAATTGGACAAACTGCTATGATTAATGTCTCACTCACTCCTCTGTCAATCTTCCTGTGTGACATACAGTGGTGGGTTTCAATATGTTCAGTGGTCAGTGATTCCCGATCTTGGTTCCCCCAGATGTTCTTGGACTACAGCTCTGAAAATTCCTGGGCAACACGGCTAATTTTAGTCCAAGAACATCTGGGAACCCATGGTTAGAAACCATTGTGCACTCATTTCATTTAAAGTGTTCTGCTTATATACCACCCCATATCACTTCAAGCACTTTCTGCGTGGTTTGCAATTTAATTATGCAGGCTACACATTAGAGCAATCGTGCACAGTGGTGCATGCTTGATGCACTGGTGCACTGCCTTCACCAGAATCCTGCGTGAAAGAAGAGGATTCTATGAAAAGGGTATAAAGAGTTTCTTTTCCGGACAAAACCATGTGCAGGAGGTTTTCCAAAACAAAGAAAAGCAAGGTTGAAATGTGCTGCTTTAGGTACCATATGTCCAGAAAGGAAAAAATAATTACCAACAAAACAGGACACTGATTTGCATAACATTGTGCAGGCTAATTTATAGGCACAGATGCAAAATTAGAAATGACATGTTTATTATTTCAGCAGAATCATAATGCATCTCATTCACACGAGGGAATTTGTGGCTAAATAATCTATGTACCTGTTTTAACCGCTATCAAGGTGCTAACGGTGGAGGATCAATTTCAGGGCCCTTGATCTCCCTCTTTATTTTTCTTTATCTTTTAATTTAGACTGAACAGCAGTTGAAGTGGAGGATATATCCATAAGGAGGATTGTCCTCTAGCAGCCCATTAAATGGAGGACAGTTCTCCTTAAAAGAGGACATGGCCACTCATAATAGCCATAGACTCATTTTTGCCATGTAAAGACAGTTGCAATCACTGCAGCTTTTCCTACCAGTGGCCTTTGGATCTTTGCACCACAAGGCTCATCAGATCTGTTCTGTTTCTACTTCCAGTTCCTGGACCATGAACCATGTGGCCTCAGCAGCCAAGTTGGGTTCTCAACATGTTTTAGGAAAGCAGAAAGTCAATGCTGACCAGCACAGCCCTTGTACCCTAGATCTCTTGCCCTTCACAGCCATGGCTTGATCTTTCTCATTGCATGTGTTAAGACCTGTGGCACTCTTTTTTTTTCTTTTTCTTTTTTTAAGGAAAATTTGTGGCTGATTTCTACTTTCCCAGCCTAGCTTGCGACCTCCTTCAAGGACCTCTCTGAAAGGCATTGATTTAAAGCCTTTCAAATCCCTCTGGCGAAATAAAAGAGAGGGAGAGGGAGAATTATTCTCCATCACACTGGGAGAAAAATGACGGGCGTGAAACAGAAAATAAATGAGGGGAAAGCAGAGAGAATCCACAAAATCATCAAACAAGAAAGACTGTGTTAAAAAAAATACTATAATGAAACATTAATCTTCTGGGGAGGGAGGGAAATAGCACAGGGCTCCAGTCCAGGTTGACTGTATAGAAATTAACTCTCAGTTACCTTAACTGGCCTTTGAGCTCTCTTTTTACTCCCCCTCCATGAACAAGCTTTGCTTGTTGAGAGCACCATCCATCTTGACATGGCTCTTGCTTGTTTCGGTGCTTCACTTTCTTTGGGGATCGATGCATTGCCCACTTGAATCCCAATGGAATAATAACACGCTGCCCATTCTATAGGTGTTGATCAAGTATAATTTATTTCTAATGATTTAAAAATGATATAATCACTTTAAATGTCCATCTTGATTATAATTCTAGTAGCCAGATTAATTATATTTTCAATAAATAAATAAATAAATAAATAAATTTATCATCATCATAATCATCATAATCATCATCATCATCACACAGCTAAGTATGCTGGATTTTGTATTACATATCACTAGTTGAACGCTTCCCAAGTGTTTAGAGCTATGTGATGTATCGGCGAATTATGCAAGCAGATCCCAGTAAGGTGGCTTTCTGCAGCTGACTGATGGTGGTGACTTTGTCAACTCCAATTTCTTCTAAATACTTGCTAAGCTCTTTAGGCTCTGCACCCAGTGTGCCGATTACCACTGGGACCACCTGTCCCGGTTTATGCCGGAGTCTCTGAGGTTCAGTTTTCAGATCCTGATATTGGGTAATTTTTTCAAGTTATTATTATCCTGCCTTTCTCCCCAAAAAGGGCCCAAGGTGGCTTACTTCATTAAAACAATCATTAAAAGCTAAAAACAGTAAGTATACAAATATATATATGTTGTTTTTGTTCAGTCGTTCAGTCATGTCCGACTCTTCGTGACCCCATGGACCAGAGCTCGCCAGGCCTTCCTATCTTCCACTGCATCCCGGAGTTTGGACAAATCCATATTGGTTGCATCAATGACACCGTCCAACCATCTCATTCTCTGCCGTCCTCTTTTCCTTTTGCCTTCAATCTTTCCCAACATCAGGGACTTTTCCAAGGAGTCCTCTCTCCTCATGAGGTGGCCAAAGTACTGGAGCCTCAGCTTCAAAATCTGTCCTTCCAGTGAACATTTTGGGTTGATTTCTTTCGGGATGGATAGGTTTGATCTCTTTGCAATCCAGGGGACTCTCAAGACTCTCCTCCAGCACCACAAGTCAAAAGGATCAATTCTGCAGCAATCAGCCTTCTTTATAGCCCAGCTTTCATTTCCATACATCACTACTGGAAAAACCATAGCTTTGACTATCCTGACCTTAGTTGGCAAAGTGATGTCTCTGCTCTTTAGGATGCTATCTAGGTTTGCCATTGCTTTCCTCCCAAGAAGCAACATATAATAACTATAATTATAACTATAATATTATATTATAACTATTAACTATAATATTAAAATGGTAACTAAGATTAATATTAAAACACAAAGCACAACACTCAAGTTAAAGCCCCTCTCTAACCAATAGACATTAAGGAAAAGCCTATCTGAAGAGGAAGGTCTTTGTCTTCGGAAGGAGAGCAGAGATGGCGCCATCCAAGCTTCTCTTGGGAGGGAGTTCCAGTGAGTGGGAACAGCAGCAGAGAAGGTCCTCTCTCTTGTACCCACTAAAAGCACCTGTGAAGGTGGCAAAAGTCCTCCTCTGGTAATCATAATGCTCAGACAGGTTCACAGAGGGAAATTTGGTTGGTTGGTTGGGTTAGGAAGCTTGGACCCAAGCCAGTTAGGGCTTTATAGGTCAAAACCACCACTTTGAATCGTGCCCCAAAACAGATCAGGAGCCAGTGTAGATGTTGTCACAAGCGAGTTATATGTTCCCTCCTGTAGCCAGCCCCACTTAACAATCTGTCTGTGGCATTTTGGACCTGTTGGAGTTTCTGAACACTTTCCAAAGGCATTCCCACATAAAGCACATTACTATAATCCAACTGAGATGTAACTAGGACATCAGTCACCATGGCCAGATGAGACCTCTCAAGAAACGGGTGCAGCTCTAGGTTTAAATGTACAAAGGCTCTCCTGCCCACTGCTGAAAACCTGGGCCTCCCAAATGGAAAACCCCCAAGCTACATGCCTGCCTTTTCAGAGAGAATATAACTTCACCCAGCACAGACTGAAACCTTATGCCTCAATCTGCTTTTCAACTGACCAGAAGCACCTCTGTCTTGGCTGGATTAAAATTTCAATTTATTTGCCTTCATCTATTCTGTTACTGACACCATCATATGATAGGCAACTTTCTACAGGAAACCAGCAATCCTAAAGGTATCTTACAATATTAGAAACACTTGATCACAATGAAAATCACAGCATAGCTCAGGCATGGGAAAAGTAAAATTAACCTGCAGTTTGGGAAGCTTTGAAGAAAGGATGACCAGTCGATGTTCTTTATTAGATCTTTGTGTCCAGGGTGCTTCCCAGTTGGGTGCCCTTTGGTTGATCTGTATCCTGTTCCACCCAAATGGAACAAGAAATAAGGCAATCTGAAAGGATGTAGATTCTAGGCAATTTCAAAGCTTGACAGGAGAACTGTGATTTCTCACATACAGATGTTCTTCTATCATCATCAGACTAAGGCAAGCAATATTATTGACTAGCATTCAAAGGGTTTTGTAATTTTGCAAGTACTTCAACATACATTCAGCTGTTTTAAAATATTAGGAAATTATAAGTACATATTCACAGTCACAGTCTTCCCCTTTAGGGAATTTTAAAACTCGCCAATTCATCCTTTTCTCTTTTTTCCACTGCAGCTTATGTGGGAAATGTTTGTTAAGATGGAAGAGACAGACTAGTTGTACAGTGCCTTGATGTAGCACTAGAAAAGTGGTTCTCAGCCTGTGGGTCCCCAGATGTTCCTGAACTGCAACTCCCAGAAATCCCTTCCAGCACAGCAAGTGGTGGAGGCTTCTGGAAGTTGCAGTCCAGGAACATCTGGGGACCCACAGGTTGAGAACCACTGCACTAGAGGGTCTCCACCTGGAAGCATGTCCATAGCTTGTCTACTCATGTCTAAGCATGTCTACTCAGAAGTAAGGCCCACTGAGTTCAATAGAACGTGCTCCTGGGTATGTGGAGGGTGGCAGCCTAAGTGTTATTAAGCTTCTTAAATGACTTGGTCTGCCAAGATGGCTGAAGTATCGCACAAGGAGAGTGATTGTCTGTGAGGCAGGGGAGACAGAAGGTGGATTTATGTGCCTTTAATATTTCTGTTTGGTTTGGCTGTCATTTCACAGATGGGTTAGCAGTAATGGCTGAAGTATGCCACAGGAGGGTATAAGTACAGTTTCTCTACCAAGAGTTTGCAAAAGTTACAGCTTTCAGAATACCCAAAGTAGCAAAGGAAACAGCCATACTGGCTGGGGAATTCTGAGAGTTACCATTCAAAAAAATAACTTTTGTAATATCTGTCTAAGAATATGCACCTAGATGCAGCACAGTACGGAACTGAGGTGCTGGTTTGTAACCCCCATCTCCCCCACCCTTTTAGGGGCATTCAGTTTAGAGCAGGGGTGGCCAAACTTTTTGTAAGGAGGGCCAGATTTGGTGGCTGAGAATGTGTCATGGGCCGGTTGCTCCCCGACCCTGCCACCCCACTGCAAGCCCCACCCACTGACCCATAAGCCCCACCCACTGACCCCTTACAACCCCACCTGCATGCCACCCCCCAGTGCACCCAGCCTCATATGGTTGCCAGCAGTGCCGGTGGCAGCACCCCGCACGATGGCTGGCTGGCTGGCCCGCCCAGCCCCACAAGCTTCCCAGCGGTGCTGGTGGTGGTGGCCCGCTCCCTCGCCAGCCCGCCCAGCCCCTCAAGCTTCCCAGTGGTGTCAGTGTTGGTGGAAGATTTTTTTTAAAAAAAATGGGGCAAAGGAGGGGGAGGGGCGGGCCAGCCAGCCGCGGGCCACTCAGAATGGCCTGACGGGCTGGATTTGGCCCCCGGGCCGGACTTTGGGCAGGCCTGCTTTCGAGCTACTGTAGCTGTATAGATGCACTCAAAAATAAAAAGAATCTTCTGTTTCTTCTTCGGTCGATTCATCCAGTGTCACTCTCTGAATTTCTGCAGGTGGTTGCAATTGACCCAGACCTGGCAGAAAATGGCTCCCTGGTCTACAGCATCAGACCACCGAACAAATTCTATAGTCTGAACAGTACCACGGGGAAGATTCGAACAACAGGGGTTGTGTTGGACAGGGAAAATCCAAACCCTCAGGAAGCTGAGCTGATGAGAAAGATTGTGGTCTCTGTTACCGACCGTATGCTCATTTTAATTTGTCTCTGTAACTATTTACATTCAATCAACTGTCTAAATTCTTATGTATTATATTCTCTTTTTTAAATATAAAACCGTGCCTTTTCTCCACAACTGTGGAGAAAACCCATGGTTTTATAAAAGTTGTGTAGCTCAGAATTATGTAATTATGTTCCATAATAGTTGCATAGCAAAGATGGCAACAACTGTAGATGGCTTAAAGCAAAGTGTTCTGCTTATATACCGCCCCATACCACTTCAAGTGGTCTCTGGGCAGTTTACAGTTTAATTACAGTATGCAGGCTACACATTTAAGGTTAAGCACATACTTTTTTCTGTCTCTTACTTCTGCAATTAAAAAAAGCTATTTTGTTATCACATTGACATTTTTCAAGACTATTGTTATTTTTCTTTTCTTCTTTTTCATTGCAAGTGAACTGTCAATTAACTGAATGGTCTGAACTTTTGTTTTGTATCATCGCCACAGTTTGTGGGGCTCACCATGCCAAATATTAGTACACAGAGCTCCAAAACTCTGGATAATCCCACCTCAGCCACCGTGGCCTCATATAGATATTAAATGACGTTGGGGAGATGATCAACAGTCCACTTTTGCAAGATTGGGTGAAAAGAGAGGCAGGGGTGTTGATAGGAATAAAGTTGTGGCTTCCTCTGATCCCTACAGGTGGAAGGCCACCCTTACGGGCCACCAGCAGTGCCACTGTGTTTGTGAATCTACTCGATCTCAATGACAATGACCCCACTTTCCAGAACTTACCTTTTATCACCGAGATTCCTGAAGGTCTTCCAGCAGGCTCCTCTGTCTTTCAGGTGAATCTTTTCCTATCTTGTTTCAGCTATGTGCCCGCTTGCAAGGGTTTGAGAAGGGGGCTTGGACTGAGTGGCAGACTTGGTGTGTGCCACTGCCTATGTGTGGGTGCAGTTTGATTGCACCTTTTTTTCTGACATCAAGTTCTGAGTCCTCCTGTGTTTTCAAAACATTTTAAGATGACAAATAGTGTTTCTTTCGAATGACCTCAAGGAGTGCTGCCTACCTCCCAAACAACATAGAAAAGCTGATGGGAAGTTGAGAGAGTTGAAGTCAGGAAGTGATCAGCACATTATGAGGTCTTGTGACTAGACATGGGCACGACTCAGCGAAATTTTCGTTTTCGTTTTTGTTTTTCATTTCGTTACACAACGAAAACGAAAATGAAAATTTTTAAAAACAAAATGGAAACAGAAACGGAAACGAAAAATTTTGCTGTGTTTTTCGTTTTCGTTGTGGCAAATACATTGAACTTAAAAGAATGCTAACGAAACATAAATTTTTCTTTTTCGTTTTCGTTTTTCATTTCATTACGCAATGAAAACGTAAACGAAAAATTTGCAAAAAAACCCAACGAAAACAAAAACGAACCCAAACGGACCCCTCAACGACCAAATGACAAACGAAACACCTTTTTTTTTTTAGTCGTGCCCATCTCTACTTGTGACAATTCTCCATTGCCATATCACTTTTGTTATGGTTGAGGGATCTGGTTCTCTCTCGGTTTCAGACCACCTTTCATCCAGATGAACGGTGAATATGATCCACAAGTGAACAGCACCAGAATTCCAGGTTTCATTCAGTTTACATTGCTTTCCTAGAGGTGTTTGAGGCAATACCAATCAGTATCTGTACCTAAATTATTCTTTCAGAGTAGGAAACCATCATTTTGAAATCTTTTTTTTTTTGGGGGGGGAGCTGGCATTTTGTGTCATTATAGCGTTTTTAAGGCAGAAAGGAAGGGCAGTGAACTTTTTAAAAAAAATCCAAAGGTGTTAATTTCAATTTAGATATAATTTCAGGCCAGCAAAAGTTTAGGAAAAATAATTTTAGCTTGAAATTCTACCAGTAGCCATAGGCTTGTTCAGACAAGCATTTGTTCCCATTTTGTGGTGTGTTGTTGGGGTGGATTGGTTTGCTCTTTTACCCCCCTGGTGATTCCACAGTATAATTAGTAGTGTGGATTAATTTTCCCTCAGGACACCCCAGCCTGTGCCTTTTTGAGCCCTTGTCAGGGGCTTTACTTTTGGGGGGTCGGCTTGTTGCAATCTAGTTTAGTCCATTGCCAACACATGCGATTGCTGGGAGCAGACTAAAAGCAAGCCTTACAACAATGACAGCAGGCAAGCCTCCTTGGGGGTGGGGGAGTGGTTTCAGTTGTTGGCATCATCAAGTGCCTAAATAAACAAATCACTTCAGGATGTTGGCAAATGGAACACTTCCCATTTTGCCTTGTGGATGGGGTGGAGGAAAGTGGTCTGCTTATATACCGCCCCATACCACTACAAATAGTCTCTGGACAGTTTACAATTTTTAATTACAGTGTGCAGGCTACACATTGGCCCCCCCCCAGCAAGCTGGGTACTCATTTTACCGATCTCGGAAGGATGGAAGGCTGAGTGAACCTTGAGCCTGCTACCTGGGATTGAACCTAGGTCGTGAGCACAGTTTTACCTGCAGTACAGGCATTTAACCACTGCGCCACTGCGTCACCAGAAGGAGCTGAAAGATCGTTTGAAGGCGATGTGTCATTTGGATGTGAGGATCACGCCGAGTGGCCTATTGCTCCTCCCCGCAACTTCTAGCAACCCTCTTTAGATTGCACCAACTTGAACTAAAAGGGCCAGTCAGTGTCGATGTGCCCTGAGCCTCATGAGAGGCAGTCAGTCTTTTAGCATGAAGAATAACCATTCAAGATCTGAGAAACTACAAAATAATGGGAAAAGTTTCATGTCCTTCCTGGGAATCCCAGATAGCCACGCCATCACCTTAGGAAAGCTGTGCTCAGCCCCAGAGCCTGATGTTCCTCACTCAGACCTTGGTTAGGAAAGGGGAAATTGATATGCAATGGACAAGTCCTCTCTCCTCCCTGGGGCAGCATGGAGTGCCAAACCTCACCTTACAGGTGACCTGTCATTAGAGCTTCATTCATGACAGTGTTCCAGGGATGCGACCGGGGCCGACCTTTGCGTCTGAGGTCCCAGGCATACAAATGGAGCCTGTGCTGAGTTCCCAAAGAGCAATCATAAAGCACAGTAAGCTAATTTGGAAACTAGAGCAGCTGGGGGGCGGGAATCTCCTACTGTGAGAGTTGTGTGTGTTTTCCACTTAAAGAAGTCTGTCTTCCATTGTTATAATATTTGTAAGTAACACTTTGGCTGTTAATTAATTTATTTTTTATTTACTTTTATACTTGTTAACCACCCAACTTTCCCTTGGGAACTCTGGGTAGTGTACAACAAACTGCAAAAAACAACTTGCCCCATTTAGGACCAAGTCTCTGGGGAAAGAGGTGTCTCCTTGCTGGGCTATTAAGCCCTTCACCTGGAAGAGGTTGTCAAGCAATTTGTGTCTTACTTTGGCAATCCCTCCCTTAGGTAGTAGCCATTGATCTCGATGAAGGCTTGAATGGACAAGTGGCCTATCGGATGCAGGTGGGCATGCCCAGGATGGACTTTGTCATCAACAGCAGCAGTGGCCTCATCAACTCCACCGCTGTGCTCGACAGGGAGAGGATCGCCGAATACTACCTGAGAGTGGTGGCAAGTGACGCAGGAGCACCGTCCAAGAGTTCTACCAGCACGCTCACGGTCAGAGGTGACTATCTCACTGTGTGCTCTCTCATGTTCTCAATATCTTTTAAAGGCGATGCCCATCTTTAAAGTTTTCAAGAGGAGATCTTGCTTTTTCTAATTCTAACACTTGGAACAAGTTGGTTTTTAACACCTCAGGTGGCTCAAACTAGGGGTTAGTGTCAGCTTCGCGAGACAGTTTGCATGTTGCTCTTACTAATGAATGGACCAAAAAAAAGAAAAGACACACCAAACAGAAGCATATGGTACTTCCTTTGTCCTTTAGCTGGGCCATTCTTCAGGTTTGCCCCCCCCTTTTTTTTTTTTGAGTCTGGTCAGTTTAACCAGCTTTTGGAGGGTGAGTGTGTGCAAAAATCAAAACTCTTAAAAGTCAAACACAGTCAATTTGGTTTTAGATTACCATTTTTCTGGGCGGGCGGGGAGAACGTGTATGTTCTGAAAGCACACTACTACAATGTAGTGTTATGATGACAGTGATGGTGGTGGCAGTGAGAGGAGAATTAAGCCCCTCATGGATTTAGTGGAAGATGAGGGGCCCCCACTCACCTACTGTGGCTTTGCAAATGACACTGAGGCCTTATATCTGTAGTACACTCCAGGGCAGCAGCAGGGAATATATTGTGCTCCCATAGTCTTGGATGTTACCTAGACACACAATAGGAAGTAGCTCCTGTGCTCCAAGAGTATTATAGAAGCTCATTCTTGGAAATTTTGCTGGCCATGCTTGTTTGGCCATGGCTTGAGTAGCTGGGTGTTAGGTGGGTAGTTGCAATGATGTTGCCAAAGTAGATTCAAAAGAATGAAGTGGGAACTACCAAGTAGAACAACAAAGCAGCTCCAAAAAGAGGGGTATAGTTTGAATAGCTCTGTTTATTGTTAGTTGATGTTTCAAGTGCCCCCCATAGGCAGTCTCATGCTAATCTGTGCAAAACGTTTGTGCTTGATTTTAGAACTTTTTCAATTTATAGGGGGTGAAATCTTCCTAGAAATCTTGTTTGTTTGAGAGAAAGTTTCCACTGTATTCCTTCATATACATCCTGCGATGTCCTAGTAGAATAGAGTCTCCTTTTGCTTCAGGTGACTCTGAATAGGCTGCCTTCTTGGAAACCTGCAGGCAAGGGGCACCTCCTGGAGTCCTAAAATTTTTGTCCTATTTTGATGTAAACCAGGCATGTCCAAACTTTGGCCCTCGTGATGTTTTGGACCACAACTCCCAGAATTCTAAGCTTAGATTGTCAATGACAAAGAACTGTGGGAGTTATGGTCCAAAACATCTGGAGGGCTGAAGTTTGGACATGCCTGAAGTAAACAAACAGATATTGAAGTGGTACTGCTAAATTATGCTGATATACCATCATGCAGCCTTGCCTGTCCCTGGGAAAAGTTCCTTGTGGACACAGTTTTGTGTTTTAAGAATTGAAGGATATTTTGTGATTTGTAACTTCGAGATTTCTGTATCCCTTTCTGTCAGCTTCCGCCAAGACTTTTGCTATCTTGCTCCTTTGCCTGTGCCAATATCCATTTTCTCTGGCTTATTCGGGAGACAGGCAAGGTGCCACAGGTCCAATCACTTTTCCTTCCTCTACAGCAGCCCAAAAGTATAACTACTGGCCAACTTGAAATAGTGGTTACCTGTGTGAACCTTTTAAGAGTGACAGGTAATGCCTGAGGCAAGGCGCAGGGTCAACCTTGATCAAATTCTCTCTTGTAGTTTTAGACGTGAATGATGAGAACCCGACCTTCTTCCCAGCGGTCTACAACATCTCTCTTCCGGAAAACATACCTCGTGACTTCAAAGTGGTTCGCCTGAATTGTACCGATGCCGACGAGGGCCTCAATGCTGAGCTCAGTTATTTCATCACAGGTATCAAAACTTTCATGAGCCTGCAATAGTTCCTGATACCCTTTGGAATGTGTAGCCACTGAAGTTTGCAAGCAGCAGAGTACAGAGATTAATCCTTGTTGTGTTGCATCTTTGTTCTTTGCTTTCTTTCAGATTTATACCTTGCCCTACCCCAAGAGCATGGGGGTGAGTCATATTGGAAAAATCTAAAATTCCATAAACACAGAGCACAAATAGCCTAATTCTTAGTAAGGTGTAATCTCTTTCTCCACTCTTCCCATTAGTTCATGAAAGGGAACTGTCACCTAATATTTTTCCTCTGGCAGTTTCTCCTTGTCCCTACTTTCCTCCATGTTATCAAAAATTAGCCATGGCTGCAATACTCAGTCATTTCTATTTTTCTGGCCTTGCGACCCACCCACTCTTCCTTTGCATACTGGGAATATGTAATGGCACTCTAAGGTGCAGATCACTGGTGCAACACAGTGTGGGGAAAATGTATGCAAATACAACAGCCAAGAGGGCTTTTCATCCTGCTGTTAGGTTTGCAAGGCTAATTTGCATGGGGATTTGCATATGTTTTCCTATGATGTTTTGCAAATGATAGCAGAACTGTTCAGGGTCCTGAGAATTATCTATGCCTCATCAGACTCAAAGAGTCATCAGCTACCTTATGTCTACTGAATGTGGATATGACAATATGAAGAAGGCATTGTGATTGAACTTATTTGCAGTATTTGGAGAATTATGTTACATACTGAGCTAGACTAGCGTGAAAACAGGCCTTCTACTTCTTTATAAAGGGCAGCTGCCATAACAGATTGTAGGAAGGATTGTACCAGCATTTTCTTGGGTGCACGTTGCCATTGCACAATAGGTCAACCACCTATGTTTCCAACAGACTTCCAGCAGTAGGATTGTAGACCCAAATACATCCTTCTCTTAATCAGGACTCATACTATAACAAGGCTTTCTCCACTGTTTGGGTAACTGCTTACAGTGGTATCTTGCTTGGTGCACATCCTGTCGATTTGGTAAGTATACAGTCCTCAGGTGGCTCTTACAGAGTGATAAACAACATGAGGTAACCCTTCTCTCTCCACTTTGTTTTTATTTTATTTACTACTACTACTACTACTACTACTACTACTACTAATAATAATAATAATAATAATAATAATAATAATAATAATAATAATA
>JAHTLZ010003518.1:18548976-18559520 GCA_023846285.1 Phrynocephalus versicolor
TAGTAGTAGTAGTAGTAGTAGTAGTAGTAGTAGTAGTAGTAGTAGTATCTTAGAAATGCACACCTGGAAGGAACAATATGGATGCGGGGAATCAAACTCCCAATCTATTGGGTAGCCTGTTTTTAGATACTTAAACCACTGAGCTATCCAACTCAATCTATGATGTTGCAGGCTTTTTTCCCTTCACAAGGCAGTTAAGATAACAAAATTAACTTTCCAGTATCAGAGTTACTATATGACGGCCCTAAGCCTTCTGCAAGTTTATTAATATAAGCTAATGAATCATGACAAGCTTTACAGCTGCTTTTGATCTCATTGGTATCAGTGGAAAGAAAGTAAACATCCTATATCCATCTGGCCCTGCCTTGGTTGTGTCCCACTGGGCTAACTTCAACTAAGTGTTCATACAGTGTGTACTGCCACACAATACACTTCTTGACAAGTAGGGTAAAAAAGTGGCTGCTCAACCCATAATGGATCACCACCATCCATAGCTGGTTGGATAGTTTGTCATGTTGATTAGCAGTTCTCATTTACTGGAATCCATGAGACTTCATAGCCCACATGCATTTTTATCCCACTGAAATTAGATGTAACAGCAATTCATTTGGACACACTATAACCTTTGTTAAAAGGTGTTCTTGTGTTTTAAAATGGAAATATGTTAGTTTAGGTCTCCTGTTAAATTTCAAGTGGCATTACAGAGGTCTACATACTGTATTTAGTATCTCTGCGTAGTCTCTGAAAGTTGTCTCTTCTCGCCCTCTACTGCCCAAAGGTCCCAATCACACCCTGGATCATTTTGTTACTGATTATTCCTTGTACAGTAGTGTCGTTCACCTGTCATGGTAAATTAAGACATAATGGGGGTGAATGTGTACAATTTGGATAAAAAGGAACAGTAACGTGTTCCATGAAACCTTGAAAAGCATAAGGCAATGAAAGGACCAGTTTGTCAGGAAAAAAATTCCAATCTAAGGTTCATTCATTGATCTTTTTCCTGGTGTGCTCTACAGTTGTGTATACACAGCCTAACTTTTCCTTCTGTTCTGTATACATTTTTTACTCCTCCTGAGAATGGTTTGGCAGTGGAGAATCCATTCCCATAAAATAATCTCCTGTTTATCACAGGGCTTCCCAGGCCTGTCAAAGGCTCCAGAAGTGGTTTCGGGCAGTCTGGAAGGCACTTACAGTTTTTCGGCAGTGATTTACGGTTCGCCGGAGACCACTTCTGGGGCCTCCATCAGGCCCGGGAAACTTGTTGGAGGCCCACTGGGGACTGTGCCAGGCCAGAGGTAAGTGCAAGAGGCCTCAAACAGGCCCACACAGCTTGCCCCAGGGGCCCTTAGCTTCATATACCTGCGCAGGTCCGGTGCTTCCATTAAGGCAAACTAGGCAGTTGCCTAGGGTGCCAAAATGGACAGAGGGTGCTGGCGAGCCTGCCGCCTGCCCGCCGCCCCCCGCACCCATTACCGCCCACCCCCCGCACCTGTCGCCGCCCCCCGCCATCCGCCCCCCCGCCGCCCGCCCCCACCGCCACCCTGCCCACCCACCACCCTGCCCAGTAATTTGACATTACTGAATACATTTCCCATTTAGAAACTTTCATCCTGATAGACCCTTTGTTATGGTTAATAGTGTAGACTTTTGCTGGCTCTCTCTTTTTTTTTTTTTTTTTTGTACTATGATGCACAAGAATAAGAGCAAAACCTGGAAAATAGCCAGACCTCTGTGATCCAGGAGCATGAGGCTGCCAAGCCAAGAGCTAGGATTTTTAATCCCCACAGTGACTTGGAGGAGAAGAGCCAGCCTATGTGGCCTTGGGAAGTAGCACAAACTTGGGGCTTTTTCCAGAAGAGTGAAGCGATAGACCACTTCTGAGTACTTTCTACCTGGACTCAAGGAAACTCTGGAAAAGAGTTGCCATCAGTCAAGACTTGGGGTAGCCAGACAGTAAGACTGCCTAAAACCACCATGTCAAAACAGTTCAGGGGGCCAGATTTGTTACATCTGTGCGACAGTGTATTGTTAATTGTAGGATGATCATTTCAATACAGAAGAACAATGGGGAGGAATATTTGTTTTTTCATGGGGCCTAATTTTAAAGTCTCTCAGCACCAAAAATCATATTGCCAATACAGTATTTGTTAGCGATGGGCACGAAACAAAAAAATGGTGTTTCGGTTTTTCGTTTGTCGTTGAGAGGTCTGTTTCGGTTCGTTTCCGTTTGTCGTGAATTTTTGGAAAAATTTCGTTACCGTTTTTCATTTTTTCGTTTGTCATTTCTACCTGCTTTTTGCACGATTTTTAAAGCATTTCCGTGTGCAGGCATCCCCCAACACCCCAGACCAGAGGGAAAAACACTACAAAAATGCATGCTGGCAGAGACACAGTATAGACTAGGTATGCAGGGAGGCTGCAAAGGCAGCAGTGGGCGTTGCCCAGGGTGCAGCAAGGCAGCCGCAGAGTGACTGAACTGTGGGGCAGGGGAGGGTACTTACCGAGAGGTACGCACACATGCACACAGGGAGGCTGCAGGACTGAAGCTAGAGTCTCAGAGACAGCAATCCCACCCTAACTCCCACGAGAGACTGCAAGGAGGACGGGGGCTGCCAGAGCTTTCTATGCCCTCTGTGGCTGCCAGACCTTCCCGCCCAGTCTGCAACCTGGGCATGCTATTGGTTGAACATGATCCCATCACATGGCGTGCCTCCATTTTGTGGCTGGTGGCGACATCCATTTTAAAGGGAAAAGAAAAATACATCGCGATGGGAGAAGACAAAAACAAACGTTTTAAGGACCCCAACCCCCCTGGTAGGTATTATCAGACAATATAAATAATTATTGCTGCGTTTTTACGGATGTCCAGGGCGTTTTTTAACATTTAAAACAGCTCATTTCATTGCGTGTCGCCATTAACGGAAACGAAACGTAACGACCACAGTTTTCGTGGTTCTGTTCGTTTTGTTGCATTTTCATCACAATTTTCATTTGTCGTTTTGTTACGTAACGGAAATGACAAACGGTAACGGAAACGAAAAAATGTTCGTTCCGTGCCCATCTCTAGTATTTGTATTCATTAGAGATGCAAGCCCTTGCTTGCTTGCCTCATTCTCAAAAAAAAAAAAAAAGGAACTGTAAACTTATCGCCCTTGCTCTGTAAGAAGTGGAAGTATTTTGTGGCACTCAGGACAAGGAGCGGATAATGAAATTGCGCCAAAGACACAGTGATGCAAATTGTGCAGAAGGCCGGTTGCTGAGCCATTTAAGGGTTTAAAAGCATCAGAGGCATTGTTTGTGGTGGTGGTGTCTGCTTTTTAAAAAAACAGTGGGTCATTATGTACTAGCCATGTGTGGCTGCTGTCTTTCTGAAATGAAATGAACGTCATGGGTTTTGCCCAGAGAAAGTTTGCACAAATGATAGCAATGGTGGCTAAAATACAGCACTCATTGTCTCACTCTCCCCTGGAGGCAACAGATTTTTCCTACCCAAAGTGTCTTGATGAGTCAAAACTGCATAAATTGACAAGAATGATTAATTTAGCCATTTTTTTTCAGTATCCCTTGTGTGTTCGAGTTTGTCTGCACACATATAAGTCTCTGCATCTCCTTATGTGGAATAATTGTGTTCTTGTTTTTTGTGTTTTTGCTTCTGCAGGTGGCAACCAAGATGGAAAATTCAGTGTTGGCTTTAGAGATGGAGTTGTAAGAACCGTGGTCAACCTAGATAGAGAAACCATGTCATTTTATACACTCATCCTAGAAGCCATTGGTAAGAAACAGCAGTAATGTACTGTTGTGTCAATTTCACTAATTTAACCAATCAATGTGTCTTCCACTCTGGTTCATTTGGAGCTCAATAGAGAAAGAGGACTGCATGCAAAGGACCCATCTAAGTTAATAATAAAACATTCCATAATAATTTCCAAATGTTTCATCCCTTTCTTTTGGTTCATTGAGCAGAACTGTATTTTATTATATGTCTGAAATTTGCATACATTCTGTTCTTTTGGGAGATTAAAAACCTTTGAGTTTTTTTCCTCTATTGGCTGTCGAATAGTCAGTTACCTTGTACTAACTCTGAATGCAGATCAATTAAGACTACTTGTATGATCAGTTTGATTTAAGTGTATGATTTTAGAAAGATGTTATATTATTGATAATGCCATATAATGTGTAAGATCAAAAGTTTTCACTAAAAGGTTATAAGTTTGCCATTTCAGATATCAAAATTTAATAGAATTTTCAGTGATGCTAAATCTGTAAATACTCACATTTTAAATTTTAAAAAAATGAAGTAGATCCCGGTTAATCTTTTTATGGTTTCACATATATGAGTGTTTTGCAAAGATTTCACATATTTTTTCACAGATGTTCTGAAATGCACATTTTCCTAGAGAGTCCACTTCTGTCATATATGTATTTTTGCAGATTACAGAATATACAATTAAGATCGCATATGAGGTTGATAGAGAAAAAACATATCTGTCCATATGCATTAGCAACTCTAGCTCAGAACTAGAGAAGGGGGGCAAACGGTTCATTTTGATTTCTGAAGGCAGTAAGTAGCACAGGTGCTGCTGCTCCCCCTCCCACCTTGTCAGCTGCAATCTGCCAGTCCCCTGAACCAGTTTGCTTGTTTCTGGGAGTTTCTGAAATGATTTTTCTACTCTCAGCTACAGCTCAGGCTTCTCTGCCCCATCTTCTTGGCAGACTGCCCACTTAGACAAAAGGGCATGGCAAAGAAGTCCACCCTATAACCAGGAGTAGGAAAACAGTTGAGGAAGTAGCAGAAGCTAGCAAGCAGGGCCTGGCGAGTGGCTAGATCAAATGAGGATGGCAGGGAGGGGAGCTAAAACGAACTGGTTCATCCCCATTTGTACTCAGAACATTGGAGAGCTTTACTTATTACTGATTCTATTTTGTGTTTCATCTTATTAATGCATTGCAATGTCCTTATTGACAGGCTTGAGAAATAAAGGGAAATACCCTCTGGTACCCTGTAGTGGCTAATTCTGATATTACGCTTTGGAAATATTTATAAAAAGACAAAACCCCATATTACTTCTCTTGTACTTAGGGTTGATACAAGAATGGTATAAAACCTGAAAAGTTCTGGTCAAAATGCTGTTTAAAAGTAACTCACTGTTGCTCATTTCAACTAAGCAACATAGATATTACTAATTATACCTAAAATAATTTTGAGACCATTTATTACATTGTTACCCCAAAAGTAACAAAGAAGTAATCATGTAGCAACTGGTTATATCCAAGCTTTGCAAATGATTCCTCAAGTATCTCCCAGCTTTGGAATGTACTTTTTATTAATCAAATAGTGTAGGAGCCTCGTGGTGCAGTGGTTAAATGCCTGTACTGCAGGTAAAACTGTGCTCACGGCCTGGGGTTCAATCCCAGGTAGCAGGCTCAAGGTTCACTCAGCCTTCCAGCCTTCCGAGGTCGGTAAAATGAGTACCCAGCTTGCTGGGGGGGGGGCAATGTGTAGCCTGCACACTGTAATTAAAATTGTAAACCGCCCAGAGACTACTTAAAGTGGTATGGGGCGGTATATAAGCAGAACACTTTTGATAAAGTTGTCCACACACGATGCAAACTTTTTTTTGAAAGTGGATGTAAATGTAATATAGATCTTACTACAAGTACAGTCACTTTCCAACTGTTCAAGGTGGAGCAAAATCGACACCTTGGACTACTGTATATAATGGCATTTCTCCAGCACATGTTCTGCTTAAAGCACTCTCTGGAGTGCTATCTATCTAGCTATCTAGCTATCTAGCTATCTAGCTATCTAGCTATCTAGCTATCTAGCTATCTAGCTATCTGCCTGCCTGCCTGCCTGCCTGCCTGCCTGCCTGCCTGCCTGCCTGCCTGCCTGCCTGCCTGCCTGCCTGCCTGCCTGCCTGCCTGCCTGCCTGCCTGTCTGTCTGTCTATCTATCTATCTATCTATCTATCTGTGTGAGTTGAAGACTGCCCATCTGGCAACAAGGCCACTGGGCTACACATTGCAACCCTCCCAACCCACCCCCAGCAGGCTGAGTGACTCATTTTACCAACCTCAGAAGGTTGGTTCAATCATGAGCCAGTTGGGATTGAAGCCCAGGCTGTGAACACAGTTTTGGCTGCAGTATAGCAGTTTAATCACTGCACTATGAATCCCCTATGGCTGCTGAATGAAGCTAGCAGTAATATTTAGGCTGTGGCTATTAAGGAAGAGCCTTGTGATGCAGTTGTTAAACATTTGTACTGCAGCTCACAACCTGGGGTTCAATCCCAGGTAGCCAGCTCATGGTTGACTCAGCCTTCTAGACTCGATAAAATGCATACTAAGATCACTGGGGGGGGGATGTGTAGCTTGCATAAATGAATTATAAACCACCCAGAGAGTGCTTTAAGCACTATTGGGTAGTATATAAGCAGAACACTTTGCTTTTTGCTTTTGGCGCCTGGGATGGCATGCTAAATTGGCAGTTCTCCAGGAGATGCCCACAGCACTTTGTCCATGATTGCCTTAGAGGCTCTTGAATGTCGTCCCCATTCAGCTAGTAGAACTGACTTGCCTCCTAAAGCTTATATAAGGACCACTTTGTTCCTTACAGATAATGGGCCCACCGGCAAACGCAGAACTGGAACGGCAACTGTACGTGTTACTGTGTTGGATGTGAATGACAACCGACCGATCTTTCTTCAGAGCAGCTATGAAGCCACTGTTCCTGAAGACATCCCAGATTACAGCAGCATAGTGCAGGTATCCATCTGTACTCTTCCTTTCAGCAAAACGCAGCGCAGCAGGGCATAAAGGGGGGGGCGGCATACACTTGGCCACTCTCACTGCTGCATCACATCTGTTAGCTTGAAACTCAGCAACAAAGGGCGCTTTTACACGACCCCTAAGATCCACTGGCAACTTAAATTTGGACCAGAGATCTTGGGCATTTGCTCCTCGTGCTGTGTTCCCACCCCTCCGCACTCCCTTGCTCCTGTCTGTGTGAGGGGAGGGAGAAAAAAGGGAGAAAAGAATGCAGGCTCACCTCCGCTCTGCCGTCGGAGCTGCCCCAGGAAGCGTTCTAGTCTCTTAAAGGGGCAGGGGACAAAAAAAAAACAGAAGGCAAGGAGAGCCTGGCACCCACTGCTTTGCAATCCGCATCAGAAATTTTTCACCTTCGGAGACCAGCTACTTGGAAAATGCACTGGGACGCGCTTAGGTAGGCGTGGTCGTACTTAATTTTTTTTTAAAGTCCAGAGCTGGTGGGAAAACAATTTTAAGTTCCGCATCTGGAAGCCCTTTGCCTCGGATTTTAGGGGTCGTGTAAAAGCGCCCAAACTGTGAGGCGGAAAGGACAGTCCTAAGAATATCTGCATAGGTGTAGGAAGGTCAGCACAGGTGACAGCAAGTGAAAGACAAATTGTCCCCACTCACCTTCAAGAGCATGAAGAAGATCTGGAAAGTGGTTGGGATGAGAAACTTTAAGTGGGGGTGTAACAAGACTTTTGAAAGGGTGGGAAGCAAATAAGGAAATGGAAGGGAAGGAAAATCTAGGGAACCAAGTTCAGCAGCCGAGGTCCTTTTCATCTGAGTTACTCTATGAAGATCCCTGTGCTCAATATCCCTGAAATTGCTCATGGTCATTCTGTACTGGAATAGGCAATATCTACAAAGCCAGTTTTTTTTTAATGTGCCAAAATGCTAAGGCTTCTGAAGGCTTTCTTCACAAAGCATATTTGTGTTTATAAATGAATACGAAGAATTTGCAGGGAGGGGGATTATTTGGACTCTTTTCATTATTATTTCTGTTCCCTTCTTGAGAGTTAGCCTTTAGTAGAATGAACAGCAGAGAGAACTAGTAAAAGAATGCGGGCATTCATGGAGTTTCTATGGTGTTTTCAACTTTTCTTCAAAACCAAACATTTTCCCTGTAGCAAGCACAGAGAAATGTTTGCACCAAGCTTGGAAATAGCTGGGTTTCCCCCCTTAAATTCTGCTCCCTTGACTGCCAAAGGTACCGAGAAGTGACAGTGTTTTCTTCCTATGATGTGGAAATTTTGGACAAGAGGATCAGTACTTAATGCGGAAAGTATGGGATATTATTCACACGACCGTAGCTGTTTGGAACACATATTGCTAAGGATACCTGACCTGCTTTGGTAATACCCCAGAAGTGGCAAAGATGGTTTCTTGTTGGCAGAGTGCCTTGTGAAAAGATAAATGTTGAGAGCTTTCCTCTGAGTGACAGTCAACAGCTTGTAAGAAGTGTTGAGCACCCCCCCATGTCACTATAATTTTGTCTCCTTTTGCTCACAAAAAGTATACAAACATACACATAGTACTCCTTTTGGATACAATTCTCCTTATTCAGGCATTATAGTAATAATGGTTTACAAGCATAATTCATTCCAGAAACATGCTTGAGCAAGGCAATGTAGGTGCTTCACGGTTCATTTATGTCACTGATTTCATTGTTTCTAGACTGCATCCACTGTATGATAAAATGCATCCTTAGTTTCTTACATCATATTTTACTTGTCTGTACAGTCTAATAAGAGGCAACTGATGGGTTAAAGAACATATTATTTTCACATGTTATAAATCACCAGTATTTCAATAGAACCACACACTGTTATGAAATAGCTTTCTTTGACATACTTACAGGAAGTAATAATGATAGTATTTGCTGTGAAGCTTGTTGCCTAAGAAGCTCTCTGGAATACTTCTTCTTTCCTGCTAGAAGTATTTATTTATCCATTATGGACAACAAAACATGTTGAAACGCAGTAATACATTTGCAATTTTGTGAACTTTTAATATTTCTGAAATGTCTATAAGGAGAACATACCGTATGTAGCCGGGTTTCCCTTAAAAAACTGCTTATCCTCACCCATCCTTCATTATCATGTATAGGTAAGATATTACAAACCATGGACATACAGTAACTAGATAGAAATGACTAGCTGTATATAATTAATTTTTCCTTTGTGACATTAAAAGCAGAATTAACTTGTTTCACAATCATAGTTTAAGAGATAATTCACCCATTTTGTCACTTTTAGTTCCTTTTATAGTTATAGCATTTGGCTTCAGCAGTTACTAAAGAAATAATATTACATGGTGCAAGTGCTGACTCCATAGTCTCTAGTGCTGTTGAATGAAAGGGATACAAGTTTTTTTCAGTAACAAAGAAGTACATACTTTTTAAAATGGAAAATATTTTTTTCCTAAAAACATAATTATAATAACAACTTGGGGTATAACAACTGTAAGTAATTGCTTTTTAAAGCAAGTTTCTAAGGTCTGAGATAGCATTCTGTTGTCACCAAAAAAAAAAAAAAACAACTTCCTAGAATATCATGCCATGTGGGCTAATATAATTCTATGGTTTCCATAATATGATGATCCAAGAAGGTCCTCAAAACTGATTGTGTGAAATGGTCCTCCATTTGATCTAGTTAGTTTTGGTTAAAGCTCTGGAATCAAAGTGAATATTGTCAATAAGTCAATATGTCATAACAACCCTATTCATTTCATTCATCAGACAAACGAGCTGGGGGTATTTCACTTGTCTCTGCCAAAAGAACAAATTGGTCTATTTAAGGGTTGATGGAAGGCAAGCGAGGTGGAGCCCCTTCTTCAGCAGAATTATAAAAGGTGTAGCTCAGTTACATTTCAGTTGACTCCATGATGCTCCAGTCCTGGTTGAAAGGGGCTTTCCTCAAACAAGTTTCATGGACTTGGGAGATCGGACGGCTGCGCTTCACGCTGTGTAAGGAATGCCTTAGTGAGCCAAGACGCTTCCAAAGGGTGAGTCGAGGCTCGCTGGCAGCCTCAGGGTGGTAAGGCATACACTCATGTGGCCTGTGGAAAGACTGGTCTAGAGCTGCTGGCTTGCATAGCGTGACAAAGATGAGGCAGGTGGCCAGGAGAAGGAATATGCAGATGAGAGCAATGATGATAGGCAACGACTCGGGCTTCTCTCCAGGGGGTTCAGAGCTCAGCAGGACCAACTCAGTGGTGGTAGCATTAAAAAATGAAAGTGTACTGGGGGATGGAGAACTCCAATTTGTTGAATCCATTGTGCTCATCTTACCTACAAGACACACCAGGAAGACAAATCAGGGAGTTGTAGCCATTGACAAATGTGAAAGAAGACCCCGCAGCCATATGTGTAAGACCCCTAAGGATATCAAGAAGACCATATAAAATCAAAGCTTGAGGAAAGTACTCTGTGTGAGGGGCCCCGTGGCACAGTGGTTAAATGCCTGTACTGCAGGTAAAAATGTGCTCACGACCTGGAGTTCAATCCCAGGTACCCGGCTCATGGTTGACTCAGCCTTCCATCCTTCTGAGGTCGGTAAAATGAGCACCCAGCTTGCTTGGGGGGGGCAATGTGTAGCCTGCGTACTGTAATTAAACTGTAAACCACCCAGAGACTACTTGAAGCGGCATGGGGCAGTATATAAGCAGAACACTTTACCCTTGTTTAGATTACAAGCTCGAGAATCCACACACACACACACACACACACACACACAC
>JAHTLZ010003518.1:18578062-18596751 GCA_023846285.1 Phrynocephalus versicolor
GTCGTCGTCGTCGTCGTCGTCGTCGTCGTCGTCGTCGTCGTCGTCGTCGTCGTCGTCATCAACATGATGGACATAATCACAATATGAAAAATATAATAGGCAGAACTAGGGTTGTATAAGTTGCAAAACTGATCTTATAAGGTGGTGTGTGTGAAGAATTGTTCCCCATCTGTGGTCCCCTTCAAATGTGCTAGAGCTCCAGGGGGTGGGGTGGGACATAGCTGTTCTACACTTTCAGCTGAAACCCTCAGAGTCTGAGTCTGGGACTTAACTTCATAGGTTACTTTGGACTATATTTATTCAGGCCTCAAAAGCCCTGTTTAGATCTAAAAGGCAATAACAAAATGTGCAGCATCCACCCTGTCAACTGGCAAGTGGTGTGAAAATCCATTTCTGCATTTTGCCAGTTCTTGTGCTTTCTGCTCTTCTGGTTAACATTGCAGGATTTCTCCCTGTGGCACATCAAGGCCCTGGTTTTCCAGCCCTTAACTTCACTGACCCATCCTCTCCCAGTTCGATTCTAGACATTCGTGACTTGTTTCTTTTCCTGGCAATATGAACTTCCTCCACTCCACTGAATCAGGCTAAAGGAAACCATACATTATATTTTCATTTTTAAAGATCTACATAAATAAGAATGTACTGTAAATTGAAAAAAAGGTGTTGTTGCTTTTTGGCTACCAGCAACAGTTTTTTAAAAATTATTTTTCCTTAGTGCTTTTCCTGTGAGGAAACAGTATTTTCAAATAAGCAGATTAAGATAATTGTGTAGTGTGCTTCTGCTGGTTTAATCAGACATGCGAGTGTTCTGATTTTCTTTGTGACTGTTATAGCTGAGATACCATAGTTTTGTTTTACTTCCCTGTTCTTACAGCCAGGAACAACAGTGGTTTCCAAACCATGGTCAGGGTGAGACTTTTCTTGCCCCTGGACAAAAAGGAAATACAGTCCCTGGCCAAATTTTGTGTTACTCTTGGATGGACACTAGGTCAAACTATATTTTAAATTCAAAGCAGAATAGGTTTTGCTGGAGTTGTGTTGTAAGCAAGAGTTGTCCCCGGGATTATTTTTTCCAGGAAGAGGCAAAGCTGCACCGTGGTGGGTTACCCTAATTTGCAAGTATTACACACAGCTACAATACAGCATGCCAGCTGTGTACATTAAACAAATATGCAAATTGGGGATGGCAGTAATTGGTCCTCCTGTCCTCCCCTCCGAGAAGGACATCCATATTGGGCAGTGATCTTCCTGTTAATCTGAACAAGGCATGAAAAGGTGATGATATACTTCAGCCTGGATTTGATCTTTCGTTCCACTGCCAGTCCATGATTTAGCACAGCTGTAGACCCATCAGGATTTCTCACTTTGATTATTCTGCTTTCTTGTTCTAGAGGACATTCCAGTCAATCAAATGATGTGTGTTGCAACATTTCCCTAGGTAATAGTCTATGTGGAAGATGTCAATGATGAAGTGCCAGTATTTACTCAAAGGCAATATAACCGGTTGGGTTTACGAGAGACGGCTGGGATCGGGACATCCGTTGCAGTTGTCCGGGCAACAGATCGAGATACAGGTATAGCTACTGCATAAAACATTCTCAAAAACATGGTAGCTGTCTCTGATTTGGATATATCCATGGTGGAATCTTGCTTTCCTGTTCTGCTTTGATTCTTGGTAGCCTCTAGGGACAGTAGGAAGCTGAAATGAATAACAATCAAATATAGTTCCAAATTTGTGTGTGGGGGGAGCTGGTAGTACCATTGTATTCTTTAGCAATTGCTACATTTCTAATTCTTTAGCAAAAAAACAAAAAAAGGAAAAACTTCCCATGCTGACAAAACCCAATACAGACATACCCCCCCCCAAAAAAAAACCCCACTTTTGGAACATTTGCTGGCCTAATTCTGGACCCCAAGAAATCCACTCTTCTATGTTTCTGAAATAAAAGTTCCTAAACCATTTGAAATACATTCCCTCCCTTAAAACCAAGACACCAACAATGTAAGCATTGTTATTTATTGACACCTGTGGTTGAAATCAGGATGGGGTGGACAGAAGAGGCCTTATGGTGGAAAGACAAGGGTTGATTAGTGATTAGAGATGGGCACAAAATGAATTAAAAATCATTTCATTATTTGTTATTTGTTTCGTTAGGTAACGAAATGAATAACGAACCGCCCCCTCAAAGAAAAATGAAATTCATTTCGTTTTTCATTCCCCCATCCGGCATCTTCTCCTACCCGAATGCCAGGCCAAGACTTGCTGCTGCTGCCAACCAGCCTCTGCGGGTAGGGCTTCCAAGGCTGCTGGGAGACATCCCTCTGGCAAAAAAAAACAGGCGCTTGTGTAAAAAAATTTAAAAAATTAAAAATTAAAAAGCAGCCACCCGGCCTGCAGGCCAGCTGGTCAGCGCTTGAATGAATCAATGAATAAATAAATAATAACTTTAAAATGTGCCAACCAGCTGACCCGCAGGCCAGGTTGGAGCATTTTATTTTATTTTATTTTATTTTATTTTATTTTATTCTCATCGTGGTGACCAGCTGGCCCGTGGGGCGGGTTGGTGCTATTAAAATTTTATTTTATTTTTTCTTATCGCACCAGCCAGCTGACCCGCAGGGCGTGTCAGCGGGTTTTTTTTATTTTTTTACTCGTGCTGACCAGCTGGCCCACGGGCTGAATCAGCACTTTTTCTCTTTTCTGTTGACCAGGTTAGCGCATTTTTATTTATTTATTATTTATTTTTTCAAGTGCCGACCAGCTGGCCGGCGGCCAGGTAGGTGCTTTTATTTAAAAAAAATTACAAACTCGCCAACCCGGCCCGTAGGCCAGCTGGTCGGCACGATAAGAATTTTTTTTAAAAAAATGCACTGACCCAGCCCACAGGCCAGCTGGTCAGCATGAGTAAAAAAAAGAAATTAAAAACACACACCCAAAATTTTGTTTTAAACAAAACAAAACAAAACAAAACAAAACAAAAAACTCCAGCTATGGGAGATGGACTCTGTATTAAGGATTGTATTCTGTGATAGTTACTAGCCAAACCATAACTAGATCAGGGAAAGTGGGCCTTAGACACAGAGTAGCAAAATTTAGATGGTGCAAAACTTACTGCTGGAAAGACGTGAATTACTGCATTGATATTTGCTTATGGAAGGTCACGGACCTGCCCATTCTGAGCATATGTACTGCTCACAACCTCTCCTCAATGGGCACAAGGAAACACAAGATTGGTGGACTCATTACAGAACCAGTATAGCCGTCACACACTCACAGGCAGGCATTCGTACCCGTTCATCCTTCCTCTGCCTATATAGTCTGATGTGATCCAAGCTTAATGAACAGAGCAGCAAGGCCCAGAGGAGAAAAAATTGACTGAGCTGTAATTAATGTAGGGGTGCTACATTAGACTACAACATCCAGCACCCATAGAAACATAGTGGGGAGTCACAGTCTAAAAACATCTGGAGGACTGCATCTTGCTCCCCACTGCTGCCATCAGAATAGCTGGGATTATAATGACGAGATGTTCTAGGAGCTAGTCAATTTCAGGCCTCTCCTACTTAGTGAAGGGTAGAAAGAGGTCATCAGAAGTTAAGAGAAAGTTGGGTCTACTGTGAGAAGGCCAAAGTAAGAAACAGGAGGAGTAACTGGTTGATATTCAAGGGTGCTTATTTCCAGGATATCTCTGTTAAGTTTAATTGAAAAAGGACAGAATAACAGTGAGAAGCTGGGCCTGGGCAGTCGACCAACAACCAAGGATTCAACTGATACTGAAAATGACTGTGTAGAGAAGGGAAAGAAGTATCTGAGTTAGCCCTGAAGGACCCCAACTCATATTTATAAATGATTCTATAAACTCTGAATTGTGCATGTGAATTTTCAACTTCCTATCCTGATTACCTCACAACTGGATTAGCTGGGTTTTTTTTAACTAAAATCCATTTTTCTCCCCATAGGAAACGGAGGGCTGGTGAATTACAAAATTGTCACCGGTTCTGAGGGGAAATTTGAAATTGACGAAAGCACTGGCCTGATCACCACAATTGATTACCTAGACTATGAGACGAAAACCAGCTATTTGATGAATGTCTCCGCTACGGATCAAGCCCCTCCCCACAATCAAGGCTTCTGCAGCGTCTTTGTCAGCCTCCTCAATGAACTGGATGAAGCTGTACAGTTCTCCAATGCCACTTATGAAGCAGTCATCACAGAGAACCTCCCCTTGGGCTCTGAGGTTCTGCGGGTCCAGGCCCGATCCATTGACAACCTAAACCAGATTACGTACAAGTTTGACCCCAATACTAATGCCCAGGCCCTGTCTTTGTTCAAAATAAATGGAATCACTGTAAGTAGTTTATAGGTGGATGTCCTTTGCCCTATCACATCAGGAACCCACAGCCTTTTGGTATTCATTTTGGTTTTTCCTGGCAGGGTGTGATCACAGTCAAAGGACAAGTGGATCGAGAGAAGGGAGATTTCTACACTCTAACTGTTGTTGCAGATGATGGAGGTCCAAAGCTTGACTCAACAGTGGTAAGAATTGGCTTTTGCAGTCATTAAATAACATTTAAAACTACATTAAGCAATTTGAATCTGTGGTACATTGCTTTAAGAGTGCTAGTGTGCAGAAGAGCAATAAGCAAACACAATCAATCCATGAATATTTGTCTTTCTGTGGTAAGTGGATGTCACGTTGGCTAAGTATGTTTACCCATGGATTCCAAAACTGTGTTAAATTCGCTACAGTTGTTTTCTGTATTGCTCCCAAAATTTCAATCCTATTGTTGTCCAAATGGCTCCTTTTAGGGGAAGGATGTGTTTCTATGAAATTTGGGTAGGAGCTGGGACTCTTAGTTTAGTACAGTATATGGGTATGAAGCAAACAGCTATTTTCTTTGTTGCTCTTGTCCTTCTATCTTTCTCTCTTCTTCCATTCTCTGCACTTTTGTTTTGTTCTGTTTTTGCACATTACAAAAGCTTTGCCCTGCCTCCCAGCCAAAATCCTGGGGAAAGCTGGACGGGGATGAGAATGTGTGATTGTAAGACATCATTTCTGGAGATTTGCTTGGTTCTTTAAAAAGAAATCTTGACCTCATGTGTCTGGCTTTATTTTCTTGCAAAAACATACACCAGTAAGCAAAACAATTGTTATTGAATTTCCTTGCCTCGTTCATCATTTTATTTTATTGCTCTCGTTTATTTCCCAGAAAAGGTTTTTATAACATTGCTGAGTCTTTATAGCATTACTGAATATAGTTTCATTACAGTTCTATCATCCTAAATGTTTCAGCTAATATTTCTGAGACATTGAATGAGGTTATTTAGGCAAAGGCAGATCGTTTTCATGGTGGACAAACATGATTTCTTTCCAAGCATTCTCACCATGCTCTGTCCCATCTGCCTAAGATCCAGCTCATTCCCCTTGTTACAATTCAGACTGTGCATAATTAATGTGATGCAGTAATCAGATAAGAGATAGGTACTTACAAATTTGGACTATTGTTCCAATCATCATGCTGGATAAATTATTTGGCTCTTAGACAAAAATAGTACATATCACATTCATTCTTGTGTACAGTCAGAAAGACTTTCTGAATCACAATATTTTTTTCTGCATGGAATCCTTTGTCTTGGGTTTTTACTTTAGAACTGGGTTCCGCATGGGCACAGATTAATTTACAGTAAAGGTGTTTTTAGACCCCAAATCCCAGAATTCTCCTTCAAATGCAGTCTGAAATGCCTGTTGTCTCAGGTCTCAACTAGCTTTATTCAAAACATTTAATTCAAACTATGTTTTTTTAAAAAGAGAAAAACATATGGTAATTCTTTGTTCTTTCTCTTTTTTTCCTTCTGTGTCCTGTTTTGTGCATCCCTTCAACAGAAGGTAAGAGTGTTTATGGTGGCCATCCTTCTTTTATATGTCACTACTATATTTGAGATTTGCAGGATCCAAAACACCCAAAGAGATGGAACCTATATCTTGGTCTAAACCCCTGGCAGTGGTTTAGGAAATTTCGCCGAAACTTCTGTTCGAGGGGTGTGGTCGGCCAGGAACAGATTTTGCTTCTCTTCCTGGTTAGCATGCGATCTTTTACTGTGTCGTTCACCAACGGGAGACTACGCAGGAAACACAGGTATGACCGCGGTCTAGGACAGGCATGTCCAAACTTCGGTCCTCCTGATGTTTTGGAGCACGACTCCCAGAATTCTAAGCTTAGATTGCAAATGACAAATGACTGTGTGAGTTGTGGTTCAAAACATCTGGAGGGTTGAAGTCTGGACATGCCTGGTCTAGGATATACAAGCTTTAGATTTATATAGCTCTTTAAGACAGAGAAGAAGTAAGCAAATGCTCTGCTATTGGGAGAACCCTAAACCTCTTCAGAAGTTTGTATATCTACTTTTGCTTCCATCCTCAGAGAGGAGTGCTTAACCCTGGCCCACTCCATCATCATTTTCTACATGCAATCACCAAGGAGTCTGAAGAGAACGCAGTCTTGCTTGCATATAGACTCTACCCATAAGCAACAAGAACCTACATTTTCCACAGACCTACCTCACATATAGAACCTGTGCACTGGCTCAGCCATTCTCAACACTTTTTTTTGCCTCATCCATAAATACAATATGAAACAAATATAGACCCAATCAAGATTGTATACACTGCATAACAAACCTTATAAGATGGTGTGTGAAGAATGTTGCAGTATGTGGGTCCCTTCAAATGTGGCAGGGGCTTCCAATGGTTACCCCAGAACCTTTCCATTTAGACTCCATGGTCGCTGTGTCAGAAGATGAAAGAGATGGCAGAACTACATGGTCCCTTCTAAGCATGCATATGAATGTAGGTGTGTTAATACCTCAGAAGAGTTGATGGCACTTACTTGATTTCCTGCCATGTGTCCTCCTAGTAGTTTTACAAAGCTGATAACATCTCTGCACTGCAAACACAATCATCAGGCAAGTAAAAATGGAGGAGAACAATAGCGCAGAGAGGCAAAGTGGCAAGAGCCACAGAGTAAAATGCAGGGAATAGAGAGGAAGCAGTGAAGCAACTGAAGGTCTCAGGGAAGTGACATAATCCACTGTCCTACCATCTGTGGTGGTAGGTGTCTGCTTGAGCCTAATAATGATGTGGCTGTGGAGTCAATTATGGGAGGAACTAAGGTAGATTAGTGAAGATCCATTTCTCTGTTAAGATGGCAAGTCCTTTCAACAGATGCAGCTGTTACATCTCAAAGTGAAAAGGGCACATTTTCCTTTCTGTCTGATATTGTTTTTACAAAATAAAAAATAAAACAAAAATGGGTTAAGTTCAACAAAACTAAAAATAGAAGAGGTAGGTTTAGTCTTCCTCTAGAAGTGGTCCAGGATATCAAATCCTGCACCTGATGCCTTCAGCCAGGTAAAGAAAGAATCATAAGCAAACACATCTTCCTCTCTTCCTCCTCTGTACATGTTTTGTGTGTGCCTATACAGTTATTTTTAGGCATGACAACATTTCCTTTATTTAGCTCATCTAAAAACAAATATTGAAACAAGCCAGGGTGATTCTGAACTCGTGGCTGCAGCTGAGGGACATCCACAACAAACAAAGTGTTTTTCTTTTCTTTTTATGGCTAATAAGGGGGTCGTTCTCACAGTGCAGTGGTTGTAAGAGCAGTTTTGTCACTATGAGAGTTTGGCAACATCTCAACCCTTTGGAATTTCCCACACATTGATAGGCCCATGTGGCTGAATTCATGAGGCAAAAGCAGTGCTACAGGTTATTTATTTTATTTATTTATTTATTTATATAATTTATATGCCGCCCACTACCCAAAAGTCTCTGGGCGGCTTACAATTGAAATGAACAATTACAACAAAGCATTAAAATGTCAATTAAAACAATAAAAACATTTAATTATTTAAGTTTAAGTTATGGTGAGGTTTGTCTCCAGTGGAAGCATGGATAGGAGAAAGAGCCCTTATGTTGCCTGGATGTGTTCTTGGGTTCCAGCCCTGTGCTCAGTTGAAAGGAAGCCCCATTGAACTGAGTGGGATTTATTTCTGAATAAACAGGAGTAGGTTCAGTCTATTTTCAAGCCACAGAAAAATATTAGAGGTGCTGAATCCTTCAGTACAAGGCCTCTGCCTTCTGAAGTAAATATATATTTTAGATTGGATCCCCAATCCAAAGTTGGGGAAAGGAATGTTGGAAAGGAATGAAGTCTGTACCTGCCGTGGTAGTCTGATGTCAGCTGAAGTCAACACCTATGTAGGAATCAATAGGAATCCTGAGAATTATAGCTTTTGCACTTGCAGATATGTGTGTAAGTCTGAGAGGCAACATTGGTTATGCTTCTGAATTAGTTATGCTTTACAATCATAGCTTCCAAAGCCCCTTCATGGTTAAAACCAGCAACCAATATACACTGTTGATCCAAGCTTCATTGATGTTAAGTACAAATTCTGTTTTGTTCTGATGGTGCAATACAAAGACATGAGATTTTATTTTTTTGCCTCTGAAACTTCTCTCTTGATGTGCATGTAAGCTCTTATTCAGATCTGAATTTTTCCATTGTACAGGTTACTATCACCATTCTGGATGAGAATGACAATAGCCCACAGTTTGACATTACTTCTGACTCCTCTGTCAGTGTCCCCGAGGACAGTTCGGTTGGACGTCGAATTGCACTAGTTCTGGCCAGGGACCCTGATGCAGGAAACAATGGGCAGGTAGCCATGCACGTGTCGCTTGAAAACGTACCATTGCTGTGTAGATTCACATGGGGTGCAATGGCAGTTCCTTATTCTGTTTTAGGGATGAGTGCTGTATATGCAAGACTGGCCATAAGGAATGCCTAGCTGCTGTGTCAATGGTTGAATAAGGTGTGCTGGGTGTAAGCAACATACAATTTGTAAACCTGTTTCCTTCTAATTGTTATGATAAATTGACTTCCTTGTTGTGCCATGCTCCCTCTATCATGCTTACTGAACCTGTTACGGCTTCCAGGGAGGTATACTCCCTGTAGCCACAGAAGCAGCAAGGAAGGAAGCTCCATAGACTGATGGGGAATACTCTGTCCTTTGTACTGGATGTCCAAGTATGGCTAGTGTTGCAAAAGGCAGCATACAGAGAGCTGGCATGAGAACTGCTGGGAACCTCAGCTGCCTAAACCATGCCACTGTGATCCGTGAACTTGATTTGTAAAGAAGAAGCCTAAAGTAGGAACCCCCCGTATCCACTTATTCATTATCCACTGATTCAGTTATCCACGGTTGGCAGAGGAAAAATAAATAAATAATTCGGCAGCCATAAAGCAAGCCACTGTCATAAACAGCAGCTGTAAAGCAAGATACTGTCATAAAACAGCAGCCGTAAAGCAAGCTACTGTTGCAAAACAGCAGCTGTAAAGCAAGTTACTATCACAAAACAGCAGTTTGTTTTGGGGAACATTTTGGCGTTCTCTCTTATCCACATTTTTCATTATCCACGGAAAGGCTTGGAACCAATCCCTAGTGGATACTGTTGTCCTACAGTATTTTTAAAAAACTGTCAGAGATGCAGAAGGGCTGTTCTTGATTCCGAGGAAGAGCAATGCCGATTTTAAATTGCACCTACAGACATGCAGCTGAAGAACAAAGATACTTATTTCAATAGTGTGTCTGTGTCCACGTGTGCACACAAGACAAATGCTAGTCAGATGAACTGGCCCCATGCAAATGAAAGCAAAGTGTGCTGCTTATAAACCTTCCCCTAGTGCTTAAAGTACTCTCTTAGCACTTAAAGTATGCTCTTTCCTTGTGCTTTCATGAAATAAAAGTGCATGGAAAAATATGTTTTGGTCATGTATATGATTGCATATTCAGGTATGCTTTCATATGGACAAATGCACTTACATGCTCATCCTTCACTTTTTGCAGAAATATACAATTCAAGTGAAATCAGTAAGACCATTTTTTCTGTGGAGAAAAAGGAATCTAGCATCTGGTCCCCGACTCCCCGAAATTGCTGTTCTACCAAAGAAAGCATAAGGTCTCCAGAGGCCATAAATAAAAGAGGGAAATGAAAAATCCATAGTCAGTCTAAACCCTAATCCTAATCCAGCGCTATACTAGATTGCATGCAGCACAAATCTCCCTCGGAACTGTCTTCTTCTTCAACCAACCTTCCTTTTACTCCTTCAAACTATTACTCTGGGCTTAAAAAGCAGTCACACAAAGCAGAAAATGTTAAAATTACTGTAAATGTATTGATTATATTTGGAGGGGCCAGATGGAACAATATGCCAGCATATTGTTTTTGCCAGCATTCCTTAAAACCCCCATGGTAAATAGGTACAACATCTCTACAAGAAGACTTCTAACCATAAATCAGGATTCTAACATGTTTGTGTTATCCCAACTGTGTTATCACCACCAGTCAGCTTCCGTGAGACCCAGTTTACACATTATTTTTTTAAAAAAACTTGCTCTTCTTCCCTTCATTTTGTTGTCACAGATAAGTGCCTCTAAGTCCTTAATGTTCAATGGCAAGGCTTTGCAGCAAGGTGAAATGGCTAGCAATTAAACTCAACCTTAAATAATGGGGTGAACAGGTGGCTGTGTAAAGATGGTTGAAAAAAATAATGTCAAAAAACAAATTCCCTTGGTGACAAGAAGCTACTTAACAGCTGACAAATGGAACAATACCCTAAAAAATCTTAAGCAAAAAAATCTCCCAGATGTGGCTTTCTCACCACTACAATGCACCGGAAGGACGTTCTCTGTCTATTAAACAGGAAGCACTCTGTGTTTAAAGTGGGTTGTTTTCTCTTTCCTTTAATTAGCTACATGCATTTGTTAGCTGCTCTGTACTTCCTAAGCAGTTGCACTCTTGACACACATAAACAGCTGCTGTTGGGTGCTCCATTCTGAATTTTACATTAAATCTAGAGTGCAATGTGAGATCTATAGTAGGGATGGCTGGTGCCCAGCAGGTAAGCTGTGGCAACCTTTTTGACAGCTGTAGGGAGCAAGCTTGAGGAGGCTGGTCAGAGATAGACAGATCCTGAAAGCCACCATGCTCTATAGATATGCATCAATCTAAGGAGTATTTCACACTGCAACTTAGGGCGCTTTTACACGACCCCTAAAATCCGAGGCAAAGGGCTCCCAGATCCGGAGCTTAAAAATGTTTTCCCACCAGCGCCTACCTAGGCGCATCCCAGCGCACTTTTCAAGTACCTGGCCTCCAGGAGGTAAAAAATCTTCCGATGCGGATTGTATAGCTGTGAATGCCCGGCTCCCTTGACTTCTGTTTGTTTTTTTGTCCCCGCCACCCCTTTAAGAGACAGGAATCCCTACGGGGCTTCTCAGGGCTGCTTCGACTGGCAGAGGGAGGTGAGCCTGCATTTTTTTCTCCTTTTTTTTCTCCCTCACGCAGATAGGAACAATGGAGTGTGGAGGGGTGGGAACACAGGAAGAGGGACAAACCCCCATGATCTCTGGTCCGAATTTAAGCTGCCACCGGATTTCAGAGGTCATCTAAAAGCGCCCTAGAGAGAGGGCAATTAAAATGTGTGTGTGTGTGTGTTTAAACACAAGCATTCCTTCTTGCTAAAGAAAGAAAACCTGAAACTGGATTTCTAGCTTCTGCCCAAAACATCAGGGCTCTGTGTGCAGATTTAATGTAGTCATTATCTAATCAACGTAAGTACATAGACTCTTATCAGCTGTTTCTTGCTCTTCTACCTACATGTGCCCATGTTCATTTACCATTGACATTTATTTTCTACGTATCTAGAAATCCCAAACTTTATATCCCAGTGTTCTATCTGTATGTACATGCACATATTCACATGTTATGACAGTAAATGCAATTTCTGCATTCATATTAAATGCACTAAATAACCAAGTGGTGAATTTTGGATGAAACATATATACAGGAAAACGGTTAGGCTTTCGGCTGTGAGGATTTCATATGTTTATGAAGCATTGTGTCATACATCTTGAACACTTCTAGCATCTTTCTTTACACAGAAATAAACAAGTATCTGATCTGTAACTTGAATGAGGTTTGAAACTAAAGGTTTTCTAACATTTGATTCAAAGTAACACCCTAAATGGACATGCTAATTTTAACACAAAAGCCTGGCCACTTAAGGCTAGGGATATGTCATTTTGATTTTGGAGACCCGGGTCCCTGGATTCTTCAAGTACTGTATTCCTCAGGAAGAGTTCTGGGAGTGTCCACCTACAGTTCCACACCTTCAGACAGCGATATTTCACTCACCTGGAGCACGGCCTACTTTTCCCACAAACAGTATAGGATTCTTGGCTTACATTTCTTGCCATAGAACTTTGAGAAGGACGCTGCTACAATGCTTTCTGGAGTCATAGTTCTTCAGGAGGCATCCTGTTTAGAGCTTAGAGGCCAAGGACACTACCTGTCATAGAAAGTATTGCATCAGCATCCTATCTGGAAGCATTGCTTCAGGAAATGAAAGCCTAGAACAGTGATGGCAAACCTTTTAGAGACTGAGTGCCCAAACTGTGATTGAAAACCCACTAATTTTTCACAAAGTACCAATACAGCAATCTAACCTGAATACAGGTGGTTGTGAAGGGGCTTTGTCAGATACCCACAGAAAGGGCTCTGAGTGCCACCTTTGGCACCCGTGCCATAGGTTTGCCAACACTGGCCTAGAATGTCATAAAGAGGAATAGACCCTGTTCCAGGTGAGTGAAATGTAGGTGTCTAAAGATGTGGGTATTGGGCTTGAACACCTGGAATTCTTTTGGGGGAGTTCTTGGAAAATTACGGGAGCTGCAAGACCAAAAAGAAAAAAAGAAAACAAATCTGAATGGTAACCATGCTTTCTATAGCCTTCTCTTTCATCAGATTTTAGTTTTCACTCTCTTGCTCACATATAATTCTTCCATGTATTTGTTTGTTTGTACAGGTTGTGTTTTCCCTGGTGTCAGGAAACCTAGGAAGGGCTTTTGAAATACGTACAACGAACAATACCTATGGAGAAGTGTTTGTGGCCAGACCTTTGGACCGGGAATTAATGGAGCACTACACCTTAAAGGTAATTGGAGAACTGCTCCAATATCCAAGTTGCATCATACAAAATGATACCAGGAACAGATCTGTTCCTAATGATCACCAGGATATAATTTTCCTTTTTGTAGCAACTGCACACTGTGTCAACCTGCTCCTCTCACCTTCAATGGAGGGCAGATGATCTTCCTGAAAGTCAAGTACCATTGGCTGTGTGATAGCAAAACAACCAAAAGTAGAGGTTGGGGGACTGATGAGTTGAGGAAACTCTGTAAATCTGTTATTTGAACAAGCTTTCTTGTAAACCACCATTTTTCTGGCTGGGTATGACCTTTTTGTTATATTCCAGATTCAGGCAACTGATAAAGGTGTTCCACCTCGAAGGAAAGAACACACCTTAAGAGTTAATATACTGGATGTTAATGATAACCCACCAATTATTGCCAACCCATATGGATACAACATTAGCATTTATGAGGTAAATGTCTTTTGTTGCTGACTTTCTAGGGGAAGACGCACAGCCTTGCTGCTTCTTTTTTTAAAAATGAACTTTGTGCACAAGGAATAGTTGAGGGTCAATGTTTTCCTGGCTCAGGGTGTTGCAGGTTCTATCGCATGTTGAGAATATTATCATGAGATGGCTTCTGGATTGCAGGTGTTGAAGGCCAAAGTATCCTGGATTGTTATCTTCTTTCAGTGAAAGCAATTAACGAAATGAATACAACCTCAGTGCCAAGTAAATCTGGAAGTTACAAAGCCAAAATCACTGCCGCATCTGGTCCCCCTTAGCCCCAGTGGCCTGCTAAACTAGAACAGACTCATTTGCTGAAACCCACTAGTGTAATATATGTCCTATAAGCCCGATGATGGTCTCAGCTGCTGCAGTTTTTTGGAAATTAAACATTTCCAGTCCATCCTCACCCCAGTTAAAGCTCCTAAAGCTCCTTTGAGATCCAATTCATTGAAAAGAAGCCATGAGATTGGTGTGTGCATGTTATTTCCAAACCTCATGGTGATTGGTAGAATCAGCATTAAGACCTGATTTTGTGGGGAAGAATTAAAAAGTTTTAACTTCCAAAAAACCATAATGGCTAACGCATCACTTGCCTTACACGGTGTAAGTTAAAGCAACAGGATTATAGCCCCTGACTAGATTGTTTGACATAAACCAATCTTTATGTAAATTGCATTGATTCAGTGGGTCTCCTCTAGTTTGGAATTGAATTTAAGCCAGTATTCCTAATTTCTACAATATGAGCATTAACTGTTTGCCCTTGACTAGATTTTTTTCAGTAGCTCTACTGAGTCCTTCACGACATATTTTTTCTGAAAACTATTGATTTATAGTAACTCAGATTTAGGTCTATACGTGTACCCGTGCATATGTATTGCTCATTGCAATGCTCGCTATCCATACCACTGGCTCTGATTAGTGGGCCCCACAGCTATGTTGGAGAACAGAGCAAAACAAAAACCAGCAAGAACTCCAAGAGAATAGTTCTAATCCTTATGATTGCATCTGTCCATTCTAATACAGTGTACAAAGGTAGTCTTTGCTTAATCCTAAATCCAAATGTGCATGATTCTACATTTCTAAATGGAATTGTTAGCCTCATTTTAGTTTCTTTGCACACTTCCCCCCCCACTTCTTCCCATGTGTTCACAGAACGTAGGCGGGGGCACTGCCGTTACTCAGGTGCAAGCCACTGACAGGGACAGCGGTCTCAATAGTGTCCTGTCCTACTACATCACTCACGGGAATGAGGAACTGACCTTCCGTATGGATAGAGTGACTGGGGAGATTGCCACCCGTCCTTCCCCCCCAGATCGTGAGAGGCAACAGTTCTACCGGCTGGTGGTCACTGTGGAGGATGAAGGCAACCCAGCCCTCTCGGTAGGTTGTGGTTATCTGATCATTGTCGTTTGGCTGTGCCATAGGGAATTACTCAATGGACTTGCTATGATGGGACAAGTGTCTCACCCACACTTCTTTGCCACAAGGAAGAGAGATCAATCCAGAGCAATGTGTTTGAATCTTCAGAGCAAGGCACTGGGTAGATCTACATTCAGGAGATCTACATGATTAATTCCTTTGCTGGAGCAGTGGCTGCAGCAAGGGAGTAGTCAATATGGCCCAGCTCACCCAGGGCCATGCTCTGAGAACATTTTGGAGCCAGGCATTAGGCAGTCACTGTGGAGATGCCCACCTTTTAAATGGGACTTGCTATAATAGAAGAGCAGGTGTCAATGCTCTCCAGAAGAACCAGTTGCCTGAAACATGAGGCATTTATGGTTTCTCTACAGGGGCAACAAGAGGAATAAGGGATAAACCACTTCCTGAGGGGGGTGAGACATCCACTACTTGTGCCCTGTCTGCAGCTCCTCCCCCAATCTGAAGCAGGAAAAGCCCGGTAACCAATGACTATTATGTAAGCTGTATGTTGCATCTTATTTGGGAAGGACCCTTATGCCTCAGCATCTGAAGTAATCTAGTAGGAACTCAAAAGACAACTTCACTAGTGAGTGACTGCTCCTAAGCTCCTCTGGAGCTTCTTTTTCAATAAATTTCCACTAGCTGGGGGTATTATGTTGCAACTGCATTGCAATGGTCTTGAAGCATCTGTTTTAAAAACCACTGCCTGGTTGATTTGACTTTTGTTTTACCTACATCTTCTGCTATATGGTTATTTTACATTTGACTTTCTGTTGTATTAATACTGGCCAATTTAGTACCATTTCATGAAGACGTCCCATGTAATCATCTCCACAGAGTCTCTGAGCTCTTTCTCAATGGAGTATGTGTTTCCCGTTAAGACAGAATCACCCTGCATTATTCCTACTGCACCTTATTTGGTGGCAAGAGGGGATGTAAGGAAAGAAAACCTCTAGATGGAATTATTGCTTATTGAGCCAAAACTGCATGCACTACACCTCTGATTCTGTGTACATAATTAGATCTAAGTACCCAGAGAGGATCACCATCTTGACATTAGCTTTCACTTTAATATGGTACTAGAAAATGGTTTGTGTTTATTTAGAGGGAAATTGCTATTGAAAGACAGATGTTAGAGCACATGATCCAGAGACCTATGAGATAGGAGCAAGGTTTGGCAAAGTATAGGGCCATCACTATTCCTGATTTTATTGTTTTTTAAAAAAATTATTATTATTATAAATAAAAAGGAAACCTTACATAAAAATACAGCTCATTGCCAATCTTGATCTCAAATCTAAATATAAATTCAGTCTACTATGGGTCAGAGTCTATTAGCGATTTTTTTCTCATAGAAAACATATAGAGGTCTCCAGCATTCTCTTGCCTTCTGTAGGTCTTTCTGCTTGAGTATTTCTGACAAAATGTCCATTTCTGCTGTTTCCAAATATCTGTCCAAAAGCTCATTTTGTTCCAGTAAATCCTTTGTTTTCCAGTATTTTGCCAACAGAATCCTAGCTATAGTTAACATATACATTAATAAATGTTTCTTATTATAATCTTTGATTTCCGGCATAATATTTAACAAAAATATTTCTGGCTTGAATTGTATAATACAACACAATATTTTCTGTAACATCTCATGCACTCTTTTCCAATAGTTTTTAATCACTGTGCATGTCCACCACATGTGATAGAAAGTCCCTTCTTTCTCCTTACACTTCCAACATTTATCAGATCCATTTCCAAACATTTTCACTATTTTTTGTGGTGTTATATACCACCTATACAACATTTTATATACGTTTTCTTTCAGGCTAGTCTCTCTAATATACTTAATATTAACTTCCCATAGTTGTTTCCAGTTATCTGTCTCAATATTATGTCCTATATTCTGAGCCCATTTAATCATACAATCACTATCTCATCCTCAGTTTTATGCTCCAATAAGTGTTTATACATTTTCCTAATAAATTTCTCTTTGCTCCCCATAAACAATATACCAAATTCAGTTTTCTGCATATGAAAACCTTCTTTTTTATCTTTCTGAACCTGACTGCAACTGCAATTTTCCCACCCGTCTAATATAATGTTTTGTTTTTTTAATTCTTCCTCTGTTTTTAATTCAGTCTTACTATTTAATATATCTTGATATCTACCAAATCTCGTCTCAGTCATCAAATTTGGGTGTGTGAAGGCTTCTATCGGGGACACCCAACCTGGGATCTTCCTATACATTTGTTTTTTAATATTCTCCCATATTCTCCATAAAGCCTTCCTAATCATATGATTGCTAAATTTTTTCTGTTCTTTTGCCTTCTCATACCATGCAAATGCATGCCATCCCAGATTCAAATCATGGCCTTCCAATTTCCAAACTCTTGGGTTTTCTAAGAGAATCCATTCTCTTACCCATCCCAGTATACAAGATTTGTAATACAAATCCCAATCAGGAGCTCCCAATCCTCCCCTGCTTACACCATCTTGTAAAGCCTTCTTCCCAATCCTCGCTTTCTTTCCCTGCCAAATAAACTTCAGAACCAATTTATCCATTTCAATAAAAAATGCTCTTTTCATTATTACTGGTATCATTTGGAATAAAAACAGCACCTTAGGTAACACATTCATTTTAATGACTGCAATTCTCCCCATTATTGATAAATGCATCCTACTCCATTTTTCTAAGTCTGATCGTATACCCTTCATAGTTTCCAATTATCTTGATATACTGTACTTGCTTTTTTGTTATTTTAATTCCTAAGTATGTTATGGGCTTCTTTAAAATTAGATCTTTCCAACAATATTCTTCTTTCTTCCATTCCCATATTCTTAGTTAGTATTTTTGTCTTTTTTTCATTTATTTTAAGACCAGCCATCTCTACAAATTCCAATACCAATTTTTCCCCATAACTCTACTGAGTTAATTGGGTCTTCCAATATAAAAACTATATCATCTGCGTAAGCCTGTAATTTATATTCCTCTTGCTTTATTTTCAAACCTTGTATCTCCTTTTGGTCTCTTATTTTTTTATTTAATTCTTCTAATGTCAATATAAATAACAAAGGTGACAGGGGGCAGCCTTGTCTAGTTCCTTTTTCAATTCTAATCTCTTCTGTAAGCTCAGTATTGATTTTTATTTTGGCTCTTTACTGTGTATATATAGCTGTTATATAATCTCTAAATCTTTGGTCAATTCCTATATATTCTAGATGCTTTAACATAAAATTCCAATCAACATTATCAAACGCTTTTTTCGCATCTAAGAATATCAAAGCTGCTTGTTTTTCTGAATGGGCCTCATAGTATTCTAACACATTCAAGATTGTCCTCATATTATTATGTATCTGATGTTTTGGTGTATTATTTGTACTAGAACCTTTTTTAGTCTGGCTGCCAATATAGAAGTAAAGATTTTATAATCTGAGTTAAGCAATGATATTGGTCTGTAATTTTTTATTTCTTTGGGGTCAGTTTTTTCTTTATGAATTAAGGCTATTGTTGCCTGCGTCCATGTTACTGGGATTTCCTTCTTTTCCAATATATCTTCTAGTAATTTTTTGTATGGTAGAGTTATTGTATCTTCTAATTCCTTATAAAATTCAATTGACAAACCATCCGGACCCAGTGCCTTGCCGCTCTTCTGTTGTCTTATTGCATCCACAATCTCATTATAAGCTATAGGTTCCTCCAAGGCTGCTCTATGATTATCTGTTATTTTTAATTT
>JAHTLZ010003518.1:18597514-18622532 GCA_023846285.1 Phrynocephalus versicolor
TATGTATGTATGTATGTATGTATGTATGTATGTATGTATGTATGTATGTATGTATGTATGTATGTATGTAATAACAATAAAGAACTATTGCTGAGATTTCACAAAGACAATCTAAATATATATATAAAAGGTAAAACATTAAAAGAATAAATTATACAAGATTCTAAAAACACACAATACAAATAATGAATGATTGATTAAATAAATTGTGTATGAGCAGATACTAGAACAACTGCAGTAAGAATAAGACTAGATATCCAAGTCATTTAACCATTGAACAGCACTTTCCACAAGATTCTGTAATTCTTGCAGCGAGTGAGAGCGCCTAAGGGAGCACTCCATCACAAGCCCATGTAAAGTTTGAAGGACATACACACAATTAGAATTATCAGCCAGCACTCACTTATGTTTCCAGTATTGGCACCTGCCATGGTTAGTTTGAATCTGATTAAAGGCTATCCAGTTTTTCCTCAGGAGATCAAAGACGTAGGGGCATTGTCCTGGGTCGGACACTGAGTTAAGCAGATCTGGGTTGGAAATTGTGAACTCCAGACACCATACTGTCTCAATGTCAAAGTCTCTTATTAGTTTTCTTATTAGTTCTCTTATTAGTTGCTGTTCAAATTTCCATGGAGTATTCCTAGATTTCAGTCTAAATATTTGATCATGACAGTCCTTGTGTATAAGTAAGTTTCACTCATGTCTTCCATGTTGTGGGGGTGGTATGTTAGATGGCACCAGTAGCCATCAGAAAGTGTTGATTTAGTAGTTCCTGATATTAGCCTCCTAGTCTGGTTACGCTGGGTGTCCACCATTTTTATACGCTCACACTTTAGCCATACATGGCTAAAGTACTCAATCACAGAATATACTTGGTCCCCAGCTGGTGGTAGAGAGTTGGTGTAGGATATTGTTCCTAGTTTTCATTTTATATGTGGCTTTTCATAGGTGTTCCATATATGTTAATGACCAATTAAAGTTCACTCCTAAATACTTTGGGTTGCAATTGAACTTGAGCACCTGGTGCTTAAATTCTACTTTTGGTATAGAATTGGCTTGTCTGTTGGTCAAGTAAAGGCAACCAGCTTCTCCATTTTTTTTAAAAAAACTAACCATTTCCTTTCAATCATTTTGAGGGCTTTTTCAAAGATATTGAAGTCTTCAGATTGTTTGATCAGTGTGATATAATTCACAAAGATTAACTTTTTTGCTTGTCACCTCTCTGTTTCATCTAGAATTACTGCAGTTTTTGATGTGGTTTCAGGTTCCTGCACCCTCTGTTGTTTTCGATCTAATACTGAAAGAAGCAGCTGGGTAGCTGCCCTGCCCTGCAGTTGTTTTTGCTCCAAATTAGACATCCACATTGTGCAGTCCTTCTCATAACTCTGTACGTGGCTTCCTGTACCTTTTGCAAAGACAGTTGGTTCATCGTAATTCCACCCTGCTGATTTCCACTGCATGGCTTTGAAAGGAACAGCAAAGCTGTCCACATGTTTGTATGATTTCTCTGCTTGCTAATCAATGAATTTGCAGGAATATACTTATCATTTTAGGCGATGTCTTAGTGATTCTGCATTTGCTTAATGTTTTCATAAGACAATGTCCCACCGTTGTACCTACAGACAATGGAACAGCAAGCACACGTATAAATAGCCAGAGACAGACACAATTACAAGCTTTATCAGGGAATGATGTATATCTTTTGAAATATATTAGTAGCTTTGGATACAAACTAACCACAGCAGGTGCCAGTATTGGAAGCATAGTGTAAGTGGGGGCTAGCCGATAATTCTAATTGTCGATATATCTTGCAAACTTTACATCGCCTTGTGATGGAATGTCCCCTTAGAAGATTTCCTGGCTCCCTTCAAGAATTACATCATCTTGAGGGCACTGCTGTTCGATGGTTAAATGATTTAGATATCTTGCCTTAGGGTTAGTTACTTCAGCAATTGTTGATGCAGAATTTATCTCAGTAATCACTATTCGTACTGCGTGTTCTTAAAATCTTAGAATTTATTATTTTAATGTTTTACATTTTATCTTTGCGAAATCCTACACAATAATGCTGTCTTTTGCTGTGCCATACGAAATAGATAAATAAGTAGCTTCTGAGACTGCATGCATATACAGTAGAAGGGTTGGGGACAATGAGAGTAGACGTTTAGTTTGCCTGATCAAGAAGAGGTACGAGGACATCCTATGATCTCTCAGAATCTGACCAACGCCTATTCCTTTTGGGTGCATGTCTTACTGAGTTTAGCAGGGCATGCTTAATATTGTGTCAATGTCCAACACTATTAAAATATATGATTATTGTGGCTAAGGTGTAAGCTGCTTTTGCAGAAATCTTCTCTTCTACATTTGATTTTACATTGCCGCCTAAAACTAAAATTCTTGATAAAACCTATACTGTATATTGTGATGTCTCAGAAATTTATTCAGTTCTGCAATAAATTCCCCCCCCAAAAAAAGACCTAAAACAACCTTAAATTCTTTTTACTTCAGTGTTGTCATATCTCTTCCTAATGTGTAGCCATTGTTATATTAATCTAGCTAGCCTAAAATAATTTTATTATAAAATTGCACCAGGCATGCTCCAGTATTTCCAAAGTCCATCTCACACAAGTTTCATTGTACATTAGGATAAGCAGTTTGACTAGGCTCTCACACACATCCACACACATTACCATAGCCCAGTAGAAGACTATGAGAACCACCCACATCTGATCACCTGCTGCACGACTGAGCACGTATATGACATCCTGGAGACGCATAATCTGCCAGGTAGAGGAGGATCCATGGTATCATCTCCTTGCAAGATGTTTGGCTTTTAGTGACATCAGGAAAGGCAGTGGGGGCAGGGGTTGGCTTTGGTCAAAATGGTGCAACACAGCTTGCTACTTAAGAACAGGAAAGGCAAGCTTAAAACTTACAAAGAGGAAACAAAATTAGGGAAGTTTTTATTCAGTGAATGTAACCAGCTCTTGACAACTGCTAAATGTTAGGCTGGCCCAGCTTCTTACCATAATCTTTTCCAACAGAGCAGAGGAAAAGGTATAGCTCAACACTATGGGTTGCAAAGCAGTTTGCATAATACTGTAGTAATTTTAAACCAAAGATGTGCATGGGACTTGATCTCAATAGATCTGATGACACCCCCTTTAACAGGTGAAATATCATTTATTTGACATACACTGTATCGGTACTGCCATTTGTGTCCATTACAGATGCTTCCTACACAAACTTATGGATGCATGGGTTCACCAACTGCACAGTCGTTCCCCCAATGTTTAGCATACTGTGAATCATAGCTTTCTCCCCCCCCCCTTTCATTTCTATCACCCCTAATAAGTGGTGAGAAACCTGAAGGAAGCCAAGTATTAGTTCTAGTTTTCAGAAGATGCTGCATGGAACACAACTTAAAGATTATCACTGGAATTCAATACCTGTCTCTGAATTCTATGGGCATTGTTCCGAGGAAAATGTTTGTTTCCATTTCCTTACAATGGGGCCAAATCTGCATTGGAGTCTAAGAGATGTACAAGTGACAGTTTCATCAGTAATGCAACTTGGATAAAGCATGTGTTGTATTTAATATGGGTGGGTTAATTAAGCAATTGAGGTTGCAGCACAGTAGAAAAGAACATATTTTTTGTTATTTTTTCTTTATTTCTTCCTAGAAGGTATGGATGGAAGACAGGGGGTGATTTCTGTTTGTACCCACCACCCAGATTTTCACTAAGTGAGGTGACATGAAAATATATCATAATTATATAAATAAAAACACATTTCTGCCTGTTGCAGTTACATGGGACAGGCAGCTACCAGTGGGACTGGCTTCTCCCCAAGACATTGGAAAACACTGAGAGCCAGAGGGTAGAGAGCGTTTGGGCTAGATGTACCAATCATTTGATTTTAGTGTATGGCAGCTTCCTGTACAGGATTCATAGGATCAGTTCTGTAGCTGAGAGCACTCAAGTCTCTGTTAACGCATCCAACTAAAGGTTTTGCTGAATATCACCCATGAACCTTTCTTATAATTCAAAAAAGAATACCACCATAATGAAACTTTATTGTATCAACATTCCATTAAAAAACAATCTAAACACATCAAGAGGGACAGTATGAGCAGATGATGTGTACACATAAGATAAGCAGCCCTACCCTTATCCTTACGTGCACATTAGCATACACAGCAACTTCTTGTGTTACCATACAGAAGCAAGCAGGTTAACTTTGAAGACAATCCATGAATACATCACTAACAAGTCATTTCTCCCACCCACACACTCATTTTTTACTCATAAGGTTACTTATAGGCCTTTCTAATACTGTAGAATCTGTAAACAACTGTTACCAGGTTAGGTATTGCAAATATGTTTCAAAGGGTTAACCATGATTATTTACTAAGTAGCTACTTGTCACACAGTCTATGCAACCACTTAGTAATTTGATATTCTGCATTAGCCTTTTATCAAACTCACACACTTGAGTGGGAAAATCCAAGGAGAATGGTAAAACCCATTGAACCACTTGGTAGGTTGGGTGTGGCTTTCCCAAGGATGTATGTAACAGCTAAGTTACTACCGGGTGGTCTTCGATATTCATCCGTAGTAGATGACATCTAACCATAATCCAAAATACTGATTATCTTTATAGATATATACCCATTTCCCCTTTCTAGAATCACCATGCTTTGGGCTCATGCAGAAAACCTTACTGACAGATCAGCCAGGTGTCATTTACCTTAGAAGAACTACTCAGTTCTTTAACTAATTTGCTTGTCACTCAATATAAATGCTTAAACTTATGATAGCCCCCCGCCCCAAAGGAGAAACACAGTCAAAAAGATAATTCAAATGACTTGTTTTCATAGTTTGACACATCAAGAGAGTCTTCCGAGTACCTGGAAAGTTAGAAGGTTATGGGTAACAATTTTAGCCAAGAGTGTTTATCTTTTTATGTAGCTGGAGCCTTGAAATTATCCTTCAGTCATTTCTGTCTCTTAAAATGGCATGTACACACTGAACTGTGTAGTAGCTATGTCTTCCATGACCCAGGGCCCGCCCATGAACCCTAACAACAAGTGGCATTTATTTGCATATTACATTCTATTAAATGTAAGAGAAAATTCCACACAACTGAAACGTACAGTGGTATTGCATAGGAAGACCACCCATCTACCATTTTTTGTTCCTATTCTTTGTACGAATGTGAAGCTTTGTAGACTAAAGAACTGGGCAGAAAATTGTTTACTTACAAAACTGGTTTGAAATTAGAAAAATAATCTGGAAACTAGAGCTCATTTGGATCTAATACCAAACCATTTTACATTTGCTTTCCTGCTAATTTGAAACACGATATGGAGAATATGCTAAGAAAAACAAATTATTAAAAGATTGGTTTGAAAAGATGGGGACTAAAAAACAAATAAAAGAAGTATTAGTAATGGAGAGAAGATATTCGTTTAATCTTATTCAATTAGAGCAATGGTCAAAGGTTGGTAAAAAAGAAGGGTACGGATTTAATGGGATTTGAAGAAATTGTTTTGCAGAAGAAAAAGGCAGATGAAAATAAGACAATGAAAGGGAGTTATGAGTAAAACCTACAAAATATTAAGAGAAGCACAGGGCCAACAAAATTTTCATAAAATGTTATGGAAACTTGAATCGGAAGAGCTAATAAGTATCAAAGTGCTGTACAGAATATGGGATACAAGAATACTAAAGTCTATGCCTGTAAGGATAGGGAAAATATAAAAAATAGTTTGAAGATGGTATTTAACTCTGGTAAAATTAAACCAAACAGATACTAATTATTTTATGTTGTGTCTGGGAGGAGAGGTCAGAAAACAGGTATTTATTTTCATATGTGGTGGAAATGTGAGAATATATAAAATGTTGGGAGCTGCTTTTAAAGGAAATAAATGAAACAATTCAAATATAGAGGTGAGTTCCAAAATTGAGCTTTTATAAATATTTGGCAAGGGGCAATAGAACTGGACAACAAAAACAAAAATCAATTTCAAATTTGTTAATGTCAAGATTAATGGTAGCATGGTACTGAAAAGTAAAGCACAATTTCAATTAAATAAATGATATAAGGAATTTTGGAAGATAGCTATTAATAATGTTGACATGTGACATTAAACTCATGAAGGGTTCGATTAATCAGAGTATCTTTAGTGACAGCTAGTGAAAAATACTGGTTTTATATTCATAAAGGCGAAGAGTTACGCACCTTCACAAGAGTCAATGCAGTTTTGGAAGGGGAATCGGGATGTAAAGGGGGGGAGGTTATATCTCCATATGGTACAAGGAGGCAGGGAAGCATGTTTTCTTACAGTTATATTGTTCACCTTGCTTATATTGTTTTGCATTATTAAGTTTTGTTTTGTTTGTATAAAAAATTAAATATTTGCTTTCCTGATGCAAGAAATTAATAATCTGATGTTTGTTCTTTTGTTTGCTTACTTAAAAGAATGATTTTGTGTGTATTTTAGTGTGATTTTTTTTGTGGAAGTCTGCCTTCACTTATTTATTTAAAGTAAGACCTTTCTGGGAGTTGTCCAAAACGTTATTTTTCTAATGCTACTGATGCTTCTTAGGTGCATACCTTAGTCTCTCTCAACAAGCCCCTGTGTTCCAGAAATATTTGATACCATGTACCAATGAATGTAGTTTGATCAAAGACACCCAGAGACCTTTGCAGTTTTAATTACATGCCCTGCGTAATGGACTGTGAAACTGGACTAATGCAAGCTGGTTAGAACATGTTTTAAACCCATCATTGGGAAAATACCCTTATGCGTACTGTCTCTGAGAGATTAATACATCATCTGACTGAAACTGAACTAATTTTGAAAACAAGACCTTCAGCTCATTTGTAAAAGAATTTATAGACTCGGACTCTGCTCCAAAATCCAAAATTTAGGCTGACCCATAGCTAAGGTATGAGTCACTCCATGAAAACAGTCCTGCTGTTTAGGTTGGCTAGATTTTACATTAAACTCAAATACTGATGCTGTGGCATGCTTTGTACGTGTAACACTCAGCCAGAGGCAGTTAAGAGGAAAATTAAAAGCCTGCTGTATAAAATGTGGAGCCTCGATTCAGAGCCAGGCTTCCTAAAACCAATAGGACATTCTACGAAAGGTCAAAAGCAAATGGTCCGACCAGAGCTGCCTACTGAGAATTGTTCATATGAATTTGTGTGAGAAACCAAGCCAGAGTACAAGTGAAGTATACTGTTGCTAGTCTAAAGCACCAAAATGGTACACATTTAAAAATAACACATATACAAACATAATCTGTATAAAGATTGGTATAGTACAGATAAGACACCCCCCGACCCCCGGAAGGAATCTTCTGAATATATATATATATGGGATGATTCCCCCACCCCCTTCAAATCCATCCCATGTTTCCAGAGGAGAAGGCATTCAGGTTACACGGAGATAATTCTTAACCCTAGTTTGGTTTTTAAGGCTTTTGGGGTGGGTGGGTGGGGGAAATGGCACTCACAATTCCAATCCCTTCTGGCATTTTACTGCTCTTCTCATCCAATCCTTGGTCCTTGTGTAATCAAATGATACACCACTTAAGGAAACCTGTTTAACAGTTCTCCATAAAAATGATCAACGGCTCTGCAAAGTAATATAAAGCTGGCAGAATCCTGGAAGTTTTCAGTACCTCAGTGTTTTCCAAAAAACATTTTTTCTTTGTCTTAACAATTACCAGAGGAAGGACAATAGTAGTACATGCACAAAGTGCCTCAGAAAAAGCCTGTCCTTGTTCTCTTCTTGATATAATCTTCTGTAATTTCCACCTTTCCATTTTCTTCTCTCCCTCCCTCCCTCTCTGTCTCTCTTTGAAAGCAGCAGCAAATCCATGTCCATATTCCTGTCAACGATTCCATCAAAGGCATTGGTCCTGGAAAACTTATACATTTGATGGGTCTGGCGAATCAGGAACAGGCTCTGAAAAATATAAGCAAAGCTAGTTTAAATGGACAGTATAAAATATAAGGTTTGAAATGGTGGGATCGAGCTGAAGTTACAGAGGGGTGCTCTCCTTTTCCCATTATACTCAGTCCTGGGCCCTTAAAACTAGCTCCAAGGCGCTGGGGGAATCAACACAGCCAGATTTTGGGATTTGTAGACTCTTGAAGCTATTCCTTTTCCTATGAGATCAGTGCAACCAAGGCCTTTCCACTCACGAGTGAGCAGTCATCATTTGCTACCTATAGAAACCAAACATAACAGTCATATGGCAGTTTGGCACCAATAAAGATATCCTCATAAATAAGTCTATTATTCTATTTTTTACTATGAATTTATTGAGCCAGGTGCTCCTATGCAACCATGTGCCCCTAACACTGATACCCAGCTAAGGCTGCAGTGACATGATCAAATACCATGCATGGAATTTGCTCTGATAATATAAAATGGGTGAATTTGAAATATTTTTACTGACCACATGACACAAAGACAGATTCAAATCACTTCAGCCCATATTGCTCCCAAAATGGACTTTTTTCTTCTGCCAGTGGAACGGGATGGGTGGGGCAGGCTTCCATTCCCCCCCCCCCAGGCTCGAATGGTTTGAATGGGCTTTTCCTCATCTGGTTAGTTATGAATCATGTTTTTGTAAATATGGATGAGATGTCTGTAATTGATGCTTTGGTGACACAGTTGGGGAATATGGTGTTCAGACCTTCAGGAACATGCCCCGCCTTCTATCACTGGTTTATTTATTATTTTACCCTATATTTATACTTTCCTCCCATCAGATGGGCAGAGGAAGGAAGGCAAGTAGGCAAGTAGGCTGTGAGCTGGAATGCAAATCACATTGCATCCACTATAAAGTGTGAACTCCTAAAAGAAGGCTGAGGGGGGGATATGATAGCTATGCTTAAATATTTCAAAGGATGTCATATTGAAGAGGGAACAGGTTTGTTTTCCATGGCTTCAGAGACTAGGAATTGGAGCAGTGGTTTCAAACTACAGGAAAAGAGATTCCATTTGAACATTAGGAAGAACTTCATGACAGTTACAGCTGTTCAGCAGTGGGATATGCTGCCACAAAGGGTGGTAGAATCTCCTTCTTTGGGGGTTTCTAAGCAGAGGCTTGATGGCCATTTGTCGGAAATATTGTGATGGGGTTCCTGCATGGCTGGGGGTTGGACTAGATGGCCCTTGAGGTCTCTTCCAACTCTATGATTCTATGATTCTAAATCAGTTGCAGCCCATGTGAGCACTTATTCTGCTTACAAACATAATACAGTCTGGGAATCAAATCACAGCAAAGTAGAATCACTCCAATGTAGCTTTCTTATGTAACTACATCCTATATCAGGTAAACATATTCCAGTTTTACACTTACCCAGTGATGGAAAGAAACAGTCCCCTGTGCCTGGTGGGGATAGTGGAGTATTAGGTTCTGAAAGGAGGTGCCGGCCTGACTCAGATGGCTGGCGGTGGGCCATATAGGTTAACTGCGGCCTGGGCTTAGATTCTGAATTAACAGCAGGGACGTCATCAAAGACAGGGTTCTCAATGCCATGGGTGTTGCTGCAAGAAGATGAGGGGAAAACACACAGACTGAGGCTAATCTTACCAAAGTCAAGTTGGCTGATCCCCCTGCCTTCCCATCCCTCTGCAAGCCAATAGATCACAAAATTGCAGGTGCATTTTTGAGCCCTGCTATATGTGCACTTGTTTCATTGACAATGAGGCATGAGAACACCTTGTGTTCAGTGAATACTGGATGTTGGTTCCAATGCTCACTAAGATGTGAATCAGCTGCTCTACATTCCAACCAAAAATCTATTTCTGTCCCAAATATTCTGTTTGAAACGCCATGTTTTACCTCAGTTCAAAAAATTATTTCATTAACTTTTTAAAATCTTGCTAATAATAAAATCATATTACACCAAGAAACTTATGTATACATTTGTTTCTTAAAGGTAAAGTAAGCAGTCGTACTTTGCTCTTGTCAGCAGAAGCAACCAAAATTCAATTTTGCATCACACTTTTTTTCATTTTCTATGTAATTTCTGTTGCTCTGTAAACCTATTAAAAGAGTCGAATTGTGGGTTTAATGGTCAAATCATGGGTTTAGAACTAAGGGGACCATAGTCTTAGTTGAAATGTTCACGGGGGAAGGAACTAAAGAATGTCAAAGTATACTTTGTGTAAAGTTAGCTTGAAGCCAAGTTTGCTGTTTTTTAGACCTAAAAGCAGGCAATACAAAGTAAAAGGCAAAGAAAAGGAAAGGGTCCAAAGTTTATGTTTCCTGACACAGTAAGAGTAATTGTAAGTACTGTATCTGTCATCAAGTCAGTTCTGATTTAGGATAACTCATCACAGGGTTTCCTAGGCATCAAATACTGAGCTTTACCAGCTTCCTTCTGGGGTCATCCTCAGACCATGTTATCTCTCCAGGGCTACAGAGGCTGGCTCTTCTCCTGGGATACATATGAGGAATCAAACTGCCAGCCTCTACAGTTAGGTGTCTGTAGCCAGGTACCTAACTGAGTTATTTGGATAGCCACAATAACAGCACTGCTCTCTTTTATTTTATCCTGAAGAGTCAGTAACAAACAGCTAGGTTACCAAGCCAGTGGTTAAATTAGATAGGATATATATAAATAAAGAGCTGCCATGTTATTTCCCCTTATTAGCATGATGTTGCCAACCAGTTGCAATCATCAGAGAGCTATATGCTATTTTTCAAGAACTAAAATTCCCCAAAACATATTGAGGCGAAATGTAACCTCCATGAAATACTTCCATCTCTACTACATGAGCATTCTTACATCATTTGAAGAGCCTCTAGTCAAGTCACCTACATCCAAGTAAATTAGTCTGTCACCCCATAGGAGTAGGGCCTTTTCATCTGTGACATCTTCCTTGGTGAATTCCTTTTCTAGAAAGGCTTGCTGGACACAAGCCCTTTGAGATAAGGGTTGCCAACCTGCAGGTCATGACCCCTGAGGAGGTCACAAAGTGTTTTCTGGGGGATTGCCATTGTTATTTTTTTAAACCGCAATTATTTTTATGTGCTTCATATTAATGATAGTATACACAATGCTGTTTTATTTTAATATTCTTGGCCCACAGATAGATACTTGTAATCTGAACCAGAATTGCAGGCAACCTAGAGGTCGTAATTATATCTGTACTCCTTTGGATGCATTTCCCTTTTATCATTCCTACCCCCCTCTGAAAGAGCTGCTCTTGCTTGTTTCTCTCTGCTCCTCTGTATCCAACTTCAGAGGACTGACATCAGTCCTTTGGAGTGGAGCATCACCCTGGCTCAAAGAGGCCTGAATGAGGTAAGCAAGTGGTGCATGCTGAGAACACTGACATCCAAAATGGTAGCACCCAAAATGAAATGCTGTTGCGGCTGCCTTAGGCTCTGATCCCTTTGAGTGCGGCACTGGTGGTGCAGTGGAGGGAGAGGGGATCTGGACAGGGAGATGGCTCTGTGCCCTGCCTCAGTCATGGAGAGGGAAGGCAAGAGAGACATAAAGGTGGGGGAGGAGAACCAGGGAGGTGGTGGGTCACGAGGTGGGGCCCATGGGGGAACTGTTTATTTGGCCTTGGGGGAGTGACTCTTCCCTAAGGGGCCTTTTATTTTGGGGGGGGAGGAAACATGAAGAGAGAGTCTACTCTACACTCAAAAAAATAAATTAAGCTCAACATGTATTGGCATTTTTCCATTCTAAATTTTATCTCATAGAGGCAGTTTTGCAGCCCTCCCCATAACCATGTATTATTACATAAATATTAATATATTCAAGTAGAATTATACTCTGAAAAATCTATTTTAATGTGTTTCCTGTACCCCCATTAAAAATGCCTGCAAATGTGGTAGGGGTCGCAGGCTATTATAAAAGTGGGGTGTGACTCAAAAAAGGTTGGGAAGCATAGTTCTAAGATGACTTTTGAGATCACACCTTGATCTCAGTAGATTGGTGCAGGTTTGATAGTTGTTGTGAGTTTTTGGGGCTGTTTGTACACGGCCAAACAGCCCAAAAAACTCACAACAACTATCAGATCCCGGCCATGAAAGCCTTCGAGAATACAATGGCACAGGTTTATTGATCTGAAATGAACCCGTAAGATTTATGCTTTGGTGACCTGCTGTGGTTTATGACTTTTTTCCCCACTGCTGTACTTGTCTTTGGTTAAACCACACCCATTTGTGGCTTTATTGTGGTTCTAAGTGTACTTGAATTTGCTGCAATTTCTTTTGACAGTCCTTTTGTAAGCCAAACTGCAAGGATAAAAGTACAATATATACTAAAGCACAACAGCTCACCTTTCCATTCTGACAAGTTCGTGAGCACCTATAAAAAGGAACATAATACTCTTAAGATAGTGATCATTATCTCTAGACTTATTTCAGATCAGCATTTAGAGGAAGGGGTTTGGGGAAGAAAAGGAACTCAAAAACCATTTAGCATTGCCTCTTTGTACTAAAACAAGAACTTGACTAGCTGAGAGAGCTTTAAGAAAAACCACAGTGCATAGGAGGATATACACTCCCTTTCCATTTCCTCTAATAGAGCAATCTCCCTCCCAACCCAGAGCCCTTTAGAGTGTAATTCCCATCAGTCGCAGAATACACAACAAACAGTGACACACCCACTGTCCACAAATTGACCTGTCTGGAGGGCAGCATGTTAAGGAAAGCTGCTTTAGAGATTGCTTTCCTTTCCTTTTTCCTTAGCAACTAATTCCTTTGTCTTTTGTCCAAAATTTGTTGCCCTGGTGACTTGGACCAGAGAAGTGGAAACTACTAATCCACAGGGCAAACAGACAATAAATCTTAAGCAGTTTACCAACACCTCAAAGCTGAATCCTGTCAATTATTTTACCCATTTCCCTCCTGCTGAAGAATGTGTTAAGCAAAAGCAAAAGCTGGTACATGGGAACATGAACTGCTTGTGCTTATAGCTCCTCTTGCCCGTCCATTAGTTGAGCTACCAAGCATGGAAGAGATTGTGCTGGTTGACAAAACACTATCTGGATCTTCGATAGTGAAGAAGCTATAGCATTTAGGCATTGGAAAAGCAAAGGATATTCTTATTCCTTATTTTTTCCCTTATTCTTATTATAGTCATCTTATTTGAACCACATCTTCCCAATTAAGTGAGTCAATTCTATGAAGGAATGAGAATGGGTGTCAAAGAAAATCAACTGATCTATCAGTTTGACAGTAAAAAAAAAGAGGTACAGGTCAGGCTCCGCCCCCCCCACCCCCCCACACACATACACACAAACACACCCCTTCTCTATTTGGCTGATCGGCTATGCCCCCCCCCCACTGGCTATACCATCCCTCTATAGCGGGGGGTGGGGGAAGTTGATGCAAAAACCATGTGCTCTTATTTGGGGACTGGGGTAACAGTAAATCCATTAGGATTGGCAAAATGGGACCAGATTAAAGAAAAACAATATTACCTATCCTGCGGCTGTTGTGTTGAATGTGCCTTTTTGTTTGTACATGAAGAGTGGCCTTTTCTTGGTAACTTGTTCCTCTGCAGTATAAAATCTTTAATCTGGTCCCAATTGGCCATACCTAGTGGATTTACCAAATTTTATCCCGATCTCTAAATAAAAGCACATGATTTTTGCATCAACCTTACCCCTTACCCACCCACCCACCCAGCCAGGGACAGTATGTTTCGACCAGGCAAATAGAGAAGGGGTGTGTTGGGGGGAGCATGACCTGTGCCTCTTTGAAAGAATGGGGTGTGAAATCCAATACTGTACATGATTTCAGATGCAGATTCACAACACCCCCGCTGCACCCTGCCTCATCCCAAGAATACCAGCCTGGCTTATATCATCTAGCCAAGAACTTTACATCTAAGAAAGATTTCCTGGCAAAACACATATTTTGCCATGTTTTGACTTTTGGTGTGTGCGTGTTGTGTCGTTACAGTCATGACCGACTCTGGCTTGCCCTCGAAGGCTCACAACGTTTCATTTTGTTTCTGTTTCGTTATTTTACTAGTAGCCTATAAAGGTATCACCTAGCCTAGTCTTGCTTTTGCAGTTTGAGAGGGTTCAAGTAAGTATAGAATTAGACTGGAGTCCTGGCAAGAAGAAAGGGTGCTATTGATGTTCAGAAACCAGAGCAACTCTATGCATTCATGTGGATACAGAACAAGACGGTATACTGTACATCCGTATGATGGAAAGAGCAGCAGGTGGCATTTTCCTTTGCCCTTCACCTTCCCATAGCAAATTCTTTGAGAAGAAATACAATGAACTACAAAAAGGGTAGGAAATACATTCTGAATGTGATAGAATTAAGTCTGCAGTGATGGAAGTTCTTGGCTTTGCTAGGCCAAAGGGATCTGAGACAAATTAGGGGTTTTTTTTTAGTGTTAGGAATTTGTCAACAGGAGTTTATTGTGACTGTTGATACTAATACTGTATCACATGGCTTCACTGAAAGTCTGGGTCTGGAAACAGTATACATGATAACTTTAAAATAAACATCTGTAGAAATGAAGTAATGACAGTATTGCTGCTGTTATGCATTATCAAGTTACTTTTGATTTATGGCACCCCTATGAATTACTGACCTCCAAAAGGCATACAGTATCATTAACCCTGCCCGAGTCTTGAAAACTGAAGTCTGTGGCCTTCTCTGCTCAGTCAAACATCAGTATTACTATTGTGAATATTATTCAAGGGGAGGAATGTTATCATGTTTTTTGCTGGCATAAATCTTGGTGGTGAACTGCTGCAAGTTAAGCTGGTGCATCCGTTTCATTTCCTACGCCATATCCTTCAAGTGGTCCAGCTGACCATTTACCATCTCTGCCCACTGTCAGACAGAATGTAAATAACCTGCTAGCTATGGCAGGTGCAGCAGAGAGAAGTGACAAGCAGAGGGATGCTGATTGGGAAGCTGAGTAGCCAAAAACATTCTCAATGAACGGGGCCATTTAACAGATAAATAGGCAATCCTAACTATGTATTTGCCTTGAGGCTTTTCATAATATGTTTATTCCTTAGTCAGATATTTGACAGTCTTAGATAGGAAGCAACTGGTGTGGTGGTATATGTGTGCATTGCCATTTTGATACATACAAAATAAATACTGTAGATACTGTTCATTGCAGGTATGGTACTAGGCAACAACAGAATTGGCATGTGAAAGCACCAGGATACTACAAGCCAGTGTGACAGACCTCTCTGCACTAATCTTTCCCCTTCGAGAACCATGTTTTGGTACCTTTTGACTGTTGCCCCTGTGACCTTTTGCTTTTTCTAAATGCAGAAGCAATTGTTTAGCAAGACAGTGGGGTTTTTATAGGTGCTTTATCTGCTAGGCACAACTAGAGACCAAGAAAGAAGATTCCTTGATTTGTAATTTGTCTGGGCCTAGAAACGGCTTGCTTGAATTAAACTGGATTATTATATGCAAAGTAAAATGTAGAAGCTTAGTTGTTCACATGTCTTCCTGTTTGGTTTGACACTATTTTCTGATGGCTTCTGATGTAGGTTTCCTTGCTTCCTGCTATGGTGCTCTAGTCTTATCTACATATTTAGTCTCATATACCTATTTTACATAATTTTTGCATTTCAGCTGAAATACACAAAAATGATGAGTATAGAAAAGCTATTTAAGTAGATTTAAATTTTTCAAAGTTGCACCTTTGCTTATTCTAGAATATCTAAGGTTTATCAATAGCAGTAAATGCATGGATCCCAGGATGCATCTTAGCTCTTTTTTCAACCTAGCCCTATAAACAGTATTGTATTCTGAAGAACCCTTTACTTTATCTAACCTGGTGTTTGGGCGTAGCTATGCCCAACCGTGCACGAGCAATAAAAGTGCTTTGATGCCAAGTGAACATATGTTCCGTTCCCCTCAGGGTGGAGATTTCAACTGGCACAGAGAGAATGAAGAATAATTATTGTATCACCGTTCTTTTCTCTGTTCTGATGAAGATTTATAGAAGATCTGCATGCTTGCAATCCAGGGTTCATTGAAACCTTATGCTACTGCATTTTGAGGACTACAATAGTCTTATCAGTTGGATTTAGTTGAGCCTTTATTTAATGTAAGATACTGTATAAGAAGTTTCAAAGAAATGTTCAATAATTGTGCTCCCTACCAACTTTATTCTGGTCCTATTTTTCAGAGGTATTTTCACATATCCTTTGAATTTCACACTCACTTCATTGTAACCACCCAATACCTGGTCAAGACTTTTCCACCAACTGTCCCTGCATGTCTTCATGTGATGGCTTCCCTGTGTTAAATTTTTAGGGATACCATCTAGCTGATGGATAGTTTCCAGCAGTTCTTCCTGACAAACAAGCATGTTCCCATCTCAAATGAAGAAGAATCTTGGGCAAATTGAGAAACTATGCTATCTAAATTCCTCTTTGTGGTCAATGTGTGACATTTTTTCATTGCGACAGGACATCTAGTTACATTTCCCTTCTCAGAGCTCAACCATTCTTTCCGTTTACATTTATCTGTTTACAAGACAGCTTCAAAGTAGCTTCTCCACACACACACAGAAACACGTACACAAACACAGGTGACATATTAAAAGCTCTACTGTGACAAATCATACATGAAACATCTAGGTGAAGTTTTACTTCAATTAAGTCCCTGAAATGACCATCATAGGGTTTGTTATCTTGGCATCACTGCCTTTGCTGCAACATGGATAACCTCATGTGAGCTGTTATGAAAGCAAGGGATTCCACTGTTTCATATCTAAAATACTGATCCACTCTCTCTGTCCGGATTGAACCCTATGCCTATTTCTTTATTTTTGCAGTGTATCTTTTATACTGACTTTCAGAGTTGGTAACCAATTTGGAGAGCAATGACCCTAGTAAACCTACAGGGGGGGGGGGGTTAGCAAGTGTAAGTTCTAACTTGGTAGCTCATTATTCCACCCATCTTCATACCTCTAACGCCATGCTTTATTCCATAATGAGTTCTAATGCAGCAACTTTTATTCAGCAAAGAGTCTCTCAGTTCGAGAGCATGCCGGGTGTCAGGAGCACAATGCTGAAGCTTTTGCATTTCTGGAGAATATACTGGGGCACATTTTAAATAGCAAGATGCAACATTGCACTAGGTAAAAAAAAAAATTCTCAGCTACAAGATTCAATTTCAGTCACCTTGCCTTGCAACTCTCATGTGCCAGAAGAAAGTCTTGAATCATTTCATGTCATTTAGAAAGCTGGGATTCTCAAACTTCTGCATCACGTCAAGTAGAGTTGTGATTTGTACTGCATTTCGCTTTGCTTTTATGCATCTGTTTTTTCCACTCAGAGCGCCACTCTTGCTACCATATAGGCTTCTACAGAATGGTACAAGTACTTGCTCTCTGTGTTTTAAACGAATCTTGCTTCTGCCCACAGCTGGTCAAGTGTACTTCTCTCAATGTATTTACCAAGGGCTTTAAGGAAAGAAAATGTTGTCTGCAGCTCTCAAAGTCCTTTCCTATCACCTCAGTTCTTAAGATTTTATGCCTTCTTATACAGGTGCAAATCCAGAGTGAGAATTTTATTCACACCAAATCTACTTACAGTGATATTAATAAGCTTCCCTCTTCCATAGAACAACTAAACCATCATGTTAGTAAATGTATTATGTTTATCAGGCAAATGCAGTAGCCTTAGGAAGAACCCTTATCTTCCAGAAGCAACTGGGTTGTGCTTGCTTGCTTACGCACTGCTTATGAATATATGGACAGGGTAAAAACAACCTTCTTTTAGAAATCCCTGCATCCTTCTGAAGTCTGACTTGATACCCAGACTAGGTGTGGGTATCAAGGTGATTTTGAATAGAATTCCTCTCACTTCTGGACATCAAAGGGGGGAGAGTTTGGGGTGGAAGGTGGGTGGCTGAAGCTCCCCATCTCCAATTCTTCCCTAGCTTGATTACAATATCAACCATGCATCCTAGATGTCAAAATAAAAAAATGCCTTTGAAGTAGGAATGGGAAGGGTATTGCCTTTTAACTATTACTGAGTCCCCAGAGAAGGCTGTGGTTAAGAATGTTGGCAGTTGTCATTCAGCAACATTTCAAGAGTTGCTGCCTCCATGCTGCTGCTCCTAAACAATCCATACCCAGACTTCCTTAGAACGGAAACATGCCATGAATGAGGAACCACCAAACAGGAACTCAGCAGCTAAAAGGGTTTTCTTAGGGAGAATTTGCACTTCTTCTACTACACTGTACAATGAGACTGTCTGTGCACAAGCGTCTTCACTCCAAAAAAACTTGAATCAGGAAGACAAAAACAAGCAGTACCCTCCCAGCAGATGTTAATGAAACAGCATTACAGATATGATGTTAATGCCATCTGATCCATGACTAAGCACTAAGCTGCACTGCAGAACAGTTTACAGCATGTTGATGCAAATTCTCAAGCTCCGTTAAACTGATGTGCCCTTTAATAATTCTTGTATGAATCACTCATTTTCCAAGAAATGTGTATAAACAAAAACGAGAGAAATATTTTCTTGTGCTTGGAATGGGGGATAGTCCATAAAACCAGGACGAATAATATTCTTTAATAGCAGTAGAAAACTAATACTTTCTGTTTAAGGCAAGACGGATAAACTAATTACTTGCCACAAATAATAATTTTATTCAAGATAAGTTCAAAAATGGAACCACTGTGGCAGTGTGTTATTGTTCTGTGCTTCCCATAGACAAGACAGAGCAAAACTGGTTTAGGGGAAACTCTGGCTTGTGAGTCGACACTCCTATATATATATATATATATATATTTATTAAAGCTATGTCCTTGGTTGCCTTCAATGACACCCAGGAATGAGACAGTTGTGATATATGACTTCTCAGAAACCCCAGGCAATACAGCCTCTGGTCAGGTATTGTGGGTTTTGTGTCTATAATCTCAGAAAATCCAAAAGCTGAGGATCATGGGAATATAGAGTTAACACAGCCATCTTAAACTCTTCCTCAAGAGCAAACGGTCACACCAAGGCTACTTTCCCCCAGTACACTCTATCACCTTCCCTTTCTTCTACCTATTAGGAAGCAAAATAAGTCCCCCTCCTTCCAGCCTATGAAGAGGAAAGGTCTATGGAAAAAAAACAAAAAACAAGAGAAGCCACTGTGCCTCCATTTCTTACTGTCAGAAGAGACACAGGACTACTGACTAGTAACCCAACCTTCAACCTGAACAAATGAAAACATCATGGAATAAAGAAAGGAAGAACTTGGCAATACGTACGCCTGTTGGTGATTGCTTGTCTCTGCTTGTAAATGAGGAGCAGGATGAGGGGCAAGCATAAGATGCCCACAATGCAAGCCCCCGTCGCAAGTGCGGCTGCTGTGATGCCTGAAAAACAGCAAAGAAAAGAGAGACAACCCTCAAGACAAAAGTAAAAAAGGAGAGGCGAGGGATTGTGGTGCATATTCTGAGTTCTCATGCAGTAGCTATTTCCTGTGAATGTGGGGACCCATCATGTGGCAATGTAGACCTGAAGCCACAATCACCTTAATTAAAACAAGGAACCCTTTAAATTGATCTCTTTTTCCACAGTAACAAAGTAGATTTTCATTATTTGGGAACTTTTTAGTGAAATGAGACAAGCCAACTCAAGCTATGCTTTATGAACTTGATTTGTTTCCACTAACCATGGTTAAGATTAACAATTTAGGGTGCAACAGTAGGAAAGTTATTTAACATTTAACTTGTTAGAGAGATGAGTTAAACCAATCCAAATAAAGCTTTACGAATTTTACTTGTTTTCGGTAACCATGGTTAAGCTTAACAACAATTTAGAGTGCAACATTTTTATGTGAACCGCCCTGAGTTCTCGCTCGGGAAGTAGGAGCGGTATATAAATTTGAAAATAAATAAAATAAATAAATAAACAATAGGAAATGTAATTAACTAGAATGGGGGAAGAAAAGAAAAATTAGGCATTAATGAAAGTAGAGGGTTGTTTTTCTAAACATGAGATCACGTTAATAAGGAAGGGTTAGTGGGCATCATGACAATAATAATGCATTTATATGAAATTGATTTCTATCTCAACTGGTTCCAGAGGTGGGTGCACTAAAATTAAAGTCTGTTTTTTAAACTGTGCACACTTTTAAAAAAAGTTTTTTTAAGTTTTTAAAAAAGTTTTCAGGTATGTGTCTGAAGAACTAAAAACATTTTTGAGAAACAATGAACAAATGAATTATTCCCCTACTACACGATTTTTAGCACAGAGATGAGGCGGCATATGCATCTTCCTATTAATTTAAGAAAGAGCAGCTAAAATGTACTACTTATTAGGTGTCTATGGAAATGTATCCTTTTTGGTATTTGTGTTGATGGTGGGCTTCTTTAAGTTGGGGGTGATTTGAAGGAAGTGAAAAATCCAACAGGATAATCAAGGGGAAAACGAGAGCTATCCTACTTCTTCCCTGTTTTGAGAAGATACTGTTTTTGCTGTCAAAGAAGCAAAGGCAGCAGAGGCCTTACTTAACTCCATCAGGGGAAATGTCCTCCTCACCCACAACCCCTCCACTTGGCAGATGGAAGGGAAGATCTACTGTATCTTCTAGCCAGCCTTTCCCAGCATAACAGGATCGCTCCCCTAAACTATTATGATCTGAAGCACATTTCCAAATGCCGTTGATTTAATTTCTTTCCCCAGTTATCAATAGAGAGAGAAGGTGGGAGGAGCTTTAATAGCAATGGCTGGACTGAATCCAAAGTCTACTGAAGTTAATTAAAAGGCACTTGTAGGTGTCATTGCCCTTTGGCTCCGATCCACAACAACCTAGTGAAATTTAATAACATGCAGAACGCTGTACCTCGCCTGCTAGAGTACATATACCTGAATGTTTTACCCTTTCATCGTTTGACTTGGCATGCTGTGTTTTAATCTTGGACAGAAAAAATATGATTTGCTTTATACCTGTGCAGCATCAAAGATGATGATGAAATGCACATCCTGATAGCTGCACAAAAGCGCAAAGCTACAAGCATTTTTTTCTGCAGAGGGGCTTGTCAATTTGCCATGTTCTGAGGATACCCCAGATCTCTATTTCCCCCCCCCCCAATAAGTTCCTTTTTTCAGTTTAAAAATCTATTTCTGTAAGAAAAAACTGAGTGCAGGAGTGACACTTCAGGGATAGTTGTGAGGACCCAGACATTGTTCACTTTTATCTATATCACAGAAAGTCAAGATAGACCTATTTAGAAACACAAATACTTTAATGGGAGCAGGCTTACATGTTAGACCTGTTACAGAATGTGGTCAGTATTGCCAAACTAATGTGAGAGGACCTTTCATTTATTTGCAGGTTAGAATGGCTTCTTGTAGAAGAATAGGCACCATTCCAATGGCAAAGCGCAAATATATTTTCCATAATGAAACATGCAAAATTAGCAAACAGAAAAGGGTTTGTTTGGATTTTGTAAAACATAGGTTTTGACACTTAGCATTTTGTACAACAGAAGACGGCATGTGCTTAGCAAATCAGATAATAATATGTGCTGTAACAGAATCAGTAGGCACCAAATGTGCCAAAACATTACCAAAATTAGGGTGGGGTGTGGAATTGGAATAACATGAGTGATGCCTGGGCTCACATTATGTTGCCACTCTAAGACATTAAGAACTAACTGTGTACAGTCTGTATGTGAAGACACAGTAAAGGGATAGGGTATGTTTAAAATATCAAAACAAAACCATTCAACAGGAATCTATGATCGTCTTTAACTTTAAGCATTATGTCTAGACAGGCAGACAGACACAGACAGACAGACAGATAGAAACCCTCTCAAAAATGATAAGTAATTTTTGAAAAGCAAGCTCACTTTCACTCTCCGTGCTGTCAGCAAGATGAAATGTACAGTTCGAGATTGTACCATTTGCTGTGAATGTAAAAAAATAAATTAAATTTTCATTCAATAACAGATCTTTAAAGCATAACTTTATCATATTTAAAGAAAGAGTCCAAAGTGTTAAGAGCTTCCTGAAAAGTAAAAGAACATATCAGACTCCCTTGGTTCCTGCTTACTGCTAGCACACTGACACATCTCATTCTTTGCTAGCGTTCTGACTGACAAAGGGGGTTTGCTTTGCTTTTCTTGCATGTTTCATTGTGTTTGGGTTTGTTTAGTGTTGCCTTTTTAGTGCTAGGCATCCCATTTGCCATTGCTGACTTCTGCTACTCCAAAGGATAGTCCTGGGTCACCCAAGGGCTTCATTTTAGGTGAGAAAGTTCCATTCAAACAATCTTTTTGTTTTATACCAAAGCAACTTAAATCATGATTTAAAATGAAAAGAACAGATTTTTTTAATTCAAATAGTAAAAAAACTGATTTTTAAAAATAAATACAGTACATTGTGATTTACATGAATTTGATTTATATGAAATCCATCCTTGTCTGAACAGACAGTGAGATAGGAAGGAGGTTGTTAAACACCATTCCACTGGCCACTCTGTATTTCAAGACAACAATCCTGTCCCTGTGATCTGGAGGTACTGAACACACTGGAGCTTACTTTGAAGAATAAATGCATCAAACTGGAGAGGGAATCTTCTCTGTAGCTAGAGGAGAGCTCCAGCATGGACCCTTATTAGGCCTGGCGTCCCAATGGATATCCCCTCAAAGTAACAGCCACTCATTTCAGTGGGACACCTCCCCCATATAAGTCCCCATAGGAAAGCAACCAGGCTGCCCAAAATACATGGTAAATGGTGCCTATAGTGACCTGGGGCAATAAATAAAAGCACCTTACTTAAGACTGATACCATGGTTTTCCCCCCAGGCTGCTGCTGCATCAGTAGTAAGCTTTTAATGGGATCCTCCTCCTCTTGAGAAGAGTCACTTTAGCCAGCCAAGGATCTTGTACATGGGGTTAAATCGCAACTCCAATTAATTATGCAACAATGACACTAGGCCAATTAAGACTGTGAGACAATTCATCCATTGCATATTCTTCTACCCATTCCTCTGAGACCAACCCCTGCAATAAGAAAGGGGGGGGCCATCTCACTACTGTCATTGGCTCTGATAAAACCATTCCTGTGCCAAATGCAATTCAAATGTGAAAACTTCCTCTCCCCTTTAACCCATTGGTAATCTGCAGTTCCCTTTATCCTGATTTGCCCATGCAACTCTGGCACATTTTGATAGAGGAGGGGAGGGGGGGAAATTGTAAGTTTGATATGGAGAGTTCACCTGCCTTTCTGTATGCGAAGTTCCACCAAGCCATGAGCCTGCTGCTCTGCGTGTGGCTTGTTATGCTCCTTCCTGACCTCGACCACATAGCAGCAGTAGTGGCCACTGTCCTGCAGCGTGAGATTTGTCATCGTGATATGGAATGTCCCGTGGTGATCCGAGGAGGTCTCCACCCCGTTCATTGGCTGCCCACGGGTGGGTTTATCGGCTGTGCTGTTACCACCAGGTGCACCGCGGTGCTTCCCTGGTTCATGATGCAAGTCCTTAAACGTGACATTGCGGACATGCTTTCTTTGAGAACAACTGTCCTCACGCTGGCTGCTGAAGTACCACACTTTTGAAAGGAAGTCATGCCGGTTTGCAAGAGCCCCGCTGAGCTTACAAGTCAAGGAGACGTTTTGACCTTCAGGGCAGATGTAGAGCGAGTAAGGAGTGGTGATTTTGAAGGTCACTGAATGGGCTATGGGAGAAGAAAACAGGCTGTTAAAGAAATACCACACTGTGAAATATGCAACATTGTGGCTATCTCAAGCAGTAAGTGTTATTGTTTACATTTTATAGCAATAAACTGAGACACATAGAGTTTTAGAAAGCATATCGTCCTGGTGAATGGAATACAGTCCTAGCTTCTGTTCTGAATAAAATCCTGGCTTCAATAAATCCTGATTTCTTTTTTTCTTAATACAGTGGTACCTTGTATAAAGTAATTAATTCATTCCAAATGAAATTCTGTTAAGCAATTTTTCCTTTATACAAATTTCCCATAGGAATGCATTGAAAACGGAATAATTCCTAATCGCGACCATTTTTATGTTGTACGGATTCACCCCATAGCTGATTCTGTTAAGCAAATTTCCCCTATCTCCGGAATTTTTTATGTTGTACAGATTTTATGTTATACACACTGTTTGTTATACGAGGGTCCACTGTAGTAAGTTTTACCTAGACTCAAATCACAGAAACTTTTTTTAAAGCTTCATTTTTGTAGTCATGTACAAATACCCAACATGATAAATATTTAGTAGTCTATAAACTGTTTTTTTTAAATCTCAAAAGGATACAATTCCAAAAATCCACTAACAGTTATGAGATACAAATCAAGAGGGGGGGATCCTCACCCAAATATTTCATTAACTCAACAATGGTATTTTGGAAAGGGTGGGACACTTCCAGCTAAGGAAATTTAGTGTATGCAAACCTCTAAACTTCCTTGCTGGTATTTGTGTTCAGTGTTTCCTTCCTTCCCATACAAATGAGCCACTTTCTTGATCACTGTTTAAAAGGAAAACAGCAATATCATACTTCCATCACACTGTTTGACATATGGTGCAATCAGACCTGCATTTTCCCACATTCAGGGTCTACACAAAGAGGTAACGTTCATATTTTCAAAGTAAGAAGAAGTGCTCAGCTGCAGTTAATTTATGGAGGGAGGACTCATAAGTCCATATGGAGAGCACAAAATGTTGCATATAAATATACTGCTCCTTGGTGCAAACAAGATGTGATTGATTAAGCACAATTGTTTGGTAGAGTAGTCAATGCCTGTAGGGAGACTGAAGAGAGAGAGTATGCTGGGTATGTAAGCTACTTCTTGTGTGTGTGTGTGTGTGTGTGTGTGTGTGTGTGTGTGTGTGAGAGAGAGAGAGAGAGAGAGAGAGAGAGAGAGAGAGAACTCTGCAACACCATGCAAGTGGCATGGCGAATGAATGAGCTTTAGAAGTAGGTTACATACCCCACATCAGATGATAGATAGATAGATAGATAGATAGATAGATAGATAGATAGATAGAT
>JAHTLZ010003518.1:18623246-18638876 GCA_023846285.1 Phrynocephalus versicolor
CACCCCTTAGGTTTTGTGCATAAATGGCAATGTGATTCATTTGGTGCTGTTCTGAAGGGGGGGGAGGAGAGAGACTGGGTCATCATAGAGTTTGGGCACCATTTTAGGATGAAGAAATTACTAAACCCATTTCCACCACCTTCCCGGATGTCTTTGGTAGGGACTCTGACAAGGACCTTCCCTGTCACTGCGCCGAAACTCTGGGACTCCCTCCCACTGGAGGTCAGACTGTCCCTATCTTTGCTCTCCTTGCACAAGCAAAAAGACCTTTTTCTTCAGACAGGTTTCCCCTTAGTGACTGGCCACCTGGGAGTGTTTTTAAAATGGATTGTTGTGTCTTGTTACTTTTGAAAGTGCTGTCACTGTTGAATTTGTTCCCTCTTTTAGTGCAGTATAAATCTTTATTATGTGTAGGCTTTTTAGCTTTTTAATCTTTTAATGGTGTAAGCTGCTCTGGGTCCTTTTTAGGAAGAAAGGTGGAGTAAGATTTTCTTAAATAAATAAATAAAATCCTAGCGCGGGTTGTTTTGGGTTGCTTTGCATTTGATGACCAGCATCCATTTGTTTCAGCGTGGGAGCGGAAGGGCTGTTGGGTAAGATCCTCCCCAACTCTGGCAGTTGTGTGAGAAACAGTACAAGAACAGGCATATGACCGGAGCCTATTGGAAGTTGTGGGGTGGGTGGGCAGGAGCATGCAAAGAAGTTTGCTTGCACAATCAACCTTCCACCCTGTGTTTAGATAAGAGCCTGAAAGTACAAGAGTGACTTGATTCTTAAAAGTGAGAAGTGAATGACTTCTTGCCATTTTCCCTGTCCCTCTTTCTCATGATAGGAAACAGGCAAGGTTTAACATTAACGAGAGTGTTTCTCCTAGGTAAGATGGGAAAGTATAATTTGAGCCCAATGAAATGGCCTGCTGTTGATTCCCATGGTATCTTTCAGGGATAGGGAGTGAAATGTGGAGAGAACTTAAGTTTGGTTTACCCAACCTTTGAGAAGTGCACAGCAGCCCCTATAAGCTCAGTTGGGATTGACTCTGCCTACTGGACAACATAGCCCTGCCAAGGGGACAAACATTGTGGAATATAGGCTGTGCAGTGGGACAAGCAGTGATGAGGTGGCATGTCTTTATGAACCTCACTTCTGCTCCTTCCCCCACCCCACCCCATCACCGTGTTCATGTATGCACCACTATGTATGTTCATATGTGGTGGGTGGAAGGAAGGCGTCCTTGCAGTGAAAGAAAAAGAGGTCCACAGAAGCTTCCAAGAAACACACAGCAAGGACGTCTCTTTAGAAGGGATTCCAACTGTAGGAAGCTGCACAGTTGCTCTGGCATGTGTCATGGGGCTGTAACAACGGCCAGAGGCTTTCTCTGGGAGACCTTGCAGAAAGAGTGAGCGGCCAACTGAGTGGTTTAGGGGGTGTGCTATTATAGATGGGCAACCAGAAGATGCATGAACGGCTTTTCTGCCATCGTCCCCCTTTATCTTCACAACAACAGGTCAGGCTGAGAAAGCATGACTGGCCCGAGGTCACCCTGTGAGGTTGCACAGCCAAGTGTAGACTTGAACTTGGGTTTCCTGAATCTTTGCTCTCAACACTAATCTCAATACACCATGTGGGCTCCCACATTGTGTTTTGATAGAAATACTGAGAAACACTGCCTTGTGTTCTGCTCAAGATGCTTTGCTAGCCATAGTTCCTTTCTCCCAAAAAGCACCCTTAAATAATAGACTTGCTTTCTGTTACATTTGATCGATATGCCCCTAAGTCACTGGCCAAAATCTTGAATCCAGGGGTGGGGGGAATTTAATGAGCTAAGTCCTCCATAAATTCCATTAGTTTAAATGGGTTTAATCTATCTATGATTTGGTATGTTAAAGTATATCACAGTTAGAGTATTTGAATTAATGGATTTTGTGGAGGACTTTATTCAGCAAATTGATGCAATAGCCTAACTGAAGTACAAATTACCGTGCTAAGTAACGGGATTCCGGCCACTGTACAGGTATTGATTTTATTTTAATGTTGTTACCTCTTTGCCCATAAATCGTATCAAATAATGTTTCGTTTGAATTACTGCCTTAAATTCATAAGCTTGCAGAATCACAAACTTGTTTCTCCCAATGTTGAAAATCTCTTAGGCAGGCATTAAGTGTAGGATAATTAACTTCGATATGGCAATATTTGAAATCCACAGAGATCCAAATGAACATTTTCCTTTCCATCTCTCTAATCCTGTGGGGTTAATTCTTAATTTCAGCATGAAATGACCTTTTAGTTTTCATAATGGAAGAAAATGTGGATTAAATTGGCAAATGTTGTTCTGCTTTATTTAAGAATGCGTTATGCTGTTTCTGCAATTCTGATCCATTATTTTAATATATCATACAATCGTCACTACACTTATATCCTGCAATACGTTTTCTCCTACGCAATAACATCAGGGAAAAGGGACCTCTTACAAAAGGGAAGGGGGGGGTCAGATCTTTGACAACAAATGTAGTCATGTCAGAAGTCTAGCTCTCGTTAGAAATTCCTTAACCTCTCTACTTACAGGGGTTTAGCATAGTTTTTAGAACAATTTCCATATATACATCTCACTAATGTGAATAGGAGATAAGATAAATTCATGTATCTTTGCTGTATACTTCTGATTTCAAAAATAAGTTTTTAAGAATGCCACAATTCCATAGTAGTGTCTCTTATTTTAGGCCACTTATCTTATTCTGGAATACAGAAGCAGGAACCATGAAATGAATTGTACCATTTTCTAATGAACATTATATTCATGTGGCCGATGAAGCATCAAGCTCATAAACAGTTGGCTGGATTAAATGTATTGTCTTATTCATTTGCTTCATCTTAGGAGTACTGCCACCATATTATTCATTAAGGCAGATCTTGCTTAGCCCCTTGGTGTTCCTGATCAAGGAACGTGCTCCGGAGATGATATTAGTTCTCTGTGGCTCCGCCTTAAGGCTCAATGACCAATATCCTCTTCAGCATTTGTGCACAAACAGAGGTCCAACTACAGAAGCTGCTCTGGTGACCTGACAGAGTGCTGGCCATGCACCTGGTTTTGAGCAACTAGCACTTCATCAGGACACTGTGGTAGCTTTTGTGCTTGGAACTCCGTGGAGGTATAAATATTGAACAGGACACTGGCCATAGAATTTTTTTACTTTGCTGACCAAACTTAGGTGCCAGCACTCAACTATGTCAATAAATATATATGAAGAATGCAAACAAAAACAAATACAAGAAGTTTTGCATTTCAGTTGTTTTTGAAATGGTATGCTCTTTTATGTTCTGTCCTTTTTATTTTTATATTTGTTCGTTTTTGTTTGTTTGTTGTTTAGACTTATGCTTCTCCCATTTTGTGGACCAGCCAATAGAGTATATAAGGTTTGGAGCAAGGGAAGACGCTACACCACTCATGGGCCACACACAGTTCTGTGCACAGTTCATGGGCTTCCCAATGTCTCTGCTACTGCCCATCAAAGAACAGAGCTGGTCTTTTTAACAAAGAATGGATATCTTGCTCACAAGATGATTGATATCCTGCCTGAAAGATGAGGTGTGCACTGCCATCACAGTTGAGTGGCATGCCAATGAGAAACGTGATGCTCACTCTCAGGCATTGCTCCTCCACTTTACAGAGTGTCGTCATCGAAAGGCAACTAATTCACTCAAGGAGCTGCCAAACTGGCTTGGCGTTTGAGCAATAGGCTTAGAAATACGGGCTTGAATCCATGGCTGATGTCTGTTCCCTTTATCTTCCCCCATCGTACTGCATGATACCCCCACAGGCCACTACTACTGTGTATGTAACCGTCCTGGATGAGAACGACAACGCTCCAGTATTTCGCCAGCAGCAGTATGAAGTCACCTTGGATGAGGGCCCAGGGACACTCAATGCCATCCTTATCACCATCAATGCGGTGGACCTTGACGAAGGTCCAAACGGCACTATTGCTTATGCCATCACAGAAGGCAACATCATGGGCACCTTTCACATAAACAGCACTACGGTTAGTACACGATCATGTCACTGTTTCACTGGGCACGTCCCAAGCTGTGCCCTACAGCTCAGCCTCCGTCAGCCAGTCGCACTGATTACTGTGAACAAAGCATTTTCCAGTTGAGGAGGGATTGAAACATCTCATGAAATGGGCTTTTATGCCAAATAAAACTTGCTGGGCTTTAAGGTGCCACACAGTCCTTGGTTGCTTTTCTTTTGGCAGCCTGACACAGTCGCCCACGTGGTTCCCTCTCTAAAAACAGTGTTTTGGTCCCTCGTTTTTCTAGGGGCAAATCCGCACCGTGAAGGAACTGGACTATGAAATCAGTCATGGGCGTTACACGTTGATAGTCACTGCCACAGATCAGTGTCCGATCCCCTCACGCCGCCTCACGTCCACCACAACAGTAAGTAGCTTTTCCGGGCAGAGGGCAAACTGGATGATCAAACACCTATCCAAAACCATATATTTCCACATTTCAAAACCAGCATCACTTGATAAAATGCTGTTCCATTAGGTGTATGCCAGCTCATTGTATTCTCACCTATATAGCTCTTCAGCATGTCACTGCAAGATTTTCTATTGGAATGAAACACCTTCATTTTTCAGGGGGAGACGCTGCCCATGAACAGCTGCCACATGAAGCAGTTTAATTTTCCTCAAAAAGAAGGCACTAGAGTAAAGCTGACATCCATCTCCCCCCATGCTCAGTCACTGGAGATGGCTAATGTCAGGCCCTGCTCAAACTTCCACTGCACCTTTCCTATTCATTCAGTGCAGGCCATGTGGAGTGATCCGGAATTAAGGGAGCAGTGTTGTTTTGGGCCACAGATTCTGGATGTTCCAGGTGGGAGAATGTGCCCAAGTGCATGTACTCATCCCGTTCCCTCCCTATTCTTCCTGGCCTAACAATGTTCAGGTGCAATGCATATAAAAACACTGATGAGCTAAACTAGTCGGCACCAAGGCCCATATCAGTGGAGATGGGTGACCAGTGTTTAATGCCATTGTGCACCAAAATCAGTTGGTCTGTTAGATGGTAAATAATTTTCTTCCTCTCTGCAACTCATTGTGAGATTTGTCCCCCAACATGCAGAGAACACCACAACATCTTAGTGAGACTGAGCTGTTCCCTGAGATGAGGCTACCCTAACTTGAAACCTGTGTCTGACAGAAGACCACATACTTTAGCTTGGAATCTGCATATGGGATGGGTATAATCACTTGACAACCAAGAGTCATATTCATTCAGCATCTCTGTATAGTAGGACCCCGGTATCCGCTGGGGATAGGCTCCAGGCCTTCCCATGGATAACGAAAACTGTGGATAAGAGAGAATGCCAACAACCCCAAAACTGCTGTTTTGTGACAGTAGCTTGCTTTACAGCTGCTGTTTTGTGGCAGTAGCTTGCTTTACGGCTACGGTTGTGACAGTAGGTTGCTTTACAGCTGCTGTTTTTGACAGTAGCTTGCTTTGTGGCTGCTGAATTATTTATTTTATTGTTCCTCTGCCAACCGTGGATAACTGAATCAGTGGTTAATGAATCAGTGGATGTAGGGGTCCTTACTTTCAACACACTCATGTCTAGTTCTTATGAGTTGTTTAATCACCTCCCATGATGGCAACCCTCTGAATGAATGACCTCCAAAATGTCCTGTCTATAACACATGCTCAGATGTTTTGAAGCACTGCCCTGCAGAAGAGATCCCAGAGCTGATTTTAAGCAAAAAAGGAAGCCCTACCAATTTTTCTGTGATTGCCTTCCAAATGAAATAAGACCTTGGAAATGTACTTTTAAAATAGAATTCTTATCCCTTACAAAATTGGAATGGGAGGTAATGAAAAATTAAATTAAAAATAATGTTTTGCTTGTGAGCAAAAGTATCAGTCAATGACACATTCCATCTTCCTATCTATTCCATCTGTGTGCAGAACATATGCATATCAGATTGAGATCACAAAAAAGTGAAAAACAGTGAAAGAGACAGTAATTTAAGATAAGTAGAAGACATCGTACTACTGGAAGAAAAGCTCAATGGCTTGAAATGACAACTTAGGATGGTTAAAGAAGAAAATGCACAAGAAGGATTAGAACTGAAGAAAATAGACCAAGGGCAGATATGACAAATATTTATGCCTTCGGATGAGGATTCACTGAAGATACTGTACATCACCCATATTTAGGCAGGCCTAGACTGGGCATTTCACTGAGCATACTCCTGGGTTGTTGTTGTTGTTGTTGTTGTTGTTCTTCTTCTTCTTCTTCTTCTTCTTCTTCTTCTTCTTCTTCTTCTTCTTCTTCTTCTTCTTCTTCTTCTAAGTGATTGGTTTTGTCAGTGACCTTACTGAAATACAGGCTTTCACACTAACATGAAATAATAAGCAGTGATTCTATGATCAGGCTTAAATTTATGCTTTTGCTATACAATAACTTGGAATATAAAGCGAGTATGTAACAACCTTAGAAGGCAGAGTTGCAAACATAACGTAGCAAAAACACAGTTAGGATGCAAGGTCAGAAATTGCCGTTTACCCATTCTGTAACACCAGAGTTGTGTGAGATCACCATTGGACTGACATAGATAAAAGCAGCAACTGATGCGTACTTTAAAGGATTAGAAACTGGAAGCACTTCTGCAAAACTCTCTTCTGGGACATATACAGCTCAAGGTGAGGCCATCCGTTTTGGCTGATGTCCAGTGATCTGGTTGATATGCGCTGGTAGGAACAATCCTTACCTTTGGCTGCATGTGCAGGAAGATCAGAATGCTCTAAGTCTAGGAATTACTAGAAGCTAATTATTTTTTTCTGTCTCGTTCAGACACAAGCTTTTGCTTAGGAATTCTCTGGTACATCACCCAGTTAATCCTTGAAGTTGGCTATTCAGCACAGCAAATGTTGATGCCACACCCAATTAAAACATGGATTAAATGCCAAATTGTTTGTGTCCTCTTTTTTTATATAAATATGTTCAGTTTCTTCTTCTTATAAACTGATGTCAGCCTTGGAAATGAAAGGTAAACATTTGCTCAATGTTTTTCAACAACACAAACCAGGAAGTACTTGTGGCTATGCTGTGGTGTTCCCAATTACTATGTACAGATGTAAAAGCTGGACAATGGCGCCAGATGACCTTTTTTAAAATGACTCATTTGGAGTGTGGTATTTTAGGAGATCTTCATAGATGACATGGACTGCCTTGGAAATAAATAAATAGTTTCTAAAGCAAATTAAGTTTAATCTCTGACAAGAAGCTACAATGATGGGAGTGTTTGATAACAACTTAAGAAGGTGAGTTTACAAAAAGGACAGGTGAGCAGCCAGACACAGGAGAGGAAAAACTGAAGAACTGAAAAAGATCCAAATAAAGACTGAAAAACAAGTAATTTTTTTTTTAAAAAAAACCTCAAAATTGGAATGATAGAAAAAATGTTTCTGGTTATGTCTCCATTTTGGAACCATCTCTCACGGGGAAAAGTTAATAATGTTACTTGTCATTTCACAAGGAAGGAAATAGAACTGTATCATTATGGTGTGAAGGACACCTAGAGTATCTTGATAACATATGCCATAGTTTATGTGCAAACATTTAGAAACACAGGCAAATCTGCTTTGTGATTAAAGTGTGAAGCATGTTGGACTTCTCTGTGGATTTATTGTCTTCACCTCAGGTGCTCGTGAACTTGAACGATATCAATGACAATCAACCAACATTCCCACGTTCTTATGAAGGGCCCTTTGACATCACAGAAGGGCAGCCAGGCCCAAGAGTGTGGACCTTCCTGGCCCATGATGGAGATTCGGGACCCAATGGACAAGTGGAGTACAGCATCATAGCAGGAGACCCCCTTGGTAAGTAGCAGAAGAGGAGAAATGTACCAAAACATTGTGTGTGTGCCTTTTCTACTCATTTTAGATAAAGGATTTATCATAATAGGGTATTTACATTGTTCCTCCCACAATGTAAGTTACTTCCCAAAGAAAATAACTATTTTTACTAAGCCTTGGTTTCCATATGTGTGAAACAGTTTCCTTTACTGGAATCGCAAGTAAAAGCTAATTCTTGAATCCACAGGGTTGTCGTCGTATTTTTTTAACACTACATTTAAACTCCAGAAATCTCTATTCCGGGTTTGGGTTTTCAGTTTGCATATTAGAAATGCTGCAGCAACAGTTGACAGCAATTTCTCACCATTACATTGCTGTAAACATCTTGTGTTACCTGGTCTGCTCTATGATGTTGGGTCCTCTGTTATATAGCAACAGTAATTAAATAGTTTTTATATAGCTGTTTCAGTGTAAGAACTGATGGCTTGGGGGCTGGTTGTGGTCCTGTTGTTGTTGTTGTTGTTGTTGTTGTTGTTGTTGTTGATGATGATGATGATGTTGTTGTTGTTGTTGTTGTTGTTGATGATGATGATGATGATGATGATGATGATGATGATGATGATGATGATGATGATGATGACGACGATGATGATGATGATGATGTTCCCAGGTATATGATAGCTTTTGTGCTAGATTCAGACTTTCACTGGTTAGAGATTGCTTTGAAATCAGAGTGCCCACAGTACAAACGGGACTCTGACTTGTTATTATTTTAAACGCACACTTTCAGTGAGGGGAGAAAGGGTGTGGGGAAATGTCTTAGGATAGTGAATGGAACATTTCAAAACCTTCCTTTCAGAGGCTGTTTCTGAGAAGTTGGAGTGTCTGCCTCAGGAAATCCTGTCACAAGCAGCATCCGCCATGAGAGGAAAATTGTTGTGCAAAGTTGTACTTGCTGGACTAAAAGATGCCTTAGGTTTTGCAAGCTCATCCCACAAACCAAAGTTTTTAAAAGGGAGAGCGTGCTAGGAGGATGCTCAGGCTTGCCTCAGCAGAGATTAAAGGCAGAGTGATGCAGACCCCACCTCCCTTAAGGTCCATGGAGTAGCTGTTGTGCAAGTTCAGCGGTGATTAATTTTAAAGAAAGTTAGGGCTGCCTTTTGAGCAAGCCAGTCCGTGCCACATTCTTCAAGCGCTGTGCGGTGGTTTGCAGAGCTCCCACTTGATCATTTCCTACTTGATCATTTATGTGCACCCCGATTTCACGCACCCCAAAGGATCGAGTCAGATATTTAATTCGAAAGAGGAACATGTCCAGTTAAAAGACAATCACATTCAAGTTGGAGTAAACTATTAAAAGCCCTTCCTTCTCTCCTGGTGAGGGAGAATAACAAGGAGGAAGTCTAAGAGAACTCACTTCATTTTTTAAAAAATAGAAATAGTATTTAGGCTGCTTTCATTTTCAGTTCTTCACTAAAAAAAAATTTACACTAACAAGTTTCAGCTGAATCTGTCAGCTGAGGGCATGTGTGCATGCACTATCATAACAGAAAAAGGCAGTTCTGGGGTACAGTGGGTGGAAGAAAATAAACATGATAGGAAGTGGTAAAGCATTTTGTAAGTTTGAGTCATATATTTTCTAAGTGATTTGAGAGCGATTGATAGGAGTTTAGAGATGAATGAATAGCATAAAGGAAATTGAAAAGGACAAATTGTCTTGTATTCTTGAAGGCTTTCACGGCCAGGATCCAATAGTGGTTGTGACTCTCGGGCTGTTTGGCCGTGTTCTGGAAGTTTTTCTTCCTGATGTTTCACCAGACTCTGTGGCTGGCATCTTCAGAGGGCAAGGAGCTCAGGGAACTGGGAGTTTTCTCTGTGCTCTGGGTTATAAAGTGAGGGAGACCGTTTTTTGTTTGTTTGATTGTTTGTTTTTTAAGTTGAGGAAACTTGTCCTATGCATGAAAGTAGGTGGTAGTCATTATATTGTGATGAAGGGATTAAGAGGTTTCAATGCAATGAAGGGTAGCAACAAACCTAGATGGGTGTGAACCTTTGTGCAGCCAATTTTATGGTACACTTTTGTAGTGTTGAAAGTGGTAAAGAAGAATCAAATTAATAAATAAGATGTATACAACTGTGTTGTGTTCTATTGAATTTATTTATTTATTTATTTAAATACAGTGGTACCTTGTATAAAGGAGTTAATTAGTTCCAAACAAAATTATGTTAAGTAAAATTTCCTTTATACAAATTCCCATAGGAATGCATTGAAAACGGAGTAATCCCATTTTTATGTTGTACGGATTCTCTTCATAGGTGATTATGTTAAGCAAATTTCCCCTATCTCCGGAATTTTATGTTATACAAGCTGTTTGTTATACAAGGCTCCACTGTATTTCTTTGTTTATTTATTTATTTATTGGACATCTAACAACAAGGCCACTCTGGGTGGTGTTTTATGGTGTTTTAACTACTCTCCAAGATAGCTTAAATTTCCTGAAATGAAAGTGAGGCTATTTCTCTGAAAGTAAGAAATGGGAAGGAAAAAATGGGAGCAGCACCCATGTGCCATGAGGAGATACAGATAAAACAACCAGCGTGATTGTGCCAGAACCATTTTTATCTTCTGACGCTGCAGGTTGCTGCCACGCTAATAGAGGGAACAGACAAAACTAAAATATGGCTGGATACTTTTGCCAAGGAGACCCAGGTGGCACTGCGGGTTAAACCGCTGAGCTGCTGGGCTTGTCGATTGAATTTCAACATTTCAACTCCACCCTATGGGGTGATTGCTTGTCCCAGCTCCTGCCAACCTAGCAAATCGAAAGCATGTAAAACTGTGAGGTAAATAGCAACCACCTTGGTGGGAAGGTAAAGGTATTCCGTGTTCACACACATTTAGTCATGCTGGCCACATGACTGCAGAAATATGTCTACGGACAATACGTCCTCAGCTTGTACATGGAGATAAGCACCATCCTCTGGAGCCAGAAAACAACCGGACTTGACTGCCAAGGGAAATATTTACCTTTCCCTTTCCTTTTGCAGATGTACATTTATGTAGACTGCATTTGGGTAGATCAGTGGTTCTCAACTTGTGGGTCCCCAAATGTTCCTGGACTGCAACTCCCAGAAATCCCTTCCAGCGCAGCGAGTGGTGGAGGCTTCTGGGAGTTGCAGTCCAGGAACATCTGGGGACCCACAGGTTGAGAACCATTGGGGTAGACTATGCATGTTCTCATCTTTCTGCACGAATGTGGTTCTCTTGGAGAAGGAGGGACGAGAAGGTGAAGTGCTTTTTCCAGAGCTCTTGGGCAGGGAGTGGATCCAATGTGCTTACCAACTGGATCGCTTGCCCTTCCTTCCCCCCAGTGAGCCTGACTGTGCCTGTCTTGCAGGAGAGTTTGTGATCTCGCCGGTGGAAGGGGAGCTGCGTGTGCGGAAGGATGCTGAGCTTGATCGAGAGAACATTGCTTTCTATAACCTTACCATTTCCGCCAAGGACAGAGGACTACCGCCTCTCAGCTCCACTGTAAGTCTTAGTGGATTATGGGTTACAATGACAAGGTGCTGCACTGAGATTTTTGGTTTATTTCTTATATTCTTACCATACCATTCCATTAGAAAAGAGCACTCAAGACAGCTTACAAATTCCATAAAACAATAAAAACATGTAAAATCCAATTTAACTGTTTTTAAATAAAACCAACTTTCTCCCCTGTAAAAACCATGAAAATGAAGTAAGGAGGAGAATGAAACTGTAAAAATAAAACATGAATTGCACATCATTGGAGGGGAGAAAATATCTTGGATAGCTGTTGTTTCAGTGAGATTGTATGGAAAAATGTTGGGAGCCTGAAACTGTCATGGAAGAGTCCTGCCTATCCGCCATTTGTGGTGTTAATGTTCTCCAGAAGAAGTGTACAGATTTATGTTTCTTGATTCCCAGAATTCCTGAGAGGAGCAGGGAATTCTGTGAGTTGTAGTCTGGGAAATAAACCTACATTCCTCTAGTCTGCAGTCTGTCTCTTCCCTTCCTCATTTGTTTCCTCTTTGTTTTTCAGGTCATGGTGGGAGTGCGTGTCCTGGATATAAATGATAACGATCCTGTCCTTCTCAACCTACCAATGAATCTCACTCTCAGTGAAAATGCACCCATTTCCAGTGTTGTCACCCGCATCTTTGCTAACGATGCTGACAGTGGGCGGAATGCTCTCTTAACTTTTAGCATCTCAGCAGGAAATACGGACAATTCTTTTTACATCAATGGCACCGTAAGTTTCCAAGCTTCCTTTTTACCTGCGGGGTAGCACACATCGCTTCCTGCACCATGTATCAGGGCACAAATACAAGCAACCCATGATCTCAGTGACATATTTCAACCACAACTTATTTATGCATTATTGCTTTCCTCCTCCCCCACCTTGATAAAATGCTTTGTTTATCCTTAGGAAACCCAAGTCGGCCAACAATGTAAGTTAGAATATATCATAATATTATAGCAACCATGTTATGGTTTCATTATATTTGCACCAACAATAAATACGAGTAGTAAAATGACAAAAATATTTGTTTAAAAGCAGCTTCAATATTTCACATTGGGTCTGGAGTACTCCAGTCCAAAAATGTTATATAAAGAACCAGCTTTATCACCTGCCTGTGATTTTCGTCTCTTCTGCCACCAGCTTTCAGTGTCAGGCTTTCAATGGTTAGGCTGCAATAAGGATAGAAAGAATACTCACTGAATTGCATTTTATTTTATTTATTTATATTTATTTATATAGCTTGTATGCCGCCCACTACCCAAAGGTCTCTGGGTAATTTTCCAATTATTTAGGGTGTATGTACTCAAAGAAGCACCTTCGTGAAGAATTTTAAAGCCTCTTGAGATTCATCACTTCCAGCTGAGAGCAAGAGAGCCCCCCTCCCCGTAATTTGCACAAAATGTCTCTTGCATCCTTTCTCCTTGAGAAACAAAGTACACTCACAAAGCGATCCCAGATTGGCTGATGGTTAGGAAAGGTGAAAACCGTGCATTTAAAGGTTCAGTGTCTTAAAGGAGCAACCATCCTTCTGTGGAGTGATTCGTGCAATTGCACGATTTTATGCGCACATTGAACTTCTGTGTGGACATTGACAACTTGCACAGGAAGTCACAGTTTTTGTGTCAAAATCTGACATTTGGCATCAGGAGACAAAGAAATGAATCCAGTTCCATTCATATTTCTTCCCTTTCCCTCTCCTCCCTCTTTTCTGTTGACTAGACTGGCATTGTGTATGTAAACCACCCATTGGATAGAGAGCGGGTGTCAGAATATAGGCTGACAGTGGCTGTGAAGGACAATCCAGAAAATGCACGGAATGCAAGACGGGTAATTATGTACTGTACAATGTCTTTCGAACTGTGGTGAATTTATTGATAGTGTTTTGTGTAATATTGCTCAGTTAGCCAAATATATTATAGAGGCATGTGACACAGGCATAGGCTTTGCATTCCTTAACAGAGGATCCTGACCAAGGTTTTCTTCAAGGTCAGGGTCAAAATATGCGTATAGTAAATAATAATCTTATCACGTATTATCAAAACTGGCAACTAGAGGGCACCACATACCATATGTACAGTTTTATCCTGAGTTGCAGATCCTCAGGTTATGTAATTTTCAGGTTGCGAAAGGAAGTAAACCCGGAATTCCTTCAGAAGTCCATCCAAAAAAAATAAAAATAAAAGAAAGGGTTACAATTTTTCCCCTATGGAAAACCCCAGATTACAAAAAAAGAGGGGGGAAATCGGATCTGGGTTATGAAAATTTCCAGTTTATGAAGTGTCCCAGGAAACGAATTAATTTTGTAACCCAGGGTACTGCTGTATAATATTTTCAGGGCCCCATATCCTCATTTCACCTATTTGTGGTATAGCATGGTATCTGGCTATTACCAAAACTGTAGTGTCCAGTTTTGGTAATAGGTGGTAAAATATTTTTTTCTTGTTCCCCCTCCCTTTTATTACACTTTATAGTGGGTATTTGCCATTATCCACAGATTTCTGCATCAGTGAGTGAGGGTGGAACCATTCCCCCTCCAGACATGAGGGTGCTGCTGTAATAGCTCTTTAGCTCCTGACTTAAATTTTCCCTTCTCATGATACCACTCAACTGTCTCTAAAAGAACAAGAGGATGAATACAGACCATCTCACTGTTGGTGAACCTATGGCATGGGTGCCAAAGGTGGCACTCAGTGCCGTTTCTGTGGGCACCCAACATCACCCCTTCACAGCCAAATTAGTGGGTTTTGAATCACAGTTTGGGCACTCGGTCTCTAAAAGCTTCTCCATCACTGGGCTTTCTATTGTCACACAAGAGAGCAGAAATAGTACTGTTCCACAGTCTCACACAACTTTTGCTCTAATTTTCTGGAGGGCTCTATAACAACTCCGACCCCACGCACAGAGTTCCAGATTCCACCAGAAGCAAATGTTAGGAAACACTGACTTGACTGAGCACACCTAGTGTAGCCCCCACTGCTCACTCAACCTAAAGGGAAACTTGGTGTCACAGCTTGGCCTGAAAACTAAAGAAAAGAGATTTTCTGAGGCAGAAATTCTTCTAATTAATTTCCTCAGGCTACTCAGTAACAGAGGATGCTCGGCCACAGCTTAAAAGGCTGGCCAGGGTAGTTAGGGAATATAGTATTTTTAAAAAGCATAAAAAAGTAATGTTTCCAAGCTGTATGCAGAAGTAGTTGCAATACCGTAAGGGTGCAGCAGTCCTAATTGTGTGGAGCCCAACAGACACAATGCTGTGTTTGAGGAGGGCTCATTTCATCTAAAGCACAGCTGTGCTCTAGTCGACTGGGTGGAAGTAACAGCAAGCCCTGTTGGTTTCTTTCCCCTTTCTTCAGGGGTTATTTTGTGCGTCCTGGAATACAGTGCTGTTTGTTTAGAGAGACGACTAGGGACAGAGAGGGCTGTGAATCCTACAGGCCTCTTCACCTCCTCTGGTCCTGCTGCTGCACTCCCAATATATACCGTATGTACTCAAGTATAAGTCGACCTGAGTATAAGTTGAGGCCCCTAATTTGACCCCCAAAAACTGGGGAAACTTATTGACTCAAGTATAAGTCTAAGGTGGGAAATGCAACAGGGCCTGGCAGCTCTTCCTTTGTGACCTGGGGGAACGGTGTGTGATGTTTAAAATGACTTTTAGCCACCGAGACAAGCGCTAAAAGCGCTAAAATGGCTAAAAGTCATTTTAAATATCACACACTGCTCACCTGCAACACCGGAGGTGGGGTGGGGGATGGTCAGGCGCACAATGTTTAAAATGACCCAAGCACTTGCCTCAGTGGCTAAAAGTATTGACCCGAATATAAGTCAAGGGCCTCTTTTTTCAGCCCAAAATTAGGGCTGAAAAACTAGACTTATATTTGATTAATAATGTCCTTCCCAAGGACATAAGATGTTCTGATGTTTTCTAGCATCAGAACACCTAATGTCCTTGGGAAGGAGCCACTGTGCAAAATTCCTCAGTAGCTGTTTGGGGCTTGGAGGGGGAGCCAAATTTAGATCTTTTGGTCCTTTCATAACCTTGCTGTTTCTCTTGGCTCCTGAAGTTCCAGATAGCTTAAGAGTATCGCTTAGAGGAGCTTTTGATACTCAGCACAAAAGCTTCAGAACTGGGCAGGTATAAACGAAAACACAGAGGGGGGGGAGGGAGGGAGGGAGCTCAAACACACACACACACACACACACACACACACACACACACACACACACA
>JAHTLZ010003518.1:18638886-18663115 GCA_023846285.1 Phrynocephalus versicolor
CACACACACACACACACACACACACACACACACACACACACACACACGGCCTGAAGTGGCATGGTGAAAGAATGAGCTTCAGAAGACCAGCATGTGTTCCTTCAGTAGCCATGAAGATTTTCAGAAGATATTTCCCCCCCAAAAAAAACAATTGTTGATTTTTCTTCCCTTTTTTCATTTTTGTTGATATGGCTTCAGGATTTTGACTTGCTGGTGATTTCAGTGGCAGACGAAAATGATAACCGCCCCCTCTTCACTCAGAGTTCCTACAAGGCTGAGGTCCTGGAGAATGCGCCACCAGGTGAGTGTGGCCCCCAATACATCTCAAAGCTTAGTTGCACGCCTCTAGTTTTCTCTTCAGAAGAGTGTCATTCAAAATGCAAGTTCAAAAAACAACGTGTTTAAAAAGGAGGAAGAATTTGACTTGTGTTGTTTTGGTTTCGGACGTCACTGAAAGTGGTTCTCTTTTCTCCCACTGCAATGACATTTGGCAAGCGCTTCCCTCTTTATCCCTAACTGATTTCTCAGAAGCTATGGAGTGAGTCCAGAAGCACAGATGCAAGGGAAATGGAAAAAATTCCTCTGAGATTGCTGTAAATGAAAATAAACATTTTTGCCTTGGAAGAAGCAACTGACAGAAACCGAGGCGATCGCTGTGCCAGTACTGTGGCGTTCAAAGGATATGTATTACAACAGTCTTTTTTAAAAATGGAGAGGAGTTGCTGTATCAAATAACAACAGAAAATGTCTTTAGTAAAATTGGTTTGAGAAATACTACACAGGAGATTTAAAGTCGGATAGACTTGGGGAAGGGAGGGTTTGTGTGCGCGTTCAGTTTTTGTAGTTATTTGGAGTTCATTGTTCGTAGAAAATTCCTCTATGATACGGCTTCATAGCTTGTGGTTCTGTGGCTGCATGGAGTTCTTGTTGGCTCCCTCTGTGGCCCCAAAAGCCAGGGGAGACCCAAACTGCTTTCCCCAGAAGCCTGCTCGGAAAATGGTGACCTGTAACCGAGCCTTCTCTGTGTCTGGTCCCGTGTTATGGAACCATATCCAGAGTGAGTTGCGCCTTGCACAGTCCCTGCCAGCCTTCAAAAAGGCCTTAAAGACCTGGCATTTTTGTGAGGTGTTTGGCGACTTAACCTTTTTCCCCCCTTTTCCTCCCCTGTCGCGCCATCCTGCCACTGATTCCTTTTTGTAGTTTTATTACGATGCTTTTACTTAATTTGTTATTTTTGTTATTGTTATATAAGTGTTTAAATAAATAAATAAATAAATAAATAAATAAATAAATAAATAAATAAATACGCTCCCTGGTAGTTGAGGTCACCGCTTACCTACTATTAGTTGTTGTGGGTAAATGTCAGCATGGCTAAGGTGGGAAGGATGCTGAGATCAGTGTGAAAAAAAATAGGTGCAGATTGTGTGAAAGGAGGCGGCATGCATTTGCACGTGTATGTTGTGTGCCGGCCACTAGCCGACCTCAACTCTGCCACTCAGGACCACAAACTGATATTGCCCTCCCGTGTTAATACAGTTGTACAGTTTACATTTTCATTTAGAGTCACTGTTGACCTAGCCAGAGTTTCTTCTCGTAAAGAAGACCAGCAGCTTTCCATAAAGCTGCAGACTCACTTGGTTGGTTTTATGCAACCAACAATTTGATGGCTTTTGTGAACATAGCGATATGCTTTGGCCATAGTTATATGTTAAATGGGCCTTTGCTAAGTCCTTGCTTGAATTAAAATAGCACAAATGAAAATCATTTGGCTTTGTTAGCATGAGATGTTAGAGATCGGCCACAATTAGAGCTGAAAGCAAGTTAATATTGCAGAGAGTTGACTAAGGTAGTTTGGGGAAGGAAAGGTTGTGATATCAAATTTCAAAGAAATCCAGATCCTGAAGTTGTAAAGACCAGTTACTAAAGAAAACAAACTAGTTTGTATATTCCTAGAAATGAGAAAAACTCTTGCAGTAACAGTGGGACACGTTCATTAGGTAAGGATTTTCCTCTTCTAGTCACACAAAAAAGCTCTAGTGTCTGTGTTTGTTCTGAGATAGGTATAAACATAAGACTCCATTCCTCTCCCTTACATGTTAATGTATTCACAGTTTATGTCCTCCATACCACAGGAAGGGGAAGTAGCAGGGAAAGTGTGCGTCATCTTCCCCTCACATACACAATATAGTAGGATTCTTTCTAGTTTCAGCACAACTCAGTTTGCTTGTACATCTGAACAAGCAAACTGTGGACCGAGCATGCAAACTACAAGAGTTTCTATAGCTGTTCTGAGTGAGGACTACAAATCACGGTTTGTTCCCAGGTTGTGATCCTTAAACCATGGTTTGTGGTTAGCTGCAATGCACATGGTTTGTTTAAATTACAGCAGGGAGAAGGATAGATTAAGCAAGAAAAACACTATTTAAAATCCGCACCCAAACCATGGTTTCGAGGGTCGACAACATGAAATGTGATTGTATGTGCTTACTGCTTGCACATAGATAGACACAGCTTCTAATCCAACATGAAATAAGACATGGGGATCAGTGGAGTGATTAATCATGTTTTGATGACTTCTAGTTACACTTTGGTAAGCTCTAGTTTGTCATGTCCTTGCCTGCCAGTCTTGTTATGAGTTGCTACGAAGAGAGCATTCCCACTGAAATGCCCACTGCCATTTAAATATGCCTGATGAATGTGCTATGTTTTGTTTTAACAGGGCCATAAGGCTTCTCCCAAGGGCGTCTTGATTCAGTCTGCCAAGGTTGCAACAAGCACTGCTCTGTTGTTTCATGTCTCATAGGCCTTCACCTTTCACTCAGTCATTTTTTCATTGTGGATCACGCTGCCATTTGCTGGGAGGGAAGGAGGGGGTTAATGTCTGCCAGTGGTATCCCTGTTACTGAGATGTTAATGTTCAATTCAGGAACCCATCTCACAGTCCTTAATGGGCCAATTCTTGCTTTGGACAATGACCAGGGTGTCAATGCAGTGGTGACGTATCAGTTGCTTGGGAGAGCAGCGGACTTCTTCGTCATCAACAACAAAACAGGTAAGAAACCCTTCAGTAGGAGACAGCATCTCACGTGCCATGCTCTGGTCAGGGCTCTGAGATGGTGGAATGCCTTCTGTGAGAGCAAGCCGAAAGCAGAGGGAAAAGAAAATTGGAGGGGCCTTTGAAGGGAAAGGAATTGTTGAAGAAAATCTGTTGGAAAACATGAGGAAGATGTGAAAGCTGACGATGGAAGTAGCAATCTAAAAATGCCGTATGGTCTCCAGGAAAAATGGCAGGTTTTCTACAGAGGTTCTCTGAACTTGATTTTTAAATGTATGTTCAAATTAAATATTCTGTTCTTGTCCACAAGATGATGCAAGGCAATTTACATATTTTTAGGGGCAATGCATCTGAAAGCCTTATGTTTACAGCAATGAAGGAATGTCACATGCATTAGAAGGAGGCCTTCTGTTCCACCTTGGAGTACAATGCATAGCTGTTTTGTGTTCTTTCTGAAGAAGTTGTTCTGGTTAGTACCACTGCAAGTGGGAGGCAGAATGTTTGAATATTTCCAGCACTAATAACATAGCGTGTTACAAAGAAGGCTAAAGTAAATGTTATAATTCCAACTTAGACGGTTACTTCACGTCCTTCCTTGTTCTGCGACTAATTTTGTACCATGACAGCGTTGGTTGCGATCATGTGGTTTTGTCCCTGTTTAGTCCCTGTTTCCGTTTTCTCAGGGTTGTGATAACTTGTCTTGTGACAACTTTACTTCACGGTCTTGTTCCGTGACAAGTCCTGAATTTGTCTTGCTTTCTTAACCATTTTTTTAAATAGTGTAAATAAAACTATTTCGATGTACTGGTCTTCCGGGATTTACATATCAATGCTACAGAATTTTCAGTACTTTCTTTAATAGACATTTGCACTACATGGTGCTTCCCATAGGGAAACTAATGTTGAATGCTGCTTCAGCCTCTGACCACTAGGTGGATACTGGTTGTTGCATGACAGTTGTTACCACATGGCCCCTTGTCTCGGAAGAGAAACCGGCAACAAGCCGTGACAAGAGAATACCCCAACCCAGCGCCAGGTACAGTATTGTCACACTCTGATCCCGCTCTGGGGATGTGGTCGAGACAAATTTCAGCTGTTGTGCAACCGATGTGAAGTAAGATTTTTTTGTACTGGTCCGAAGCGCATCACTTACAGAGACAAAACGGATGTGAAGTAACCGCCTTAATATGTTAGTTCTCTACACAGAGAGAAGATTTTCTTTGGGAACTGTTCCCTGGTCCACCAGCTGTATGAAATGGTTCCCTTTTTGGCAGCTGGCAGCTTTTGTGAGGTTTCTGTGGCTCTATTCAGCCTGTTGCTGAAAGTAAGATGATGGAAAGGCATGCCTGAAATCACTCCTTAGTGGCATGAAGGTTTTTAATCCATGTGGTGGATGAGCGTATTGGAAGAAGCACTAGAGTTGATGGAGCTCACTTGGCCTTTGTTCTTAATCCATGTACAATGGATTGAACTTCTCAACAAAGTGGTGTGATGGCAAGCCTTGCATATATTTCATGATGTGACTTCCATCATAATATGGTGAATATGCTGGGCTTGACAAAGGAAGGACATAGAACACAGGTGGAAAGATGCACATTCCAGGCAGGGAAATATTCAGACAAAAGGAGGGGTGTAATATCCTGGAGCTTTCATTTTGGCAGCTGTGAAGCATGTCCCTTAGAACCTATGTGCTCTTGTCTACAGTTGGTTGGCATCTTTTCTTAGCTTATGCTTTTTCACCATCTCCAGGTGTCATTTTGGTGAAACCAGGGCAGCTGATAGACAGGGAAGCCTTCTCAAATCCAAGACTGGAATGTCTGCTTGTTGCAATGGACATTGGGAAGCTAAACAGCACGGCTACCCTCACAGTGACTATTCTGGATGATAATGACAACAGGCCAACGTTTCACCCAGCTGTGTTGACTGCTCGACTGCTAGAAAACAGCCCTCCAGGTCAGAATGAAAGCAAAGGCAAAGATGCAGTGGAGTCCGAGGCCAGGATAAGTATTGGGAATTCAGAAAGAGGAACCCCGAGGAAGCAAAGGAATTGAAAATGCAAAATGTGGAGAGGCATGAACCAGTCAGAGATAGTAAGAGGCCCGTTTGCAATAGTGTGCACTGCTGTCTTTGACTATTTACTGTATGGCCAAAAACAGTGAACGTGGTGGTCTCCTCCTGATAAACCCCATTGTACTCTTGGAACAAACTACTGGAGTAAAAGTTGGTCTGAGTGAAGAGAAGACAGTAAGATAAGGGTTCATAATGTTAATGTTCTGACAGAGTTTTGGTCCTCATCAAGTGTCCAGGGGAATTATGTAGCCCAGTAAGATTCCCTACATAGAGCAAAATATGCCTGCTGCCTTTTCTTCATGTTCAAGCACAGATGGCCTTTGTGGTACTAGAAGGCCATCAAGTCCAAATTACCCTCTCCATGCAGGAATACAAATCAAAGGGTATCTGCCAGGTGGTTGTCCAGATTTCTCTTGTATGCCTCCAGCCCATTGAGGTAATCGGTTCCATTGCCATACTGCTCTAACAGTTAAGAAGTTTTTCCTGATATTCAGCCAAAAGCTAGGTTCCCTTAACTTGAGCACACTGTTGCTCATCCTGCACTGTGGGATGATCGAGAACAGATCCTTGAATGAGGAACAGCATTTTACTAGTTCCAGGAATGGGGAACTTGATACACCCAGACTGGACTCAACCTACAGGGGGATCCCAAGCTATTTGTTCTGTTATTATATGTCAGTAATTGGAGGTAAGGAACAAGATGCTGTTTAAAGCACAGGATGGAATCTAGCTCTGATCTGGGAGCAACAAAGCTATTACATGGAAAAGAAATGTGCTTTGCAGGCAGGGGAAGTATTGCATTGAGTCTTTGGGGCAAACATTTAACTATGCTTTGTCTGCATGATGTGAAATGTAGTAAGAGGTCCACTTGGCTACACCTCCTCTGCGTGGTTTCCCGCTTATGCTATTAGCTGTGGTTGTTGGAACATGCTCCTCTAAGACAATTCCCCTACAGGAATCCAGGACAGATGAGGCTCCCTACCTCCGACCAATACCTTCCTGGCCAACTGATTTAGACCATCAGCTCCCATGTCACCTCTTGAGATAGTTTTGTCTCCAAGTTTCTACTTTGATAGCTTGCTTCATTAAAGTCTTGGAATCAAAAGCTGCAAAATTGGATGGGATCCTGAATCACTTCACTGCCAACAACGTGAGGCTGTAAGGAAGCCCTAAAACCTCATTGGCCTCAATCCCAAACACATAACAGTATAGGCACTCGTTTAAGATCTTCACCAACAAAAAAAACTATTGTTTTCCCTTTTTTCTTTCCCTTCTACCTTGGCAAATAAGGAAGAGAGAGTACTTGGATTTCATTTACATTGGTTCATTTGACATCCACTAATTTGCTTTTTGCTTCCATGTTTTAAAAATGTGTCCATCATTTCCAAAATAGAGAATGAAACAATTGTTAGGAGGCTACATATATGGCCTTTATACTTCTGCCAACCCTGCTATCGGGTTTTGGGCAGCTCACTGTAATGTTTTGGGTTTCATTTGGTTCTTTCTGCTCTTCTCAAATTGGTAGGAGACAACGTGTTGTATCTCACACTGCACATCTGTCTTTATACCTTTATGTATAGGCGGCTCCAGCAGTTATTCTGAGGAACAGCATGCTAGGAATGGCAGTCTGTTGGATAGATCCAAAATGGCAGCTCTTTTCTTCTCAAGATCCAGGTGACTTGATGTCTTCTAATGTTGAAAGTCTGGGTTTCTCCCTAGGTTTTTCTGTCCTTCAGGTAACAGCCACTGACCTAGATAGTGGCCTCAACCAACTGCTGAACTATCGGATCGAAAGCGGAGCTCAAGATAAGTTTTTGATCAATGCCAACACCGGCGTTATCAGTGTGGCCAACACCACCATAGACAGAGAAGAAAAAGACAATTACCGTTTGACAGTGGTGGCCATAGATCGAGGTACACCGCCTCTCTCAGGCACGGCCACGGTGAACATCCTCGTTGATGACATCAATGACTCTCAGCCTGAGTTTCTCAATCCCATCCAGACGGTCAGCATACCTGAATCAGCTGCTGTCGGTACAGTCGTGGCTGAAGTGTCAGCTATAGACAGAGATCTCAACCCCCGGTTGGAATACTACATCATTGAAATTGTGGCTAGAGATGACACTGATGATGTAGTTCCAGACCAGCAAGGAGCTTTTGCAGTGGACTTTAGAACAGGTACAGAAGTTAGAGAAAATGACAATTCTAAACCCTTTGAAGTATGTCAGTAAACCACATGCACAGTTTTTGAAGAAAAGAATCAGAAACAAGAGGTGGTGGTGGTGGTGGTGGTGGTGGTGGTGGTGGTGGTGGTGTGTGTGTGTGTGTGTGTGTGTGTGTGTGTGTGTGTGTGTGTGTGTGTGTGTGTGTGTGTGTGTGTGTGTGTGTGTGTGTGTGTTACCTACTATTTTAACATTGAAAATAAACATTCGCTCCCAGTAACATTTACAATAACTGTTATATCAAATAGGCTTTCATAGACTTTCTGCACCACGAGAAGAAGAAATGGGTAAACTACTTATGAATACTTTACACCTAATACACCCAAGCAGGAATTTCCATAAGTTGATATTGAGTCAGTGTCGTGTAGAGCTGGAAGAATGTGTCATTTTAAAACAGTTTCCCTCCTTAAAAGAGCTTTAAAAGAGGCAAAATGTTTAACTCTTCACCAAGCAGTAAAGAAGATGTTCTCCCTTTTTTCCCCTGCTTTTTCTTATTTCTCTTCCCTTTTCACACAGCTTTTCTCTCCTTGTTCTCTGTTTTGTTGTTTCTTACACTTCTATGCACCCTCTATATTTTACTGTGCGCTTGCGACAGGTACTTGCTGCAACTAACTGTGATCTTCTTGTTTTCCTTATGGCTCTCTCAGACCTGCAGGTTTGGTTTCTGTGTTTTCTCTGTGTGTACTTGGTGTCTCCTTTTAATCTCACTCACTTTCTCCATCTCCATCCTCATCTTCATCCACCTTGGTATAGTGTCATATTGTGTTTTACTGGCAAACTGCAGCCGGAACACATGTGCCTGCCATACACTGTGTGTTGGGCCTTCCCAGACTGAATGCAGACAGCTCCTCAGAAGTGTCTAGCTGCTAGGGAATGGGAGGGGCAAGAATTTTTAGGGTAAGTGACACTTTTGTCTTGCATGTATGCGAAGTAACCATTGGGGTTACGAATACAAAATAACTGAGATACCAATTTCCTGATTGATAATGCCAAAGTTTTATCAATGAGTATCTGCTTGCAATCAATCACATATTAATCCAATCCATCCTTTCCCAAAGTAATTAAAGGTGCCACATATGAATACTATGGCCTTCTTTTTAATTTTAACCACAACCTTGCAGCTTAGGCTAGTTCGGGGGGTAGCTCTGTACACAAGATCTCCAAGTGAATTTCATAGCTGAGCACAGATTTGAACTCGGATCTACAGTAGAACCTCATATAACAAACGGTTTGTATAACATAAAATCTGTACATCATAAAAAATTCCAGAGATAGGGGAAATTTGCTTAACAGAATCGCCTATGGGGCAAATCCGTACAACATGAAAATGGTCGCAATTAAGGATTACTCTGTTTTTCAATGCATTCCTATGGGAAATTTGTATAAAGGAAAATTTACTTAACATAATTTCATTTGGAACAAATTATTTCCTTCATACAAGGTACCACTGTACTTGGCTATATCCAGTTTTAACCTCTTGCAGGAAGAACACATTTTGCATAAATTTTCAGTGACCTAACAAAAGTAATACACCAGGTTCTAAGACCACTTCATGAATGTTGCAGGGCTATGAAATGCATGATTAAATTATGAAATTCATGAAGATGTAAGCTGGCCTCCTGGACCAACTTAACTGTGCAATTATGCACATACATGTTGTTAAACATATTCCACCATTTGCAGCAGGACGTATTTCCTATTAAGTGTGCTTAGAAGTGTAGTCTTAATTTGTTCCTTTGCAAACCCAAATTGGGAACTCTGTAAGAGCCCTTGCAGTCTCCACATGTTGATAAAAACATATTATAGTCCAACATATGAATAATATGGCTCTTACTGAGTTGCTGAATAACAACAAATGCCACCCATAAACAAATTTCTGGGAATAAAGAGGAATCTAAAGAAGCAAAATGTTAAGATACGGTGCATAATACAGACAAGCTGAATTAAAGGAATGACAGAATGTTTTATTGTTTGGTAGATGACATTGCTAGCCCTCTTTACTTTGGAGATGATCCGTGAACATGAAAAGAAGCAAATCAGAAGAAATAATTTTTTAGAAAAAGCTTTGTGTAATTTTGCAGCCTATCAAAGCCCTCTCCTCCATGTTTTGATGATTCTATTCAACTTGGGATTTCTCTCTTTCCTGTTCTACATTTTCAGGAGCTGTGAAAGTTAAGTCAGCCCTCAACCGAGAGCTGGTGGCCACTTACGAAGTCACAGTCTCTGTCCATGACAACGCCAGCGATGTGGTGGAGCGCTCAGTTAGCGTGCCAAATGGTAAGTCTGGTCTCCATTCTAGTCAAGAGATGGCCAAAGGAAAGGTGGCAGGCAGGTTACTGAACGTACATGGATTTTCCTTCACACTTTTTCCTCTTCTTCCAATGATCTCCCCCCCACCACCACCACGCTTTTGTCACTTGCAGCAAAGCTGACAGTCAATGTGTTGGATGTCAACGATAACGCCCCTCGCTTCCGCCCTTTTGGAGCAACATTCTTCACAGAGAAGATCCTGGAAGGAGCCACTGCCGGCACTACCTTAATATCTGTGTCTGCTGTAGATCCGGATAAAGGTGCTAATGGGCAGATCACCTATAAGTTGCTAAACCTTTCACCCGAGGGATACGTCCAGCTTGAAGACATCTCAGCAGGTAAGTGAGACCATGGGAACCATCCCTGTTCTTAACCAGGTAATTCTTAGAAATATTTTTTTTCCACAATGGAGAGATGACATTATTGTTCATTAGAAATAGATACAACACTTTATTGCCCACTGTATTTCTGGCAATACTGGAAAACTAGGTGCTCACAAGGAAATGTAGATATTCCTCAGCACTAATTGTTCCCCACCTTTTTCTGTCATCCCAACATCTATTCCAGTGAAATGCATTCTTATGGAGCCTTAATTCACTTCCTTTCCCTCTCAAAATTTGTGAGAGATCTTCCAGTCTTTGATCTTGAAAGACAAAGAGGCGGCACTAGACCCTTTCATCTCCACCTTAGGGCACACTTACACTATCGAAATGAATCGAGTGATGGATCATTGTCAGGGGTTTTTTAAATTTGTTTTAAAGATACAGGATAATCACATGGTTTGGAGGTCATTGTGTGTGGCTTCCCAGGAAAATATAATCAGTTTTTAAACTATCAGTTGTGGGGGAGGGTGGGGAGGTACACAGTTTTTTAGAATTGTTGCATTGAGGCTTTGACCTGTGCCTGCCCACCCTTGTGCAGGCTGTCTCTCACAGCCACTAGCTACTGCTGCTGTGGTGTTTATTTTTAATTAGTATTTTAATTTTGTTGTTGTTGTTTTCCAACCTGGCACAGCATTTGTTCAAAATGGCCAGGGTTGGTGGTGATGAAACACATAAAATTGAGGCTGAAACTGATCAGAGACATTGACTAGCTTTGCCAAGGAGGGACATGCACAGACACAGGCAGGTGGTGGAGAAGGAGAGGGAGCGCAGACCTGCCTGTTGGGGCTGAAACAGACCAGACACATGTAGACCAATATGTCTAGGTTTGAATAGGACACACTTGCACTCACAAAGGGAGTGGAAGAGGAGAGGGAGCACAGAAGGCACACCAGTGAGTGGTGAACCTTATGGGCACAATGTACATCAACAGAGCCAGTCTTATATATGCCAACATGATTCAAAATAAAGAGGTATCAAAAGCAAACAACCCTCTCACCACCAAGTAAAACACCTCATTTTCTAAAACATACTTCCCCAGGCTAACAACAATAGCAACAACAACTACAGTAACAGCAACAAAAACATTTGGAACAGCATACTTACTGTGTTGATATTTAACAGATACATAGGCTTTTGGTTAAACTGATATCTGTTATATAATACAGTCAATGCTTTATGATTTCGATTGGTATTTTAATTGTGTTTTTAAACAAGAACAGCAACAAGAACGACAATAATGTTTAAAACATGATAAACCCAATTCAAATACACTAAGTTCCTTATGAACTTTCCTATTTCAATGTCTTTCTCCAATGAACATTAGCTTTCTTATTTTCTGGATATCTGTGTGGATATACTGTAATTTCTTTCCAAAAAGGAAGTGTGTTCTCACACAAACATTTTGATATTCAGACCCTGGATCCATAAGTTCATTTAGTTGTGGCCAACATTGCTAATTGTTCATTTGTTTTTAGTTCTTTCTTTAGCAAGTCTTCTGCTATTTAGACCCTACCTTAATCACTTCCTTTAATAATGCATTTTTTATAATGAAACAGCAGGTTGCTTCTTTCCTTTCCTTTTTCTCTTTTTGTATTGGTACCCGTTCGGAATTATTCGCCAGAGGGCTGGAGAAAAATGGAAGAATAACAAACAGAAAGCTCAGAACATAGCACTTTTGATGCCTGCTTGTTTTCTATTAGGAAAGGTCATTTCCAACCAAACAGTTGACTATGAAGAGGTACAGTGGCTGAATTTCACTGTTCGGGCCTCAGACAATGGGATTCCACAGAGATCAGCTGAAATTCCAGTATATTTAGAAATTGTGGATATCAATGACAACAACCCCATCTTCACCCAGCAATCCTACCAGGTACGTAGAAGAGACAGGGCATGTGGTGTGAGGAAGTGGCCGTAAGGGAGGGGACTGGGGTGGCTGGGAAGAGTCCTGAGCTCTCTGGATCAGGACATTTTGTGCAACAACACTCTCGCTCTGTGGTACACTAGAAAATGTCTGTGCATTAGGAAATCCTGGAGAATAACTGCCTGTAACTTAAGACTCAATGAGGTTTTGAACCGGGCAAGAATGTCTATGAGAAAACCCATGGGCTAAACAAGCCCATTGAAGTCCAACTTTCTCTTCACAGAGGGTCCAGTCAAACAGGATCTCCTTGTGTCACAGTACCCTCTCATTTATGTTACACAGTGACCAGTATTGAGAGGCCCTCTCTCTGTAGGGCTGTTGTGTAGCAGTCTTGACAAGCAGCCCTTATTCTTCATTAATATCTGTTCGCCTTTCAAACCCCTCACTATATTTTGTGCTAGCCAGTTCCATAGTTTCACTACATTGGACTTGACTTTACTTGTCATCGGCTCCAATCTAAAAAAAGCTCCAATAACTGGCCAAAATCCTATTGCTCGCCAGCAGTATCAATGGGGATCTGATGAGTCAACTCCTCCATAAGGCCCATTGATTCTAGCACAGTAAGCCACAACTAAAGTAGGCCTGTTGAAATCAATGGAATTTCTGAAGGGTTTGACTCACCAAACCCCCACTGGTTCAGTGAGACTACTCTAGTATGATTTACTTACTAGAAAACAAGATCTTAGCTGTCGTGAACGTTCCTTGTAAGACATTTGTTCCAGACCCATCACAATTTTCACATGTTTGTTTTATGTAAAAAGCCCAGAGTTCCCCTTGGGAAATTGGTGTGGTATACAAATGTAAAAATAAATAAATAAATAATGCTTCTTTCTACAACATTTGACAATATTTCTTCAGAGGTGACAAGAATGAGGTACAGAATGCCACCTGTCTTAGAATTATAAATTATCTGGAGAGTTAATGTATTGTAATCTCTTGTTGAATGCAGGCCATAATGCAGAATGCAGCTACGCTGTCTCTGACAGATGGCTATCCATCCTCTGCCTGAAGGTTGTTGTTCTTAAAATAGCAGCACTGAACTGCTGGCTCATATACAGCCTATGATCCAATGTACTTGTAGATTTTTTTTAGGTCTAGTGCTTCTGACTTTCAAGCCAAATATCCTACATGCTATAGTTTTGACTTTGATTCCCTCCCCTCTACGTGCAAATCTCTTGTGATAGTAAGTTGCAGTAGTTCATGTGTTATAATAACATAAGAAGAGCCATGCTGGATCAGGCCAAAGGCCCATCGAGTCCAGCTTCCTGGATCTCACAGTAGCCCCACCAAATGCCTCTGGGAGCACATGAGATTAGATATTTGTCTCCTGAAAGCACTCCCCTGCACCTGGCCCTTGAAGTACCCCGGTTTTAAGCCTGGAGATTACACATCTCCATCATGGTTTGCGTAACCTGTGATGGACCTTTCCTCCAGGAATCTGTCCAATCCCCTTTTATGCAAATGATAGCTCGGATTTTTGCATATGCTCTTTTGTCATAGTATCATTCAAGAACTCATCAGTGAAGATTTATTTGATAAATGGGCATCACACCTGAAAAATATGCATTGGGATGGCTCTGATGCCTTTTTAAGACTATGACCATGAGCTTCAAGGTCCATTTATTTTATTTTTCTTATTCACAGAAATCTGTCTTTGAAGATGTACCACTAGGCACTGTAATTCTGAGAGTCCAAGCCATAGATGCTGATGCCGGACGCTTCTCGCAAATTCAGTACAGCCTGGGTGATGGAGAGGGGAAGTTTGGGATCAATCCCAACACGGTAATAAGCCAAGCCAACAAGACAGTCTTGGGTTAGACAAGGTTCTACTTCAGAGATGGGCATCATGGAGCTTATAGGCCACATACTGCATAGCTGCTGTGGCCATTATTTTCAGTCCTTCAGCCTCTATTCAAATTTCTGCAATGGCAAAAAACAAGCTCTGCTTCATAACTAGAATGAGGTATCACCTTCATCAAAGCTCCCCGTGTCTGCTCTAAAATAAGGTCTCTCTTCCCCAACTACTTTGTATTGGCAACATGAACTTTTTAATACACCTTTTGGCAAATCAGTGACAGGGTGGCACACATTACCAAATGTCAATGGTTTGCAGCAGCAAGAAAGGATGTAGCCCTCAGTGAGACCCGGGCCCTTCAACGTTGGTTTCAAGACCCACCAAAATTATTTATCTTGGTTGCTAGCTTGTGTCAGAACTTGGGACTGCTAGGCAACCAGCCGCACTTAAAGAATAGCACTGCAGCTCTTGAATTTGCTTCAGAGCCTGAAGGGAGGGGAAAGTATTTACATGTAAAGACAGGCTGTATTCCCTCAGCTGCTCTTGGAACAGAGCCTCGGGGCCCATAATAAACTGAACTATTGTGTGATTTCCCACCATTGCATTCCTATGATCAGTTAAAACAGAAGGCGGGGGATCTCAGCTAGGGTGAGAGGTACGTTACAGTTGTAGGTTTGCACACACTCCCACAAACCCTAAAGGGCAAAGACCCTGAAAGAAAACACTGCTACAGTCCTCCACCACAAAAGCTGATTGCCACTTTCCTACCTTATCTGAAGCTATTTTAACACTGCAACGTTGTCTAAATATATTGAGTAATTTACTGTACTTTTCAACATACCTTTGTTCATAATTCTTGGTCTTTTGTACATTTTGTACCTTAAAACTGAGTCCCTATCTTCAGGAAATCTTCATCTGGACCAAGTACTTCCTAGCTTCCTTCCATGTTAACTAGGAAGTGGAGTCTTCCTCAAGTGATTAAAGTATATTAAAATAAAATGTAAAAATCCCACAATTTTATGTGAAAATAAAAATTGTAAGTAATAATTGGGCACTAATTAACGTAAAACAAGCAAGGCTAAGTTTAAAACTGCTGCAGATAAGACAGGGGTGGTTGGGACAGAAGAAGAAGAAGAAGAAGAAGAAGAAGAAGAAGAAAAGAAGAAGAAGAAGAAGAAGAGAGTTCAAAAATAATTGTTTCATTGGTTTGGGTCAAATTCATCAAAAAATGACAATCCAAAATGAATTGCCCATTTTCTCCCCAAGACAGCCTGCTCCTGTCCATCAGGAACACAAGGCATTCCTAGGAGCAACCTAGAGACTTCTTGATTGGCAGGTCATGCAGCCAAACACATGGCTCACTTGGCTCTGGGACTGTTCTTATTTATGAGACCAGTTCACCAATCATTTCACCCCAGAGCCTGTTCTGGTAGTCAAGGGAACCTTCTACTTTGGAACCAAGTTAGCTCTGAGCTCAAGCAGCACATTGCTCCCTTCATTAGGCCATCCATCTGCTACACCTCCAGTCCCGAACACCAGCAGAACTAATCCACAAGATGGTGTCTAATGTATATGAAATCAACAGAAATCTTGAAAGCAACATGTAAATGCTAAGAAGCTACTCAGATGTTTTTCCTCCATAGGATAATTGTTTATGCAGAAATGCATTTGGAATTATTATGTAAGAAATCAGATTTTTTTTTCTGAGCAGGCACCTGGTGTCCTGACTATTGATATTAGATTTCTGCCATATGGACACATGAAAATGGCAAGAGAAGAAAGCACCGTTTTGCTAAGAATTGTTATTACTTCCAAGTCATTTCAGAGATATCCTAATAATATATTGTAGAAAAGGCTTGAGATACCAGGCCAGAACTGCAGGATAGGGGAATTAGTTCAGATATACTCTCACTGACATCAGAAGTCCTTGTGTGTAGGAGAACAGCTGATTGTGTGACTGGATCCATCCAGATGTCTAAGCAGGAAAAACTGGTTGGACATCTTTGTCTTCTTTGGCATTGTTGGAAACAGAAATAATTTCTGACTCCCAGATCTTTTCCTTTTTAACAGTTTTCCCAGTGAAACATATGGCCAGGAATAAATCCAATAACTTTTCAAAGGTTTTTGTGTTTTCTAGGGGGATATCTACATTCTGTCAGCTCTGGATCGGGAAAAGAGAGATCATTATACACTGACTGCTGTTGCCAGAGATAATCCAGGGGACATTTCCAGTAACCGCCGAGAGAACTCTGTGCAGGTAAGCCTCCACGTATCACATATTTTCAAACACTAAAATGGTAGCTAGCTAGCATCTGTTTTCATGTGCCATCAACTCATAGCCTATTAGAGTTTCCAAGGTAAGTGAGCTATTTAAGGAGTGGTTTTACCATTGTCACCCTCTAATGCAGGCATGTCCAAACTTCGACCCTCCAGATGTTTTGGACCGCAACTCCCACAGTCCTTTGCTATTGGCAACCTAAGCTAGGATTCTGGGTGTTGTAGTCTCCAAAACATCAGGAGGGCCAAAGTTTGGACATGCCTGCTCTAATGCATTTCCATGGCCAAGAGGGGATTCAAACCCACTCTGTTCTAACGCATGAAATCACATTTGCAAAGATACAGCTGTGCACCAGCTTTACATAAAACCAATAATTTATTGCCTTACTTTCTCATAAACACCTTAGCACTACAGCTGAAAAAGCACTGCTGAGCATGAAGGGAAAACCTCAGCAGCATTTCCTTCATGGCTATTCAGGTCGCAGAGTCAATGCCACCCACATTATCAGGGTAATATGGGGCAGAGCCGTGGAAGAACCAGCAGCCATGCCACTCCCAGTATGTAAGGGTGTGATCAGGCAAATGTTTGGCCCACTGTTTTGACTGCTATGGGAATGGATGGGTTGTGTCCTTATACAGCAGTCACACACAATTCACTCAATTGTTTGAGTGAATGAAATCATCCCCGGAACGTTCCTACCTGCACCTTTCTCACCCATGTCAGAGGCTTCAACTTTTATGTGTACAGTGGTACCTTGTATAAAGGAATTGATTCATTCCAAATGAAATTATGTTAATCAAATTTTCCTTTATACAAATTTCCCATAGGAATGCATCAAAAACAGTAATCCTTAATTGCGACCATTTTATGTTGTACATATTCGCCCCATAGATGATTCTGTTAAGCAAATTTCCCCTATCTCCAGAATTTTTTATGTTGTACAGATTTTATGTTATACAAACCGTTTGTTATACAAGGATCCACTGTACTTAGGATTGCTCTGGTTTGGTATGATTCTAGCATGTGTGATCACTGGAAATGGACCAAAAGTTACCCTTCCTTTTAATTTGTGGAGTGGGTTAAGAAGAAAGCCAGAATATTGGCAAATTACGCAATTCCTAAGCTCTGTGCAGAGGCCAAGGAAGAGGAAGGGAATTAAGTGTATACTAAGGCAGTGAACATGCACTGCATAGCATCAAAATATAAACACTACTTACTAATACTTTAAACATTTTTTCACTACTTTGGCCCCCTCTACAGAGCCAAGGAAATGTTTAATTCCCAGTATCCTGAAGTGGCACTCTTCTTATGCCACTTCAAAATACTGGCAAGTCATCATCAAGCTGCTACAGACCAAATAATGTTTCTTGGAGTCTGTATGCCATTTGGATGGAAGGATGACACCAAACCATTAGCAACACTATTCAGCCACATCCGTCCTGATCCAATTGCCACAAGCCCTAAGTTTCTCATAGAGAAAGAGCCATATCTGAGGTGAGCCAAGAGGTTGTGTCATCTTGTTAGAGCCCTATATTGTTGTTATTTGATGGAGCTCTCTACGGTCATGTGCTCCAATGTCCACAGGGTGTTCACCATTCACAAGGTTGGCTTGCTTTGATTTCAGGTATTAATTACAGTCCTGGACATCAATGATTGCAGGCCTCAGTTTGCCAAAAAACAGTACAGTACCAGTGTGTATGAAAATGAGCCAACAGGGACATCAGTCATCACCATGACTGCTACTGACCTCGACGAGGGAGCCAATGGAGTGGTGACATACAACATGGAAGGACCTGGAGTAGGTATGTGGCTCCATCAGCTCTCATCCTCATGGATTCTGAAAAGCCACAGCTGGTGTCAAGTGATTTCTGTGGTGTTTCCAAAACCTATGGGAATTTTAGCATATTAAAGCTTAGCCATAGGACCTGGGTTAGCATTGGGCTTAGCGCTGGAATGAAAGTTAGAGCTTCCAATTTCAGTTTCTAATTTCCTGAGTCCGCTGAGAAATTTGTCTCAATACAATACCTTGGTGGTGTCAGAAGAGTACCCAGTGGCAAAAAGCAGATGTGTTAGGACTGTTTTGCCCCAGCCTTTTTGGGGGGAGGGGGGGAATCTGTGGAAAAAAACCCAAGATTGATAAATTAAATGACTGAAATGTCTGAATTTTCAGCATTCATCCTTTACAGCTGCAATATATCTGCCAGTTATCTCTTGTTCAGAGTTATCACTTTCAATATCAACTAAAAAAATAAATAAATCCCAGTAACAACCAGAGATGAAACAATAAAAAAAATCAGGACTTAGAGAACTGATATAGAAGGCAGTGTCAGAACTATGTCATTTATTCTACTAACAAGATATATGATGCAATGGTCAGTTGCTCCTAGGTGTCTTATTGACCAAATTTACTCTATGGAGATGATGGATAACTGTGGAGTTGTAGCTGAATGTGAATAAATTTATAGCAAACTCTGAGGGCATAAAAATTTCCCCCTTTCCGTCATTTCACTCCAGTCTTCCAGGCGGTTGCTCGTTTTTACTACGCAGTAAACTACAAAATGGCTTTTGTAGTGAGATCGTTCATGCCGTATTGTGATTGTGAATGAGGTATGGCTTTTCCTTTCTTAGACGCCTTCAAAATTCATAAAGACTCAGGGCTCATAACAACCCGCAGACGTCTGCAGTCTTATGAGAGGTTCAACCTGACAGTGGTGGCCACAGACAAAGGAAGACCACCCCTCTGGGGGACCACTATGCTCCAAGTGGACGTTATTGATATCAATGATAATCGGCCGTTATTTGTCCGCCCCCCCAACGGTACTATCCTACACATTAAAGAGGTAAATCACCACACAGTTCCTCATGCTTCTGGTGTGATTTAGTGCTCCAGGCCCAAATTGCTAGAGGTCACATTGGACATCGTTTTACTTGAGTATAGCAGATTTCTACCGAAAAGAAATGTATCTGTAAATTTGCTTTGATTTTTATTTGCATGTCTTATTTCCTTTCATAACCAGAACCACACTGATAGCTTTAACAGGAAAGAACACGAACAATATGATTGTTGCTTGACTCACCAAGGTACCAAAGGTCATATTTGGGCAACCCACTTGAATTGTGTCAGTGTGTCCGGGTTGAATCTGAAATTGTTGTTGTTGTTGTTGTAATGTGGAGGCCAGCTATGGCATGTAGCTCCTTTCAGTGTTAATGGTTAAAAGGGATGGAGGGGAATTTGAGAGGAGGGCTGTCCTGACACCTGTTCTCATTGTGGATGGTTGGGGCCTGTGCAAACGTATTGAATAAATTTGGAATACATGCAACAAATCTAAAGACATTATCGAAATCAAACCCCTCTCCTTCTAAAAAAAAAAAAGTTGGGCCCAAATGGCAAATGGTACCCCTAGAAAAGGTGATTTGCCATTTTTATGTAATTATACCTCCCCCGGCCTGTCTCAAGCCAGAAAATATCTTCTAAAAATGGTGCTTGAAAAGGGCTTTTCCACTCCCCCAAAGGGTTAAAAGGGAATATTTAAAATACAAAATGACAATGTTCTCATTATGGAGATGGTGGTCTGGAAGTTCATGTAGGATATCAGGAGGAAGCACCCTTCCAGGAGCTTGGGAAGAGCAGCTATAGACTCTGGACCCTCTGAGGCACCCATCTAATTCTTTAGATTAAATTCCGATTTACCTTTATATAAAACATAAGAACCCAAACAGAAATGGCAGGTCAGTCCACCAGGTGGCAACAGTGCAAACCTATATAAGGGAAACGTCTTTGGTTGGAATTGAAAAGGCACAATGTCTACGGTTCTGCTAGGCTGGTTGTGTATGTGTGTGTTGTGTCATTACAGTCGTAACCGACTCTTCGTGAGCCCATGTCCATGGGGTTTTCTTGGCAGGAATACTTGAGTGGTTTGTTACATGTAGCTAAAGCTGGTAAATTCTTCAAGCTATTGTCTTCTCTTGTATATGCTTCTGTGACAGTGTAATTTAGTTAGTTAGTTTGTACCTCAGAGAAGTCCATTGTGAGAACATCTCAGAATCTTCAACACAGCAAAATGTAGCTGTGAGTTCCTTAGCAGCCACCACAGCTTGCAACCAGGATTTTTTTTAAAAAAATACCTAATTGAAAGTAACTGAATAATGGAACATTAGAACACGATCTACCTACGCATCTAATACTATGTTAAGAAATTTATTGGTACTGTACTTGTATTCCTTTTAAAAGGTGTCACTGAATATGACTGGACAGCATAGAGGAAGGAGATTTTAATGAGGGAAAAACTGTGTATGTGTTTGTACCAGATTTTTGTGACTGATGCCTGTATGGTTCTTCCCATATATATCTATGAAGTTGAATCCTTTTTTCTGCTGATGATGTATATATATATATATATATCCACAAACAGGAAATCCCCCTACGATCCAATGTATATGAAGTCTATGCTACAGACAAGGATGAGGGCCTCAATGGAGCTGTGCAGTACACATTACTCAAAACCGGTGCTGGGAATAAAGACTGGGAATACTTCACCATTGACCCCAACAGTGGGCTTATTCAGACAGCAATGAGGTTGGACCGAGAGAAGCAGGCTGTATACAGTGTAAGTCCTGAGACCATAAGGATAACCCGAAAGACTAATTGTCCATATCAGCTCTCTGCTGGTTGCTTTGTTGCTCTTTGCTCTGATGTTTGCCAAGACCAGCCAAAGATTAAACCCAGATTAGATTATGATACCTAAAATCAGAGGGAGTTCCACGTGGAACAGTGGATCCCAGCCTTGAGTCCCCCAAATGTTCTCGGACTACACCTCCAGAAGCCTTCACACCCAGCTGAGATGGGTAGGATTTCTGGGAATTGTAGTCCAGGAACATCTGGGCAATCCAAGGTTGGGAACGACTGAACGAGAATAACAAATATGGATCATTGGAACCGAATTAGGTATGCAGTAAATCTCTCTTGACATCTCATATATTTTCTGAATTATCAGAGTTCTGATGAATGTCTAGGTCTCCATCGTGCGTTGTAAGCAGAGATATAAATGAAAATTTAAAAACAGGAGAGGTGGGACATTTTAGAAAGGTCTGGAGTGCTGCCCCCCCGCCCTTTAGCCCCATTGAAAAGTCCTGAAAACAAGATAAAGGAGGATAAGGCCAGGCCCCCTTCTGCTTAGTTCTGTTCTGCATCCAAAGAGAATAGCAACGGGAAGACTTCTCTCTTCAAATTCTGGTTTTCTTCTTCGATCTCTATTGCTTGTATGATCATTGGTTTCCTTCAATCTGCTTCCCTTAGTTAATCCTCCTTTCGTTGGACTAAGTCCACTGTTAGTCCTTTTTAGAGTACTGTACAATCATTGTTCATCACTGCTCCCATTTATTTCAGGGTGTCCACCTAAAATTATTGCAGCTTTTAAACAGCTGAATGGGTTAGAAAAGCATGCTGAAAGGGTGGTGGAAAGATATCGGAACTTGAGTTCCATAGAATTTTATATTACCACGGAATCATCACCAGTCTAAGTTTTTGACCTATGCTCCAAAATCCATCACTGCCAAGTACTACGTGTTTGCAATTTTCACACAAGACACTTCATTTACTCACAATTCCATAGGCTGATTCTTCTGACTATGAATCTGACTGGGGGTTTCAAGAAGGAGGAACTATCTGGCATAAAGACCAGCATTATGCCTATTATGCCACCTCATTCCCATTCCAACCATTCTAAACATGGCCAGTCCACTTTCAGAATGGTCTTTCCCATGATCCAGAGGTCTGTGCAAACGTGACATACAAGAGAAGGGGCCAGGATTGCTGCTTGAGATCAATAAACAAATAGTCAAGGAATACGAGTTCAAATCTCCAGGGCTGGATGAGCAGCATCCAACAATATTGAAGAAACTGGCTGAAGAACCCTCAGAATCACTGGCTATTATTCTCTTGAAATCATGGAGGATAGGTTAAGTGTCCCATGACTGGATCATGGCTAACATCCCTATCTTCAATAAGGGCAAAAAGGAAGAACTATGGAACTACCAACCAATAAGCCTGACATCAATTCCAAAGGAAATACTGCAGGCACCCTAGAAAACAATGCAGTAATAACTAGAAGCCAACACAAATTGGTCAAGAACAAATCCTGATTTAGCAAAACCTTTGACAATGCCCTGTGTTCTGATTAGCAAGGTAACTAGGTGTGGGCTAGATAGCACAACTGTCAATTGAACACAGTTACAGAATCATGCTCAGAGAGCGCTTATGGCTCTTTCTCAAATTGGACGTGACAAATGGGGAGTACCATAAGGCTCAGTCCTGGGTTCAGTGCTCTTCAATATTTTTTATTAATGACTTGGATGAAAGGGTGCAGGGAATACTTATCAAATAAATAAAATGAATAAATAAATTGGTGGATGACCCAGAATTGAGCGAAACAGCTAATGCCTTGGAAGAAAGGAACACAGTTCAAAAAGATCTTTATAGGACTGAAAAGAACAAAATGAAATTTAACAGGGATGCTGGAGGCCTTCAAGAGAAAAATTAGACAACCATCTGTCAGATATACTTTGATTTGGATTCGTGCACTGAGCACAGGGTTGGACTCGTTAGCTTGAGAGGTTATTTCCAATTCCGTTATTCTATATTTCTGTGATCTGCACAAATATTTGGTACCCACACAGGCTGGCAGGACTGGACAAGGTCAAGGAGTCCTCCAGATGAAGCAAATCTGACTTGGGTTTTTTGTTCCTCTTTTCTCATACGTACAGTGGAAATACAGTATTTATCCATGTATAGGACTATATTTTTCTCTAAAATAGTTTGACTAAAAATTGAGGCTTGTCTTATACATGGAACTAAGCCAAGGTTGCAAAAATGTAATTTTGGGTTGGAAAAGCGGGAATCGTCTTATACATGGGGGGCATCCTATTGATGGAAAATACAGTATACTATTAAAACACCTCTCATAATCCCAACAATATGTTTTTTATCTCTCCGTAGGAATGTTGGGAACTGACAGATGTATGCATCTTCACTGTTCATGTGGTAGTAATCACTTGCTATGACAAGTCTAGAAAATGCCTGTATACTGTTTCCTCTTTGTGACTCAGAGATGTAGCTGTTTATTAGTCCCCCCCCCTTTTGTAAGAGGCGGGAGGGTGGGCTGAGTATGCTGGGCTGGCCTGTGCTCTCATCCTTGACAGCCAACCAAGTGTATGACCATCTTTGTGTCTCTTCTGTAGTTGATCATTGTGGCATGTGACCAAGGGCAACCGCCGTATGAGACCATGCAGCCCCTCCAGGTGGCGCTGGACGACATTGATGACAATGAACCCATCTTCATGAGGCCGCCTGTAAGCAGGTCTATCCCTTCCCCTTCTGGGCTTCATTGGGACTGGGGACTGGAGGTCCCAAGAGACAAAGAGTTTCTTTAGGGATGATAAAGAAGAGAACTCCCATTATTTTGTTGTCTTTCAGGAACACCCCTGGTAGAATAAACTAACTCTATAACATTAATTCGGAATCCCAGATGATTCACTAAACAGTTTCATTTTGGAGGGAATGTTCTTTATCACATCATTTTTGCCTTTTAGAGACAAAAAATGTGAGATGCATTGTTTTCACTAGGAAAGTTTTCAGTGTTACTACGTTAATACAGCATATGAAGCCTTATTACCATTCTGTATCTCTTGGCCAATCTAGCTAAGAACCAGGGCCATCTTGTTGCCCAGATTACAAGACAAAACCTGCATGTTTTAAAAGTTCAAAACATGTATAATCACTGATAAGTAGTTCATCAGGAGGACAATGGTTTATATAAGATTAAGTGAAGGACAACCTCTGAAGTCTTGGAAATAAAAAAAAATCAACAAATGAAATTGCTCTCAGAAAGATGATTGCAAAGAAAAAGCAACAAGGAGACCTACATTGCTTCATTTCACAATCTTGCATGCTTGTCTGTTGCAATTTTAATTTTATTTATGATTTTAAATATTTTGTTTTTTACCATATATTCAAGTGTTGATTCATTGATTTGATTTGATTTGATTTATATACCACAACCATCTTGGCCAAGGTGTACTCTGGGCAGTGCACAGCAAACTGAAAATACAAATTATATGACAACAGCAACAAATAAATATAAACAATATAATTAATAATAATAATAATAATAATAATAATAATAATAATAATAATAATA
>JAHTLZ010003518.1:18668242-18808255 GCA_023846285.1 Phrynocephalus versicolor
GATAGATAGATAGATAGATAGATAGATAGATAGATAGATAGATAGATCTTGAGGTCTTTTTAATTTGTAGCAAACACTGTCAGCCTCTGGTGGTTATGATTGGAAACAGGTCTATTAAATTACCAGTCCAATTACTTTGGATTCTTATTCCATCTCAGATATTTAACCTCTCCATAAGCTCTTTTTGTGACCCTAGCTACTCTATGGCCATATTTCTCACTTCTGAACATTGTGGGGGGAAAGAAGCAAACCTAACTGGGATGATTAATGCTGCACAGCCCCTGATGCAGTTGAATGAAACCAGTTTCTCCTTCTAGAGTCTGCTGAGTTGGAAATTATAGCAGGATAGCGAAGGCTGCTCATTGTGGTCATGAGCAGTATTAAGAAGAACTGTATTTTTTTGCCTCGAAATGGCAAATCAATATTTTGTTTTCCAAACTGTTCTTAGAGTGATCCAGATGATTGATGAGAATAAGGAGCAGCTCCGGAATCTCTTCAGGAATTATAATGTCCTGGACGTGCAACCAGCCATTACTACAAGGGCTCCAGATGACCTGTCTGCTCTGCAGGTGAGAGGAAGGAAGGGTCCTTTTATCTTTGAAGCATAATACACTTCAAGCTCTTGTATGCTTCAAGAGGTGTCCCTCGTATGCTTTGAATTCACCAGCATTCGGAGAAACTGTTGTTGTTAAGTGCCATCAAATTGCTTTCAACATAAGAAAGCCCTATTGATTAGTGACGACTAAAGGGTCCTATCATTAACAGCATGGAATTAGGATTTGCTGACAAATAGCTGTGGCTTTTTATTGAGTTGAACCATCTCAGATTTTACTACTACCATTACTGTCTTTTCTAATGCACCTTGTCTTCTCATAATATGTCCAAAGGTTAAGGTACTTAGGAACTATAATGTGCAATATGATTCAATAATGTAAATGATGGTAAACATAACCATCATTCACATCTGATACTGACAAAGGTGAAATTGAAAGGTTTTATTTGTGCATTCAAGAGGAAATTTACCAGGAGAAAAGAAAGAGAAGGTGGAAACACCATATCAAAAACCTATAAAGTAGAGATGAAAGGATGACAGGTTTCTTGAAGAAGAATCCTATGATGAAAGCACTGGGGAGAAATAAATCATCAGGGGAGATGGAATACCAATAAGTAAAGAAAGCAGATAGGAAAAAATGGTTCATTTGAAATATGGTGATGGTGGACAGCTTTGCAGATACTCTAGAGCAGCAGTCCTCAACTTTTTGGTGCCAGGGACTGGTTTATGTGCTTGTGGGCATGCACATGCTCTGGTTCTGTCACAGCCAAAACAAAAATGGTTGTGATGGGTGTGTGAGTGTGACAGGGTTCCTGTTTAACCCTTGGCGATTCCTTCCAGAATGACCCCGACACATTAGGTAACAGGTTTTCTTCCAATGGAGTTTTATTAGTAATTTCTTCCAATTTGTGTACCAATGTGATCCATGACATTAACAGTAACTGTCCCTTCTGAGGCCAATGGCCCCTGCTCGATTGGTTCCCTTAAAAGTGAAAGGCCCCAAACCATTCCCAACCAGTAGGTTTCCATGCTGGGATTCCTCTCCCCGAACAAAGAGTTCCACAACGAGGATGGTGAGCCCACTCACTCTCTGTCAAATCTATTTTATGTCCCCTCTTCATAGGACCTTGTCCTTGGGGAATACCTAAATGGTCAATTCCAGCAGATCCACGTGTTCCACATCCACCGGGACCCCTTGATGGACCTTCATGCCTTTTTTCCAGCCCCTTATATCCCTATTCCTCATGCCACTCCCACTCCCCCATGCTTGTCATCAGGAACCCTTTTTACAATTGGCTGTTTGCATCCTACAGTATGCTCCGCTTCACATTCCTTTCCCCAGCTCCTGGCTCTGTTATCTCCTTAACGCCTAATCTCTTGTATAGCTATCACCACACCTGCAATAGCCCCACTAGCTTCAGGCTCCTCTGAGGGTGTGGACGGCTCACCCTGCACCTTCCGCTCCTCCTCACAGTGGGGGAGGAAAACCTGCACATGGGAGAGGAGCATGCATGCCTTAGGGAACCTTACTAACAACTGAAGTGCTGTGCGGTCCACCCCCTAACAAGCCACGGACTGATTCCGGTCCGCAACTTAGGGGTTGATGACCCCTGCTGTAGAGTGCCAGAAAGACAACCAAATGGGTTCTAGAGGAAAATCAAGCCCGAGCTGTCTCCTTAGACAAAAAGTAATGAAACGAAGGCGGTCATGCTTTTGGAACACCATGAGAAGATACGATACTCTGGAGAAGACAATAATGCTGGAAAAAGCGGAAGGCACCAGGAAAAGAGGAAGACCAGTTATGCAATGGAAATGATAAAGGAAGCCACAGCTTTGAGTTTACAAGAGCAAAACAGCACTGTTGAGGACTGGACATGTGTTTGCATTCTCTAATAGTGTCGTTAGGGTGAGTAAAACCAAGTAGATACCAGGTTATTAGCATCCGACAGTTATGGCAACTGTTTATACTAAGTTTGTGGCCAAGCAGTCTTCTAGAAATTCCATCCCTACTGTAATAGTTTGTTTTGTGTTTCTTTTTCTTTTTCTTTTGTTTCTTGTCGTTTCTAGATGGCAATAATCATTCTGGCTATTCTCCTCTTCCTGGCAGCCATGTTGTTTGTCCTCATGAATTGGTACTACAGAACAGTGTGAGTAGTTTTCAGTGCCTGTGCAATGTAGGGCAGGCCACTTCCAACATCTCACACATGCGCATACACACACATCGTTTTTTAGATACAGAGTTGAAGTAAATACCCTTAAAACTTCAAAATCCTGTAAATATGAATGCCCTCATTCAGTGATTCAGAAAAACAAACATATGCTACTGATCGCCAATGGGAAAAGTGCATTGTGGGATAATGATTGGGGAGGGGGAGGGGATGCACACACAGTTTTCCTTACCTCAGTTTGAAACAGATTGCCCATTTCCTTTTCAATAATTAAAACTGGTGTATTACCATTAAATTTGTGCCCCCATTCTCCTTCCAAAAGCAAGGTCTTTACTATTATGGAGGATAAGGCCAGACTTGACAGGTGGCAGTTAGAGATGGGCACGACTAGGGAAAATGACATTTTCGAGTTGTCGTGTGTCGGAGGCGGCCCGTTTCGGCTCGTTTCCGTTTTTCGCAAAATTTCGCAAAAAATTGTCGTTTCGTTTTTCAGTTTTTCGTCTGTCGTTATACTGGTTTAGGGGGGGAGCAGGCTCCTGGAGGCACCTCTGTGGGGTGGGTGCCTCCTCTGGCCCGCTAATAGGGAAAGCGGGCTCCTGGAGGCACCTCTCTTGGGTGGGTGCCTCCTATCCTCACCCGCCAGCGCTGCTACAAAAGGGCATGCATAGCCATATGGATATGCATACCAAGTTGTAGACAGAGCAGACTGGCAGAGGCACCCCTCTTTTGGGGGTGCCTTCCCTGCATCAGTAAGTGAGTGAGACACAGGCACTCGGGCAGGGTTTGCATGGCACACAAATGCTGCTGCAGGAGTCAGCCAGAGCCACAAGTGACGGACTGGCAGACTCTTTGCACCCACTGTGTCTCACTAAGAAGGGAAACGTACTTGCGTGTAGTGCAATGCGCGTACGCAGATCTGGCTTTACGGTTAGGGTTAGCGCAAGGGCTAGGCTTAGGGTTACAGGTAAGGTTACGGTGAGTATTGGGGTGCACCTCTGGGTGCCTCTCTGACCCACTTAGAAGGACAGTGTACTGGTGTATGGGTTAGGCTTAGGGTTCGGGTTCGGGCTACGGTTAGTGGGCTTTTTATGCCCGATTGGCACATCCCAGAAGTCTCTGTGGTCAACCTGGCCAAGTGGCCATGCGATTGGTGGAATGGCTCCAAAAATTTGCATGGTCACTCCCATGGCCAGCCCATCATTGCGCAGGTGTAAAAATAAATGAATAAAATAAAATTAAATAAAATAAATGGAGAGAGGACAGAGGAGACATTTTGTTGCAAGAAAAACCCACTGCTACTGTAAAAATTCTGGCAGTTTTAAAATAGCAATTTTCACATGTTTCTGAGGTGCTTGTGTGTGTTTTTGGACCACGATTTCAAAAAAAATATTGCAGTCGCCACGCCGCCCCATTTTCGATCCCCCGCCCGCACCGCATGGCATGGCGAGGCGAGTCCGGCTTGTTGCTTGCGAAGTTGTGAGTCCCCACCAGAGCAGCCCAGGACAGGAGGGGGGGAAGGCCGGGGACCCCCCCCCCCAGAAACCACCCCTCTAGTAGGTGCCCTCTCAGACAGGCAGACATATTTTCGCCTGCTTTTTGGGCCGGGAATCAGGGGTTTTTTATTTTTAAAACTTTTTTTCTGTGCCGCCGCTTGGCGAGTTGGCGATGGCGATTGGCGATACGACGAGGATGACACCCCCCCCAGCCTGGTGCAAGCAGCCCAGGACAGGAGAGGGGGGAGGCCGGGGACCCCCCCCCCAGAAACCACCCCTCTGGTAGGTGCCCTCTCAGACAGGCAGGCATATTTTCGCCTGCTTTTTGGGCCGGGAATCGGGGCGGGGGGGTTTAAAACTTTTTTTCTGTGCCGCTTGAATTGCGGCAGCTGGCGGCGAGTCCGGCTTGTTGCGGCGAGCAACTGCGAGACGACGAGGATTTCCCCCACCAGAGCAGCCCAGGACAGGAGAGGGGGGAGGCCGGGGACTCCCCCCCAGAAACCACCCCTCTAGGTGCACTCACTCAGACAGGCATATTTTCGCCTGCTTTTTGGGCGGGAATCTGGGGTTTTTTTTAAACTTTTTAAAACTTTTTTTCTGTGCCGCTTGGCATCGCGGGATCGCCACGATGCCAGGAACGACAACGACAAATCAGACCCAATTTTTCTTTTTTCAGTTCGAGTTCGATTTCTGGCGGAGTAATTGTCATTCTTCGTTTCGTTGCGTAACGGAAACGAGGAACGGAAACGGAAACGAGAATTTCGCCAAGTCGTGCCCATCTCTAGTGGCAGTGTCACTGCGGCAGGAGTGGATTTCTCGATCAGGCTGCTAATCAGAGTTGCATCAGGAAACACCTAGCAAACTCCTTGCTGGTGCAGTGGGAGGAAATCTGTTTCCTAATGTGTCAATTTGAGGTCCCTAGTAGTGTAGCATTGGACAGAAGCATAGCATTTCTACTGCATTGGGTTTAGAGACATTTAGGGTTCTATCATTCAGACTTTGGGGACTCCTCTCAAAATGGAGCATTCAGGATCTGTTTGTTCCACCTGACAGGCCTACACCTACAGCCATGTAAGCACCAGGACAGCTTCCTTTTCTAACAGGAAGGCTTCACAAACATGAAGCTAGGCCATGAAGCCTTCCAGCTAGCTAGGCCTTTCTCCAGGTGAGAACTGAACCCTATCAAGTGGAAATCCCAAGATGGAGAATTCTGCTGCAGTCCACAAAATCCTAATGGCTCATCCCTACAAAAAGCCTCATGGCGCAGTGGTTGGACTGTAGTATTGCAGTTATTACTGTGCTCACAACTAGAGATGGGCACGACTTAGCGGTATTTTCGTTTTCGTTTTCGTTTTTCGTTTTCGTTACGGAAACGAAACGAAAACGAAAACCGGCACCAACCTGGACCGAAAACGGAAACGAAACGACTAATTTCGAGCCAATTTTAGTTTTTCGTTACTGGAAAAGCACTCAATTGAGCTAAATGGGGAGAAACGAAAAATTTTTCGTTTTCGTTTTCGTTTTTTCGTTTTCGTTACGTAACGAAACGAAAACGAAAAATTTTGAAATTAGCCCACGAAAACGGAAACGAAACGACTCAGACCCTAGCCGAAACCGAAAACGAAAACGAAACTTTTTTTCTGAGTCGTGCCCATCTCTACTCACAACCTGGAGTTCAGTTCCAGGTAGCCGGTCAAGGTTCACTCAGCCTTCCATCCTTCCAAGGTCCGTAAAATGAGTACCCAGCTTGCTGGTGGGACAATTGGGGGCCTGCATAATTAATTGTAAACCACCATGAGAGTGCTTTAAACACTACAGGGTGGTATATAAGCAACACACTTTGCTTTTTCGCTTCGCTTTACAATTCTTTGCAATGAGATGAAAGACTATGCCTTTAGAGGGGAAAAGTCATTTGGAAAAAGAACGTAACATGTGAGATGATTTAAAAAAATAAATCAGACATACAGTAACTTCTACTTCACTTATGAGTAAACTTTACAAAACAATTCCTGAGTTCTGCTTTCCCAGTTTCTTACGGCTTTTCATTTGTTTTGCAGACACAAAAGAAAACTAAAAGCAATTGTGGCTGGTTCCACAGGTGAGAGATAATTCATGTCTTTTCCTTTTCTAGCCTGTTGACAAGTGTGGGAAGGCAGTTGTGACTTACTGCATAATACTGGTCAATAAAGCCAGCAGCCTGACACATGTTGCTTCCACTCTGTAGATCCTTACTAATGCTGAAACATTGCTTTTTCACAATCAGAACCGAGATGTCAGTTCATGTGGCGTTATTGCATCAAATAATGTTTGTCCACCATGATCAATATTATTATTTAAGTATTTACTTTATTTATAATCCCACATTTCTCCCAGAATTGCAATTTACAAACCTTTCTATAATTCCTACAAAGAATTATCATTTTCAGAAGAGATCCCTCCAACTTTATCTGAAAGATTCCGTGTTGCAGCTTCTAACCCTAATCTATCTGGTTTGCATAATACCAGTGTCATCAGTGAACAGGCACTTATTTTGTCATTTTCTTTTCCCTGGGAAATTATTGGTCAGACATTTAAATTTGCATTTCTTATTGCAAAACAGAACTGTAAAAGAAGAGGAAGGGAGAAATCATGAGATGAAATCTGTATTTAAAGCAACTATCTCCTCACGGACGACTGACAAATTATGATGTAACTAAGAGGCTGTTCATTGATAATGCTGCAGATATATTGCATAGAAGCAATAACGGAGCAGAAGCTGCAACTAGGAAGCTGCTAATTAAAGGCACAGTAGTTACAGGGGGGGGAACCTCACTAGTATACTGTCAGTCTGTTCAGGCTGATGTTCCGCTTGTGTTTTAATTTTTAAAATTGCCACAAATCAGGTCTGAAAAAAGATGGGTGGACAACACAGAAAACACTGGAGTGCAACAGGTTGGCAACAACATCATCTGGATTCTCCATAAAAAGTGAGTGAACGACAGATGTGAATTCCAGGCTGAACTGCTAGCGTGGAAGCAACCAGACAGAGGTTAAGCTTTGAAGCTTTCCTTGGCATGTTGATAAGGATTGGGGAAAGGTTCACTGCTAACTGGTTCTTCTGTGTGCCAGGCTGCTGTTAAAGACTAAGACCCTGCCAAGGCCAGTAAGGAGATACGTATGGGTCTGAACTCAACAGAGAAAGAGATTCCTCAGTAAACTTTTCACTTTTCTTGACAGGTAACCGGGGCTTTATGGACATCATGGACATGCCAAATACAAATAAATATTCCTTTGATGGGTAAGTTCTCATGAAATTGAGAAGCATTTAGTGATGATGAACTAACTCTCTTATAGACACACTAATCAGGCCTGCCCAAACTTCGGCCCTCCAGATGTTTTGGACTGCAACTCCCACCGTCCTTTGCCATTGGCAAACTAAGCTTAGAATTCTGGGAGCTGCAGTACAAAACATCAGGAGGGCCAAAGTTTGGGCAGGCCTGCACTACGTGGAGGTTAAACTGGGTTAACTAGATAAGAATTTTTAAGCCCCCCCCCCCAAAAAAAACCTGGGAGGAGCATCCAGTTCCCATTGATGCATGTGGATCTTACAAAGAAAAATTTGCAAGGGGGGGGGTCGTCCTTTACTTCTCACCAGATTTCTTTGTGCGAGATTTTTTTTTCCTGAGAAATGTCACAGAATATATCACAAGATTCCTCAGACATTTTATGGTTGTTGTTTTTTTCCTGGAAGAAATCCCAGTTGTTGTAGAAGAGGAAGTCCTGTTAATCAGTGCAAGCATTTCAAGTAAAAACAACATAAAAATACAAAGTTTTTATTAAAAAGACAAAAAAACTGCTGGCCCCTTAAATACTATCTTCTATATTTTTTAATGTGAGGTTTTGTGGATAAGTCCACTTCTTTAGGCTGTGAAGCATTGTTAGAAGAAGTCCTGTACTGCAATTGTTTCTAATCTTGGTTAACCCAGGTTTTCTTGGACTGCAGTTCCCAGAGGCTGGGGTTTCATGTGTATTTTAGTGTACACAGAAATGCATATGTATTTTATATGAATCTATGGGTTCACAATAGACTTTGTGTTTATGACTACTTTTAACTGTGTTGCTTTAATGTAATGTTTGTCTATTAATGCTGTAAGATGTCCCTCAATTCCTTGTTCTCAAATACTTGAACATGTCTTAATTGTACTGGACTGTATATCATTCCTCATTACTGTAAGCAGCCTTGGGTCCTTTTCCAAGGAGAAAGGCGGGGTAAAAAATACTCTAAAATAAATAAATAAATAAGTGACCCAAATTGAAGTGGACTGTCTGAAACACTTGACCATCTAATGAAGGTCAATTTCACTGGACTTAGCCCTTTTATAATCTCCGTGTGTATTGTTTAGAGGTAAGTACATTACATGAAGCTGCCTAGATGCCCTAAGCACATCCGATCTCACCTGATTTCGGAAGCTAAGCAGGGTCGGCCCTGGTTAGTACTTGGATGGGAGACCACCAAGGAATACCAGGTGTTGTAGGTGCCTGGAGTGGGAACTGGCAAACCACTCCAGAATTCCTGCCAAGAAAACTCCATGGACATGAGGTCACGAAGAGTCGGTCACAAATGTAACGACAACACACACACACACACACACACACACACACACACACACACGCACACGCACACGCACACGCACACGCACACACACACACATTAAATGAGACCCCAAACTAGATTATACTGGTTCTTTAATATTTTGCAGAGCAAATCCTGTATGGCTGGATCCTTTCTGCAGAAATCTGGAACTGGCAGCACAAGCTGAACATGAGGATGACTTGCCTGAGAACCTCAGTGAAATCACAGACCTTTGGAATAGTCCAGCCCGGACTCACGTGAGACGGCACCTTCTGCCTTTTAGAACTGCACAACTCAACATCATGAACAAATAATGTTGGCACAATTCTTCCCGCAGTCTATACCAACATATGTAAAATCAAGCAAATCCATTTTGAAACAATAGAAGCAGACATCACTAAGGACGTACACAATGATTTTTTTGTTCAAAAATGGTTTTTGAGGGATGTCCTTTTTATTTAATTTATTTTATTTTATGGTGCACCAGTCCTTTCATTTAACATTAAAGGGTTGCCTCTTTTACACACACCCCAAAGCAAAAAATATACAGTATAGTCAAAGCTCCTCCTAGTTCAAACTATTAGAAAATGGGATTTCTCTCCTCCCACTTGTAGACGGCTTCTCTTGTCTTCTTTGCATTCAGGGTGGGGGTTGTCTTATCCAATTAAAAAAAAAAACAAAGAGGGGGGAAATCTCCCAAGAAATTAGGGAGAAATGTAAAAAAGTAACACCAAGGAGACCTGCAGGCACATATAGATTGCATGGCAACAGCAAAAATAATCTAAAGAAATGACGACATTGACAGAGGCCGGGGTAGCAGGAAGGAGATCATTGGGGATCAATTTTGCCTAAATGACAACATGGACAGAAAAAAAAAGTTTGTGCCAGAATAAAATAGAATGCACTTTTTTCTGTTCATTGTTCAGTTTATACTCATCTCTAGTACAAACCATTGTTCATTGTTAGGTTAATATTATTCAGCTTGATAGCATATTTCTATTGCAAAGGGAGTTCCCCTTCAGAAAACTGTAGACAAGGGGCCAACACAGGGCATCTGGGAAGCACGTGCAGTTCTCAGACAAAAATAAAATTATTTTAAATCTCTTCTTAGGGAACATTTGGACGAGAGCCGTCAGCTTCCAAACCTGAAGATGATCGCTACCTGCGAGCAGCCATCCAGGAATATGATAATATTGCCAAACTGGGCCAGATAATGCGAGAAGGGCCTATCAAGGTAAATAATGTCTGGTGTCCTCCATCTTAGTTCTGTTGTCTACAAGCTGATGGCCAGTTCATACTTTTTGACACGGAGGCTGTGTGAAATACTTGCTGTCTCCAAAATACGCTAGCAGTCGTCCTTCTAAAGCCCTCATTCCTGTTACTCTGTTTGGCATGCAAATATGTTTAGATAGCTATAGATGTATACACACAAATAGAATATACAGTATATTCTTAAACTTGCTTTTCAGTCATGGAAAAGAATTGGGAGGGATACCAACACAGAATGTGTTAAGACAAGGATCATTTAAAAAAAAAAACAGGATTGTATTAAAAGCATTTCTTCTAAATATTAAAAACTTTTAGAATCATTACCTCAGCCTTTAAAAAAAATAATTATTTTTTTAAATTTTTAATGATTAATTTATTTATTTTGAATGTTCAGGAAATGCCTGCTAGACTTTGGAGTCCCCTAAAACAGGGGGAATTTCAAAACAGATGCCAAAGGGCCCGATGTCATTTCTCCTGTTGCCCCACTCCCTTCCCTCCCTCCAGGGCTCTCTGTTAAAGGTAGTATTGGATGATTATATGCGGCTGAAGAGGTTGCTTGCACAACGGATGGTGCATAAAGCCACCACCAGTCATGGGGACCAGTCCTCGGTCTCTGAGGTAGAGTCTGATTCTGCACGAGGTCCTTCCAACTGTTTGCTGTGCCCTCTGGGATGCAGTGTCTGTTCTTCCAAACAGAGTTTTTCTTCTGACTACATGGTGTGGTGTCCACAGTGACTTCCCTCTCTAGCATTCAGGTCCTGGCGTGTAAGAAATTTCCAGAGTGGTGTCCCTCTTCCATCCCTAGGAAGTAGGCCTGCTTTTCAAAGACTCCGTAGCTAAGCCTTCATAGGCAGAGGGTGAAAGTCCTGAATCAGTTACTTGCTCTCAGCCCTGAAGGGTGAAGACTGTACAGTGCATCGTTCCGTAGGATGAACCCGAGAGACTGCTGGACAGAGATGGGAGTTCTTTTCAACATCAAGTGAAATAAGCCTCAAAGATGAGGAATTCTACCAAGGGTGGGGAGGTTTTGTGGATAAATGCAATCCCTAATTTATAGGCCAGGGTAGAAGAAGTAGTGAAGAATATTGTGATGTGTTGATTTCCACTTGGGTTTCTTTCCAGCTGATCCAGAATGATCTGGATGATGAGGAAGAGCAGAGAAGTCCAAGCCAAGGGAGCCTTCGTTTCCGGCATAAGCAGCCCATTGAGCTCAAAGGACCCGATGGGATCCACGTGGTCCACGGCAGCACGGGCACTCTCCTAACCTCTGACCTCAACAGCCTCCCTGAGGATGACCAGAAAGTGCTTGGCCGCTCCTTGGAGACACTGACTGCTGACGGTGGGGCGTTCTGTGACAGGAACGCCCGCACTGAGTCCGCCAAATCCACCCCTATGCACAAGATGAGGGAGGTCATCATGGAGAGTCCGCTGGAAATCACAGAGTTATGACTAGAAGTGGCATCGCTGGTGTAGCACGCCAAGGAAAGCCCAGGCCCCCGTCGATGGTCACTGCAGGAGGGAGAGCACTCACCCTGGGACAAACATGGCAGAAGAGAAACCAAGAGGCTGAGGCCCCCAGTGCCTGGCTCCCAGCTGCTCCAGAGTAAATTTAACCAAGATGGCCAACTGTTCTGTCATGGCAGCCTTAGAGAGCCTCACCTCCAGAGCGAAGGCTCTCAGGACTGTTTGCTTTTACCAGGCAATCACACCATTAATTTCATACTTTTTTTTTACAATTTTCTTTCTTTTTTAAAACTAAAAGGTGTTTAAGCAGGTGGAAGAAGCAGTGGGAGGCCCTGAGGCACAACAGTAAGCCTAGAATTGCAATAATCATGGTGCCATGTCCCAACCATAGAACCAACTAAGTTCTCCACGTTGTCCTGGAGTATACCAGTGTATTCTTCCACTCGCCCACCCACCCCCCAAAGTGGCGGTGGGGAAAGAGGGCTGCATACCAAATGCAGCTAGCATTATCTTAGGACTCTCCATAGATACACACGGATTTGTGTGATTAACTTGAGGAAGCTCCACAAATCTCTTTGTTATTAATCTGTGTTGGATCATTACCAGAAAAAAAGGGGAGGGGGGAACTGAAGCCATTTCTTCATTTTTGCTGGTTTACCAAAACACTGCAGCATCAAAAGCAACAGAATGACATTAATTCAGGTTCTGAACGTCGAGTGTTTGTGTGTAATTTATTTATTTTTCCTCCTTTTGTTCTTGAACAGTAAAGTGTTGAGAATTTTGGGATGGTCTATCAAAGGAACCAGAAATATATTATACATGGATTTTGTTAATCTGTCTTTTATCTATCCCGCTGAAACTGGCACACTGACCCTCCTGGACATAGGCCTCAATGGTTGTGTAAGCTAAGTGCACCATACCACATGAGCTGTGTGCCTCAGAATACCAGTATGTATATTCCTGCGCTATAATACTAGCAAGAAAGGGAATTAGGAGTGTGCCTTACATAGGGCTCTATGTGTCATGCGTGCGCACACACACACACACATACACAGTTTGAATAAAATTATGCAAATTAAGTCAAATATATTTTGCATAATTCTGATTTCACAGTCCAGCTTTCTCAGAAATGTTTCAGAGAGGGCAAACACATACAGCAACAAAGAGCAGGTCCTGAGCACAGATGTGGCCAAGAGCAGCAAGTACAAAGGAGAAACGACAAAGGGGAAATTCAAGAACTGTGTAGGATATTTAACATCTTTGGGTACAATAAAAGGCAAAATTAAGAACGGTTACAGTGCACTGAAGTTTCATGAGTATGAGATTTACCTAACTTTCGCCACTTTATGCCTTTACTCCCTGAGTACTGGAAGTGTTACTTCCCAGGTTCTCAATGTTCATGAGGTGGTTCTAATTTCCCCAAAAATGTCCTATGGCCTAGAAGCTACCTTTTCAAAATGGAAAGATGAGAGTCTCATCATCGTCATGTGTGATCAAGTCCGTTCTTATGCCGACTCTTTTCAGGGTTTGCCAGGTAGAGAATACTCAGATGTGGTTTATCCTTCCCTTCCTCTGGTAGGCACTCTGAGACTCTGCAGCTTGTCCCAGGCCACACAGGCTGGCTGTACTCACAGGAGATATAGTGGGGAACTGAGCTGTCAATCCCTGGCTTCACAGCATTTTCAAAGTGTTGGATTTTTGTGCAATATTTAATATGTTATACATAGACCAAAGTCCAAAAATCTTAAATCTTCATGTCTGCGAAGGTTCTCAGTCATCCAGGTGGGGTTATCCAGATATTGAGTCATGGTAATTGGACTTATTTTCTTGTGAGATCAAAACATTTCACTACTCATCCAAGTAGCTTTGTCAGTCTAAGAAAAGTTGGTGCAAGACCTCCAATTTATACTTCACCTTGATTTCATGTCTGTATTGAAAATCCTTCTCTCAACAGAGGTGGGGGAATCAGGCACAATCTGTCTGCCACTTATCATGTGGCCCTTTCATCGATCCCTAGACAAAGCAAAAGCACTTGACACTTCCACCAGGAAGGTCATGGCTAATGACCCATACTTAATGGGTGTTGGGAAGGACCAAATAGGTGGGACTTCTACGCACCCCAGGTCATTGTACATCTTATGAGCCTATTTAGGTCACTGTCCACCTAACAAACCTGTTCAGACCAGGGTGACGTGAAGCCTAGGTGAACTCTAAAATTTGAGGCCTTGCACCAACTTTTTTTAGACTGACAAAGTTAATTGGATGAGTAGTGAAACATTTCTATCTCACAAAGGAAGTCCAGTTGCCATGACTGTTTCAACTAAAATCTTCACATGCCTATTTCTGACTCTTTTTGTTTGAACTACCCACTGTACTTCCTTAGTGTGTGAGTTGTGATGCAGAGAAGGGTGTATTGTTTAGCCTTTTGCATTGAAATCATTTTTCCCCAGCTAGAGTCAGTTGCATGATTGCAAGGACTATAGTTTTAAACCGAGGACAATACAAACCCTAAGTGCTAGTCCCCCTTTATCATGTCATATTACCTACACACACACGTGCGCGCGCACACACAAATTCCTCGTAAAACTAACTGGCTGTTCTGAACCAAAACAGCAAAAAGGGAGTAGCTTGTGTTACATGTGTGTCACCTTTCCCAGAAAGAAATCCTGTACGTTGCGAGTAGACTTAACTTATCTAAGCACAATCCCAATATTGTGTTTGATGAAACCAAGAGGAACTGTCAAGTTTATGGCGTTTTTAATGTTTCTAACTAGAGATGGGCACGAATAAAAAAAATGGCATTTCGTTTGTCGTTTGTCATTTAGGGGGTCCGTTTTGGTTCGTTTCTGTTTTTCGTGAATTTTTGCAAAAAACTCGTTTTCATTTTCGTTCGTTTCGTTACCATTTCGTTAGCATTTATTTCAATTTTTTGTGATTTTTTTTTTTTAGGATTTTAAGCAATTCACTCATATTGCAGTAACGGAAATGAAACGCACAACAAAATTTCCGGTGTTTCTGTTCGTTTTGTTTCATTTTAGAGACAAAATTCATTTGTCATTCCGTTACGTAACGAAATGAAAAAACGAAAATGGAAACAAAAAATTGTTCGTTTCGTGCCCATCTCTATTTCTAACAACAAATGCTTCGGTTCTTCAAGAGCAACTGGGTATTTTCTTACAGTACTCTATTTTTTCCAATTCTTCAATCCCAAGACTCCCAAAGGGTTCCCTGGGTCAAAAGGGATTCCTAGAGAGCCTCAGGAACCTAAGCTGGAGGAGGAGAGGAAATTTTAAATTAAATTAAATTAAACTAAATTGTCACAACACATGACATTGTCATTGATTCCCACACAGTTGCAACTTGCACCGGCTGGATTTCTGTTAATGATTTTTCTCCTATTTTAATGGGGAAAATAGATAATGAAAATATCACTAAAACTACTTGGAAGTATAAAATGGAGGGGGCACAATCTATTGGTACACAGTATAGTTTATTTGTACACAGTCCCAGGTTTAATCTGGCAACACCTGATTTTTTTTAAAAAAAAAAATCTCAAATAACAGGGTTTAGCAACAAGACAGTACAGACAGTAAGTATAAGTAATGAGTACTTTCACTCTCAGATTCACTAACAGGAAGAGTCTTTTTTTATTTTAAAGCCTGAGCTCTTACTATAAGAAAGACGTTCCGATCCTCCACCCTCCCCTCCACTTTGACCCCTCAAGAACATACAAATTGACTGGAGCTCATGTCGCTCTAGTTCCTGAAATTCCTTGAAGAAAAGTACTGAGGCAGGTTTAAAATGGTTCAAATTTATTAATATATTAAATTCTTTGAAAACGATTTAAAAACACCCAGATCAAGAACATATGTGAAAGAAAACTGCCTCGGTGGGACGGTGCCGTGTCCTGTCCACCGGATGTGGTCCTTTGCAATAAAAACTCCCAAACCCTTTCTCCCCCCCAAGTTACACAACAACATGTTTAAAACCTAATATTCATTTACAAGCTATTATATGCAGAATGAACGTGAAGATTCCAGCTTCGGCAGCCTATTTTTGGACTATTGGCATAAGGCAGTTTATTAGTATGATACTAAAACTCATTTTTAAAGAAATTTTGTATCTATTCAAATAATTCCATACTCCCCAAGTTTCTGTCCTCCCATGTCCTTCTGCCACCATGGCTCAAAAAACAAAATTAAATTTATGGTGATTCAGAGCATTATCAGCAAGGAAACAAACTCTCCTGCCTGAGTGCTTTAAGTGGGCCAGGTCTCAATGCCAATCGTACTAAAAATTAAGCCAGATGTGACAAAGGAAGATGGGCTTAGACTTTCACTATTTCCCACCCAGCCCAATTCCAAAATATGTTCCTTAAAACCACAGTCGACATTCTTGCACTGAAGGGTTTTGTCTAGTTCCATATATGACGTTTGCAGTATTCAGTGGCCTGTGGGGGGGGAAAAATAAAGAGGACCATTTCTTGAGAAATCACGGCTGTTACTAAACATTTTGATGTGATCAGAGAGTCCAGTTGTCCCTGAATTTATAGTCAATTAATCTTGCTTTTAATTTGATTTAATTAAAATGTGCATATCCAGGATGCATCCAGGAAGATTTATGCCTAAGACCTGATTTTGTACATGCAAGTGGTGTTAATAACAGATGTCAGTCTGAATGTGCACAACAGGGCTTGTCTATTGCCTCCTTGAACTCATTGGATGTGCCTCGTGATTTGGCAGTAGAACCATATACTTATCATAGGATTTGTGATCATTATGCATGACTGTGCAACCAAGATATTACTGTTAGTTCTGGTACCAGTCTATAAATATTGTAAGAGCTTTTAGAACCAATCTGGACATTAAGAAGAATGTCAGAGATGAAGCTACATTGTGCCTCAGCAATCAAACTTGCAAGCTAGACCCAGTGCCTAATCAGGTAACAAAACACTGTAAGGGTAAGAAACACACGTGAGGAAAAATACATGCAACAACATTTTTTAACATTTGATGGACCACCTCCTCAAAAACATACTAAATATATCAAATAGCTTGATCCTTGCCAGGAAATGGAATTATTGGGGATTAATTTGACATAACTGGGAGTGGGATGTTCTTTTGACCCAAATATTTATTGTCAGATTACAAACAGTACCTGTCAACGAGTTATAAGAAACATAAGACTTGAAAATATGTTCAAGTCCCCACATGCATAACTAACTGAGCCTGGAGAAGGCAATAGCCTTCCAGTCAGGGGTGTACAAGTGAAGCCTGCCAGATGATACCAGACTGCACCTTTTAAAATTTGCTACCATTGGCTATGTTGACCAAGGCCAATGGGTGTTTCAAATTCAACAAGGTTTGAATAGCTACACTTGGCCTAGTTATAGGTCAAATGAATGTCAATGTCTCAGGATCCTTCCTGCATGGAAAAAAAATCTCTTTGCAACAAATCCATATTTTTAGATAATGCCATTTGTGATTTAATCCCCTCAGTTGTCTTCCTCAGATTTGAGTGATTTATTTGTTTTATTTTATTTATTTCCTGCCCATCTAGTGTCTAGGCCACATCTCTGTGTCTGATAATAACACAATGTAAACACTTATATTTCCTATTTATTCTTGCAGCACTTGATGACTAAAGAAAGGAAGTCATAATTAAATCATAGACCCATATAATTGGAGGGGGGGCCTATAAAGCCATCAAGTCCAACCCCCTGCTTAGTGCAGGAACCCAAATCAAAGTAGATCTGACAGATGCTTGACAAGGATTGCAACACTGTAGGGCAGTAGTGTCCAAAGCTCAGCCCTCTAGATGTTTTAGACCACATCTTCCACAGTCCTTTGTCATTGACAATATAGGCTTGGAATTCTGGGAGTTGTGGTCCAAAACATCTGGAGGGCCGAAGTTCGGACAGCCCCGCTGTAGGGCTTCAACTTCGTCAAGTTGGGTTGGAGTGATTCCCTGGCAGATGAAAGGATCGCTTCCCCCATAAAAATGCCCTCATTAATAAGCAACCCTTTCTGGTGTGATTAGGTGATGTGCCTTTGCAGCCGGCCTGCTCACCCCTCTGAACATATTTGAAAACAATGTTACTGACATCCACCCTGAGAGTGTCCTGCGCCATCTCACTGCACAGAACAATCCGCACTCCCTCTTAATACTCAGACCGTCCCTGCCTTGCTTACCTGGCACTGTGCAGCAATCTCTGGGTTCTTGCACCAATAGCTTGGGCCCCAAGCACAGGCTTCCACGCCAACAAGATGGGATCCAGGACAGGCTCCCAGTTTCTGTATTGTGAAGAACAGACAGTTACTCCCTTATTTCTCTTTTGCAGAGAAAAAGAGATCTTTTTCTTTGTCAATTTGGAAGAAAGGACTGAGTTAACATCAAGCAGGCTAGCCATTAGAATCAAACGCAAGTCATGAGCAGAGTTTTGACTGCAGCACTGCAGTTCAGCTACTGTGCAAAGCAGCTCTTCTGCATCTGCATCATATGCAGATCTCATAATTTAATTTTCTTCCCAAATCTACTGTCAAAGATCCTATAAGAAGGAGAAACAACAAGCCATGTTCTCTCTCTGCTTCATATGTTGTTTATGATAACAGGAGAAAACTGTTGGTTTGCATCTACCTTCAGCCTTGAAAAACAATACAAGTCTGCCTATGGCTCCATAGAACAGAGATGCCATGAAACAAATGGATTACTGAAAAGCTGAAAACAGCTTTATGATACAACTTACGGCGCACACAAATGTTGGTTCCATGATCTGTATTAGGAGGCGGACAGCAGCTGGCTCATATTGCGCTACCAGTTGATCACACTGTAGAAAACAGAACAAGTAAAACTGAGTCTTCTGTTGAGGGTGGTGTGAACAACATACTGGAAATATTGGTTCAAGTTTCTATTAATCAAGGTATGAAATCACAGAGTTTAGACATCTCCAGCTGCAATACCTTTCAGCTGTGTTGAACTACAGCTCCCGCCATCTCCAGCCAACACAGCCATGCTGTACCCAGTGATGGGAACTGTAGTTGAAACATATCTGGAGGAGACACCAAGAGGGACAAGAATGCCCCAGGGATACACAGAATTCCCATCCTCATTCCCAAAAAAAGCAGCAAGAAACAAATATTATCTCAAAATTTACCTGGAAAATATTTTGCTTTTCCAATTCCTGTGCCCATCCCTCCATCTGCCTACCTACCTGCCTGCCCGCTCACCCATCCATCTACCCATCCACTACATGGTGCCATAAGTAGCTAGTGCTATTTATGCACTAGTTTCCTTTCTCCTTTTCTCCTTATAAATGATTAACATCCTTCCAAAGAGAAGCCTGGCTGACTAGTGGACACATACACACAAGATCCATTGTCCCTCTAAATGGAAATCAGACTTCTATAAAGGAACTCTAAGTGGGGAGGGGAGCTCCATCTACCACAGCTAATACATGGACGAACTGTCCCCCTTTCCTTTTGCTCACAGAATAAGCACAACCCTATGTGCATCACAACCGTATATAAACCAACAGAATCTTGCCCACCAAGCCTAGCACAAAGTGGAGAGAGAACACTGATCTCCCGTTGTTGTTTTTCTCCATTCTCACAACCTTCACAACTCTTAAGCAAACTGCCTTCCACTGTTGTCATTCGGCACACTTACTGGATACACCAAAGCCTCTGGGAGCAAATGGCAACCTTTAAGCAGCATGGATCCGATCTGGGCCTGTGTTAGATTCTTCCCCAGTTCATCATCAAAGTATTTAATGACAACTGTACAAATATGGCAGAATTCACTTTCATTGTATTTCGGGAGTTGCTCAAGAGCGGCAGTCTCTGTCAAGAAAGAGAAAGAGCAGATGGATCCTTCAGAAGTTTGTAGGCAGAAAGCAAACATTTTTGGCTGCCATCTTGTTGCTCAAGAGCTGCAAAATTCCAGGTATAGGACCTCCCTTTCTACCACTTGCACAAGAGAAATCGCGGTAACCACTACCACCCTTCACAAGGGGGAAGTCCCTATAGTCTTCAAGGGGACAATCTCTGACATATGTGATTACACTAGAAGTCATAGGGCTCCACCGAGCAGCCCTTATACTCCAGGTTTGCATACAGGATCATACTTCTTTTATTCTGTCCAAAATGTCCAATGCAGTTTGCAACATAATTTGAAACCAACAATTAAAGGATAATAATTATTTAAAAAACAAAAAACTAGAACATGACTGTAATTGAACCAACAAAAAACTAAGAAACCTAATAAATAAATAAATAAATAAATAAATAAATAAATAAATAAATAAATAAATAAATAAATAAATAAATAATAATAATAATAATAATAATAATAATAATAATAATAATAATAATAATAGGGGCAAATTATATCATCTACCTCTGGAAAAGAAGAATAAGGATATATGCAATATAGTAGTTAGTATGTTGGGCTAGGATTTTAAAAGCCTAGGCTCAAATCCTTGCTGAGCCAGGAAACTCACTCAGTGACCTCGAGCCTGTCAGACTGCCTTTTCACACGACCCTTAAGATCCGCTGGCCACTTAAATTCGGACCAGAGATCTTGGGGGTTTGTCGCTGTTCCTGTGTTCCCACCCCTCTGCACTCCCTTGCTTCTCTCTGCGTGAAGGGAGGGAGGGAAAAAAGGAAGAAAAGAATGCCGGCTCACCTCCGTTCTGCCGTCTCGCTCTGCTCCCGGCAGCATGAATATATCTTAAAGGGGCGGGGGGCAAAAAAACAACAAACAGAAGCGAGGAGAGCCCGGCACTCACTACGTTACATCCGCATCAGGAATTTTTCACCCCCGGAGAGCAGGTACTTGAAAAGTGTGCTGGGATGCGCTTAGGTGGGCGTGGTCGCACTTAATTTTTTGTAAACTCCGGAGCTGGTGGGAAAACAATTTTAAGCTCCGGATCTGGGAGCCATTTGCCATGGATTTTAGGGGTCGTGTGAAAAGGCAGAGAGTTACTCTCTCTTATCCTTCGTTACTACAAAGTGTGGTTATGGAGAAATAAGGAGGAGTGCCCTGCATAACAGCTTGAGCTCACTGAAAGGACAGAAGGTGGGATGGAAGGTGGGTTTTAAACAAAGCAACTACAGTATTGGCTAACCAAGGTAAATATAGTACTACTAGGCAATGACCAAGAATCACTGAGAAGAGAGTACCACCACCCAAAAGACCCCTTCTCTAGTCACCACCTGCCTAACCTGAGAAGAAAAGAAGACCTTTGGCAAAAATGTTTAACAGCTGCCAGGTTGTCACACACTTATCGTTTTTCTTTGCCATCCCAGGGGACTTCTTCCACTGAAGGTAAAAATCCCTCAGGTCAATCAGTCAAAAGAGAGAGGCAGACCCTTGTAACGTAGTTATCCTACACCTTTGAACATGTCTGTGAAGATTCTGTGTGAAGATTGATGAAGCTGTTTGGATGAGCAGCAAAACGTTTCTCTCTCTCAAGAAAAAGAAGTCCAGTTGCCATGACTCAACTTCCAGATAAAACCTCTGAACACAATGTCACCACAGCAAGTAATGCAACACAACCTACCAGCATTTAAATAAACGTCTTTGGGGCAGCATTTGAGAATGATGCACACAGATTCGGGTTTAGTTGCATCCAGCAGCATGACAACAACAGCCATTCCATAAGAGTTGACAAAGTCCTTGCACTGGTCTAAGACCTCAGGAGGCAGCAAATAGCAGACATTCTTCATCTGTTGGACTATTTGCTCCTGAAACAGGAAGGCATATCAGAAAGGGAGAAGGGAGACAGGGACCACAATTTTTGCTCCTAGAATTAAAAGTGTTACTTTAGTAAGCTTCCTTAATCAATTATTTACAATATTTCTTTACATGCACTTCTTTAATTTTTTCCTTGCTTTTCTCCAGTTGCAGAGATCCAAGGCAACTTACAAAAATATTTCAAGATCACAAATAATTAGAAGCATATTGCTTACAGATGGAAAAACTATAAGATACAAATATTTCACAACGTTAGTTAAAAATATAAAATGAACTTTTAAAAGCCAGCCCGGTCTTCCGAACTACTTTTAAAAGTAGGTCTCATATTGCTGGTGGAAGAGAAACCGGGGAAAGGCTGGCTGAACCTCTCAAGGAGGTGATGAGCTGTATAATCCGGGAACAGCCAGAAAAAGCCCTCATTCAAGTCTTCAACAAATAGACTTGTGAAAGTGTAGGGAATGAGAGGAGGTGCCTTCCTGCTGATTGTAATGCTTATGGTGGCTCATAGAAAGAGTCATGGGGTACAGAGTGCTGTTTGAGGTGGTGCTTCCATCCACATGCAAAGACTGGGTGGTTTCAGGACCAGAAACCACACTGAGCCTCAAAGCAACCTTATTTAGCTCCCCACACACACACACACCATCCCCTCTTGTCCTGTCCTCCATGAGAAGCAGGGATAAACTACAACCCATCAGAAGCATGCCAAGGAATTAGCTTGCCAGCAAGTGGCACCAAGGGACCAATGACCAAACAACAGCCCCCCCCCAAAATTCCTCCTCCCTTTCCTCTTTTCCCTCCTCCTCCACAGAAGCTGGACTTGTATTCCTTTAATTTCTCCTTTATTGACAGGTAGTAAGTGGGATTCACTTAGATTTGATCCCAAGGGGGACTCCAAACCAAATCAGAGTGATCCTACCCACCTTTAAAAAACAAAAGTTCCTGCCAGGGACTCCAAAAAAAGGTGACCATAGGCATAGATAAGAGTTTGTTCTTAATTACGACACCATCCTGTGGTCACTAGAAAATGGGGGGAAGGAGCTCATTCCCAAAGCGGTCCAAACTACGGGATAAGATGCCATCTGATCATGCTCATGGCCTTTCAGATAGCCTGGACCTGAGCGGTAAAGAGGCTTAAAGGTCATGGCCAGCCCTCTGGAAAGGGCCTGGGAATGAAATAGCAGCCAATAGAGATGGGCACGAATAAAAAAAATGGCATTTCGTTTGTCGTTTGTCATTTGGAGGGTCCGTTTCGGTTCGTTTCCATTTTTCGTGAATTTTTGCAAAAAAATCTTTCGTTTTCATTCATTTTGTTACCATTTAGTTACCATTTAGTTCAATTTTTTGTGATTTTTAAAGGATTTTAAGCAATTCACTCATATTGCAGTAACGGAAACAAAACGCACAACAAAATTTCCAGTGTTTCTGTTCATTTCGTTTCATTTTAAAGACAAAATTCGTTTGTTGTTTCGTTAGCTAACAAAACAAAAAAAATGAAAATGGAAATGAAAAATTGTTCGTTTCGTGCCCATCTCTAGCAGCCAATGAAGCTGTTGCAACAAGAGGAATCCTAGTCCCAGTAATCAATCCCAGTTCCACAGTTGGGCTGCAGCACTTTGGACCCGTTGATCTCTGAGCCATCTTCGCAGGCAGCCCCCACATACAGCCCATTGCAGTAATCCCAGCGCTTAGGTCAAACTGGCATGAGAAATGGGAGCCTCCCACTTCAGGCGCTCACAGGTAAAGGAGGGATATTTGATAGATGTACAAGTGAGAATAGTTGCACCCGCTCAACCTCTCTTTTCTCTGGAAATAGGGTTTAAACTGGAGGCCCATCTCCCTCGGTGCTCCTCTTTTTCCATGCAAACCAGGGTTAGAAATCTATGGTCCCTCCAGATGTTGTGTACACGAATGTTTATGACCCCACCAGAGCTGCTATGCTTGCTACTAGAGCTGCTGGAAACTGAAGGTCAAAAACCTTCAGGGGAGTATTTGCCTACCTGCCCTAAAGCCACCTGTTTCCTGTGCCAAGGTCTTCTTTTTAAATAAAATAGTTTTCTTACAGAATGCATTAAGAAATTTTTTTAAACGGACAGCAGCTATAATGCCTACGAAGTAAACACATTGAGAATTCTAGTAGAACAATTTAATAGCCCATTAGATTGTCAGGAAGTACATGCGTTAAGCCAAAAGTAACGAACTTCTCTTTGTATCCTGCCTTACTTCTGTAATGTTGTTCTCCACCAGATTCTCTGCTGCCTGTACCAGTTTCTTGCAGATGCCACAGAACAGAGCAGGTTTCTCTTGATTTGAAGTTTTCTGTGAGATGCAGGTTTAGGGGACAGAGAGGACATCAAACACAGCTTTATAACAGGACAAACAATGGCAATATTAAAATCAGATTTAATATGAATGAATCAAAAAGAAACTCGTCATGGTACGACCTTTTGAACTTTTACAATGATGCATCTGAAAGTGTTCTGTCTCTCCAGGAAGGATTGCCCTCCCTCTGAATTGACTTCATTTTTCACTCAGCACAAAGCCAAACCTCAGCAAAAACATATCATCCTGGAATCACTCCTAGGTGTGGTCCAGGAAAAAAAAGGCTTTGTGTGGAGGCATTAAGCCCCTTCGCATTGTAATGTTATACTGTTCACTTGAGATGCCAAACAAATATGACTGTTCATGGGACCATTCCAAGGAAAGGAGTGTCAATAAATGCGAGAAAGATAACATATCAAAGGCCCTTTTCACACAACCCCTAAGATCCGCTGGCCACTTAAATTTGGACCAGAGATCTTAGGGGTTCGTTGCTCTTCCTTCCTCCCCACCACTCCGCACTTCCTTGCTCCTGTCTGCGTGAGGGGAGGAAGGAAGAAAGAGAGGAAAAAATGCAGGCTCCCCTCCGAAGCTGCCCGGAGCTTCTTCATCCTGATTCCTTCTCTTCTGTTTGCTTTTTTTTCCCCTCCCGCCCCTTCTCTTAAAGGGGCGGGAGGCAAAAAAAAAAAAAAAAAACAGAAGCAAGGAGAGCCCCACACTCACCAGATTAAATCCGGACCTGGGGATTTTCACCCTCCTTGAGCAGGTACAAGAAAAGTGTGCTGGGACGCGCTTAGGTGGGCATGGTCACACTTAATTTCCTGCAAACTCCAGAGCTGGTGGGGAAACAATTGTAAGCTCTGGAGCTTGCAGCCATTTGCTGCGGAGTTTAGGGGTCATGTGCAAAGGCTTAAAGCCACTGCCTAGTTAGCAGAATGGAAAATAGGAGGATTTTATGTAAGTATAACTTCGTTCTACAACACCCCCCAAAATATTATTTTCAATACAGAAAACAAGCTACAACACAAGCTATAACACATTCTCCAGTTACACCACTCTCATTATACTGAGCGTCACCCCAGCTCATTTCTTCTGGATGAAAGATTGGCATCATCTCCTTGACCACCTAAGCCTGAAGGAGACAAGTAGAGACAAAGGAACTGCCTGAATAAGGATTTTTGAGGATGTTTGTTATGGCCAATGGAACTACCTTCATTTCATTGCTTTTAATGGTTGCTTAAAAACTCTTAGCCTTGCCCATGTTTCACCTGCGAGGAAGTCTGGAGGACTGCAGCTCCGTGGGGAAGGAGACATTTCACAAGGAAAAGGTTCCAGGTTCAACCTTAGGCATCTCCAGGAAATGGCGCCTTACAATGGCGAGCAGATGCCAGTCAGCCTATTGGTTGCCAATACAACCTGTGTTCTTCATCAGTACAAGGCAGATTGCTATCTTCTAATGAGGGCTTGGATATCCTGGATTTTATTTTAACCAAAATTCATTGTCCTCCCCACGAAACCCCTGACACGAGGGAGGCTGTATACATATCAAAATTTACTTTGCTTCCCTTTAAAAGCTTTTAGTTCTTTGTTCAAACAGGAACCTACAACTTCTCAAATTTGACTGCTGGCCAAAAGCAGCTACGAGACTCGACACTGCAGCTCTTGTTTCGCTTACTAGCTAATTAGTTTACTAGTTATTGCTTACTTACTAGTTGTTTCGCAACTCCACCAGCCTCTGCCTTTCCATGGCAGAGCAGCAGGGGGCGCCATCACCCTTACCTCTACAGACTCCGGAGTATAGGAGTCAAGAAGGTTGACAGCTGGCAGCAAGCCAGGGAACAGCTCAGATGGTTCAGCAACAGCATCACAGAGTCTAGCTTCTGCGCAAATGCTACTTGGCGGCTAGAGGAATAGGGAAAGAAAAAAACCATGTGAGACCGACTTCACTTACTGCCATAAGTGTGAAATACATTTTTATTAGAAAATTTTAATATACAGAAAAAGATCAGATTCAAAACATTAGCGATACAAAATCAAACTATCACTAGGGTTTGGCTTCCCTCTGTTCTTCCCGTGGTTTTAACGTTATTCATCTCCTAGCCTTCCTTTCAAACAAACCCCTTTTATATACTTATAAAAAAGATTTGAAAAATGAGTAGTAATCCTTCGAGTTCTAACCTAATCCGGTAAGAGTCTTTAATTCCTTACAATAAATCTCCATGTAGTTCTTAAATTTTTGCCAGTCTTTTTGGAACCTCTGGTTATCTTGATCCCTCAGTCTGCACGTCAGTCTGGCCATCTCTGCAAAGTCCAATATTTTCACCCTCCATTCATCCAAAGATGGTATATACGTATATACGTATACACTTACTGCCATAAATGAATACAATGATGATTTGTAATTGGGTTTGTTTTTTGTTTGGTTGGTTTGGTTTTTTGTGGAAGAGAAGAAAGTAATTTGGCATGATACTCAACCATACAATAAACATATGAAGGATGAATTCTTTACGAGTGTACCGTGGTACCCCGACCTAAAAGCAGCTCAACTTAAGAGCAATTCAACTTAAGAGCGAAAAACAGTTGCTGGTTTAAGTGCCGCCTTACAAATTATAGATGTGGTCTGCTCGACTTACAATTTTTTTTTCATTGTTTTGATTTTTTAACTTATTTTTCAATTTTTTAGATAGGTACCCCGACTTAAGAGTAGTTCGACTTAAGAGCATGCATTCAGAACAGATTAAATTAGTGCATTGAGGTACCACTGTATGTCCCTTAAAGTAGAGATGTGTGCAGTGGAGCAACTAGGGTGGGCCTCAAAAACAGTCCCAGGTCCTGTAAGCTTTAGGGACCAGATAACCATTTGAAGAGCAGGAGATGATGGGGATAACGGAGAGGAAGATGGAACCTACCATATTCAACACCATTGATGATACCACCCATTCTTCACATTTTAAAAAGACAAGGGGGCAACCTACTGGGCATGTACACAGTTACTTATGCTCGTGGTAATTCCTAAGCTCAAAATATATTTTTTCAGTATCACAATATTGAAAGATGATTCTCAAAATTTCTTCTTAATGCTAGATTTTCCAGGCTTCAACAATATCAGATAGAAATGATATTAAACATTTTAAGGATAGGCTTTAACTGTTCTGTGTTGTGAAGTAAACTCTTGTGGGCCCCTGAGTACTAAAACAAAGCAACTGGGAAATATTTCTATAACTTCACCTTGCCAATAGCTACAAATTTCAGGACTGCAGAGTCCCTCCCAGCATTCAAGAAGTTATTAAAAACTTAGCTGTATACGGATGCGTTCGGCAACCAAGGGGGTTGAGTTATGATTCTTTTGAGTAGGGATTTGAGTTTTCATGTCCGCCTGCTTTTCTCTCACCATCTTGCTTTAGTATTTTTATTAGTAATATTACTTTATTGTTGTTTAGTTTTTCTTTTTTAATTTTGGTTTCCACTGTAGGTTTGCTTATTATTTTAGGTGCTTTTTTAATGGAACTGAGTACTATTGCTTTGTGCTTGTATTTTGGATTTTTATACCTGTTAACTGCCCTGAGTTCCCTTATTGGAAAATCTGGCAGGATATAAATAAATAAATAAATAAATAAATAAATAAATAAATAACATGAATGATACAACCAGGCTCTACGGTCTATCTCAGGCTCCCTTGAGTCAAATGAAACCGGCCCAGCTTGAAAAACAACTCAGGAAAATACTGTATGGTTCAAGCATGAAAAGTTAAACCACTATAAGGGAACATTTTCACGTACCTTATCCTGCCAATCAGCAACGAAGCAGTTATGGAAAAGCAAAAACAAGAGTTAAAATCATGAGAAAACCATATATACAAGGGATAAATGACACACAGTGACCTAGATTAATAACCAAATTTACCTGCCAGATCAGTCAGCTATTTAACTTTTCCCTAACAATGTCAGATTTACACATCCCAGTTCCCTTTAATAAGCATTTTTAAAGTACCAAGTCCTATCCTTAGAAGGCATGACTCTTCGAAGGATGAAAAAGAATGGACGGCCCACAGAGGGAAAATAAGGTGTTCCCCCCCCCTCTGTTTATGAAACAAAGTCTTCATTATTTTGAATTTGGCTTCTGCATTACACTAACAGTGCCCAATGACATAGGTGTGTTATGATAAGGGTCAGCCCACTGGCCCAAATATGATATTGCAACTTCCAGATCACAAGGAAGAGCCTTAATTTTGTTCTCCCACGTACTTAAATTTCAAAAAGTACCTATAAAATTAAGGGCTAGGAAAGAGATTATCTGAAATACTTGCAATCTTGCTTCTCTCCATCTAGAGCAGCGAAAAAATATTCTATATCCCTCTTATCCAGCACTAGTACCCTGCTCTTCCTATGCCTGCATTGCTAAATCAATGAGAGCTTTTACAAATAAAGTCCATAAGGCTAGACTATCTAGTTCAATACTGTAACATATTACAATGCTTCTTTCCTATCATGAAATTAACACTGAAGGGACCACACTGCTGTGCTGGGAAAGGGCAAATGTGTCACGCCTGCAGCCCACTTACCAGTAGGTCTGTCATCACTTGCACAAACGCATGGGAGTATTCGAAGATATACTTCTTGCACTATGGAAAACAAAACAGTGCAATCCGTTACTAACAGGTCAGTCCATGATAACCAACAGCTTGTTCGGGCACACCTTGGAAAACTCCATGCAGACTCCAGACAGAGCACTCGAGTTGCCACCTCCTTCATGTTTGATATTGCTTTTTGTAAACATTTTTGAAATATGAAGGAGCCTGACCTGTGAGGATGAAGGCAGGATACCTTCGTGCGTCAGGTTTTTCGAGTGCTTGCAATTGAACTCCCAGAGGTCCATTGCAATGTGTCTAGAATTAATGGTCCTCCTAAATATTGCATTTTCAGCTACTGTATTATCTTTAACAATAAAAAGGAAATCTGGTACTACAGCAAGCACAGAGAAAAGAGGTGTCAAGATATCCGTATTTTGAAATGTCAGGCATGCACAGAGAACAAAGTTTTAAAAGTAGATCTTTAACTCACATAGTCTATGCTGGATATTCCCCACCCTAAGTCTGCTTATAAATACCTGGTCTGCAACTCCACTTTAACCAAATGGGGATCTCATGATGAAATAAGTGTGCATCCCAGCATGCCAGCAGGTGTGAGTGACCACTGGCTGCAGAAGGCATAGGCAATGGTTGGCACTGTGACCCAACACCTGCCTTACTGGGAGCAGCTTCTGCTAGATATTTCTCTGTTGACTTCCCTTGTTCTTGTGACTGAGCTCTCCTTAAAAAAACCTGAAGGTTAATCACATAAAAGAAGCCTCCTATTGCAAGACTGCATGTAACGTATGCCTCATTCAGGTTGGGTGGCTAGTCCCTACACACAGGAACCAGCAAGCTCACTGAGATGAGATGCCAGCAACCTCTAGCCCCATTGAAGTAGCTGTCTCTCATTCATTCATGATAACACCATGGATGGAAGCTGGTGAATCATCTCGAGTCATGGTAGGATTTCAAAACAAGCTTGTCCCAATCCTTTCTAATTTGCCATACTTCACCTGTTCATGGTGCTAGGTGGGGGATTTGGGCAGTTTTAATCCCACACACCTGGAAGCATCCCATTGAGAAGGGTTAATCCAAAAAATGTCTGGTGTGTAACTTCCCAATCATTCTGAAGTGGATAGCACAAATATTACAAGGGAATTCAGTGGTGAAACCCAACAGGACAGGGCAACCTGAGGATATCCAAATGTTGCTGGATGACAACTTATATAAGCCTAGCCTAGTCAACATTGCATCTCCAGATAGTATTAGACTATTGTCCTACTCCAGGAAGACCACTTCTAAAACCAGAGCTGGGGAACCCATGGTCCTCCAAATGTTGTTGAATTCTAATCCCCATCAACCCTACCAAACCTGGCCACTGGTTGAGGGAATCATGTTCATACTAGTTCCATTAACACCAGGGAGATCACGCAGCCTCCACGCCTGACTTGAACAAAACTAAACCATGTAGACAGTGCTTCAGAAGAAGTCACGCTGCTGCAGAAAATGTGCACTGCTCTACAAAAGTACACCATCCTTCCTCAAGCAGGGTCAGCTGCTGGGTAGCTCAGTGATTTATCTCTCTGATGGCTAGAGCCAGAGGTTGGGTGTTCTCTAAGATTATTATTATTATACCTGATGGAGAAGGTGATAATAGTCACTAAACATTTTATCTGTACTGCCCCAATGAGATATATCACTTTAGGGTTTAAGTTAAGATAGTTACCTCATCAGCCAAGTCTGAGCCCAGATGTTCACAGTCCTGTTTGGCAAATTCCTGTAAGGACTGGAAAAAGAAAGAGCTGCTCTTTATGTCCTCCTTCATCTCAGCCACCACCTCTTTGCACTGTTGACATGTGTTTTCTTCCTTCTGCCAAGAAAAAAAAAGGTAAAAGAGGGGAACAAAGGGTTAATGCATTTCTCCCCCCCCCCCATGTTTCAGATGCCAGATTATCCACCCACAAATAAAGGACCTCAGTGTGCCCTCTCTATTTGCACATGGAGTTTGACACCAGGAGCTTGAATCATTCCTTCACTAACCTAGAACTTGAGATTTGGTAAATGAAAGCTGATATGGTCAAGATTCTAAAGACTGCATCCCAATGAGTTGGATATAACTGGTTTAATCTGGCAACAGGGACAGTGTGGCATACCTGTCAAGTTTTGGATTTGAAAATAAGGGAAATTTTTGAACACCCGCCATGAGGGGGAGGAGGGGGGCATCCAGCCAACCAGCCAACGTCCCTCTGGCATGAGGGGAAACCTTGGGCTCTCCGGCCTTAGAAGCAGCATGTGGGCAGGCGGTTGGTGTGGGGAAGAGACGGCAAGAAGCTGGGAAGGCCCATTCCGCAGCCAGCTCACCCGGCACCGGGACCTCTGAGCAGCGGGGCAGGAAGTGGGGGGAAACGGAGATCACTGCAGCCTTCCCGTTTGCTGCTGCTGCACCAGCTTACCTTCTCTTCCCCAGTCTTAGTCCCCCCTTCAATTTGCCCTAACCTCTGGCCCAGGACGGCAGACAGGCAAGGCATGCAGCCGGTCTGCCCATAATCTGGGCGGCGGGTGGGGAACCGTGCCATGACCCTCCCACTTTAAACTGCCCCACTTGGGTGCAGGGGAAGCAGCATGCAGCCAGCTTGCTGCTTGCTCGCTCTCAAAGCAGAGAAGGAGTGGGGGGATAATACGGGAATTTTCCGGGAAAATAAAAGATCTGTGAAGACAGCGGGGAAAACGGGGGGGAATGGGAGTTTCCCAGCCAATATGGGAAACTTGACAGGTATGCAGTATAGACCTCTGGATATTGTTTGAATGCAGCTCCCATAATACTTTGCCACTCCACATGGTGGTTAATGATGATTAAAGAGGCAGCGCACAGCTGGAAGGTCACAAATGTCCCACCTCTGATTTATGAAATGTAATTGTTCATTCTTGCTAGTAGTGATATAAACAGCCAAGTCACATCACTCTTACACACCTAAGGGTTAAACTCGACATGGGGGTAGAAGCAGCCATGTTTCCAGTTTGCCTCTGTGCATCTGCCCTGCTCAGAGTGGGTTAGGTTCAGCGCTTCAAAGTTAGAAAAGGCTAGTTTGGCACCTTCCTTGTTTTCCTAATTCCAGTAAAACCCACCCCAGAGGTTTCCTCACCTGAGACTCATAATAAGCGTCATCTTGAGGGTAGAGGAGAAAAGGCACATTCATGATGAAGGGAGGCAACACTTCAGGGAAGTCTGTTATTCTAGGCGTTTCCTCAGACTCTGACGACCTTCCAAATTTTAGGGCTCCTCCAATGGTTTCACGATGACTGCTGCACAGCCTGAAGGCACCACAGGCAATACCAGGTTTGTCCTAGAAGGAAAGAGATGGAGTTAACAATTAGTGCTAGATTTTTTTTTCTTCTTCTCTTCTTGTCTTCCCATTATTTTTCCCCTTTGGATATTTGCCTCACAGATTATATAAACCTTTGGGTAAGGAATGCCTTGTTTTCTAAAAGGATTATAAATCAAAAAGCGAGATCATTTGTCACCTAAACAAAATTAAAAGCAATTACAGAGTTTCAATATAACACTGTCTAAAGGAAACTCAACTTTGTCCAAGAGAAACTCAAGTTTTTCCATCTGTAATAAATGGATACGTATACAGTATATAATAAAATGGACATAAATAACTGTAATTTTATCTGCAACAAATGGATACAGTTCTGACATCACAAAGGGCAGCATACAAACAATGGGGTCAAAACATTTCAACCTTTCAGGAACTCAAAGCATGTAGGAAAAAGGGGAACTTCAATAGGATATTTAATGTATAGACATTTGGCAATTGTTGCCAAACACCAGGGTGTTTATGGAATCAAACTTTGGAAGTTCATTACCAATGCTAATAAGACAGTTGTCATCTTCTGTACTTCATTCACTCTGTCCCCACCCTAAGTAGCACCCTCCATGCATCTGAAGAAACAGGCTGCAATCCATGAACACTTACAATACACAAGTTGTTAAAAAGATCTGTTATGTATTGTAATAATGCCATCTAGGTGTCTTGTACTGACACACTAATACCATAATACCAGCAACAGAACAATTAATTATCTTTCCAAAATGGCCCACAACATTTTAATATGAGCATGTTAGTTTTAAACATGATACAAAACTTTGTTTGTTGCATGTGATTTGTTTTGTTGAATCTGAAACAAACAAGCACGGTGGCCTCTTAGGATACATTGCGCCTGAGAAAGCTTAACATGAGAGGCAGACTTTTTTCTCTCTCTCTCTCTCGCATATAGAGATAAAGGTAGGTTTATGAGTGTCCTTTTGGCTCTTGCTGTCATCGTTGGCCAAACAGGTTTTACAGATTTGCACAGTGCTACAAATACATGCAAAGCTGCTGAACCAGACACAAAGTGTGTGTGTGAGAGAGGGCGGGGGGAGAGGGAGGGAGAGAGAGGGGGGGGAGAGAAGAGAGAGAAGTGTACTGATGTACTGTTGCATTAGAACTGACCTACAGAGATTCTGATAGGGTGTGCAAGATCAGTGACATATCTGAGGATTGCTTTGCCTCTAAATTTCAGTGGCTAAGTGGCGATTTGAAACCAGGCTGGCTCCTGAGTTCTACTTCATCATTCTACCCATTACATCATGCTGAGCAACCTTGTTACAGGCAGGCATTTCTTACAGAACAGGGAGTCTTGTGGAACCCTTTTTATGCACTGAAACCCACTCCATCAGACATACATTTTAACCTATTTTAAAAAGCTATGTACAGTATTTCCAATCCCAGCTACAGATCTTTGCAACATTGAATTTATGCTATATATAAAGGACCTAGGTCCATATTACTAAGAGTGGTATTAGTGGAGAGAGTAACAGATTAGAAAAAGCTATTACATTTCTCAAAACCTTTTCTACAGAAAAACAACATGGAGAAGAAGTACTCAATAGTTTAAGAGTGCAGCTCCTGCCAACCTAGCAGTTCAAAAGCATGTAAAATGCAAGGAAATAAATAGGTATTGCCAGGGCCGGCGCTTCCATTAAGGCGAACTAGGCAGTTGCCTAGGGCGCCAAAATGGAGAGAGGGCGCTGGCCAGCCTGCTGCCCCCCCGCCCCACCGCTGGCCACCGCCATCCGTCCCCCCACCGCCCGCCATCTGCTCATTGCCATCTGTCCCCGCCCCCGCACCCATCACCGCCCACCCCCCGTGCCAGTTGCATCCGCCCCCATGCCCGTCTATTGTAACATTAGGACCCCAGTATCCACTGGGGACTAGTGCCAAGCCTTCCCATGGATAATAAAAACCGTGGATAAGAGAGAATGCCAAAATGTCCCCAAAACTGCTGTTTGTGATAGTAACTTGCTTTACAGCTGCTGTTTTGCAACGGTAGTTTGCTTTACAGCTGCTGTTTGTAATAGTAGCTTGCTTTATGGCTGCTGTTTTATGACAGTAGTTTGCTTTACAACTGCTCTTTGTGACAGTAGCTTGCTTTGCGGATGCTGCAGATAACTGAATCAGTGGATACGGGGGTCCTACGCTATACTAATACAGTAACAGAAATGCTTAAAGACAACCAGCATTGCATTAGAAGGCCCCTGCACATTCAATCAGTTCCAATACATAGATGGTAGCATGAAGAGATATTTTTGCTATCAGCACCAAAATATTTCAGACCAGGCCTGTTTCTCACGAAAATGTTGCCCATGGTCTCTGAGGGAAAGTATATGCACCAGATATGTTAACCTAGTACAGTATATGTTAAGCAAAAACTAGTTTGGAGTGTAGATGCTATCAGAGAATAGCGCACAGGCAGTGACTAGCTTGGTCAGGCCTGTGTAAACCATGGGTGTAAGTGGCAACCACGTCCCACTTCACCTTTCTTGCCAGCTTACCTGCATTTGTTTTCCAAGTTCAACAATAATTAAAACTCCAGTGTCCACCATCTTCTTGCATTTGACTGACCAGTCCTGGAAAGGAAGATATTGGCACCCTTTCTCCAAAAATTTAGCAAGTCTTTCCTAAGGAAAATGGGAAAACATTGAAGAGGAAGAATATTAGGACAGGTCCAGTACTTATGCTCTTGTTTCAGATTGCCACAGTCTCCAAAAATATTACAGGCACTGTGTGAAGCTCAAGTGTTGGAGGGAGGGATCATACTCTGAATCAAGTTTTGGCAAGTCTGACCTCTCAGGAAGTGGTAATATTTTCATGAGATACGAAACTTAAGCTGATAAAAGATTGGGCAAGAATAATACGATTCTACCCTCTAGAATATCCACACACTGTTAACAGCTTTTCACACACACAAAAATCACAAATTCTTAATTTGTGATGCAGCCATACATTAAGAAGTGCAGGGTACCTCCACAGGATGTACACACATACACAAACACACTTTCCTTACTTGGGTCACATGCATAAACATGCATATGCTCCAGATTATGTTGGGGAGGAAGGAGGCAGGAACCCAAGGTTGTGAAATGTGGAGTAGTGGCAAGTGCTGTATTTTCCCACTACACATGTACCCCGTGTTTCTACAGAGAGTCAAGTGGGGGAGAAGGAGAGAAGCAACGTTTTTCAAGCAGCCTTATCACTGAGTTGCAGGATGGCTCCTTTTCTGAAATTCAGTCCACACCTTGTGTACAGACAAAGTTTTGGGTGCAGAACCCCAAGCAGTACCCAAGTCATCGGCAAACAGCCAGGCATGTGAGAAGGCAAGAGGGCTCTCTCTGCTTTAACGGTGCATGAGATGGGAGAAGATTCCTCCTTCATTCAAAGGGATCCATCCATCCATCCATCCATCCATTCATCCACCTGCCCACCCACTCACCCATCCATCTATCCATCAAGGAGACAGAAGGAGTTAACTGTCAGCGCCAAGAGCAAGTGAACTGGGAGGCTCCTCAGAGCAGAAAGTTTACTCTCCAGTCACGCCGCTTTTGGGATGCTCAGAGTGGTGTGGCTGGAGAGTATACTGGGACTACAAACGAGCCCACAAGCCACTGCCTTCCCTTCACCCAGCTGTCTGCACGGAGCACAGTGTCGTGCTCTGGGCAGATTGGGAAGTGCCGTGGCTGTGAGGGGGCGATGTGGCATGCCCACAGAACGGGCTCCATGTGCCACCTTTGGCACCCATGCCATAGATTCGCCAACACTGATAAAGGGACTGTAATCCCATACATCTGAAAGGCCCCTATTTGCAGAAGACAGCCCTTTAGTGTGGCTAAAAGAATAAACAAAGAGATATTGCACAACCTTGTAATATCATCAGTGTGCATTAGACCTATGTCAGATTTTGAAGCATCCCTTTTCAGTCACACCATCAAACAGTTTAAGAGTCATTTGGACTGCAGACAATGCAATTTCAAATGACTGCAGATAATGGAACACTTTAACTACTGATTGAAGCAAATCAAAATGCTGCTTGCAACCTAAAAGCAGACCAGATCAATTTTCTATCATCATAATTGCTGCCACCCCATGCATTCCAGCCAGTTTGATAACATTGACTGTGCCTTCTCCAGCCTACTTACATCCGTGGAATTGTCTTGTATGACCTTTGATATCAGGACTACAACCATCTTACACAGAGAACATTTCAGGCTTCTCTGAAAAATAAAAGAGAACAATAGGTTACTTAAGAGAACCACTACATGTTGTCTCCTATATGAAAAAGGCCTTGGCTTCTGGCTAGACTAAATTAGTTCTAATTAGTTCTAATCATGCACAATTATTTCACTTCATTGATTTAAACATGTGGTGGCCATTTTGGGGCAATGGCTGTAGCCTTCATATAACATGTAGATCTGTTCCCAGTTCCCAGGAGGAGAGTAACTGATGCAAAGTCAGTTGATTGAACTGTTCTCCAGTTAGTCAGAAAGATCCCCTCAACATCAAAATTGTAATTTCACACTCAATCAAAAGAGAAGGTTACAAAACAAGGTAATATGGTTTGAAGATTAATGGTACAACTCCAGAGAAGCAGCACAAACTATACAAAGCGACCTGTGTGCTGCAACTGTTCTACAAAGTGGCTCTGTAGGTTTTTCAGGCTGTTTGGCTTTGTTCTGGAAGTTTTTCTTCCTGACCTTTCACCAGTCTCTGTGGCCGGTGAGGGCAGGAGCTCAGGGAGCTAGGAGTTCTCTCTGTGTTCTGGGGTAGAGAGTGAGATTGTGGGATTTTTACAGCCTGCAAAAGATCAATGATCCCAACCCAGCCACAAGCACCAGTGATCAGTTCACACATTTGAACAGCTAACGACACCCATCAACCACAGAGACAGATCAACTCTCCCTTAGTACAGTATTTATTTATTTATTTATTTATCTATTATTTATATTTATAGACCGCCTAATGTCCCATAGGAACTCTGGGTGGTACACAATACAGAATGCATAATAAAACAAATAAAATAAAAATCCATACAAAAATCATGAAAAAAACAAATCCAATAAGAAGACAAAATAATGCAATAAAAATACACGATGCTGGCAAATAAACCAGATGGGCAACAAACAACAGAATCAACAGACATTCAGCCTCCTTGGTCACCAAAAGTGGCCTTAAAAAGCCATGTTTTTAGATGCTGTCTAAAAGCCAAGAGGGGATCTGCAGTCCTAATTTCGCTAGGTAGGTGATTCCACCATGTTCGGCCTGCCACTGAAAAACCATGGTTCCGGGTAGAGGTTTTATGAGCTTCCCAGGGAGTTGCAAACCTGAGTGAAAGGGCCTGTGATGTCCTGGTGGGCCAGGCTGAAGTTGACCTTCAGATTATATGCTCCGCCAGATATTCTGGAACCAAGCTATGGAGGGTTTTGTAAATCAAAACCAATACCTTAAACTTTATTCAGGAGGCAACGAGTAGCCAGTGCAGATGAGCCAGAATGGGGGTGATGCGATCATATCTTCCCGCACCGGCCACCAATCTGGTCGCTGTATTTTGCACCCGCTGCAATCACCGAATAAAGGTCAAGGGGAGCTCCATGTAAAGAGTGTTACAAGAGATGGCCAGCGCTTAGGGGGTCAGCGTTAAGGTTCAGGTGAATCTGGGAGAGTGAAACTCTTAATCCCTCCACATCGCAATCAATGATCAACACCTATTCTCCTGAACAGGACAAGTTCCACCTTTCCCACAACTATAAAAAAATTACCACAATCTCTCTAACCCAAAGCACAGAGAGAACTCCTAGCACCCTGAGCTCCTTGCCCTCTGAAGATACCGGCCACAGAGACTGGTGAAACGTCAGGAAGAAAAACTTCCAGATCCTGTCCATGAAAGTCTTTGAGAATACATTGTTCTGCAAAGCATCAGGGGCCAATATTGGATTGGATCCAGACTAAATTAATTGAACACATGCCCCACCAAAATAAAGCGAGCAAGTTTGATGTAGCTAACACCCTAGTAATGTCTATGGGAACAAATTTCAGCAAATGCAGTCTAGATCCAATCCTCTGAGATGCAACATTTATTAGAAGGCCGAGAGTGTCTGCTTTCTTCTAAGAATAGGATGAACTTTCTAGCCTTTAAATGACTGCAAGGATGTGAAGTTTGCAGGTCCAAAGTGGGGGCAAAACCGTTCAGGAATCAGGATACACCCTGGGAACAGAGCTACTTTGTTTTGGATAGGGCTAAATTAGGGACAGAATCCTGCACAAAAGCTGTCTATTCATCCAAGATATCCAATAAGAGAGAGAGAGAGAGAGAGAGACCAAAGGCAAATACATCACCCTCAAAATCCTTGTCTCCTGTTTTAGTAGCCAGCAATGAGAGGAAATGGAGAAGAAAGTCCTCAATAAAATTTTCTCCTGGTATGTTATAAACATGCTTAATAGTACATTGTACTCTACAAATTTTCAGGGCTATTTGTTTTTATATTCCAGGCTTTCTGCAGGACAGTGAGGATGTTGTATGCGGGTGGGTGGGGTGGGGGTTAGGAACTGTGTGTGTCATATCAGAACTATGAAAGTCCCAGAAATAAATAAATAAATACTTTCCCAGCCCTGCTTCCTGGATGAGGATTGTGAGACTGCTCAGATGACATCATCCTTGGCAGGGCACAGAAAATGGTGGTTTAAAAACCAAGAGCACCTCCTGGCCAGTGTATACTCACCACTGGGGGTTGAGGTCCCATCCTTTGCAGACAGTGCTCCAAAGTTCCACACTTCAGTGCCGTTGGAAGGTCCTGACACCATGACTGTGGACTTTCTGTGCACTTTTTCTCCAAAGACAGGGGGCTTGCAGCAACTGCTCACAAAAAGAAGAAAACAATCATTAAACTTCAGGAGCCCGGTGAGAAAAAAGTTTATTTGAACCATGGTGGTTAGAAGTTTTATCAAGTTTTAAAAAAACCAATTCTGTCAGCCAGGATGTCTAATATTAAGAGGTTTCCAATGTTTTAGTCCAAAACATTTAAAGGCTAAATGATTCACCACCCCTGATTTAGCATTAGGGCTCTTCCTTCCCTTGTATGCTCTAAGTAGTCCTCTTCCTCTCCATTAGAAAATCACAACTTTATTGATATATGAGCAAAAGAAATCAGAAAAGTTAACAGCCCAAAACAAATGCTGTAACAACCTCTTCATGCCAGGAGTCAACAACTCTGTTCTACAACCTGCACTATGAAATCACATAGTTAATGTTATCAATATTTGCAGATTCAGTAAACTAGAATCACGTTCATTCATGCTGTGGTAAGTGTAGCCAATTTGCTAGAACAAGAAGTCACCAGAGAGAGGTCTGTGCACATTTCCAGCCTTCTTAGTAATTGTGGGGGTGGGGGTCAATTTGGTAAGCAAGTGTGAAGTTCCTTGGATTTAGGAAGCATATTTCAAAACACCTACAAAGTCTTAGAGCTAGACTTTCATGAGAGGAACCCTCAGCTGCCTATATTCAAATTGTCACCCTCCAGATTTTTATCTGCAGCTTCCATTAACATGCTGGTTGAGGATAATGGAAATTGGAGTCTGGGGAACCTGGGGGTAGGGGCAAACATTTGTGGATGGTTCGCTTCACTCATACTTGACCAAGGAAGGCCACCACACACTCCGTCCTTCCGTGATTAAGCGTTCCTCTTCAAACACCCACACATCTTCACATTCATCAGGCAACTCTGTCCCTCCTTAATTCATGTTCACAGTCATCTAAATGCCTCCAAGTCTGTAATTATGTGACCCACGTAAAACTTACGCCTTTGTGCAATCCCTGTTTTCCAAGTGCACAATTTACTCTTTGCAACATATCACACCAAATTAAGGCCCTTCCTGTGGCATCTCACACCAATTCCCCCATACACTCTTCCCTTTCAAGTTAGAACCTGCATTTACCACAGTTTTCTTTTGCCTGGTAATACGAGCAATCTCTGCTGGCCAGTAATTAACTTCTCTGAGTTGTTGTTCTCTCTCTCTCTCTCTCTCTCTCTCACACACACACACACACACGTGTGTGTGTGTGTGCGTGTGTGTGTGTGTGTGTGTGTGTGTGTGTGTGTTACTGCCAAATTGCTCCCTACTGCAAGAAGACAAGTAGAAATGGCAAAGCTATTCAGACAAGTACTGAGGCGTTTCTATATCACAAGAAAAGAAGGCCAGCTGTCATGACAACATAACAACATAAGAAGAGCCATGCTGGACTAAAGAAACCCAAATATTTTAGGGAGGTCCCCCAGCCTAGTAACCATTTGTTCAGCCAGATAACTGGCTGAACAAACCATGAATCTTCCACCTTTAGCTTGCTTGTTATGTTCTCTGAAACCTAGCATCTCTCTGATAAAGCAAAAAAGTAACCTCCGTGTCTTCTGTGGGTTTTCAGCAGAAAAACATATCAGATTGCCAAACCAGGCAATTGACAAAAGATCCATCATTTGCAACAAGGACATCAATCAACCAGGGTTCCTAGAAATACTGGCTCACTGCGCAGCGGAGCTTCAATTACTGACGGAGGAAAATTTACTATACTGCTTGCATTTATACGCCGCCCATCTAGTGGTAAGCCACTACACTGGGTGGTTTGAAACAGTTAAAACACCCTCATCCGCCCACTATAAACGGAGACAAACACATTTATTATGCCAGTAATTTAATATCTGATGAGAAACTGAAGACGTAAAAGCAAACTCAGCGGCTGCTTCCAGGCTGTGGAACTCCCAAGAAAGTTTAGGTTTTGCCTCTCTCCCTGTGGCCCTCGCATTGGGGCAAGCAAGAAGTCCTTTATTCAGGTATGCCTCTGCACCTAGTGGGTGGAGGGTTTTAAATACAGGCAGGCTCTGCCTTTAGATTTGCTGGATTTGATCTTAACTGCATAAACGTTTTTTTGTAATTGATCTGTTTTATGTTATTATTTGGCACTGGTTTATTCATTCCCATCCGATTTTAGGAGAAACAGAAGGGAATAGAGATGCGCACTTCACAAGGGAAGTAGTTCGTCAGCTTGCATTTTCCGCTGTGTCTCTGAAAGTTGTTCGGCTTTATTGGGGTTTTTACTTCTGTAGCTATACCTGCAGCTCTTTTGATAGTACTTTTGTGAAAGCATCCGGTGCTTTGTATTTTCAAATGAGACTTTTATGCCATGTGTTTTTGGAGCATTTGCATTCTTGAAAAAGGTTTTCAGCCCTACAGAATAAATGCTGGAGTTTTCTGGATCCTGAGAAGCAATCTGGTATTAAAATCGATGCACACCACTTCCCGCGTTCCACAGTTCATACGTAGATAATCTCAGTGACTACTGTATATAGCTTGTGACTTCTTCCCCTGTCACATAGTTTCAATGGTGACAATATTAGAACATTTGCTCAGGGTAATTTGGGGCATAACCTTTTCTTATACTCGGTTCCAAGTAGGCAGGACAGGATAATAAGCCTATTGGATAGGTGTAGGGTTGACAGAAACTTTTTTTTATGATCATGTAGCTTCATGGTGCTAGCTTCCGGTCAGTAAGTCAAAGAGTAACTCAGGACTTGCTAGTGGAATATTATATGGTTTGCATTAAATTAATACAGATTTCTGACCCTGCTGATTTATCAGGCTGTTGATACCTCCAAACTTTACTTCTACATTCCAACCTTCTGGTTTAAGGGATTTAAGTTGATAACTTGCTTGTGCCCTTGAAACCATAAGCAAGACAGATAACATGATAGAGAAGGACGAAAGGCATTAACTTGTTGTCTGGCACTCTTATTCACCACCTCTGGTTCCAAAGTCCACTTTGCAGTAGTCCAGTGCTACACAAAGACCACAAAATGTTGATACTAAGAAAGGCATTCAGTTACCAGGAACAAAAGGAACAATTTTAGCCAAAAGACTTGTGTCATGGCTAGGGATTCAGACATGCTGAACAAAACACAGGACAATGTTTTCATTAGAAAACATTGAATTCACAGGTTCAGGATATAGACAAAAATGACAAAACATAAATAATAGTAGGAAATTTTCCGGGGGAGATTTCTGCACAAAGTCTAATTCACCTGTTTCACTTTGACATGGAAATGAGCCTGCACAAAGTTCTTCCAAACTGGTGAGGTTCAGACTAAGGCCTGGATCCGCTACTGGTATTGTCCTGGGGGGGGGGGTTGCTCCATTGCCCCTCCCAGGGGAAGTGGCACGAGATGCGCACTTCACAGATCTCGTGAGGCCTGGGGAGGTTGAAGCCCTATATAATGGGGCATCACCCGCCCCCCTCGGCCTCTTTTGGAACATGGAATGACCCGTGTGCCTGTGGCTTTGTTTCCATGCTAGTGTGACTTAATGTGGTCACCTTCAGGGGCTGGATAGGAAGTTTACCCTGCTCCCCAGATTTTTCACCTATCCCACACTGGCATAGAGTAGGGTTGGATTGACCACACTAGTGGGTAGTGTAAGGAACAGAAGCATTTGGTGAGTCCCAATCGGTTATCAAGTTATGCTCCTCCAACACCAGGGCACTGTGGACCCTGAGAGCGCAGACCTTGGGTGAGGAGGCTTTGGAAACCCACTTGGGGCAGAGACCAGCCACGGGTGGCACCCTCGCCTCCGGGAGACGGACCACATAGCTTTGGCTGGCGAGGAGGCACCCCACAGGGATGCCCCCCCCGGGGCCTAGGGACACGCCCACCTTGACAATGCCATTGGCAGAGGTCCCTGGGTGACCTTCTGGTTCCAACGGTTCCCTGCACCAGGTAGCCACCTCTGGCCTAAAAGTGACATGTAAATAACCATTAAAGCATGGCCCAAATTTTCAACCCATGAAGTCACCTTGCTTATGCTTGCGACTGGGGGTGGTGGTGGCAATGAGAGATGGCAGCTCAGCCATCAAAGGGCCAGCCTATCTAAATACACAGAGACTTGTCACTGAAAAGCTGGCTGCCAAATGACAAACTGGGCACGAAGACAGCACGAAGGTGTAAAATATTTGTGATCTGTAATCCAAAGAGGTTAGTTGTTGTCAAGATATTTAGGATGTTAACTGTGCAATCCTGTGTGTGTACTTATGTGGGAGTAAATGGTGTGGAACATGATGAAATAACATCTGAATTAACATGGACAGAACTGTACAGCTCTAATTTTTTCTCCACACACTTGGAACTGAGCCCCAACAAATTCAGCAGAGCATACACGTACATAAACACGTAAAGGTGTGTACTGCAAGAACCTCAAACTAAGGAGAATGAACACTGAGATTTCTATGGATTGCAGAGAGAAAGAAAGAAAGAAAGAAAGAAAGAAAGAAAGAAAGAAACTTTTAAAAATTTACTTGTGAAAAATATTGATTTATATTTAAATGTTATTTCACATTATGGAGAAAAAGCCAATGGAAAGGGAATAAAGAATATTAATCCAGAATCTTGACTTTATGGTGATTATAAACAACTCCCTCAACTGACCATAATATTAAGTCAAGAGCAATTATGAACATTTAAATTATCCCTGCATCTCATATAGTGTAAAGAAAGTGATGCCAGACAGTAAATCAGGGTTTACTAGATGATTTGCATTAAATCTATCAAGATTTCTGACCCCATGATTTAACAGCCTGTCGACACCTCTAAACTTTACTTCTATATTCCAGCCTTCTGGTTTAAGGGATTAAGTCGATGAATTGCTCCACGCCCTTGATTGAACCCATGCATTTAGCTGCTCACCCCAAACCAGAACTGGCTTTGTGATTTGCAGACGTTGGCGTTTTACTAACAAGGCAAAGTTAATCTCATGGGTCTGGAATCTGTTCACTCCTGTGACAAGTTACAGGAAGCCCCAGTCTGCTTCTTCTCTTTTGGCTGAACACTTTTTTACTCAATGTAAAATTGATCCCACGAGCCGGTTGTGTTTGATGTATCTTCTGGATAGCTGAAAAACAGCTTACACGTGATCAAACAGAAAAGAAACCCCAACGTAATGAAAGTTTGGGGTTTATTCAGAAGGCACGTCAACTGTGTTCAACAGAAATTATTCCCAGCTGCATATGGATAGAATAGCATCAGCAGCACCCAAGCCAAAAAAAAAAGCACATTCACAATTTTGCCCACTCTGGGAACACTACTCTATTTTTCAAGCACTGTATTTTTCCATCTATAAGATGCCACCATGTATAAGATGACCCTCCCCTCCACACACACACACACACACACACACACACACACACACACACTTTCACAAATTTAAAATTACAGTTTTGCAAACATGGAGTTATCTCCTTGGGTGACTTCCATGTATAAGACAACCCTCAATTTTAGTCTAACAGTTTTAGACAAAAATATAGCCTTATACATAGTTTTATACCGTATAGTAATGCTGTTATTATCAGCGCTTAGAATTAAACCAACTATTGTGATTTTTAGGTTAGCACTCGGAGAATTCACTCAAGTTAAGAAGACAATTTAGACATTATCTGTTGTGTGGTGTCACTCGGTGCACAACGGGTAATGTCTACCTACAGTACACTGATTATTTAACTTTAGGCACTTCACCTCCATACCTTACTCTGCCTGTTACGCTGGGCCATTATGTACATAATTAAGAATGCACTAAATTGTGCTAAAAGGAAATGGAAGCTTCTAGTACTGTGCCAGAATGGAGCAGAAGAGCTCTTAAAGGGGCAAAATGGGTTGATCTAAACAGGATCATGTGTGGTCAATACAATCTGATTTGAATCAAACCATGCCAACAGCAGTTCAGATATCAACCTATATATCCAGCAGGACAGGCCTTTTAACAGGAGGAAAAGCAGCAGAATGCATGTAATTCTGTCCCACTAGGCATCAGCAGCCACTGATAGTAGATGATGCCTTTCACAATATGTGAATTTGTTTGCAAAATTCCCATGCATTCTATGCAGTGTAGCAGCCATCTCAGCATTGTGCGGTCTGTCCTGTACTGCAAGGATATGTATGTGCATAATGTGCCCATGTACTTGCAAAATTGTATCTTGCACCTTGTAGCAGCTCCCTTCATTAGTTTCCCTCAATTAGCAAAAACACATTCAGCAAGGGATTTATTTCATTGTTTCAAGATGATAATAGGCCTGCTACCTCTGTAAGGGTGCAAATACACTGGAAAGCTAAGTCGACATTGTTATGATTTGATTCACAATCAGTATTGCATTTGAGATTGTAATGAGTGCTCACACTGGAGGTGTGGATTGATTCAGGAGTTCGGCCTTCATACTAGATGGTTTGCGAGTCACATTCCAGACCACAGCCCCACTTCTTTCCTCTGAACCCTTCTCTGATGGCCTCTTTATGGGTCTCTGTGAGGTCACTTTCCCATTAAAGCTATTACATTTCTCAAAACCTTTTCTACAGAAAAACAACATGGAGAAGAAGTACTCAATAGTTTAAGAGTGCAGCTCCTGCCAACCTAACAGTTCAAAAGCATGTAAAATGCAAGGAAATAAATAGGTATCGCCAGGGCCGGCGCTTCCATTAAGGCGAACTAGGCCGTTGCCTAGGGCGCCAAAATGGAGAGAGGGCGCTGGCCAGCCTGCTGCCCCCCACAGCCCCCCTGCTGGCCACTGCCATACGTCCCCCCACCACCCGCCATCCGCTCGTTGCTGTCTGCCCCCGCCCCCCGCGCCAGTCACTGCCCACCCCCCGTGCCCGTCGCCATCCGTCGCCATCCGCCGCCCCTGCTGCCCCGCCCCCTGCTGCCGCCACCCCACCCCCTACCCCCACTGCCCCACCCCACCCCCGCCGCACCCCCTCCCCTCGCCTAGGGCGCAAAAAAAAAAACCCTAGCACCAGCCCTGGGTATAGCCGTAAAAAGCAGGGAGTTAAAACAGTGCTTCCTTGCAGCCATGCTGGCCACATGGCCACAAACTTGCACAACACTGGCTCTTCAGCTTGGAAACGGAGGTGAGCACCACCCCTAGAGTTGGACACAACTAGCACATGTGTGCGGCGGGGGACCTTTACATTTTTACAGAACAATGCATGTTTGAACAGCAATTCTTCAAAATACTGTGCATCATTCACTCATCAGAATCGATTCATCACTCTTACAGTCAACTAATGCATGCAAGAATTACTTCAGCGGTGGTCATAGTTGATCATGCCAATAGTTTACCCCTGTGGTTCCCAAAGTTATCTATATAGACCCCTGGGGGGTCTGTTTCAACTTACAGGGTGTCTATGGAAGTGAGAAAAAAATTAGGGGTCCATTAAATGTAAGTGGGGGTCCACGTGAGCGGACCTCATTTAGGTAGATTATAATCAACATTTAGGCATTCTGTAAATGTCTTAAAACTAACACAAATTGTTTTGGTGCCATTTTTCAAAGTTTTTGCAGCAAGTTTTGAAAATATTTAAACTTTTTTGGTGCATTTCTCAAGTGGTGCAAAAAGTAGGGACCTGATTCTTGAGGTGTGCATACCTTTAAAATCCATTTTGCATTGTGTGTGCAGGGTGGGGGTATTGCATCATTTTCTGGAACTTGATCCTCACCATGTGCATGTTTGCAAGTCTGTTTTGCAAAGGTTGGGGTCTTGTGTTTTGTAGCCACATGACCGATATTTGTATTCAGTCATGGTCGTTTGAAATTCAAATCAACTATAATTACAGTCATTCCTTGGTTAACAAGTAACTTGGTTTACAAGCATTTTGATTATCGAGCAAAAAATTCTGAACAGTTTTCCTTAACAAGCAGTGTCTTAATATACAAGCACTCTCATACGTGTCACATAATCAAAAGTGCTCTAAGCCAATGGCATCTCTCCCTCTCTCCCCCCTCCTGCTGGAAGTGGGTGATTGTCTGTTTCAGTTTCTGTTTCAGGCAACAGCAGCAGCAGCAGAGTTGAAGGAAGGGCAACAGGCTCAATAAAGGTATGAACAGTTGCCATCCCATCAACCCCTGTCCTCAAAGAGGCCACCTCCGTGGGACCTCTCCACACAATCCCTGCCACCACCACTGCAACCAGGGCACACCCACACCCATTGCCCCATTTTTAAGACAACCCCCTCCACGGAGGCTTCCCCACTCCTCTGCTCTAGCTGGGATTCCTCCCATTGCTCAGTTTTTAAAACGGACCCCTCCATGGAGGTTTTTCTCCCCATCCTCTGCTCTAGTTGGGATTCCTCCCATCATCCAATTTTTAAAACAGACCCCTCCATGGACCTGCACCTGCCACAAAGGTTTTCAAATGCAGGTTATTGTTCTTTGTGCTGTACTGTATTTTGTATTTTGTACTGTACTGCATTTTGTGTTTTCTTTAGTACCTTGTATTATGTTACAGTATTGTAATCAAATATTTTTGGCCTGTGGAACAAATAATTTGAGTTTCCATTTTTTTCCTAAGGGAGAATTTGCTTTGATATGCAAGCGTTTTGGTTTCAAGCATGCTTCCGGAATGGATTATGCTCTTTAACCAAGGTACTACTGTACACGTGTTTTTCCTAAGGGGGTTTGCTTCACTGTTTTAGCAATCAGTATTATGTACTTAAATCTTTACAGAAAAGATTCATTGGTGGTTGAATTGGTACATTGGCACGGCCAGGATTGAACCAGGGACCCAGTCATCTCAGTCCGCACCCTTTAAAATTGCGCAACCGACACTTACACAGTAACATTACAAAAGCAACATTTTCTTTATCCTGATTCCTCTCTATGTCTGCCTAACTATATATTTAAATAAGGATTTACTCCACCCAAGCAGCTCACAATATTTCAAAATACTTTTCAGAAATATTTCTGTAAGCTATTATTGCAGACATTTCAACACTTTTAGAAATTATTTTAAAAATATTTCCAATGTTACCAAAAATGATTTAAAATGTTTGCATGCTGTCTGACAGAAATCAATTCTGAATTGCTCTGTCTTATATTTAAATAGCTTTATTTTTGTCAACAGATAACTTCTACTCAACATCACTGAGGCTAAAAAAAAATGTAGGCAGCATAATGTTGATTATTTGAAGTTTGGCTTCATCCCATTCCCTTTGGACAAATGTCTGCCCATATGCCTTTTGTGCAACATCGTTTTAAACAATGATGCTATGAAACCATCCAAGCTAGAGGATCAGCTGAGAAGGTGTCATGCTGATAAAACAGGTAAGATTTAAGATACTTTAGAACACTGAAAGAAAAACTTCAGAAGAGAATCACGGTGGACAATATGTTTGCTTCAACATCAAAAAGAAACTGATGGTTTGTGGGTGTCTTACAATATTTCACGACTCATAGCAAATAAGGAAAACCTCGTGCTATCAGGGAACAGCTGATTTTACCAGCCATTGGTTTTTAAAACTGTTCTACATAAGCCTGCATATAATATACTCAAAAGAATTCCTTTGAGCAACAACACAGTTCAAAGACGTATTGATGAAATGAGTCATGATGATGAAAGCCTCTTGCGTAATTATCTGAAAATGAACCATTTCTCTATTCAACTGGATGAGTCAACTTTACCTGGTAATGAAGACCTATTATTGGCATATGTTTGTTTTTTTATGGACAGAGAAATCCATGAAGAACTGCTCTTTGCAAGAACTTTTACAACAGACACTAAATGTGAATCAATATTCAATGTTTTGAAAGATTATTTCATGGAAAAAGCAATACCTTTATTAAATATAATATCAGCAGCAGCAGATGGAGCACCAGCCATGTTTGGGCGCTATTGTGTTTTTATAAGCCATTTAAAACAAAATGTACCCGGGGTGTTTGCAATTCACTGTGTCATTCATCTACAACATTTAGTACCTAAAAATCTGAGTGCCAGATTGCATCAATCTCTTCAATTTGTCATAAATGCAGTAAACAAGATCCGTAACAATGCATTAAATTCTAGGTTATTTACACAGTTGTGTGAAGAAAATGATGAGGACTTTCATCAATTACTCCTTCACACTGAAGTATGCTGGCTCTCGAAAGGCTTGACAATATTTTTTTTCACTCTTTGAGACGGTTTTAGAGTTTTTGGATGCTAAATATCCCATTTTGAAAGAAAATTTAATCAAATGGAAACCAGACATTGCTTATTTAACATATTTGTTTACTAGATTTAATGAGGTTAACTTGCAGTTACAATGTGACAGTCTGAATTTAATAAAAACAAAGTCCATCATTGCAGCTTTTCTTGGCAGAACTAATCTAATCAAGCAAAATTTTGGATGGCATGAATTTTCTCACTTCCCCAACTTGTCATTGACAAATGTCCAGGATGATGACGTTTTGGTCTACGTTCAACATTTAAGTGTCCTTCACTCAGACTTTAAACCAGTCTTGAGAATGTTTTGACTATGGAAATACCACAGTGGATTATCAATCCATATGATGACATTGAAGAATCAGATGTCACATTACAAGAAGAACTGATTGGAATAAGCACTAACAGAGAACTTAAGGTGCAGTTCAGAATGGGGTATCAGTAGTTCTGGCTTCAGAAAGGTATACCCTTGCTTATCCTGCATTATGGACTATCGTAAGAAAGCTTTTTAATAGCTTTTCCATGTTCATACCTTGTGGAAAGGGGTTTAGCACAGTTGCCAATCTTATGAAAAAAAGAAATAGATTGCAAATCACTTAATGTGGAGATTTAAGACTGTACCTCACTAATTTGAAGCCAAATATTGAACAATTGCTTTCAGAGCATCAGGCTCATCCCTCCAATTAATAGCATTAGCATTATTTGTGTATTAATTTTATGTAAGAATTTTACTAGGTTCTTATGTTTCATTCCAAATGCAAATATTTAATTGCATTTTATGTCTTTTCAATAAAGGTATGAATAAAAATTGTACATGTTTTTCTTTTTTTTACAATTGTCCATGCTACAAAAGCCCCTATCAAAGTGCGTAGCACTGTGTCAGCTGTCAACACATTTGAAATTAATAAGTTTAGGAAAATTCAATATTAGGCAGGCAGGGGGACTATAAAAAAGAAAAAGAATTGGCTTGTGGTCTACAGGGAGAAAAAGTTTGGGAACCTCTGGTTTACATCATATATGAACAGAGATGAGGTAATCCCTTCATGCATTGCTTAAAAGGAAAATGAGGAATGGTTGAGAAGGAGAAAATGATTTTAATGATACCTTCAGACCTGTCAATTAAGTAATTTGCAGCACTAAGCTTTTGCTTCAAAACAAAAGTGCATTCCCACATGATCAGTCAGGATTCAGGACAAAGACCTGATCCATCACATTAAAATAATGTTGCTTTGTTTTGACATGTCCTTTACCCTGGTCTGAAATCATGCTCTTACTGTCTACATTACTGAAACACCACCTATAGACATGTTCTCTCACATACAAACCATCTTCACAAGAATACATCACAACTAACTGCATGGGTCAAAGCCCATCTGAATTGCCCCAAATTGAAAAAACAGAAGCCCTCTAGCAGCAAATAGAAAAAAGGTGTTTGAGAATTAAAAAGGCTCAGATTACATTAACCCAGTCTTTGTGTCCTGTGGTCAGTGAAAAATAAAAATAATTTTTAAAAATCACCTTTGAATTCATTCATAACAAACAGAGCCAATCCCACTGTTTTTAATTACACGGTCATCTTTTTTTTTAAGTCTGCTGCTGAGGGTGTCTGCTTTTTTCAAGCTGGGACAATTTAAGCAGCTCCATTTTAGCACCCTGGTCCCTTACAGCAGTGTTTTTCAACCACTGTTCCGCGGCACACTTGTGTGCCGCGGAATGTTGCTGGGTGTGCCGTGGCGCGCGTCTGCGGAAGGGGGCGAGAGCAGGGCAAGGCAAGGCAAGGCGGAATGGGGACTGGTCTTCCCCCTCTGGCTTCGCGCGCCGCTGCCGCAGGGAAGAAAAAGCGGATGGACTTGCCGCCCGGACGAAAAACAGGAAGGGAGGGCGGGGGAGGAAGCATGGCTCGCAGCGACTGGGAGCGGGGCCAGCGCGGGAAGTGTCCAGCGGCGGAGCGGGAGGACGGGAGGGATGAGGAGAGCCGGGAAGGACGCAGCGTCCCTGCGTTTCCTCCCTACCTGCGCACACCTGCGCGCGCACACCTGCAGCCAACTCATAACGGGGCATCTTTGGCGGGAAAAGGAGCAGCTCGCTCCCACCCGCAGATGGCTGGCTGGCTGGCTGGCTGGCCGGCCGGCCGGCCGGCGGCGACGCACAATACGCGGCGCTCGGAGCAAAAGCGGGCGAACGAGGGCCACCCTCCGCTGGTCCCGCGGCCGTTCCCGCCTCGGAGGTGGCGCCCGTGCGGCGGCGCTTAAGAGCGCTCGGCGGCAGTGGCGCTGGCGTCGTGGGGGCCGCCCCTTTGCTCCTGTCAGGCGCCACTTCCCCTTCCTGCGTGCCCGCTCGCCCGCTCGCCTTTAACGAGCCTGGGCAGACTCCTTGGGCACGTGGACAAAGGACACCCGCCAAGAGGCTCTTGCACCGGCCGGCGGACGACCTCCCACCCCGCGCGTGCGCTCCCGCCGGCCAGTCGCCCCCACGCGCTCACCGGCATTGTTGAGGAGGAGGAGGCGCTGGAGGCGAGCGCCGTTATGGTGGCGGCGCAGGGCGTCGGCGGCTTCCCGGGCCACGCGCTGCAGCCCCTCGTCGGCGCCCAGGTCAGCGGGCAGGGCCTGGACGCACAGCTCGCCCTCCAGCGCACCCGCCGAGCGCGCCGCCAGCAGCAGGAGCGAGCCCGGCACCAGGCGCGCCGCCAGCAGCTGCACCACTCTTTGCCCGAAGCCCCGCGACGCCCCTGTCACCAGGCACGCCGCCCGGCCCTGGCCCGGCCCCGACGACGACGACGACGCCTCCGGTGGGTGTGTGGGTGTGTGGGTGTGGGCTCGGGCTCGGTGGGTGTGTGGGTGTGTTGGGCTTCCTGGTGCCGCGGGTGGCCAGCCCCCCCCCCGCCGCGGGACCCCAAGGTTGCCCGCCCGCCCGGCGCGTCCTACAACCGCGCAGCCCATCATCCCCAGGTGCAGGGGGGTGGGGGTGGTCTCCAGCCACGGCTCGATTTACTCCTCCCCCCTTGTTAATTTTTTTAACATTTTCTATGGTGGTGTGCCGCGTGATTTTTTTCATCAAGCAAGTGTGCCTTGGCCAAAAAAGCTTGAAAATCACTGCCTTACAGATTAGTTTATTGTGTAATGTGCACCATATAATGTATCTGAAGACAAAACAATGTTGCTTAGTTAAAAATTGTAATACAGTACTGGAACAGAACGATCATTCTAGCTTCAATTAAAATCCTGATAGGCAAGTTTGAAAGGCAGCTGCCAGGGTTCTCGATGAGGCTGGGAATTTGGATCGTATCATCCTAATGATGCATCATGTATAGTGTTTACTGCCAACTGGTTTTCTGGTGTAATTCAGAGATTGTTGTTCACCTTTCATGTCTCTCATTCCCTGTCATCTCATAAGGCTTAGCTCTGAGGCTCCCTGCCATGAGATTTATGGCAAGCAGGAAATGAGAGGCAGGACAGTCATGTTCTGGTCCCGCCCCGTCCCGCCCCTCCCCGCCCACAAAGTGACAACTAATCTCCATAATTCCCATCCTATTGTTTCTAGTCTCCTATCATGCATCAGAGACATAAAGCAAAGCAAAAGGCAAAGTGTTCTGCTTATATACCATCCATTACCACTTCAAGTAGTCTCTGGGCGGTTTATAATTTAATTATGCAGGCTACACATTCCCCCCCCCCCCCAGCAAGCTGGGTACTCATTTTACCGACCTCGGAAGGATGGAAAGCTGAGTCACCCATGAGCCTGCTACCTGGGATTGAACCCCAGGTTGTGAGCACAGTTTTACCTGCAGTACAGCATTTAACCACTGTGTCACGAGACTCTAAGAGGGGGCAACAGAGGGCTTGTGGGCTGCACGTGGTCCCTCAGTGGCCAAAATGTGGCCCCTCAGCACTTGTGAGTCCACACATCCCAATATTCTGTAAAAACAATTTGAAAGATGTCACTTGTGACATCTGTCAGATATGCGATGAAATACTTTCATGCTTTCAGAGCCTCATGGCACCCCATTTACCCTCCTCCCACAAAAAAAAAATTAAAGGAAAAAAAACTAGTTATTATAGCACATGAAAGCACCTTTTCAGTTCAGAACAAGGCCCTTCTAACTATCTGTACCTGTGAGATATTTTTGCAGTAGGGGCTGGTTGTGATTTTACTGAAGGGAAAAGCAAATACTAATTTCGGACCTCATTGAGGGGGAAATAGAAGTCATTTTAAAAAGTTTTTTTAAGAGTTGGAATTTTAAAGTTTAAAATCCTTAAATACAGTGAGGGGTCCGGCTGTGCAACATCCACATGAAAATAATGAAGCAAAAGAGCAGCCAGGTAAGCAATCAGAATCAAACCCCAAAATAGCTTTACTGCAGCCTGGAAATCTGGAACTCATCTTCCAGGTAAACTCACCTGGATGACTGAGAATCTTCACAGAGGCTGCCTGGAAAATCCACCCTTAGAAGGAGTGCCTCAGCCATGTTAAAAGGATGACTCCTCCACCAGCAGGGGGAGGGAAATTGTCCCGTTAGCATAGCACCTCACTGATAAAAGACCAGCACCTCCAAGTGGTCAATTAGCTTGTGTGGGCTAGCCATGCCAAAGGGCATCTAGACAGTATCTCCTGCTTACAAACCCCTTTTTGTCTCCTTTTCTCCTTTGGATCTTGTATTCCATAAACAGGTATCATTCCTTTGTGTCACAAATAATTTAGGGAAATCCTTTGCACACACCTGGACTCCCCAGGCCACTTCCTTACACCAAGAGTAAACAATCTCCTTCGTCTTCTATCTAAGTCCTGTATATACTGTATGTTCCACGATATATAGTCTGTATAGCAATACAGTGGACCCTCGTTATAACAAACGGATTGTATAACATAAAATCTGTACCACATAAAAAATTCCGGAGGTAGGGGAAATTTGCTTAACAGAATCGCCTATGGGGCAAATCCGTACAACATAAAAATAGGATCACTCGGTTTTCAATGCATTCCTATGGGAAATTTGCATAAAGGAAAATTTGCTTAACATAATTTCATTTGGAATGAGTTAATTCCTTTATACAGGGTACCACTGTATTGTCAATAACGTAAGCCATTGTTGATCTTTTTTGCACATTGTGTCCTTTGTCTTGGGACTTCATCAAGGTTTCCTGTACCCTCCTTGTGCATTGCCGCACCCTTCAATTGTACAACATTATAAAAACCCTGTTCCTGCCCCCATCGGGGCAGAGACTTGACCTTTTGCTGCTTGTCAGTGGTAATTTGAAGATTTAACCTTGACTTGAATCTTTCGGGATTAGCCCTGGACCCAACAACAGTACTTATTAATATTTCCTTTTTTTAAAAAAAAAAAGTATGTGATTAGCATCCGTAGAGGTGCATGCTGATAAGTCTGAAAATAGACCTTCAGCACCACTGAGAACCAGCACCCTGATGTAAGTAGGATATGTATTTATTCACATTCCACCTTTTCTCACCATGGAGGAGAAACAAACAAACACAATTCAGACAATTTCCACAGAAATGGGATTTAAAATGCCAGAAGTTACAGCTTCTTGCAGAGCAAGCAACTGGCAAAACCTCTTGCCAACGTCTTGGTTCCATCTATGAGCTAGAAGTAAGGAAACATGCAAAGAATGTTATTTGAGAGAAGCAACAGAGCAGGTTTCATTTTATTGCCCACATTTATCCAGATATGCGTGCTGCTTGCTTATATGTGTGTTTATCGTACTCTAATGCTTTGTGTTGCAGCTAGTGGGCAAAATTCCTTCCAGATGTTCCACATCTCTTGGGAATTCCTTCATCCCACTGATCCACACAATACATTTTCTACCTTTTCCCTTCCATCCTTTTATTCGCTTAGACTTTCCCTTGACTTCCACCCAACATCTGCACTCTTGCTTCCTTGTGCATTCCCATATTCCTTGTCTTGATTATCTCTGGAGGTGTAGAAAAGGGAATGGGTGGCTTCCTTTTTTTACACAACCAATTGCTGCAGAGCGTATCATCGTAAGCTTGATTGTTTCTCTTAAAAATGGGTGTTGCCCCATGTTAGCCTAATGGCGACAACCAGAAACCACTGACTATCCCATTAAAGAGAGTGAACAGACTGACACCATCCAACAAAAACTACAGGAGTGTGGCCATGGTGGATGTGTGTGTGGAAGACATCCAGGAGCCTTCAGGCCACTGAATCTGTTGGAACTTCAAATAACCTTATTATCTTTTTTATGACTCCTGAAATCAACCAGCAGGGAACATGCCAGCATAGCTCTCTCTCTACCTAAATTACCAACAGCAGACAGACACATTTGGCTAGAGATATTTCTAGGAGAAAAACAACAACCACACAAACACAAACATGCCTATCACATTCTCCCTGTTTCAGACAAGCAGGTATCGTTCATTCCCTTCTCTTATAAAAAGGTAAAAGTTCACCCCGCATATTGCATGCTATTCGTGTCCAACTCTAGGGGCAGTGCTCATCTCCGTATTCAAGCCAAAGAGCCAGTGTTGTGCAAGTCCTTGTACAGAAGCAGCTGCCAATATGTTCTATATCAGTGGTTCTCAACCTGTGGGTCCCCAGATGTTCCTGGAGTACAACTCCCAGAAGTCTTCATCACTAGCTCAGCTGGCCAGGATTTCTGAGAGTTGCAGTCCAGGAACATCTGGGGACCCACAGGTTGAGAATCACTGTTCTATATAGCCAGCATTAGCATTAGGCACAATGAGACAGTGACCTCAGGTGGCCACTCTGGACAGGCAGGGCAGAGGGCAAGGTGGGCGAAGTTTAAACCAACTCCATTATGGTTCTATAGGTGCTCTCACCTTGCAGTATAGCTAAAGCATCCCCTAAGGTAGCCTTCTTTCCTCATTGTAGGACACCACAACTTAGCTAAAGGTAAGATTCACCTGGCAGTCTGGTCGATTTCTATGGCTAGGGACGGACATGTTTGTGTATCAGGCATGCCTTGATCATGGCAAAAGCCTCGTTAATAGACAAGATCTGAAACAAATGTTTGGTAAAATTTGGGGCCTTAAAAATTAGAATTTCAACTTCTACATTTGAAAAGTTGATCACCAATCTGATTGAAATCAAACATTTTAAAATTTAAAAAAGCGGGGGGTGGTTTCAGCCTAGGAAAGGGAGGTAAGTCCCAGTTGCTGAATACTATTGAGTGATATTAGTGATACTAGTCAAATATGGCCAGCATAAAACAATAAAGTATTTTTTAAAATAGCATCAGATGTCATGTAGTTAGCTTTTTCTTTGGCTTTTCGGCACCAGGCAAAGACTTTCCTGTTTGGCCAGCATTTTAATTAGATTATTTGGTTGGACACATGAGCAGCAGGGTTTTATAATTTATAATTTGTACTGTATGTTGCTTTAACTGTATTGTATTTTATAGTTTTAATAATTTTATTGGTTTATAGTGTTTACTACTCGTTGTATGCCGCCCAGAGACCTCTTGGTAGTGGGGCGGCTAAAAAATCTTGTAAATAAATAAAATAAATAAATTTATATAGCGGCAATGTCCAGACTGCACCATGTAATTTATCTGAGGAATTGGTGTGCCAAGGATGGGGAATGGCTAGGCTCATCGAGATACTGTTGGATTACAACACCCATCAGTCCTTGCCATTGTCTCCTTTGCCCAGGGCTGATGAAGAAGGCAAACCAGCAAATATCTTGAGGGTCATCATGTGGATAAGCATTATCATACAATTCAGTGTGGTTCATATTGTCTCCCCCACCTCCCATACTGCTCAAGGCAAGTATTCCCCACCACCACCAACTTTCCAGGTCAGATGAGGCCAGGAATATGGTGTGCCAAGGCAAGCAGAAGGAATTTGTTACACTAGTGGTGTTAGTTCCACTAGCCAATGGAAATGAATTGGAATCGGCATGAGACCTCTTTTTTTTTTTTTTACTGCAGGCTTCTCTGGCAATCCTGTCCTACTCATCAGAGGTAAGCCATCTTCTCCTTTCTTCTGAAATTAGACATTAGGGCGAGGGCTCTATAATGGCATGGTGCAATCTAATCTCTCAAATCCAAATTGCAAAACTGGTACTCCAAGTTAAAATCACTAAGCAGCTAATATCACAATCTCTGCGCAGGAGGGAGTGGCAGCAAGCTTGGTTTGGAACCTCAAGTTTTACTGGATAGACTTCAAACAGCTTGCTGGTGATGCTGAAGTTAAACTAGGGGTTAAGTGTGGAAATATTTATCTAAACATCCTTATCCTGATTCTCTAAAATTTAACCCCCCACCTCCAAATAGTGCAAAAGGAGGGACGTACATTTACTGCTTCCTAAGCAGGCATTTTCTTTCTAGGCTCGGATTTAGAAGAAGGATATTAAGAAGCAAGCAAGAAGGGGGACTCTCCTGTACAACTCCCAAAGGTTGAAATCCTGTAGCTTAACAAAATGAGTTGCACTAGGGGGACACCCACTGAATCGTTGGGATTTGTTGTGTCATCTCCTCTAGTTCCATTGATTCTAGGCCAATTTTAGCTGGACTTACTATACAAGGGAAAAGGAGTTCAGCCAGATGTGCATTCATGCTTCTTTCACCAATCTACATCACAGTTGTGTCACCAACTGTAGATTCTACAGCTTGGAAGTAACAGGCTGCAAATGGATTGCATCTGAACTATGTTTTTTGTCACTAGGGCACAAAGGAGTTAAAAAAATAAAACTCTGGAGGAATGGATCTACATGGAGGGTCAGCCTGGGAACAATCTCTGTCCATGTTTTCCATTGCCCTGCCGAGTTTCTGCAAGGAAACTGTGTGCCGACAACCAGTGTATGCCTGCAACTAAATGAATTTAGGGATTATTTGTTTGACTGATGTACTGCTTCTTTCCAAAAGGTCTGGAAGCAGGTGCCGATGTTTAGAATGTGTGTGTTGGGGAATGTGTTTTCCCCATAAGGTGTATGTGCTGGAACAGAAACAGTAGCTAATTTGGATAACCAATTTGACACTGCAGAAACCAAACAGAAATATTAAAATAAAGGGAAGCACTTGATGAAAAAGAAACATCAACCCAAGTGATAAATAGCACACAGTATTATACAGTGCACCACCTTGGACATCAAGCTGACAGCAAGAAAATGTCATGCTCCAAATATCTCTCCGCCCGGCATTCTTTGAAAATTCATGAGCGCTGCATGCTCAGTGATGTCACTTGAACAATATAGTCTGTCATCTAAACTCTAAAAAAAAAAAAAAATACAGGCCAACAGCCCAGAGAGGCCTGGAAATCTCCTCTGAAAGCAACCAGAAGCCAGTGGGTTTCTGAAGGAGGAACAGGTAAGAGTTGTTGCCAGGCAACCCTAGAAGGGCAGGGTCTCTCACAGTTTGTCCTTAGTGCCAGAATTAGGTCCATGGGCACACAACTGCTTCCCAGCTGCGGTCGGGCCCCATTACATGAATGTGTTTGGCTGTCTTAAGTTTTCCCACAGCCCGATATCTGCACAGGAGAAGATGGCAGCCATCTTGGGTTGGAACCTCAAGTTTTACAAAAGCAAGTCCAAACACGAAACGGGGAGGAGGTGCAAAAAAAATCTCACTGAGATCTAAGGGGTATAATAAGCAGCACAGGATACCAACTGAATATTTGGAGAGGAATATTTGGATATTTGGATGTTCTTGGGCATAGCTAGATGATTGGTTTGTCTGCTTACTTGGCTTCCTGAACACACACACACACACACACACACACACGCACGCACGCACACACGCACACACACACACACACACACACACACACATGGGGGGGAGGGAGAAAGTATCACATTTTGGGCCTTTTCACATGACCCCTAAGATCCGCTGGCCACTTAAATTCGGACCACAGATCTTGGGGGTTTGTCGCTGTTCCTGTGTTCCCACCCGCTCCGCACTCCCGGCTGCTGTCTGTGTGAGGGGAGGGAGAAAAAAAAGGAAGAAAATAATTTTAAGCTCCGGATCTGGGAGCCATTTGCCACGGGTTTTAGGGGTTGTGTGAAAAGGCTTTTTGTTGCATGCCCCTCTTGTTACATTTTTTTTTCTGGGCAAAGCAGACAGCAATGTTCAACATCATCATTTAATCAGGTGATGGCAGGTCTCTCATGTGCCATATACATTAAATACTCTTGGGCAGGAAGAACGCTGGAGAACATTGTAAGAGGGTGGAACTGCACTGATGAAGGGAGTTAATGGCCTCTATGAGCATCACTTGTGAAAGCTCCCAGCTCTTGTGCCAGGCTAAGGCTGTTACACAAAAGATAAACTGGTTTGGCAACCAAATGTTTGTTTGTTGTCCTAGATTCAAGGTACTCCCAGGAGATTTTGTTGCAATGCATGACATTTCCAACTGATTGTTCCATACCAGTCCTGGGCTCTTCAGAAGCCTTAAATCAGCGGTTCTCAACCTGGGGGTTGTGACCCCCTTGGGATGGTCGAACGATCTTTTCCCAGGGGTCGCCATGAGCAGGGAAAGAAACTATTTTTCTCTTCTCTTTCCCAGGAATGTGCCTGCCTTTCCCGGGGAACCCCGCAGGACACGCCAGGGAAAACAAGCGGTGCCTCCACGTCCACCGGAAAAGGCTTGCAAACTCCAGAATGTGCAAGCCGCCCCTCTTGTGTCCTGCACAGCCTCCAGTGCACTTGTGCATCTTCGCACAAGGTGCTTGTTTTCCATCGCAGGGACCCCCGCCCCTGGCCCTGTCCAGGAAGGAGGGAAGCCCCAGTCACGTGCCAAAATGCAGGTATACATCTCACGCACCCAGCCTGCCTGCAGGATTTCGGGACCCTTGGCTTTCTCTGCCCTGGTGAGTAGCGTCTGGAGTGAGGGAAGAGGTGGCCAGGGCGGCGGCGGCGGCAGCGAAGGGTGCCTGCCTGAGACGCGCAGCCTGGGTCAGGAATTAAGAAGGCCGAGGGACGTCCGACACCTAGGAGAAGCGGGGTGCATTGGCGCTCCACCAGGTTTAAGACTTTGTCAGCGTGAACGATCCACAAAAGATGGGGGTACTAGAAAGCTTGCCCATTCAACTCGGGCCGCTGAGGCACAGCAGCTGGCAGGCGTTCAGTGGCATCACACTGCCTCTCCTCAACTACATTTCCAGCACAGCGGCTGGCGGGCCATCTGTGGCATTGCACCACTTTCCCCCACCCCACACCTCCTTTGTCTGCCCACCGGTTGGGCCTAGTGTGGCATCGTGCCACTCACCCCCTCGTTCGGCTGGGCGGCCTAGCGCAGCATTGCGCCACTTCCCACCACCACCACCCCCGTGCTTCGTGGGATTTGCAGCATTAGGAAGGTTGAGAACCATTGCCTTAAATGATGTAGACTGGATTCCTTATGCTACTGCCAATTTGGCTGCCTATTTCTAACTAAAAGAGGCAGTAAAAGACTGCAAAGGGAGGCCAAAGCCTAAGAAAGGGAAAAGTTAGCTTTTGTCACCATTTATTTTCCAAGCACAAATGTAAAAACCACGGCCCAGCCCAAAATGTGAATTTGCATATCCGACACAACCTGGCTTGGGCTCAGAGGAATTTGTCACGGTTAGATTAGCTCAAAAAGGGCTCCCGTCTCCTTTAGGTGTTTGCGCACACTGCACATCTTGTTTTGCCAGTTCATGATCACCAGTTGGAAGACGTTCCCGCCCACTCCGCCTAGATCACCCCCTTCTTTGCTGGCAGGGCATTTCCATTTGTGTTCTGCATAGTCAAATGACACACCTGTCTCCAGAGAAAGCTTGAAGAAAAAGACTCCTGGAAGCAGGAACAAGGAATATGCTAAGGAAGTAAGCACGCTGACGATTAAGAAACAACAGATATGATGTTCTCTTTGTCCCTGAGATGCTAAAAGGAAGCACCTGGAAAGCAGGTTAATAATGCCTAGTGGTCATTAAAGGGCACCAAAAGGCCTTTGAAGCCCTCTAGCCATTCATGACCTGGATCCCATGTCTCTAATAAGTAACAAGTAAATGCTTATGTTTATGGATGCAACTGCAGCATAGCATTTTCCTTTTCCTATTGTTGGATTACCCATCCTTTGCTTGATTCAGGGGCAATAATCCTAGTTCACAGTCTTCCTTTTCTATTATTATTATTATTATTATTATTATTATTATTATTATTATTATTATTGATTGATTGATTGATTGATTGATTGATTAAAATCTGCCTTCCACTTTAAAAGCATCATTCATGCCCTGGGTGTTTTATTAAACACACATTTGCAGGAAAATAGACCAAAGGGGCTTTATTCTCCCATGTATGCTGATCCCTATGCCATTTTCTTGCAAAGTGACACAATAGAGTGGAAGAAAATCATGCAAATAGAAGGGCATGTAAAAATATGCACAGAGACTGGTGTAACTCACTGGCTTTCCCACTCACCTGTTCCTATATCACTTGTAGAGGGGGAGGGGGAGTGCATGAGACACCTTTTCTGGGATTAAGATTACCACTTTTGGGGCAGAGACAAACACAAATCTAGCCTTTCTCTTGCATCTTGAACAGCATCATGACATGCAGGGGGATAAACAGACAAAGCTTTTTTCCATCTCTGCATGCCAGGGAAAGTTTAATCTGCTTATCTTCTGAGTATCAAGCTCCTATTAACATCTAGGTGGTTTAAACAAGGCCTTGGAAAAGAAACTTTTTGGATTCCGCCCCCCCCCCCCCAGGAACCCTGGGAGCTGTAGTTGAAGACAAAAACACCAGCTACCGTTCCAAGTTCTAGTTTAAACATACCTGCAGGTCAAAAGGAGTGTACATTATAAGCACAGATAAGATTGCATCCAAAAAGAGGTTTAACTTGTTTAACAGTTGTGACCCACACATTTTATGTTATATACTGACCAGTTTTGTAACATTTATGATGCCACTAACAAGGTTTTTGAGGTCTGTGAGGTTTTCAAGACGTGGTTTATTATTGTTATTCCTCTCTAACTTTCCACGGCCAAGCAAGGATTTGAACCCAGATTTCCCAAGTCCTAGTCCAGCACCCTGACCACTACACCACACTGGCTGTCCCAGAAAATAACTAATTCCCAAGGCTATATGGATATTTCAGCATGGCATGGAAGTTTCAAGACAATTTTTTTTGACTCATAAGCAAGCCTCCCATACACCGGTTCTTTAGCAGCTGGTTTTCTAAGCCACAAACAAACTTCTTCATGAAGTTTAATTGTGGTCTACTATTGATCTTATTTATGAGAAAAAAGGATTGAGAAATATCACTCACTGGGACAGGAAAATCTGGATAAGATCCAGTTCTCTATCCCTCATTTGCTACAGCAAGCTCCACAGTACTCAGCTGGATTTAACACTATCCATGTTAGCTGGGAATTGTAGTATAAAAAGCAAAATTCCCAGTGTCTGCTTAAGATGGCAGCCAAGAAGCAAACAAGGAGACTGGGCATTGTGAAAAGGTAAGACTAGGATTTGAACGAAGAACATGGTATGTGTGAAGCTCAGTCAATTAGTTGATAGTGGTAGCACAGAAACAAGTATATGGTAAGATGTGACAAAAACAGAATGGCTAATGAAGCCATGCAATATCATTTGTTTCTATAAATATGTTTAGAATGAAGTTTGGACGGAAGAGAAATAATTCCTAAAAGCAAGAGAGGAATCTGTATAATTGTCAAGTAACTATAATCAAATTATCATTTGATCTAACCACTAGAGGCATAGTAAAGGACAAGGTGGGTGGCTACTTTATAAAATGGATAATAATATTGGGTTATCTTCTTTAAAGGAAGAACAGAGAACTGGTAGAAGTTCTGTACCAGTCAAAGTGATGTTCTACCTACCGGTTCCTAACCTCTGGTGACCCAAGTGTTCTTGGACTGCAACTCCCAAAAATTGCAGATAGCAAAGCTAGTGGTGCAGCCTTCTGGGAACTGCAGTCCAAGAACACCTGGGTTGCTCAAGGTTTGGAACCACTGTTGAAGACGTTCATTCCAATGCTCATTCATGGGGTCACCATATCTCACAACCAATGATGGCACATAACAACAACACCAGTGGATCTCTGCCACAGCTTGGTCATCTGGAAGCAGGGACATCTAGTAAGATAACTGAATTGCATACTAGCACAACTACTAGCCCTTCTTTTTAAACAGCCAGATCAGCTGGTAGCCTGTATGGGGAAGAGAGCAGGAAAGGTGACCTTCCTGCTTCTCCTGCTTTCTTCTGTACAATTACGCTGAGTGAAATGCCAATAACCCTCATCATGACATTTTGCCAGTGTATTATCGTAAAGGAAATTTAATTATTTCATACAATGTATGTAATATATATTTTAAAAGGGAAAAATAACACCCAAGAGCCATTACCAGCTATTTTCCAAGATACCTAGAAATGTCTACATCAGTGGTTTTCAATCTTCCTAATGCCGGGACCCTTTAATACAGTTCCTCATGTTGTGGTGACCCCTTGCCCTGCTTGGAAGAGGCCACAAGCCTCCTTTGGCAGGCCACTGCCACAGGCGCCATAGAGAACTTCCCTCTACAGTCACACTCAGCCATTCGCAGCCTCTGGTGCCATTGACTGACATCCTCTCCAACCTATCAAGCTGTAACTCACTCTCCCCCCCACCCTTGCCCTCCTTCTCCAGACCCAAGCCGTTTGTGCTTTTTTTCTTCACTCGCTCATGGTGACCCCTGAGAAATGGTCATTTGACCCCCAAAGGGGTCCCGACCCCCAGGTTGGGAACCATTGGTCTACATTCTATTTGACTAGCTGGTTCAGAATGAGATAGGTGCATGTTACATGTCACCGTTTATGCAAACACACTATTATAGAATACTGTTTCCTTCATACAGGAGACAGACACCGATCTGCCTGCCGCTCACTTGATACGCCAGAGGATAGAGATGGCAATTACTGCAATGTGAAGTATCGGTTCCTTTAGCTAGGCAGGGAGAACAAAAGAGAAGCAGGGAATAACGCAGTCCCTCACCCTAACCTGGCTAATCTGGTATTGCCACAGAACTACTTGCCTTCACCTCCAGGAAGTTTTCCTCTGCCCTCCAGTATTGAGTTCTGGCCAAGAGAAACTCCATCTGGATCAGTGACGACATCTTGCATTTAGGACATGAGCAAGGTCAAAGTTAACTTTTTCCCTAGAACATGTAATGAGATTTGATAGTAATCCATATACGGCCAGGTTGTGAAGTCCCATTCACTTTATAGGAACTGCTCCAGTTGGGATTGACATTGGATTTAGTCCCTCGATTTCTGGGTAGCTTTTAAAACAATCAGCAAGCTTCCTTTCCTCCTTCCAAACTGCATTGAGTATCTGGCCTGACAAGAAGAAAAAAACTGCAAGTGCCAATAGCATTTTTTCTGAGTTAGCATGCTGATTAATCAGGATTGTAAAACATGGCATATTAAAGCAGTAAAACAACCATGACTGTTAATGCTGTCACTTGTGGTCGACTCTTATTAGTCACCTACGGAAAACTGCATACATTTTGTATTTCATTGTGAACCAACCAGAGTGGCCTAGCTGTCAGATAGTGGTGGAGAAATGCAATAAATAAAACAAAATAAAATACATGCCAATCTTGACAATTTTTCCTCCACTTCAAGGTTATTGTAGGAAATTCCAAGCATTAGCACCCCTCAATGCAGTTGTTATGTGCAGAATGTCATTTTCAGATGAATGCTTAGTTGCCATAATTTTGCAGTTCTTTCTAAATCACCATATTGATTACCAAGGAGAGCTGTCTTTTAAGCAGTTGAACTATTCATTCCAGGCCTTTCGGGTTAGCAGAGATGAAACAAACTATCTCTGCTAAATTGGAGGGAAAATCAAAGCCACGCTAGAGGATTCAGGGACCTGTAGTCAAAAAAAGAACCTTTTCTGGGCAAAGCCCTGTTACAGAACTCTGCTTCTCTCTGAAGCCTAAAGAAAGATCATAGCTCTCAACCATGTTTGCCCCCCAGTAACTGGCATTCAGTGCCCTTTTGCCTCTCAAGATGGGATTCTCATATAAACATTATTATATCTTTACTGATTTAATGGATGTGCTCTCTATGGAGTTGCCTCCAAGTCCTCTTCATCTGAAGCCATCATAATTTCCAGTGATAGCAAATTCTGTGTGCATCATAGTACATCTAGTATGGTTATATGTTCTCAGCCTTTGACCTTCCAGATGTTTTTGGCCATGCTGGCTGGGTGCTTTTGGAAATGGGAGGCCAGAAGAACAGGAGCCACTGTGAACTACTTCTGAGCCTGATGTTCTGTTTGATGGGGAATGTTGTGAAATGAAAGAAATGCAAGCCCTAGTTTGAGAATTGATGGAAACCTGGAGGAGAAGGTGAACAAGCCAACCTTTTCAGAGCTCTTTCCAGCATGTAGGAGCATAAAGCCAGTTAGTGCTTCTCCATAACATTAACAGCTTTTAGCATTTACCCCTTTGCACCCACTAGCAATCTTCATGACATGTCCTCCACGTACCACTGAGATTGCCCTTCCATGGAAATGCCAGTGCTTTGCAAGCACCAAACAGGACAGGATTCAGCCCTCATCTTTTGATCATGTCAGTGTTCACATTGCATTTGCCAGAGGAGCTTAAAGGTTCCCGGGGGGGGGGGGGCAGGGATGAGTCTTGCTCAGCTTGCAAGCAAGACACCTGCCTGTGGTGCAATGGTGTGGGAGTTGGGGTGTGTCCTTCATATTCAGAGTTATCCCAGGAATGACAATGCGATGACTACATACACTTCCTACAGAACTTCCTCAAGGCAAATCAGGCCCGAAAAACTGCTCGCTAGAAAGGCTCTGCCTGTGCTCCAGAGGAGAGGGTGGCAGTCCTCCTGAAAGCATGGGAAAAGATTCAACAGGACTTGCCAGGTGCCCTATTTTCACACCAAGCACCATGCCACCAGGGAAGTCCAGGAGGCTTCGGGCTGCTCCAATTTAGTCTTTCTCAAACTGGCATCTTCTCAACCTGCTGATTACAAACCCCAACATCCTCAAGAGTGCCCAGCCAAGCTGGCTGTTGTGATGGGATTTTGTAGCCCCAAAACAATTAGAAGGTGCTGGGTTGGCAAACACTAGTCTGGAGGACATCCAGTTGACTGGCCTTTCAGACAAGCCCCTCTTCTATCAGAGTTTAAATTAAAGGGGATAAGTAGGCAGCACCTTCTGTGTGGTTCTTCGAATATATTCTCTTGGGAGGTATTGGTGGAATGGGGTGGTGGTGGTAAATGTGTTATTTTAGAATGGCAGGTGCCCTTGATAGTTCTGTGGCCAAGAGAACGGGAGAGAACAAATGATGTAACAGGCATAGATTGTTAGAATTGAACAGAATATAATTTATTTTCATTGTATAAAATACGAGATTAAAAAATCCCATCCACTCAGCTCATTCACACACCCCAGTAAAAAAATCCATGACAAAAAAATCTACCATTCAAGAACAAACATCCATACACATACTCCTGCATTCACACGCAGAACATCACTTGTAGTCAATTTAAAAGTGACATAAAACCAAACATACACACACAGCTCTACACTCTCTCACTTGACAGCATTCATACCCAATACATAAAAACTAAATTTAACAAACAACCATACACGATCCCCCATACAATATACATGTTACACATTCAACACTGATATTAGCTATCAGCTTAATTTTTTAACAGAATTTAGCGTGGCTACTGCTACTGGGTAAAAACTGTTTCTGAATCTTTCTGTCCTTGTTGTAATAGATCTATACCTTCTGCATGATGGCAACAGTACAAACAGTGTGTGTCTAGGATGAGAAATGTCTCCTACAATATTCTGTGCTTTCTTAAGACAGCAGGAGCTGTGTAATTCCTCCTATGTGAGGAGTGGGCATCCAATTATCTTCTGTGCCATATTGATAACCCTCTGGAGCAATTTCCTCTGACTCACTGTGCAACTGGCGTAGCACACACATATGCAGTATGTCAGTAGTATACTTTCTACTGAATACTGATACAAAGACACCAATAGTCTCTGAGTGATGTGCTTTCTGAGCACTCTCAGAAAGTACAGTCTCTGTTGGGCCTTTTTCGGCAGCTCAGAGGTATTTACACTCCAGGTTAAATTCTCCTCAATATGGCCTCCCAACAAACAGAAGTCTGTCACCCTTTCTACACAGTCCCCACTGATGAATAGTGGTTGAAGACCCGTTTTCTTCTTCCTTTAATCCATTATGTTATGAGCTCCTTAATTTTCAATGTGTTCAAAAGCAGGTTATTCTCTCTGCGTCCCTATAGGCCACTGTCTATGGAGATGGGACAGAAATACAGAGAGGCTTGCTACCCACAGCCATGTTCTGCCCGGCCTCCACTTCCCATATTAGACACATGGAGCTGCTACACTTTGTGTGGAACCTGTATTTTCTACAAAGATAAGGAGTGCAGACAGAGAGGTTCTTAGAGGTCCGTTTATGTTCAAGCAAAGAACCGTAACTCAGTCAGGCTCCTAGAGACAGACTCCTCCATGGCTGAAGGACAAAGGATAGCTTTCACCAGGTCTTTGATAAAGAGCTCGGAAAACAGCATGGTGGCTGGGGGTATTCTAAGGGCTGCAGTCTGAATGGCAACTTCTTCAAACTCTGTGGTAAGAAGCACTACAACAGCCCTGGTGTACACTGGGCAACGTCATACATTTTACAATAAACATTAGAACCACTCTTGCTCACAGGTACAGTAATACAGTGGACCCTTTTATAACAAACAGTTTGTATAACATAAAATTTGTACAACATAAAAAAATCCGGAGATAGGATAAATTTGCTTAACATAATTGCCTATGGGGCAAATCTGTACAACATAAAAATGGGACCACTCTGTTTTCAATGCATTCCTATGTGAAATTTGTATAAAGGAAAATTTGCTTAACATAATTTCATTTGGAACGAATTAATTCCTTTATACAAGGTGCCACTGTACCTTGTTTTGGTATGTGCGGGCTAAACCAACCCACAGATAAAAACCAATACAATGTGTTAGGTTGGAACTAAACACCAAGATAGAAATGCCCATTTCTTCTCTGCTACTCACAGTATTCCTTAGACTGTAACATCAGAAAGTATTTTTATGTAACACTTTAAGTGAGGAGCCCACCCTTTTGCATGGACACACATTTAACGTCTGAAGGACAAAATATACCCTCTTTGCTGCTCTTGCCCAGTGAGTCCCAGCACCGGCGCAACAAAACTGTGTAAAACATTTCTGAACCCAAACCATTTGTTTTCCGTGATGTGAGGCGATGTGATGCGCGCCTACTATCTTATCACTTAAGCAAGCTGTTGTGCAAGTCCTGCCTTGAAACGAAAACACCTCGTGACTTTGGAAACAGGTCAGGCAGGAATGGAAATGCTAAGCAAAGCAGATGAAATTTCCCAGACTGAGAGCCTGCTTTATTTATTTTCTGTTTTCAAAAAAAGTATGTCAATACTTGTTTAACCCCTGTCCTTTACAATTGCCAAATTGAAAGGGTGGTGGTGGGGAAAAGGTTTGTTGCCGATAAAGGGTTTACAAGCAAACTATGGTTATAATGGCATGGACTTGGCTAAAGTAGCATCTTAACAGCTAAGCAAGGTTATCAGTTTGGAACAAAATTACAGTGATGAATCAGAATCAAGCACAGGGTCAGAATGCAGTAAATATCAGAAAGGCTGTTACGTGCTGGTTCCTATCAACCCCACCCCCCTTTAGTAGAATATTAAAGCTTTTGCCTGTAACCATGTTGGGCAAGTGGCAGGCTGAATGTGATGCAGGGTGGCTTCAGATCTTCCCTCCCTTTCTCACAGCAGCTAGGTTCCTCTCTAAAGCCCCCTCCCATTTGATGTTGAGGTTTTTTTTTAACTGGGTCTAATTACTACTCACTTTAGGTTTCAGTTCTTGCCAACACTAGTAAGCTTTAAAGGGCTCTTCCTCCATGGCCTAGATATAGGACCTCAAATCTAGGCCACTGCCTTCTATAGAAGAGAATGACTCCTCTTATTTGAGTCTTCAAAGTTTGAAGAGTAGTAGAGTTGTAAGACATCTGTAAAGTCTATTTTTAAAAAGCAACAAAAAAGGAGCTGGTGTACTTTTGAGTATACTTCTATTCTCCTGGGGAGATGCAGCTGCCATTTCAGGATGCAACTTGAACCCATCTTCACCCCCCCCCCCATAAACTAATTCCACAAAACTTATATCCGTCCAAGACTTAACTGAATCAATTGAGCTTCTTTCTCAAGGACACCAATGAGAGTCAGTCCTTTCTATTAATGTCTTAATGTGTATCATGGGTCAAAGGCCCTTTCACCCCCTCCTCCTTCTCATGAAAATGTCCGTTCTGTGTCTTCCATTTGTCTCCTCAGAGGCATGCAAGGCGCCCTTACCTTGGTGGAAAGCCGAGCAGAGGGCTACCAGCAGAACACCCCTTTTCCACAAGCCTTCCATGTTCCAGCTGCCTTAAGGAAGCCTTCAGTGTTCAGAAGAGTAGCTGCCTCCTGTATATAATGAGCAATCCCCAAAGGACAGCCAACAGGATGGAGAGAACGCCCACACACCCCAGCAGTTTCACAAGTACCACTTTGCCACACCCAGCCACAGGTTAATGAAATTAATGCACATAATTTGTAACCTCAGCACTCCGGGATGAGAAGGAACTCCAGTTTTCTACGTAACAGCCCATTCCCTGACAGCTCGTTAGATTTCCTGCTGTGGACGAACACCAAAGAAAGGGAGCTAAGAGCTGTCGAGCTAGGTCAGGCCTGCCCAAAGTCCGGCCCGGGGGCCAAATCCGTCCGGCAGGCCATTCTGAGTGGCCTGCGGCTGGCTGACCCGCCCCTCCCTCCCCCTCCTTCACCCCATGTTTTTTTTTTAAATCTTCCGCCAACATTGACACCGTCAGGAAGTTTGTGGGGCTAGGCAGGCTGGCTGGCCAGCCATCGCACAGGCTGCTGCCTCTGACACTGCCGGCAACCATGTGAGGCTGGGCGCGCGGGCGGGCCGCTGCCACCAGCATCACTGGAAACCTTGTGAAGCTAGGCGCGCCTGCAGAGTGGCGCACAGCCGGGACACCGCTACCGGCACCGCTGGGAACCTTGTGAAGCTTGGCGAGCAGGTGGGCCACCACCATCGGCATAGCCGGGAACATTGTGAGGTTGGGTGCATGCACGGGACAGTGATTGGGCAGGCTGCACCACCGGCACCGCTGGGAAGCTTGGGCGGACCCAAGCAACCGGCCCCTGACACATTCTCAGCCACCAAATCTGGCCCTCCTTACAAAAAGTTTGGGCACCCCTGAGCTAGTTGGTTGCATCCATCTCTTCCTGTTATGTAACCCAGATAAACAGCATCACAGCATCACTGCAGGCCTGTATTGTTATTTAAAAACCAGCATCTCTTTGCCTCAGAAAGACCATGGGCAGCTTTTAATTCAGAAGAGGGCATATTTTGCCCCACAGATGTTTTGCCCTGCAACTCCTGTCAGCCTCACCCAGCATAGGATGCAATAAGGAAGTATGGGGACTGTAATCCAAAACATCTAGAGGGCCCAAGTTCCCCGCCCATGCTTTAATTCCTGCCACCGTCGCCTGAAAATCTACTACTAAGGGAGTGCAAACTGAGAAGGAGCCTGTGCAAATCTCACTCAACCCCTGAATGGCTTTCCCCCCAAAAGCCAGTGCTTGGGAAAGGATGGCCTGCCCAATACATTCCCTCCCACCCCCCTCTTCAAATGAATGGGATTGCTTTGCATAAAGAGCCCACCTATGATAGTCTGGCCCCATTTGGCCCTTCTTATAGCATTTGTATGGATCCTTTGGCAAACTGGGCACTAAGGAAACAACAAAGGGCCCTGCAAAGATTCCTTGAAAATAAATTAAAAGCAGGTTTTAAAAAAAAGAACATAATTTCTATTGTTACAACCAATAGGCCTTAGTCCTTCTACTATCCTATCATTTCTAATTTTGCTTCCCTAAACCAAGCTCCTCATATAACACCCATTGTCTGTGTGATCATCAGGAAGGTCTTTATTTGGTCCTCTTAATTGCTCTCAAAGGTACATAGGGTGAGGTTCTAGAATACCTTTAAACAGGAGGTTCTCCTTGCAGTTCTTCCAGCAGCAATTGAAAACCTTTTAAAAACTGATGTTTGATCTGTGACTGCAGTGGAAGGACTGGGACATTTTCTGTAGAGTAGCAGCTATTTTTAATCATGTGTTTTAAATTCGTTTTAACTAGTGACACTTCAATGTTTAGGTTTGTGTTTTAGGATTAATATCTTATTATTTTAAAATATATGTATTTTTACCATTCTAAGTCCCATCACTGGGAAATCAATGCATGAATGATTGACCCAATAACCCTATAAAATGTCAACATCTACAAAGAGCAGCTGCAGTGAGAGTCACCCAAGTGGTCCTTCAGCTGTCACTGAGCTCCTATGGTCTCTTGTTATATGCTCTTCTGAGTAGAGCTTATTTTAAAGCTGATGAGACTCACAGACCAGTAACTGCAGAGCTGCACTTCACCTCCTTCTGAATGAAGAAATTCATTAGGAATATAAGGAGTGTATTGGATGAAGCCAAAGGTTTATCTAGTCCAAAATCCATTTACCAGAGTACCCAACTTAGATGCTAGGGAAAACCCATTCATTCCCCAAGAACTGCAGGATTAAGGAAAACACAGAGGGCTTCTCTCCCTTTAATAATAGCATTGAAGGTGTTGCTTTGTTTGTTACACCTGAAATTCTCTCTGCTGCTTAATTATAAAAGACACAGGAGCCCTGTCCTCTTTCCAAGTGGCCCCCCTTCCCTGGATCCTGAAAGTGATGTGTATGTTATGTATCAACATGTCACATTCAACCTACAGTAGCCCTAATAGTTTTCAACCTAAATGAAGTGGTCATATCAGTACTATTACCCACCCATCTACCCAAGTGTTTCCACATCTGAGCAGGAATTTACACAGATCACCTGAGTCCTGGCCCATCACTCTATTCACACTATACTACTGGATATCTAAAAGTAATATACCACCATCTAAAAGCTATCAGTGTTTGTGGCAATCCATCTTCCATAGTTCAACTATGAACTTTATTTTTAGAACAATAAAATAGCTATTGAATGAGCTTGGATTCTAGTACATCATGAAGATGAACCTCCTATGTATCTTCACTGCAGGATGCAAAATATCATATTATCATATCCGTCTGCCCAGCCAGGAGGCCTTTTGCCTGGTCTGGATAGGGTCACAATCCTTCATAAGTTTGAGGTTTGTACTTCAGGGGTACTTCTGGACCTGGCTAGTAAATACTGGCCACAGCCAGGTCTGCCTTTTTCCAGCTCTGGCAGAATGCCCCATTGTGGCCCTTCCTGAACAGAAAACCCCTGACTACACCAGTTCATGTATTGGTAGTCCCTGGGATTCATTAGAGCAATAATTACTATGTGGGTCTGCCTTTGAAGGCATTATGAAAGCTGTGGCAGGTGTAAACTGCAGCAGGCAGGCTCCTGTCATGACTGTGGAGAGGTGACCTGATTCTGACATGTCTCTCTGGGCAAAATTCAAAGACCTTCCCGGGCTTCACAAGGTACTACCAGGAACCAGGCCGTTTCAGTAGTGGCCACCATGTTGTGGGATATTTTGCCTGTGGATGGGGTCCACGGTTCCTCTCTGTCTTGACCTCCCGCAAATGTGTAAAATATGAGCTTTTAAGGACCTTCAGATACATTGTCCTCCTATCATTTGTTTTCTTGCTGCCTCGTGCAACTGTATTTTTATTAGTTTGCTGTTGTCTCTGGGGTTTCTTTGTTCGTATTGTTAATTTGGAGCTTCTCTGCTGGTGGATGGGTACATGGGTAGCTTACGTATATATCTGATGTTAGCTGCCCGGAATAGTGGCTGCCACTAAATGGACCAAGATGTAAATGCAATGAATAAAACAAGTAAGATTATTCCCAATGTGGAATCTGCTCCTTCCACAGCAGCTGCCTAATTTTAATCAGCCACCCACCCCAACCTGAAGATTGTATTTTAGTCATTCAGCATCAGGTCAGGCCTAATTAATGTATATATAATACACTTTTCCCTCCACCATCAGTCATTTTAGACCAGGCCCATTTTTAAAGAAGCAGGAATCTCTGGAGGCCATACGAATCCCTCACAATGAAATCCAGTTCACTTGTGTTGTTCACAAACAGGGCATTTCGCTGGCCATGCTACAATCATGACCAAGCCTAACAACACTAGAAGACTCCGCCATTCATAAGCACTATGAGAATAGTGCTATTTATCTCGTGTCTTTGCCCACGGTACACGAAAGAAATGTCTCTGCGCCCCAAACATGGTCAACTTCTCAGGAGCTGTAGGTAACATGTGCTGAACATTGTCCATCAAGTAGTTCCTATAATGAATTACTATATTGACAGTACCCTATATAAGCGTACAGCAGAAGACTCTTTAATGACCAACACTTAGGTCAGTTATCTTTTCATTAACTTTCAAGGAGGCAGAGAGTTCATGGGTTTAGTCACACCTTTATTGTTGGAAGTACAGAAGACTTAGTGCAAAAAAAGAAAAATCAAATAGACCAGTTGGTTGATGCAATTGCTTAGTTTTTTTTTCACCACAGCATATGTAGGAAGATAGATTTTCTGCTATGAGCACACCAGATTTAGTATGCTAGTTTACGTTTTTGAAAACAAACAAACAAACCCCAAATCAAAACAAACCAGTTGAGACTTTGTTCAGATTTGTTGAGTTCTTTCTATAAGCAAGAAAGAGAACTCGTTCTACAGGTAAACATTCTAGCCCAAAGAAAGACGGATAGAAAATTTTAAAGTCTGGCTGCATTATACAGCCCAATGTCAAATGTGTGACAACTTCAAAAGAAAGGGGTCATTGATAAGGAGAGGCAAATTTCCCCCCACATCAGTGCAGATTGAGTAGATGTTCTGGTTAACATGTGCAGTAAGGTGAAAGGTAAATATGGGAGTTTCTTTTTTAAAATATCATATTCATTTCTGAGCCACAAGGTTTTAGTTAGAGCCAAGCAGCAAAATAAAAATGTGTTTGAGAAAATTAACTCAATGCCCTCAAATATATTCAGGAGGATGTACATAGTGAAGCTGCCTCAAAACAATTGACTGCTGCTTGCTAGAAACAATTAGTTTTCTCTTGCGAGAATTGAGTTCCCTCCCTGTTTCTACATCAACAGCTTTATGAAACACACTGTACAACAATGTGCAACATTCAGACCTTCCTAGCCAGCAAGTAACAAGTTGCTATTGTGCATCTCGGGGCATTGTGTGCCTGAGAATCCCAGTGGGGACTGCTTATCTGCCCCAGGAAGGAATGAAAGTTACATTTTTGTTACACAAAGCAACAGCCACTGGGTTTTCAAAGCTCTTGCATATTTAATTTTAACATGCTGAGATAGTTCACTTCATGCCTTTTCTTACTAGTTGCTTTATAAATTATCTATAATTTGAACAAACTGTTTGGATAGCTATACTTTCAGAAGTAGAGAAGCATTTGGTTTCCCATGAATAATTTCACTGGTTCACTGTTTTATACCTTTCTTGACTGTGATTGCTGGGAATTTTAAAAAAAATGTTAAAAGTGCATATATAAGCCACTAATGGACACAGTATATGGCACAGTCCACTACTATGGCATTGCACTATCAGTGGCACTGCCCACATACACAACAGGCCACTGAGCTGATATTTCCCTTCAACACAAATGTCATGCAGCACACTTGTACCTCACAGCATGCTGCTTCTAAGCACTCCAACTTGCCTCTAAAAGTATAGCTGCAGTCTATAAAACAATAGCATCGCAGATGGCAACACTATTCTGAAATCCAACTGTACAATCACACTACCAGTAACAAGCTTCTGCTTTTCCTTTAGGAAAATCCTCCCAAAAGATTTGTCTTGACATTCATTAACATTCTTACCAAGATAAGAGTGCCATGTGGATCACAGTCATCACCCTGAAGATAAGGTACACTGCATAATCTTCCTGTTTTAATCGTGGCAATCTATTCTCTACTCAGTTTTCAAAGAATGGGCTGCACAAATCCTGAACATATATCTTACTAGTACTACCTGCAAGGTAGACCCTGAATAAATTAGCTGTTACATGGGCATCTGTTAGTTCAGGAGGATGATAATTCTGACCATATACTAGCAAATTCCATGATGGCCACAGGAGTTGTAGTCCCTACAATGCAAACACCCTGGGCATTTTATGTTGCTTCTTCGAAAAGAAAAAACGACATGAAAGGAATTATATTCCTCTGTGTTTATGCAGTTTTGTGGTGAATTTACAATTCAATGCAAATTAAAAATTCTTAACAATTTAAAGGGGTTCTCTACCAATTAACTGTACACAAAGGGCATTATTTCAACAGCTGTTTTAATGAAAAACATTCATACTGATGCACGTAAGAGGAAGTTATATCACCAGCAAGAGTGCATTTAAAATTAGCCACTATATTTTAAATCTAAACATAGGAGTACCATCTTTAAATCTGCTTGTAGTCTATATAAGCACTCCTCTTCAGAGGCACTCAGACCAATTGTCCAGTGTTGTTTATTTTACCACATAGTCTGATGAATCAAAAGAAACTAAAACTAGAGTCAAAAATATCATTAGTTCAACATTGTGAATCCTTCCAGGGTAGCAACAGAACTGCCAAACAGTTCATAAAAAGAAATTTGAGCTTGGGGATGGTGAGAGTGGAAAAACCAGGATATCAAGGATTTAGCTCTTGCTAGCCTAACCCTCACTTCTTGTTTCTTCAAGAATGAAAAAAGTCAGCCAAAGTTGGTATTTCTTCTAGTTCCACACATGACGTCTGCAGTGGTCAACAGCCTAGAAAACAGGTATGTACGGTCAGAGTTAGCTCACAAAAAAGGCAAAGCAAAACTACTGGAAGCTTTCATGCTTTATGCCAGAAATGTTGGATTATCTACAACATTACACAAGCATGTTTATAAAGCACACAGAAATTTCATTTACTCACATTACACTGAGATGCAGTTTCCATGTTCTTACACCAGTAGCCAGGTCCACGGACACAAAATTCTGACCCCAAAAGAGACTGTTTGGATGCCATACAAACTCCAAGTCTCTGTAATATGACAAGGGGGACAATACTTGCATTTATTACTTCTGCATGACAAAAATGTGGATGATGTTGTGATAAAAATGTGAATTCACCAATCCAATCATTATTGCTGCCAGGCAGAGAAAAGCCGTTTAGGTTAATCAAGCAAGCAGGACCGGTCAACAAAAGAACAGAGATTTACAGGCCAATACTGTAACAAAACATGGCCTGGGTTGACAAGTTATATCCAGATACTGAACTGCCAGTACTGTATTTCTGCAAAGAACTCCCCATTGAAATGTCTTCAACGGATGGTAATGATAGCAGCACTACTTACACTACACACAAAACCGGGGTTCACCATTTCTAGCAAGAGCTGTACAATTATTGGTTCATACTGATCCACAAGCTGAACACACTATGGGATGGAAAAAGGAAAATATTAGGATATGGGGCTCGGTACCCACTGATTATAGAACTCAGGTACAAGAGAAAACAGTGCAGAACTAGGACAGCTTTTTATATGGGTGCAAATTTGCTTAAGTGAAAGATGTTCCGGTCTCATTAACTTAGTACAAGTCTTATAACATGCAGTAGGCCACCTGGTTAACCTCCTAGATCAGGCATGTTCAAACTTTGGCCCTCCAGATGTTTTGGACCACAACTCCCCACAGTCCTTTGTCATTGGCAATCTAAGCTTAGAATTCTGGGAGTTGTGGTCCAAAACATCTGGAGTGCTGAAGTTTGAACATGCCTGTCCTAGATGTTCTGGACAATGTCCCACATGGATGTTGGTCCTTAGTCAGCACAGCTAACAACCAAGCATAATGGGAGCTGCAATCCCAAGTATTTTAGGATAGGAGGTTGCTTGTCTCATTCTGCTATTTACATCAACTATAAGTACTGTATACTGAAGCTACGCTGACCATTTTCAGTGCCAGACAGCAACATAGAATATTAGGTATACAAACTAACATGTATATAATTTTAATGATAGGACATCAAAACAGTATATCGCTGACACATAGCTCTATTTCTCCTTTCCTACCTCTGCAACGGAGGCCATCCAGACCCTTGACTGCTGCCTGGCTACAGTTATGGAGTGGACCAGGACCAACAAGCTCAGACTCAATCCTGAGAAGACCAAGGTTTTGTTCTTCAGTGGTTGGGGTCTGGATGGGTATAGTGGCCCTCCTCCCAGCTTGGATGGTATTGCCACCCATAGGAGGATTTTGCACTTCTGTCTCTTCCAATATCTTTGTGAAGATTCTCAGTCATCCACATGAGTTTACCTGGAAGTTGAGTCATGCGCTGTTTGGATGAGCAGTGAAACGTTTCAGTCTCTCAAGAAAAGAAGTCCAGTTGCTATGACTCAACTTCCAGATGACTCTTGCAATGCTTTGTACTCTAACCATGTAGATAATCCTCGTACCACACCAGACAAAAGATTTAAGTATAGACCAAGATAGCAGCAGTCAGTTCCCTGTAAGATTTCACTATTAACATACCAAACTATATTTCACTTTGATTTATGTGTATTAAAAGTTTTACCTGGTCACTAACGGACGGTGGCAACATCTGGCAGACTTTTTCAAGAAACTCCTCAATCTCAGCAGTAGTAGCATTCTTTGCCAGTTTCTTGTCTGCATAAGCAACAATCAACTTACACACATCACAAAGAACCCCATCCTCTGCCTGCACTGGGACAATTTTTTCTGAGGAAACACAAAAGCAGCTTTAGGTTCAGACGGCTTTGCATGCCACTAAATGTTTTTTTTAAGCAACTTGACAAATACAGACCAGCTAATTAATAAGCAGGGTACCTAGAATATAGAGCAAGTTTATTCAGATCTTACCTGCAGGCAATGCCTTGTTTGTACAACATTTCAGCGTCACACACACAGTTTTTGGATCAGTTGCTTCTAAGAGCATGTCGATAATAGCCTTCCCATAGATATCCACAAAGTCCTTGCACTGTTCCTGAAACTCTCCTGGTAGCATAGAACAGACTTTCTCCATTGCAAATACCATTTCCTCCTAATACATACAGAATGATTATTACTAAATTTAAATCACCTGTTTCCTAAGTAAGTTACAAAAGAAGGCATTGACACACAAAACAGCATAAGAACAAACTAAAACAGCACTAAAATCTTGTGACATCTTCAAGACTAACTGCTATATTTTAATGTAATATTAACAATAAAATATAGAAGTTGGTCTTGAAGGTGCCACAACATTTTTGTCTTGTTTATGTTTTATGTTTTATTTTGTTTTTGCCTTATATGAGAGCACAAACTAACATGGCTATCTCTTCTAAAGCAATAAAATGTGTTAGTCTACAATACACAGTTTATACCAAGACAAACAACTTTTTTTTGAATGGAAAGGACATGGCACCACCAAAGCACTGACAGATGTCAGTGTACATGTTACTTTAAAACCAGTCCTCACGTATTTAAACTGCTCTTCAGGACAACTTTCAGATGTACAGTACAAGGTCAAAACAAGGGGCATAAATATACATTTTTTAAAGTGAAAGTACTTGTTTGGAGTGAAATTTATGTCGCCACGGCCGATACAAAATATGAGTGGCGCTGATTTGTTTTGCTATGGTAACAAATTCATTACTAGTAGTCACAGTGCTAGGGACCTGTAGGTTCCAATAACAGCTTGGGGGTGTGGGTGGAGGATGTGTGTTCCCTACAACTGTTTTTACATAGTGAGAGTTCACTCTTGTTCCCTCTTCTCAGAATTGAGTAAGTGAATAAAAAGACTTGTCTGCTGTAGAACAAAGCACAAAAATCGTGCTAATCAAACACGCCTTGAGGATGCTACTCCATAGCTAAGGTGTTATGACTGAAAGAAGTCCTAACAGGGAGACTTATTCATGTATCCTGCTCAAATTCTAAACTCTTCTGCGGGAGATCCTGCCTTGCCCTTACTGGCCAAAGGCACATACAGTAGCCCCTCTAAAATTATCTTAAACCTTAGGGAAGCATACATAAAAAAGGTTACCGCTCAGGTAGACTAATCCCAATCTGATATCTTCAAAAGTGTTTCCTTGCAGCCAAGCCAGCCACGTGGCCATGGACATGCACAACACTGGTTTGGACATGACTAGCACGCATGTGTGGGGAGAACCGTTACCTTTTACCATCTATATACAAATTTTGAATGATTCTGTCTTATTTAATTACTTTTGAATATTTTTTTCTTCTTCATTTTAGACAATTCATCTGATTGAATAGTCCTTCCAAAGTCTTACATCCATTTAATAATGTTGTCTTTCACCAATTCTTGTTCTTCTCTTTGTAATAATAATTAGTATAATTTTGCAATCATATGCTCTTCTTCTCTCCAAAAAACTGAAAACTGGGTTTGTTTGTGGTTTGAAAATAACATTCAAACTCTCTAGTTGCAGCTAGTATCTTGAAGCCCCTATTTTGCACCAAATGCATTTCCCCAGCCATTTTTAATATCAATATTGTCACATCACAACGCAGTGCACTGCAATTGTTCACAGCTGGGATTACCCAGTTTCTTGGTCTTGTAATGAGGCACAATCTCCCTTCCCACTTAGCAGCTAGGATGGCAAGCCCATGTTTCTGAAGGATTTGAGCTGTGCAAGTCATTAACTTCTTCAAGACAAATTCTATGACACCTCCTACTCCACTGTTCCTATGCATTTCATGATAAAGGACATGGACATCCCCCCCCCACCCAAAAACCTCAGTCAGAGCTCACTAAACTAAACTGTGATTAAGGCACCTATGATTTCATATGAATATAACCAATTTTACCACACCAAAAAAATCCATTCTTAGCCCCCATTGCAATGACATATCTGAGGGCTGCTATTTAAAGAATTACTTAAATGGAAACAGAAGACATACCTCTGACTTGTTGCTCTCTAGAAGGCTGGCCACCTCTTCTACCATAATTGTACAAGCATCACACAGAGAGAAAGTTTCTCTTTGACTCAGACTGTTCTATACATGACAATAAAAGAAATATTTGTGAGGATTATCAGCAGATAATACTTAACAAGAACATCCGTTGCAAAAATATAAACTGCTCTTATGATTTTAATCCTAGTTCATTTCTGCATATCTTAAGGATGGGCAAAAGGCTTTAAATTAAATTTATTAAACCCTTTTAATAGGAGTGGCTTGTGGTAGAAATGGTGTGGAAGAACTTGTTTACGTTTCAAGTTATACCAGGTGTCCCCCCTTTACAAATGTGTATCATTTTAATACTTCAGTTACACTACTTTTGTTTAAAAATAGCTTAGTTTGTATTACTTTCAAGTTTCACCATGAATTTAACACATTCCTTAAAACTGAATGTTATATTTGGACTCTTACATTAGACCTTAATTTGTGGCCTCATATATTAGACCTTAACATGTGGCATCATATATTAGACCTTAACACTGCCTGCAATGTTAAAGTCTAATATGTGAGATGCCAAATATGTCTTAAATATGATATGATAGATCACATTACTGTGGCATCTTATGAATGCTGATAGTTAAGAACAGCACAGATATTGTTTCCTTTCTCATACAGAAAAGCTGTTGTGTCCCAAAACTGCTGATCTGTTCTTCTGAAGAGTCCCTGGCACTTTGCTGAAGACTATTATTATTAAATTTGCATTTAAACACAATTTGGTTAACAAGAAATGAAGTAGCATCATCTTCCCACGTACACTATGGAATTTTCTGATAAACAAGGGGATATGTTTTGCATTATCTTGTTTACAAATCTTATTTTTTGTTTTATCCTATAGCCTGATTCCAAACAAGTCCATGTGTTTTGGAAAGGGAACATAAGGCAATACATATGTAACTGTGTATTACCGTAATTATGCTACTTAGCAGCTGCTACTTAGCTGGGAGAAGTGGAAGTAGGAACAAATCATTGTACTGCAATTTATCCAGGGACTGAAACAGCACTGAACACTAAGCAGCCAATTAAGTTTCATGTACTCACTGCCACTTTAAAAATCCTGGACCCAAACCATGTAAAGGATGTACAATACTGCATTACTACTGAACTGTAGTCTTCCCACTATCATGGCCTGTCCATTGAAATTAAATGAACAATTCCTTCATCATATTATTTATGGCAAAACATCAGACCAGATATTTGGATCTGAAGGGGCCATACAAGGGGAGAGGCCTATTCAGGCTTTGAGAGAATATCATCAGCAAGAGCTCAGTTGCTAAGCTTTGTACATGCACATTCAAAACACATGCCTTGCGTGTAAGTATCAGAACCTTTCCCTTGTCTGATGGTTGTTGTTTAGAATTACAGCCTTCTGTTTAAATGTAGCCATTATTAAGACGTGTCTTTTGCTCATATAAATATTAATGCCATTTAACTTTCAATTCCTATGTGTGATGTAACTCTTTAAGACAAAAAGGGGGATCCATAGCTTAGAATTTCTGCTTCACAATCAGAATGTTACTCAGGAGCTTGAATGTTCATGGGGGTATAGAGAGCAATATGCTCTTTATGGTTTTCTTCCTATTTCATTATAATCAAACAGATGTTACATATGAGATTGTTTCATTAAGCATGCTGGCAAAATTTTACAAAGCCAACCTGATAGCACTGCTGTGGAACAGAAGCTTAAAAAAGGATGCTAGCATCTTTAGGTACTATCAAACTTTAGTACACTCCATAATGACGGTGATGATTGGTCAATTTACCCACTCCACTCTATCCCTCAGACACAGATTGCTAACCACCAAGCCTTACCTCCACTGGCTCTACCTTTACTTCAGAAATAACTTTAGCAGGCACCAGCGTTTGAAGAGGCACAGATCTCTGAGATGAACAGAATCCAACCATCTCACAAATAACCTGTGGTTGCTGGAGACAGAACAGTTATACAAATTATTTCCTGCAGTCTACAGAAAAGACTACGTCATCTTAGACCTTGACATTAAATTACACAGGATACAAAAGGAGTTCAAAACACCAGAAGGTAGTTCAGACAACACTACTCATAGTACCTTCTGTTAGAGATGCCCCAGCAAGTCAATCGATTTAGGTAATTCTTATCTACAGAGAAACATAATGCTTCATATTTGACAAGATAAGAAGATTTCAGCAGCTTGTGCACATCAAGAGATTTCTCCAATGAAGTTAGATGCTTTAAGATCTCAAGCCAAAAGAATGTAGATACGAGCATTATGATGGTCCCTGAGCTTGATGTACCCCCCCAAAAATAGCATTAATGCTCCATTCTTATAGTATTAAAGACATATTTAGTGTTCTAGGAAACATTCAGCTACCTATAAAACCTAGCAGCACACTGTATTCCTTCTCCATTACAGCTAATGAGGGAAAAATATTGTTTAGTGCCACCTAAAAGATTGTGAAGTTTCACTTTAGAATATATTTCAGTTATTGGTTCATATTAAACACTTTTTAAGACTATGTCACAATTGTGTAGTATGAATAGTGACCTACCCAGAAAGATACATGTAATTTTCAGTTTTGAGATGTTTTCTGATCAAAAGTTGCATCATTCCTTGCTCATTCTATCTATACTATATTGTAAAGTATGTTTCTAATCTTCAAGCTACTGTGGATTAACAGCTTTTAGGTAAATGTAAAGGTTCCCCCTGCACATGCGTGGTAGTCGTATCCGACTCTAGGGGTGGTACTCATCTCCATATTCAAGCCAAAGAGCCAGTGTTGTGCAAGCCCATGGCCACGTGGCCAGCATGGCTGCAAGGAAACACTGTTTTACCTTCCCACTTTTTATGGCAGCACCTATTTATTTACTTGCATTTACATGCTTTCGATCTGCTGGGCTGGCAGGAGCTGGGGTTAACAGCAGAAGCTCGCTCTGCTGCGTGGCACCCGGGATTCGAACTGCTGTGCTGCTGACTTTGCAGCTGACAGTTTTCAGAGCCTTAGTCCGCTGAACCAACACGCCCCTGCATGACTTTTACAGCATGCCAAAATTCTAGGGCTGTTAATTTTTATCTTTTAGAAAGTGCTTGTTCCATTAATTTATTTCACTTTAAGTCTACCAACTCTCCATGAAATATTTTGTTATCATAAGAATTCCCCATAACTTTGCAATTTGCATACGACCTGCAAAAACAATTTTGTTGCATCTTACCTACTCTACACAGAAAAAGCTGCACTGAAATTAAGTTCAACTAGAATATACATATTACATAGTTACTAATACAGTAGTTGCTAATGTATTAGTAGTTGCTAAATTCAGTTCACCCTGGCCAAAATCCTGTCCAGCAAAAACTCTGAAAATGTGTTTTTCTCTCAGTTCAAACTGAATATTAGATGTTTAAATGCTCCCCCACTCCTCTGCCCAGAATCTTTCAAAAGCTTCCCTACTGCCCTGGGGAAGCTTTTAGGAGACTTAAGACCAGTGATGTAGAGATGTTAAAAGTCCAACGTTGCTGAGAAACTACTGCTACTGGGTTCTAGACCATTTCCCATCAATCTAGTCATGATCTGACTTTGAAAGGTTCCCTCTCCACCATCCTAAGGCTTGTCAAGGCTTCCCTACAACAAAAAGGAACGTTAGGTATTCAGAACCAAAAACTGAAGTGGGTGGTGGGCAAGAAACTCTTAATTATTGTAACTTAAGTGTGTCTGGCATTTAATGAAAGTAATGCCAGGCACAATATCATGTAACAGGATTTTGCCCAGTGAGCCAACATGGACACATAGCTTATACGTTCCCTCTTCATCTACAAGGAGACTGAGCATTTTCCACATTTGGTCATCAACCACCCTTTAGTAATACTGTTATGTTATCAAACAAGGTTTCTTGAAACCAATCAGCTTCATTATCCATAACTTTGTGTTGGCACGTCTAACAAATCAGAGCTTCCACTAATCATAACGGTGTCATTTTCAAATAAAAGAAAGGCAGGTAATTTAGGAAAAAATATTATGAAAAATTCTGATAGCTTCTTTGGAGCCACACTGGGGGAAAATGAGTGAGATGGAAAGCATCCAAGCTCAAAGCAGGCTGTGCATTGATGTTGTCATGGTATACTATGGCTTACTGTGACATCTCATCTGTTCTCTATTAAGTAGTATCTATCCAAAAGTTGCAACACCTAACAGATCTACAAGCATGCATTTACAGAAGGATACTATATTAGTGTAATGACTACTATCATAATAACTCTTCCAAATAAGTTTTCTTACTAAAGGATAAAAATTAACTAGTTTGTTTTTCCACAAAACTGAGGAAAATGAGTTATTCATTCATTCAGTCATTCCTCTCATGATGTCGACCTCTTTCCTTCTATACAAATTGACATCAAAATGCAACATGCCTCTTTCCCCGTATTCCGAGATGCCATTTAAAAGCAAAGATGTTCAGCATTTTAAAGTTAGGCTCTATAGGGTTCCCATGCAACAGCAGATATGCCAGAAGACGCTCAGCACCATCTCAAGTTAGATTAGAAAAGCTCTTCCTCTTCCCCAGTCCTCCCCAACCTCAGCTTCTCCTTATTCATGCACTGCCTTTAGTACATCCGAAGAAACACTAGAGCTAGCATTTGCATACATGCAGCATTTATTGCCAGCTAAACCATGACAGGCACAAGGTCTTTGGGAACATTTACTCAGACGGTTAACAGCTAACCCAAATCATGTTCAGGGGGTACCCAAAGCCCTCCTTCACTGTGTTCCCCTCCAAGAGAGAATGGCCAAATTTCGTGGGCTCCTTGGCCTGTTCACTGTGGCTAACTTTGCTTCAGAATCAGAAGCCTTTCAAAAAGAGTCACAATTTTGGTTCAGAATAGCAAAGGTAACATTCAACTGGCATCTGGAAATAGCATTTTCCAAAGCCACTATCAGGCCCTTGAATCTGTCAAAGCCGTACTCAACCACATCACAACTACCAACAAAGTTAGCAAGGGATTAAACTATAGCCTCTCAGGCAAGGAGGAAAGCAATACACCACCACAAACAAGCTTCTCACATACCTGGTCCTGCTGTTGACAGAATGGAGAGAAAAGGAGACAAGACAGTTAACAACAAGAAAACAATCAAGTAGCTGGCTGGAGCATAGACAAATAACCCAACTTGTGGGAGGACAAAATGCATTATTATTCTTGTTCTGTAAACCTTTAAGTCATTGTTGTTTCATTTTTAGCTGACTTGCAATACTGAAAGGAGTACGGGAATGTACATACAGTACAAGAATAAAAGACCCAGTTCTGTTCATTTTGTGTGTCATTTTCTCCTGGTACCTTAAGCTCTGGATGGAGCCTCAATATTATTTATTTTAACTTTTGCTCACATATACAAGATTGCGGGAAATTAGGTATGTACTTATGGAAGAAATTAACCTTTAAAAGCTACAACTCCTGACACAAGAGATATATGTTTTAAATATTCAATCAAAATCTACTTAATAAAGCCAGTCAAATGTCCGTTATGGAATTCAAACCAGTTGTTAAATTACTTCTGGTGGAACAGATACTGAAACAGAGGGCTCTCTCAGAACAGAGTATAAAACTATAAGCAACATTCATCTTACCATATGCATCAACATCTGGATAGCCATATCTGAATACTGTGAGATGTAAGACTTGCACTATTGGGAGAAAAAAATAAATTTGAAATGAATCCCAAATACATAAATATGTAGCCATGTGTATTCCAGCCTTTAAACTGCTGTGCTCTTTAATATTCCCCCCAAAAGTACGCTGGCCTCTTTTACAACTTGCCATATGGATTTCACAAGCAGCATATTTTTAATTCAAAGAGTGCAAGATAGAATACAACTGCAATTCATTTCCCATCTTTAAGTTACAAAGGTTATCACGAGAATGATGGGGCTCAGAAATGGGATCTAGTCCAAAGTAATCCAGTAAGACTGATGACTCATGGGGGATGTGACCTAGTCTGTCACGTTGGCCCCACAGACTAAATAAATATACAAGACCTTGTAAAGTGAGTGGCAGAAAGGCACTGGAGATACTGAGGCTCTTCATCTTTGCTAGCACTTAAGAAGCCTTACTTTTTAAGAAGATAAACATTGGGGAAATACTTAGCTACTTTATTCTATTTTCATGTGATAAAGCTAACACAATCAACTCTTCAATTACCGTATCAACCATGGCAGGCAACAAACGTTCACATTCTTCCATGGCATGATCAATTAGGGAAGACACAAAGGTTGTATTACTTCTCACAGCTTCCTGAAAGTCAGTTAGTAGCTGAACACAGTCTTTACACACATCTCCATTTCCCTGCCAAAAAAAAAATAATAGTGCACCTTAATAAAGCAGTGACTTTATGCCTCTTTTAACAGGTGGAAAAATGCTTTATATATTTTGGAATGTCTTGATTAAGTCATCATCAGTAATAACATTTACATCCATGGAAAAGCTTCCTTCCAAGAGAGACACCACAAACCTATTTCATAAACTGTTAACCAATCACCTCAGGTGAAATGCTGAATCAATCTATTGAACGGAATTTAGGTATACACATATATCTACTATTAATTTCAATCCACCTCACAAAGCATCAGGCATTCTGCAATTTAATTTTACTTTTGCCCCCTCACACTTCAATCTAGCAATCTCTCCCAGCATCATGTTTAACACTGGCTTTGACTCTGGTGGTTCTTCTTTATCACCTGATTTCAACTGTATGGCTCTGTTGCCTCTATTTCTGCACAAGCAGCTCACCGTATTAAATTTTTCCAAGCCCAGAAGATCTATATGTAGCTTCTGTACAAGTTTATATCTGTAATACTGTAGAACAAATAAGATAGCATATGTAGCTAGGAGTTGGAACGCCAATTATGGCTTTAGAAGGAGATTGGATTTAATGACGATTGGGGGTCCCCTTCCAGTGTTACAATTTTGATATTAATACTGAACTCATTTAACTGATGCAGCAGTTATTCTCATATTCTGTTTTATTTAGCTTTATTGCTGGAATAATATTTAATTAATATTTGATTATAAATGGATGACACTTTAATGTAACTGAATCTTACACATAATTTTCAATATCTCTATTACACTGTGAAAACCCTATAGACTGGGACTAGTTTCAAAATGACTCAAGCAGTGTTCCTAATTTTTAAGAGGTGGGCAAAACCAAAATGTGTTTGCCACAGAGGCTATCCGGTCTAAATATACCAAACTACATCCTTTTCATAGTTGTTGTAGGAGAGTTCTGATAGGTTAATGCACCAATTACAGTAGGACCCGCGTATCCACTGATTCAGTTATCCACAGTTGGCAAAGGGGAAAAAATTAAGTAATTCAGCAGCCACAAAGTAAGCTGTAAAGCAAGCTGTTGTCACAAACAGCATCTGTAAAGCAAGCTACTGTCACACAGAGTGGCCATAAAGCAAGCTACCATCTCAAAACAGCAGTCATAAAGCAAGCTACTGTGTGCACTTGGATATTTGTCAAATCATTTTACAGAAATGAACCTCTTCTTATGTAACCCCTTTCCCATTCAGACTTTAAATCCTCACCTGAGATTCTCGCTTAGGTTTTTCCTGGGGATAAAGAAGAAGAGGCACATTAGCCATGAAGGGAGAAGCCACTTCAGAGAAGTCCAGTTCAGGAATCCTGTTAGACTGAAGTTGTTTCTTCAATTTCATTTCAGCCAAGTGCTTCTGAAGAGACTGGCACAACGCGAGTGCATTGCATACGACTTCAGGATTATCCTAAAGATCAACAGAAAACAATATAGTTAAGTGCCCTTGTCTGTATTACACTCAACAATACAAATTCTGAGTATAACTCGACAAACTTCAATGGATGGGTACTAGGCTAACCAAGTAAACACAACAGTCAGTTACATTTATCCTGTTTATTCTGGTATATATGAATTGTTTTTCTTTATAAAGGCAGGCTTCAGTTGTAGTACTTTACTTACAAGTTCCTCTTTGATCATATCCAGAATGTTCGGCAAGTAAGCATCCACCATGTCCTTGCACTGAGTTACTAGGCCTTGGTCAGGAAGAAACTCACATACCTTAGTCATATAGGCATATATTTCTTCCTAAGACAGGAGATAAATAGATTAGTGTACATATCTTTAAAGAAGAAACTGTTTGAACATATTTCATGCCAGAGAAGAAACCTTCAATGACCCTTCCAAACCATGAAAATACACCAAACAAAATGCTTTAGAAGGTATTTTTGAAAACGGCATTTCCTTCTTTTTCATGGACTACAGCAGCTGACACCAGGTTTTCCTAAGTGTTACATCTAAAGAAATGTGATATAATCCACCCACTAATTTCAACAAGGCTATCTCCATGTTTGTTTGTTTATTCAATTTATATACTGCCCATTCCGTTGCGGCTCTGGAATTCATGGAGTCCATGACCTCCATGAGCCTGTCCCAGCATGTTTCTTGTCCCACCCACAGATCAGGGCACACCCTAGACTTGGTATTTACCTCCATGTCGGGGGTTCCAATCTGGAGGTAGGGGACATTGTCTCCCTGCCGGTGTCATGGTCAGATCATCACCTGCTGTCCTTTTCCCTGTCGGTCGCGGCCCCTCCCTGCGGGGTCCCCCAGCCACTTGTTTGGGCCCACCCCCGGAGGCTTCTGGATCCAGTTCGGTTCCGGGAAACCTTCGGGGAGCTTCCTGGCGGCTTGGCTGACAATCCAGCTGGAGGAGGGACCAGACGGCATTTAATTGGGCTGCCGTTGTTATCCAGACTAGACGCTACATTCGTGCGATCAGGGAGGCCATCCGGACCGGTCTCGACTCCGGTTGCTCTAGTCTACCCTCGGCATCCCTTGATGCTGCACCCCCTCGCTCTCCTCGCATGGTTGAGTTTGGGCCTGTTTCCTCTTTGGAGGCCTCCAGGGCTATTGCCCACTGTCGGCCCGCGTCCACCCCCTTCAACCCTTGCCCTTCTTGGCTAATAAAAGCAGCCGGAGGGAGTATGCCAGAATGGGCTTCCACCATCGCCACAGCCTCCTTCGGCGAAGGGGTTTTTCCCTCCCGCTTGAAGGAGACTGTGGTAAAACCCATTCTTAAAAAAACAGGCATGGCATCGGACGTATTGGCTAATTATCGCCCGATCGCCAATGTCCCCTTCATCGGCAAGGTCCTCAAGAGGGTGGCCATGATCCAACTTCAGACCTTTTTGGAGGAACACCAGCTCCTTGACCCATGTCAGTCTGGGTTCAGGCCGGGCCGGGGAACTAAGACAGCTTTGGTCGCGCTGCAAGATGACCTCATCCAAGGGGCCGACAGGGGTTGCTCTACCCTGCTGGTTCTCCTGGATTTGTCAGCAGCCTTCAATATCGTCGACCACGGTATCTTACTGGGCCGGCTCTCCGAGGTGGGTATCGGGGGCACTGTTCGCAGTTGGCTCCGGTCCTTCTTGGAGCACCGTCCCCAGTATGTGCAACATGGGAACAAGTTGTTGGCCCCGTGGACACTCCCTTGTGGGGTTCCGCAGGGCTCTTCTCTCTCCCCCATGCTGTTCAACATCTATGTGAGGCCGCTGGCAGGGGCCATTAGAAAATCTGGAGTCTGCTGTCACCAGTACGCTGATGACACGCAGCTCTCTCTTTCCTTTTCCACCTCTGCAGATGAAGCTGTCCAGATCCTCGACCAGTGCCTGGAGGCAGTCATGTCATGGACCAAGGCTAACAGACTCAAACTCAACCCCGAGAAGACAGAGGTGTTGTTCTTCGGGTGTTCCCCATCCAGTTATGGAGGCCCTCTCCCCTGCATGGAGGGTGTTTCCCTCCAGCTGGCAGACAGCGTTCGGAATCTGGGCGTGGAGGCCCAGGTGGCGGCCGTGTCCAGAACCGCTTTCTTACATCTCCGTCAAATCGCCCAGATTCGCCCATACCTGGATGGGGACTCCCTGAGAACTGTTGTGCAAGCGCTGGGGATCTCGAGGCTAGATTATTGCAATGCGCTCTACATGGGGTTGCCCTTGAATCTCCTCTGGCATTTGCAGCGGGTGCAAAATGCGGCGGCCAGACCAGTGGCGGGTGTGCGTCGTTTTGACCACATCACCCCGGTTCTGGCTCGCCTGCATTGGCTACCCATTCAAGGTCCTGGTTTTAGTTTATAAAACCATATATGCCTTGGGACATGACTACCTGGAAGAGCAAATCACCCAGCGGTCAACTTCGGCCCGTCCTACAAGGATGTCGCGGGCGCACTCACTTCGGGTGCCTACGCCCAGAGAGGCCTGGAAAACCTTAACTCGGAACTAGGCCTTTTGTGTGGCGGCTCCTTCTCTCTGGAACCATCTCCCCAGCGAAGTGCGCCTTGCAGAGTCCCTGCCGGCCTTCCGGAGGGCGCTAAAGACCTGGCTCTTCGTGAGGCCTTCGGTGACCTAGTGTAGTAGGTTTTTTCCCCCCTCCGCCATCCGTTTGTATAATCTGCCATCTGCAGTTTTGCCAGGGCAAAATTATTTTTATATATATATTTCTTTCAATAATGTTTGTCTACCGTAGTGTTTAGTTATGTGTTGTGTGGCTGGCTGAACTTGTTCAGTCTATTGTAAACCGCCCAGAGTTCCTTAGGGAAGATGGGCGATATTGAAGCTTAATAATAAATAAATAATAAAATAAATCTAGCCATTTTGTATACTGAAGGAAAGTTTTTTTAAAAGACAATTAATGTAACAGTATGAAGGGACAGCTTCAAATTTTACTGTCTTACTGCTTGTCTATCAGATGAGAAGCAAAAGGCACCTCAAAGGAAAAGGACCCCCCTCTTACCTCAGTGGCATTGTCCTTTAAGACTTTCGCAGCCACAGCAACAATGTCTTTACACAAGTCACAAGGGATGCTTTTCTGAGAAGACAAGAGATTTCTAATTAATAAAAGGGCAGGAACATATTGTTACCCAATAATAGACCACTTTCTTTAAGTCCAATGAATGGTATTCACGCTCTCTTGCATAGTTTTTTAACAGCAGCAAATAGCTATGTTGCCAAGTTTACAGAATCAAGACAAAAAAGTAGCAAAGACAGTTGTGAGGAACAACAGTTATATGAGGGTTGGCACACAGCAAGAGAGGCTGCCCTTGTTTTGCCTGGTTGAACTGTGAGTATAAAAGTATGGAAATCCAACACAGATCTGAACCAGTTTTTGTTATATCTGTTCACATCCAGTTTAATGCCCGCAGCACTTACTACGGTAGGCTTGTTCCAAACAGTCTGCCGACAATGCTTCACTGCTTTGCAGCTGGATGCAGTCTGCAAGTTTCGGCACCAGACTTCAGGACCTTTTGTGCAATCGTTCTGCAGTAGGAGGGGACTTGCCAAAGCTGCTGGAAGGAAAGCAAATTTTCAGTTTGGTCGGAAACAAGCAGTCAGCGTTCTGTCTAGTATCCCTGGAGAGTTTACCAAATCTTGCAACTGATAATGACCAACTTATTCCAAAGTACACTTTCAACCCACTAGCACGCAAAAGAAGAAGATTTCAGCATAATTGTGAAAGCACTCAGGAAACACTATACAGTGATGCCTTGAATTACGAATGCCTTAAACAACAACAAAAAATGAATTACAAAGGGAAATTGGCCAGTATCGGGACATTTTTAGTTCCGAAAATTTAGCCTCCCCCCCCCCAAGTTACAGTATGTGGTGCCTTGCTGGGTCGGGGCAGCCAACAAAAGCCCTTTCCCAAAGATAGCTCTGAGCTGTTGAAATCAGCTGTCAGGCTGCCAGTTGGTTGAGGGTCCCCCCCCCACCTCATAAAGGTAGGAAAGCTTTTCCCCTGCTTTGCTGGGTTGGGGAAGCCAGCTAAAGCCCCTTTCCAAAGACGGGAAAGAGCTTTCGCTGTCCCTGGGGCAGCGCTTTCAAAACCCCAACAACCCCATAAAGAGCAAGACAGGAAAGGGCTTTTGCTAGCTGCAAAGTCACCTCTCGCTCCCTAACCCCCCAACACACTTGGCCGAGGCATCAGAATTGAGAAGAAGACCTTAATCCCATTGTTCCTCTGCAAATCTATGTACACAGAATCAACCCTCTTACCTCTTAAGAAGCACACACAATGTTTCAAGAAGCTGGATGAACAGAAGGTTGTTTGGAATGGAATAGGTTGGCATAAGCAGCGAAGTTTGAGGAGGGAGGGGCAAGCATTAAAATGAAAGTGAAACCTTTTGAGCACAGTACTCCACATCTTGAGATCTTTATGAGTATAGTGGCATTAGGCTAGGGTTATCATATTATTCTCACTCACTCCCTTGAGGAGAAAAACCTTTAATAGCAGCAGGCGGTAGAAGACAGCCAGTTTGGGACTATCTAGACCAGTGTGGGCGAGCCTATGGCACTGGTGCTAAAGGTGGCACTCAGTGCCCTTTCTGTGGGCACCCGACATCGCCCCTTCATAGCCACCCGTATGTATTCAGGTTAAATTGCTAAACTGGCATGTTGTGAAAAATTAGTGGGTTTTGAATCGCCGTTTGGGCACTTGGTCTCTAAAAAGTTCACCATCACTGATCTAGACTGTCAGTCTAAATTTTATTCAAAGATATTTTAAGCACATAAGTTAACAAGCATGGATGTTTAAGCAAATACAAGCATACATAATGCTATATAATGTTACTGTCTTGGTTAAATAAAATTATTTAAATTGTTATTATTAAGGTAATGATTATTTTTCTCATTCCAATAAAGTACAACAGAACAGTTGTCCAAATATGAATGGCTAACCATCTTGCAATAATTTCATAATTATCTAGCTATGTATTCCTAATGGTATATAACAACCAAAGCAGTAATTTTCTGATATAACTGTAAAACTAATCTGAAAAGTTATTATTCTAAAAGTGAAACCTTTATTGGGTTGTAAATATTAAGTTTAAAACAACTTCAGCAAAAATGAGTCTTTGTGTAGAAAATCATGATTTAAATTGAGCCTTACTAACTAGTGATTTAAATCATGATTTAAATCAAATCCACACTGACCTCAACCCAGCGTTTGTTTTTTTAAAGACCCATGCTCACAGCCCCCTCCTTGTGTGGCGTGTGGGGCTTCCGTTTGAATTGTGTTTTGAATTATGAAAATGTTGAAATATGAAAATTCCATTGGAATGGATTAATTTTGTAATTCAAGGCATCATTGTACACTTAAGAGAAATTTTGGCTTGTTTCCTTTTTAATTGTTTACTAAATGCAGAAGCTACAAGAAAAGTCAGAGAAGATCCTGACCACAAAGACTTTATCACAAGATATCTGCCATCAACCAATTAGGAAATACTAGAAAACTGCAGATAGTGATCTTGAGTGTGTAATTGCACACTTTCATTCATTCATTCACACAACTTATATGCCACCCATCACCCCAAGGTCTCTGGGCTGCTTACTATTCAAAATTAAAATGAACAATCAAAATAATTAAAAACAATTTAAATAGCAATGAACAATTTAAAAGCAGTTAAAACCTTTAAATATGATACATTAAAATTGCCACCAGGACCCATAATACCAGATTTTAAAAAGCTCTGGAACAGGAAGGTTTTTACCTGGCGCCGAAACATCAATGTTGGCACCAGGTGGATCTCATTCAGGAGGGTGTTCCATATTTTAGGGACAATTACTGAAATGGCCATGTACCTACAAGCTATCCCTTTCACCTCCTTGAGGGATGGCTTTTAGAAGGGTCTCCTGGCTAGATCTTAATTGCTGGGTAGGTTCATATGGAAGGAGGCAGTCCTTCAGGTATCTAGGGCCTCCGTTAAGGGCTTTATATGTTAAAACAAGCACTTTGAATTGGGCTCAGGCAGCAACTGGTAACCAAGAACTATTCCGTGAGGTGTTTGGTGACTTGGGTTGACTTCCCCCCATCTGCCTGCTGTTTTTTAAGTTACTTGAGTAGTTTCTTTGTTTAATTGTTCGTGTGCATTTGTTTGCTTTGATAATTTGTTTCATTTTATATTGGTGTAAACCGCCCGGAGTTCCTCCAGGAAGACGGGTGGTATATAAGCTCTAAAATAAATAAATAAATAAATAAATAATGTAGCTTGTACAGAATCGGCGTAATGGCGGCCCCACCACACACTAGCCAATTCTGAACCAGTTGCAATTGCTGGACCTTCTTCAAAGAGTGCCCCCACATACAGCACATTGCAGTAATCAATACAGGATGTTACCAGCACATGCGTAACTATCATGAGGCTCCACTCATCCAGGTAGAGGCGCAGCTGGTATATATCAAGTCTTTTTATTTATTTTTTTCAGGATTTTTCAAAGTCTGTGCCACTTCAAATTTTGCCTGACAGTCAACTTCTAAATATTGAGTAGTGATAACAAAACCTAACTTTTGTCTATTATACTATTGCTGTTTTACATTTCTAGTATTTTAACACCTGTTTTCCAATTCACATTAACACGCATGTGAGTGTTAACGTAAGCATGCAGATGGACACATGAGAAAAAAAAATCAGAGGAAATGTTCACAACTAACAAGTATATTCTCAAGAATTTTTCTTACTAAAATCAAGGCACTTACATTTTACAATTCATAAAATGCAGCCACACAACTGTGTGATGTCATATACAATGAATTTCATGTTGCCTTTTCTCTGAATGTATCTAGTTCTAACTTCTAACTATATCAAAATTAGTATTAAAAGAATGCAGAGGATTCCAGATATTTTATATATTTAGCACAGAACTCACTCTAGTTAAGCCTTAGTACCTATGTACTATATAAGTAATTAACATTTTATCTCTCTAGCACACACAACTTTGCCTAATTCCAAAAATATGTTTTGCAGATTTGTCATATACTTCCTATCAGTGTTCAGTGCCTTTTTCTGGAATATCATGGTAAGCTTTTTTTTTTAGCAGGCAATATTTTATTTAGAAGCTTAATTTCTTAGGATGAATGCACATCACCCACTTTGCCCCACTATCTTGGTCAACAGTTCAAGCAATGCATCCGGCAAGCTACTATCTGTAATTCCTTTTTTTCCAGAGCAACCACAAATGTAGCTATAAAGACGAAAAAATAAAAGGGGGAAAACCTTCAGCAACATGAACAGAAAAGGATATTATGCTGTAGCAAAAAAATGCTGGTTTTCTACACTGATTTCAAACATACCCCACCTTCTGTTTGAACAGAATATAGCAGCTTGAAGTTACTGTATAGTCTAAAACAGTTCTCAATGTTTGGTCCAAAAATGTTCTTGGACTACAACTCCCAGAAATCCTGGCCAGTGGTGAAAGCTTCTGGGAGTTTTAGCCCCAAAAATATGGGGACCCAAAGTTGGGAACCACTGGTCTAAATCATATTAAAAACCAACAAATGGTTGATCTGAGTACCAGTTTCAAAATAGTGCCAGATACTAAAGTTTTAAGGAAAATCTAAGGTTACAAGTAGATGATCTCTTAGGAGGGCCAAGTGCTATTTGTTGGTAGCACATTGGTCATGCTAGCAAGAGGAAGAGTTAAGAGGACTAATTAGCATATTTTAAAAGCACTCAGGTACTACAGACATTGATGCAATGGGTTTAGAACAATTTTAACTAAAATGCTTTTCTAAAACTAAAAAACCTCTAGTGCCCTCTAATGGTCAACATTTTAGTCCAAAACCTTGGACATATAGGATACCAGCAGTGCTGGGTGTTCCTGAACACATGGCAAAAAATATCCCATGGCCCTTACAGGGCACAGAGGGATTTTAACAAACTCTTTTGTGTTTTTTGGACAGACAGCCATGAGCACTACATATAGCCACACGTTGCCAACTCCTGCCTTTAGCCCATTAAGTAGTAACAGTTACAATAAAAAGGTAAAGGTAAGGGCTCCCTCAGCCCATGCGTGCTAGTCGTGTCCGACTCCAGGGGCAGTGCTCATCTCTGTATTCAAACCAAAGAGCCCGTGTTGTGCAAGTCCGTGTCCATGTGGCCAGGATGGCTGGATAGAAACACTGTTTTATCTTCCCACTTTTTACAGCAGTACCTATTTATCTCCTTGCATTTACATGCTTTCGCACTGCTAGGTTGGCAGGAGCTGCGTTTAACAGCTACAATACATAGCATTAATAAGTGTACTAGAACCTGTACTTTAAATGTAGGTTAGTTTTATGCAGTTACCTATTTTCAGTTCTTTAGTCTATTTACAAATGCCAGAAATATAGTTACCCAAATCCTATTTGCTGTTTATGTGCACAAAAGAGGAATCAATTAATGAACAAGGTGCTAGGCAAACAATTGGACACATGACTGACACTTAAGAAATTAGCTGCAGCAACTGTTCTTTCTTTTACATAAAGAACCAACAGAATTTTGCCAGTTTTCATACACACAAATCCAAGTTCTTCATATCAAGAATCTTGCTAAACCCTGAACCTTGGTGCATGCTGCAGCCCATAATTTCTTTTTTTAAAAACACTGAACAGTTCTTCATTTCACAATTACATATGCACTCACTTTGAGAAACACGTATTATCTAAATCACTAAAACAAACAAGATTTGACATATCCCAAATAATGATGCCCCATTTAACTGTGTCATGCCCACTCAAACTCAGTCGCTTTAGCAATTAAGAAAGTAGGCTTCACACGCAAACAATTCTTCACTGTACACCATTCTTCCCTAACATTAAGGGTTGTGGGGCACTACCCCTGGACAGCCACAAACATACAAGAACGGTTGCATTGGTGTTGCACATGGGAACATCACCCCAAAAGAACATCTTGAGAACATATTGGGCAGGAAAACAAAGTGCGAGATAGAAAAGTTAGTGATTTACAAAAGGCTGATAAGGCTGACAACGATAAGAGGCATAATAACCCTGTACAAGCCTCATCCGATATCAGCTGTTTTGCTCAACACACAGGCTAAAGGTCATTTCTGTCCTCTAGAGTGAAAAAAATCCAAAGTGACTTTTTCTTCCATGTGTTCATCAATATAATCTTACCCATTTATTCAGAAAGCCCACTGGTTTGGTTTTTGAAAGCATTATGCGCTGTTTGCACATGTTTTCTGGTTCTCAAAACTTTTTTGAAGAAATAGCTTAAATTTTGAACCATTCTCTCCAAGAGGAAAGTAACTGACCTCTGTAGAAAACAGGATGTCTAATTAGATGCTACTCCAGCACAGCTCTCCATATTACCTAATTAGCAAGTAATGCAATAGATTGGGTATCTTCAAGCCTTACTTGGTCCTCTCAAAGTGTTTGCTGCTGAGAGAATCCTTCATCCAATTCAACAAGAAACTTCTCAATTGGACTGTTGCCTCGTATCTGTTGTCCTTCTGGAAACAGGCCAAGACCTTTCTCTTGAGGCAAGTTTTTCCTGAATGATGGACTACCATTATGTCTCTTTTATCAATCAATCAATCAATTTTATTTTACAGCCAAAGGCCCGATAAGTCTCTTTTATATGAATCTATAGGTTCACATAGACTTTGTGTTTATAACTACTTATAACCTTGTAGCTTTAATGTAATGTTGGCTATTAAGGCTGTAAGACTTTTTGCGAGGGCCAGAAGTGAGGTGAAAATGTGTGTGGGCCGACCATTCTGGCACATTTGGCCCCCAGGCCAGACTTTGGACAAGCCTCTAGGACATGCAAGGAGACAGGAAGGATGCTGCAGCAATGGAGCCAGGGCGGGTAGGCTGGGCAGATGGCTGGGGGGGGGGGCAGACAGAGGCAGGGAGGGCAGGCAAACTGTAAAACTGTTAAGCTGACATCTCCATCCAGTATGGGGAAAGGCCAGGTGGTGAGGATATATGACAGGCTGAGCTGGCAGAGAGAAGAGACTGTGGGCCACTCAGAATTTGAAAACGGGCTGCATTTGGCCCCCCGGGCTGACTTTGGACATGCCTGCTGTAAGATGTCCCTCAATTCCTTGTTCTCGATACTTGAACATGTTTTAACTGTACTGGACTGTATATTATCCCTCATTACTGTAAGCTGCCAAGGAGAAAGGCAGGGTAAAAAATACTCTAAAATAAATAAATAAACAAAACCCATATGACTCAACTTCAAATTAGCTGGGGGCATGCCACTTTGTAGATTCAAGATGAGCCTAAGGGACTGATTCTTTACCCTTATTTGAGCCTCAAAGCTGACATGACTACTGGGAAGAGAATCAAACATTTAATGGAAGTGAGAAAAATGTTCCAGGCTTAATGTAATATAAAGGCATACGCAAAAGACAGAATGAATCCACCAAGGCATTGACACTACCAGCACCGGGGGGGGGGGCACAGAGGGCTGGGTTCCCCTCCTCTGTTCTTTTATCCCTCACTAGAGGTCACTCTGGGACACACACCCCGGTGCCATGCCCTAGGGTACAAGCCCCTGACTGGCACTGCCCCCATCCCTGTTGTAGCCCTGCTGCTTGGCAGGGCCAGACCTCATGATTTCACAGACTTTGTAAGGCCTGCAGGCCAGGTGGCCCCACCCCGGCTCTTAAGAACAATACCACTTAAAGAAACCTGATAAGACTATGTTCTTTCTAAGTTTGATGAATGAACAGCCTTGAGAGCTATCAACATTCAGTTTTTGCCTGAACATTTATGAACCACTTTGAAGCTGAAAACCCAGTGCTAAGAGTAAATGGAGTTCTTCTGTGCTACTAAGCCTTATGTCAAACTTAACAGGGTTTTTGCAGCATGTAAGATATTTAAAGAATAGGATTTGAACTCATGTCTCCTACAACTCCACACTGGCTCTCATATGTATTTGTAAACATGTATATGTTGAACTGCCTACAATTAATTAAAACACTAAAGGAGAAAGAGTTTGCTAGCTGAATGGCTTAGTGAGTTAAATATCTGGCGGCAGAGACAGGCGTAGAGAGCTCGATTATTCATTGTGCCTCAGCCCCAAGATGCTCCAGAAAAAGGGAATGGTTAATCACATCCAATTATTCTCTACCTAGAAAACCCTGAAAAAAGTCACCACGTGTCAGAATTAACTTGACAGTACACAAAAAGAGACAGGTACCTGAGCTAACCAGAAAAGAAGACCAAGCAGGAGATGCAGAAAATAATCCAGCAGTAATCTTAAATCAGTTCTGACTTGACTGCACATAACCATTTAAAATCAAAAGCAAAGAAAGAGAAGGGATATATATTGTATATATACGATAGCAATAAGTCTACTGAAAAGACCAAATATGAATGTTGAAAGATTATTTAAATACAGTATTATCCTGTTCTGAAACAAATACCGAAGATGGAATGATGAACGATACCTAATTTAGCTGGCTACCCATGCATTTTATCTGCATTACAGAACAAAGTTTAATTTAAAGTATGAATTACAAAAATAAAAAATAAACATAGAAAAACATTTGCTTTGCCCATCTTTACTTTCAGAGTGCTTTAATCTGGCTAAACTAGGCTCGCCCTCTATAGGTTGAAATTGGTATGCTTTTGTTGTCCATTTCGTAATTACAGTAAGTGCTAAGGTTCTAATCTAGGGAATAGCTTCAATACACAATTCCTGAATTAACAGAACTCAACAGAATTTACACATTAATTGTAAATTAACTGATTCACACCTATGTAAATCAGTCTTTTAAAATAAGTAAAACCAAAACCTGCATTTCTGCACCACCATTCATTAGGGAGGTTAATACCTCTTAAAGGCAAAACATATTATGGTATAGGTAGAAATGAGGCAATGGAGAAAGTGGAAAGCTTTCAGCACTGAAAATGTCTGTCACTTTTGTCCTTCTGCTGGGTAAATCAAATCAAACTCATGGCGATCCCACGGAGTTCATTAATTTCAGCGACAGCCATTTCTCTCAAGAGAACAGGAGAGACAGACGTTTGACTTGTCTAACTCAGAAACCCAATTAATTAATACATTTGTATTCTAAACACACATGATATCTGAAAACATTTCTATCAAGTTTTTCCTTCCATAGTTGAGTATAAAAGAGAACACATAAAAAGGGCACAAACTTTAATGGAGGGTGGCACACATGAATATCTCAATTCTAGCACATGAGTTACCAATTAATCTGACATCCCAAACCAACAAAAATGTACTTTTTCTATTTAGGATGTCCTACAACAGTGTTTTCCAAACTTGGACACATCAATATTCTTAGACTAAAACTCCCAAGAGTTTTAACCACTAGTTGTGCTGGCCAGGATTTCTGGGAATTATAGTCCAATAACATCTGGTCACGCCAGATTGGGAACTTCTGCTCTAGAAGAGGCCTGCACAACGCGTCGACCACGGGGTGCTAAGAAGTCGCCCGCCAGGTCTCCACCCGCCTCCCAACTTGAGAGTGCTCCTCCTCCACTGCCAGCACCACAGAGCTTGGGGGAAGGGCAAGAGGGCGCTCCTCCTTCTCCACCAGTGCCGCGGAGCTTGGTGGGTGGAAGGGGCGTGAGAAGGTACTCCTCCTCGCCGCAGAGCTTGGTGGCTGCGGGGGTGAGCAGGCACTCCTCCGCCAGCGCTGCGGAGCTTGGTGGGTGGGTGGGGCAGGCAGAGCAGTTGCGAGGACTTGGGAAAGAAGCCCACGGGAATTTGCCATGGGCAAAAGGAGCCCATGGACAGCCCTGCTCTAGAAGATCTAGTCTAGTTTTAGGTACAGCTGCAGTATTACAAAGTTGATATAGTGAAGTCATCCCCATGGTGAGAGTGTGATGAAAAAATAATCTTTCCCTTTCAATACTTAATCTTTTCAATTATGCTATAAGTAATAAACTAAAAGCATCTGAAGATTGCCACAACAGCAGCAAGAGAAATCAACCATCAGATGCTCCCTGAATATCAAGTCAGTTAATAAAGAGGAGCAAAGAAAAGTATTTAGCACAAGTTTTCTTTCTCTTGAGGGTGATGTAATGGGGAAGCCTTTGTTTGCAATTGGGCCACAGAGCTGTTACCAAGTTAAAACAAATGAATCTGAACAGAAACAAATCCTTGTCTCTGACGATTTCACAGAATTCAGACCCAAATATTTCAAACAGAGTTGCTGATAGTAATTTATCCTGAGGAAAAAATGTTCAAAAAGGTGAGCCTAAACACATGCTATTTTAATCTTTTTATAGCTATAGTAAGTCAGATAACCATTTCAGTTTACAGAAATCTAATTGGTCTATGCTTCAGTAGGTTTCAGCTGGGCATCATACATTAAAAAGCATGATTTCAGGCATGTCTTGTTGAAAGCAAATTTGTTCACTTTTGCTTCCTAGAAGCAAGGCAATCATATGTTATTTAATAATAATAAACATATGGCATACATCCTACTGATATAGATCTTTTCTGAACACATATTGCAGAATGTAACTCCGTAATACACTAATGGATGAAAACCCAATATAATGCATCTGTTATATTCCAAGCTATATTAAATTGACTTCACTGGTTACTTCTTGATGTGCTTAAGATATAATATGCAAGTAAGGTATAAACAAAGTAAGTCACCAATTTGAGACAGCATATAACTCCAGGATAGCTTCATAACTATGAGCCATTTCTTAAAGAACTACTGTATTTAGCACCAATCTGCTTAATTATAGTTTTAAGTACAGTGCTACCCCGACTTAAGAGCAGAAAACTGTTGCCATTTTAACTGCCGCCTTACAAATTTTAGGTATGGTCTGCTTGACTTACAAATATTTTTTTATTTGTAAACTTATTTTTTTAAATTTTTAGATAGGTACTCCGATATAAGCGTAGTTCAACTTAAGAGCATGCATTTGGAACGGATTAAATTCATAGGTCGAGTTACCAGTGTATTCCACAATAATTCTGTAAGGATGCACTCTCTTACTATGGAGTTTGGTTAAAAACATGACTCATATTGATTCTGCAGTTCTCATTTCCTGAATCACTCCTGGAGATAGCAACAAGTTGTTATAACTTACTGTCCTGTATTTATGAAGTATATGTATCTAAGTCAGATAACTTTAAAAGGATCTCATAATGAGCTTAATTATCTATCATCTGACCTTTCTTTTCTATCAGATTTTGTGACTTCTACTTCTTTAAATAAGGTGATGGTACCATTCACACCAAACTTCTGGGCTCATTTCAAGCCATGTTTCACATTATAAACTGGAACACTAGTGAAATCTATAAAATCTAAGATGAGTACATGAATCAAACTCCATTAGCTTACTCAAGGGTTTTTTTTTCCAGCTATAAGGTGATAAACCCTGGAGTTCTATCCAAAATTCCTCACATTTTATAAAAGCTCTAAAATGCTCTGAACCAGGATGCTCCACTAACAGAGAAACATTGTTTGAAACCATATACTGTAAGCTCTAGAAAATGCACTGCCATTGGTTAGATCAACTCCACACGTCTTCTTTCCACAGCATATATGGCAGCTGCTACCAACTGCCCCTTCTGCAGTGCAAACTGTGTTTCCCCCCCCCTCTCCTTGCACTAGCACCGTAGTTTAGATATTCTGGCTGTAGAGCCAGAGGTTGGGAATTCAATCCCTCACTGTGCTTCCTGGATAGAAGCTGGACTCAATGATCCACAGCGTCTAAGTCTAAGTTGTTGATGATGATTCTGTTCTAAGGCTGACATATGGAGGACCATGACTTGCACATTTTCTGGCGGAGAGGTAGCTCCAAAGGCTCCTGTGAGATTCTTCCAAAGAAATGCACATCTTGTTGTAAGTGCAAAAGCTCCCCCCCCCCAAAAAAAAAGCAAAGGGAAAGGCAGATAATCTTTTAAACAGCAAAACCACAGATATTTATGGAAGTGGAAGCCACTTCTGGCTCTTCTGTTAGCCATCAAGAGAGATAGATAGGCAGGGGTCCTGCCCTCCCCTGAAGGGAACAAACCTCTCAACACCAGGCACACTGGGATCAAGCAGCAAGGGAACAGGCATTCGCTGCGATTCCTCACCCAATCTAAGGATAGCTGCATGGCAAATCGGATGCAAAATGCTAACCCAGCAAAGCAGTTCATAAAATGTTTTATGCATAGGCTTGTGTGTTTGGAGTGCATCTGGAGAGGGAGGGAGGCAGGGAGGGAGGGGAGAAGGAAAAGGAGGACAGGGAAGCAATCAGCTTAAGCTGGTCGCCACAACATTTCAAGGGCGGGCGACAGCGACGTTTTATGGGGCGGGTGTGTGGAGTGGGGGCGGGGGGGGGTAAGAAAAGGGGCAGTCACGGCCACGCCCCAAGCCTAGTAAACAAACTCCCCGCACAAGCCAGGGTTGGCTCTCCGAAAACAAGGGCCGGAGTGGAGTACAGTGGACCCTCGTAGAACAACATAAAAAATTACGGAGATAGGGGAAATTTGCTTAACAGAATCGCCTATGGGGCGAATCCGTACAACATAAAAATGGTCGCGATTAGGGATTAGTCTGTTTTCAATGCATTCCTATTGGAAATTTGTATAAAGGAAAATTTGCTTAATATAATTTCATTTGGAACGAATGAATTCCTTTATACAAGGTACCACTGGACGAAGCAGGAGACCTGGAGGGCTGCCATGGGGGTGGGGGGTGGGGAGGGATAATAGGGGACGTGGAGAGAAGAAAAACCCTTTGGCTTGCAGCGATCATGGGGGTAAAAACCGAGGAGGGAGGGAGGGGGGGAACAGCCCCGAGGGAGGGAAGGAGGCGAGTTTTATAATGGCGACGGAAGAAAGAGAGGAAGCTTGGCCCGGTTTAAGCTGCCTCGGGGAAAGCTCCCGAGGGGAGGACCTCGCCTCAAGAAGGAAAAAAAGGCGACCTTTCTGTGGCGAAGGAAAGCTGCCCTCCCTCCGCCTCTTGGAAGGCAACAACAGGGTGGAAGGGGGGAGAAAGGGCCTTCCCCAAGCCTGCAACGGCTCCTCAAGGCCGGCTTTCACTTTCGCCTTCGCCTTCGCCCAGGCCTCGGGGCCCAGAAAAACCCAAGAAGGAAAGGAGCGGCCTCGCCTATATTATGCTCACCCGCCGCCAAGGCGCCAAGGAACACCAGGACTAGGAAACCGGAGCGCTCCATCCCGAACGAACGAACGACCTCTTCAGCGGCTCCGCCTGCAATGCGGGAGCATCAGCTGATCCGCGCCTCTAGAAGCCGGAGGCTTGCGCGGCCACTACGCATGCGGGGTATGCCCGGCCCCCCGGCCCCTGCCCCTCCCCTCCCCCCTCCCAACCTGGCATGGTGGTGGTTGCGCAAGCTCAGTGCAGTCAAAGGACCAACAAAATAAATAAAAGCCCCATTCGGAACGCTTCTGCTTTAGGCGCGCATGCGTGCTCCGTAGCCGCAGCCACCACCCGCTCGGGGTCTGCTGACACTGATTCACCTTAAACACGACAAAAGCGGTGGTGGGCGGCGGCGGGGGGGGGGGGAATAGGGACGAAGGCTGTGTCATCTTCTATGAGGAAATAGAAGCCGGTCTGGAGGGAAAAGGGCGCGGCTGGTCAGGAGACCGAAGTCACAAGAGAGATGGGGGGGGGGGGGAAGCTTGGAGCTCCGTCGTCAATGCAAGGCTCAGTCCAGTTCTATACAATGTTAATAAGCATATATCAGTATTAATAGCAATCAAATCAGGTGCAGGCCGACCCTGTGCTCGTTAGCTCGAGAATAACCCCTTCTGCTTACACAGGGAGGATTATTCACGTGTAAAGGGGTGCATTTGTGAGCCAGCAAGTTATTTACCAGTCCCTTTTTCTTTTGTATTCCCAAGTTTTCTTCTAAAGGTCCTCCTGGTGTATTGGTAATACTGCTTTTCACTGCTTTCTCATGGGACTTCCTATGTAAAAAAATGTAGTTTAGGACTGAAATGCAGCAAAACTATGTTCCTCTTGGCTCCTCTCCTGGTTAGCAACTCTCTGGTTCTTCACCCCTACTTCCAAATTATTTGACAATAATGCTTAAAATTATGTAGTTATGTATATATTTATTGAATTTGTATACCCCGCCATCTAGCCCGAAGGCTACTCTGGGCAGTTTACAGTAATAAAAGGTAAATATATTATAAGATAACCATAACCAAACATAAAGAACATAAAACAAAAAAAATGCACATTGAAATTGAAGTTATATTTGAAGTTATAAAATAAAAATTGATAACATTTTAAAACAATAACATTAAGCTGACTAAGTAGAAAATCAATCATAAAACAGACAGATTTAGGAAGAGGTGGTGGAGGAAATTTTTCCAATCCAGATGATCAAGCGACCTTGGTGTTATTGTTACATTAGCTTGGTTTTGTTCCTGCTTCTGTTGCTCGTTCTCTTGAGCATACAGTTTCCAGGGGGAAAACCCTCCAAACACTAGGAAATATAACCATCTGGTGAGGTTTCTATGCTTTAATTAGGGAGGTAGGCATTTTAATTTGGCAGGTAGGAAGATTTTCTGTATTCCTAAACTGCTGTGTTCTTTAGAACAGAGGCTTGGCTGTGAACCTGAAACGTGGCAGGGGAGGGGGCACAGCGGGACTTTACTTCAATTAGATAAATCAAAGCACCTTTTGTCTTTTATCTCAGTAACGAAGGAAAAGCCAAACATTTTGTTCAAGCGTGAAATGAGCAGTCAGGGCTTAGACATATTATTTGCTTTGCCCTCAACTAGAATTCCTCAGGTTGTTATTAACATCTCCAGCCTCTGGTGTCAAACCAGTCCATGAGGACAACCCCAAAGAATTGGAGGCTCCAATCAAGATGTCCAAAAATTTTCAAAATAATTCAGTGATTCCCCACAGCCCTACCTCTGGACTAGTCTACAGGAATGGTCTGGTTCCTGCCAGGATACCCCTGCACCCTATTTTAAGTGTAGGCCTAATTCCAGTTTGATTTTACTGCTGGTTCTCAGAGGGCGCTTTTACACGACCCCTAAGATCTGAGGCATAGGGCTCCCAGATGCGGAGCTTAAAATTATTTTCCCACCAGCTGCACACTTTTAAAAAAATTAAGTACGACCACGCCCACCTAAGTGCGCCGCAGCACATTTTAAAAGTACCTGGTCTCCGGAGGTTAAAAAAATTCTGATGCGGATTGTAAAGCAGTGAGTGCTGGGCTGTCCTCGCCTTCTGCTTGGTTTTTTTGCCCCCCGCCCCTTTAAGAGACTGGAATGATTCCAGGGCTGCTCCGGCAGAGCAGAGGTGAGCCTGCATTATTTTCTCCCTTTTTTTCTCCCTCCCCTCACCGCAGACAGGAGCAATGGCGTGCAGAGGGATGGGAACACAGCAAGAGGAGCAAACCCCCCAAGATCTCTGGTCCGAATTTAAGTTGCCAGCGGATCTTAGGGGTCATGTAAAAGCACCCTCAGGTCCCTGTCTGATTGAGACTGAAACTGCAAGAGGGAGAAAGACTCTTAGTTGAATTAAATCTAATTCAGAGTGTCTGCCCCATATTCCATAGAGCACAATTGTGTCCCCAACAGATTGACAATAAAATGTGATACATGATCCAGCCTTGCCTACTATTCAGTACTGTACTGTACTTGATCAGGCAATTTCCTTCATAATGTTTCAGAATAACATGATTGATACTTCCTCCAAGTGAATGATTAGGAAATGGTTGGAAATATTTCTTGAGGGTCTTAAGGATGACCTCTATAATACAATTCTCTCTCTCTCTCTCTCTCTCTTTCATTCATTCACTCTTGCTCATTTGTAGGTTTCCATGGGGCTCTGCACAAGAAGAAACCAACATTCATGTACAGCTGCCTGGAATTTCACACCACTCAGGGACATAATCATATTCGCATGCTTGCTTCATTGATTTCTGTGTTGCCTTTAAGTAAAAAAGATGGAATGGGAAAATGCAGGAATAATTAATTACTGGATGTAGCAGAGCAAGGAACCACAACCCTACCCGTTTGCTGTAGAAATGCTGCAGAGCTGCCCAGCCCAAATATCTCTGGCCTCTGTTGCAGAATGGAGTCGGGGGTGGGGGAGACAGGACTTATAGCTGGAGGTCAAAAACATAGCAGTAATTTCAGATTTGCTTCTCAACCGAGCCCTTCAGCTTCCATTAACAGGGTCTGCAAGATACTTTGCCTGGATGCACTTTTCTGGATCCTCCAGGTAGTTTTAGTTTTCAGAAATGAAAGCAGAGGAGGAGAGATTTGTGGCGGAAAGATTGGGCTTTATAGAAAGGTGCTGTGAACTCATCATATGCACTGGTTGCCCGTTGCGGACCGGGCTACCTGGCAGAGCGTATCGCTCAGCGGTCAACCTCGGCCTGTTCTGTTCGGCAGGCGCGAGCGCACTTGCTCGGGAAGCCCGGAGGACGAGTACTCGGACCTGGGCTTTCTCTGTGGCAGCCCCCAGCCTCTCTTTTTCGGGAGGCCTTTGGCGATGTTTAACTGGCTTTTCTGTTCCTTTTTCCCCGCCATCGTAACCTGTTTTTATCTTCCATGCTTAGTTTGAGGTGCCATCTGGTTTTAATTTTGTTTAGGGGGATTTATTTGTTTTGTTTGATCAGTCATTGTAATATCTGTTGGCTATTGCAGCCTCGTGTAAGCCGCTTAGAGTACACAGTAGATAAGCGGGGTATAAATTCAACAAACAAATAAATAAATAAAATAAATAAATATAAGCTAAAAGGACCAAAACTGAAAGCTATTGTACTTTGGGGACACCATGAGAAGACAAGTCAACAGTGGCAATAATGCTGGAAAAAAGTGGAAGCCATAACTCTGGGTATGCAAGGCCTGAGCAGGCTTGTTAATGGCAGGATCTTTTAGTGGTGATTAATAAATAGGTTTGCAGGGAGCAAAGTGATGACATGTAACAAAAAGGAACACTAACACTGCTTTAGTAGAGTTGCCTATTCTAAGGACCTCTACAAGAAATAGAACATAAGAACATATCAAAACCCATGCTGGATCAGGCCAAAGTTCCATCTAGTCCATCTTCCTGTATCTCACAGTGGCCCCAACAAATGTGTCTGGGAACGCACAAGACTAGATATCTGTCTCCTGATACCACTCCCCTGCATCTGGCCCTTGAAGTATCCTGGTTTTAAGCCTGAAGATTACACATCTCCATCATGGCTTGGAACCTGTGATGGACTTCTCCTCCAGGAATCTGTCCAATCCCCTTTTGAAGGCATCCAGGCCAGATGCCATCACCGCCTCCTGTGGCAGGGAGCTCCACAACCCTCAATTTGAGTGGATGCTCCCTAATTCTGATATTTTGTGAGAGGGAGAAGAGCGTCCCTCTATCCACTTTATTCATGCTCTGTATTATTTTGTACGTCTCAATCATATCACCCTTCCTGCACCTTTTTTTGCAGACTAAAGAGCCGCAAATATTTAAGCCTTTCTTCATAAGGGAGGTGCCCCAGCCCAGTAATCATTTTAGTCGCTCTCTTCTGCACCTTTTCCAGTTCCACTATGTCTTTTTTGAGATGCAGTGACCAGAATTGTACACAATACTCCAGGTGTGGCCTTACTATTGTTTTGTACAATGGCATTATAATGTTGGTTGTTTTATTTTCAATCCCCTTTTTGATAATCCCTAGCATGGAATTGGCCTTCTTCACCGCTGCCACACACTGGGTAGACGCCTTCATTGAGCTGTCCACCAGCACAACAAGATCTCTTTCCTGATCCATCATGGATAACTCGGAGCCTATGAGTTCATAAAGTTTTGATTTTTTGCCCCAATATGCATTACTTTACATTTTCCTACATTGAAACGCATTTGCTATTTCACATCCCATTCCCCCAGTTTGGAGAGATCCCTCTGGAGCTCTTCACAATTTTCTCTGGTATTTACCACATAGAAAAGTTTTGTGTAATCCGCAAACTTGGCCCCTCACTGCTTATCCCTGTCTCCAAGTCATTTATGAACAGATTGAAAAGCACCAGTCCCAGGACAGATCCCTGGGGCACACTGCTTTATACCTCTCTCCATTGTAAAAATTGTCCATGGCCACCTACTCTTTGTTTCCTGGATCTCAACCAGTTCTCAGTCCATAAGAGGACCTGCCCTCTTATCCCCTGACTGTGCAATTTTCTCAGTAGCCTTTGGTGAGGGACTGTGTCAAAAGCCTTCTGAAAATCAAGATAGACAATATCCACTAGTCCATCCAAATCCTGCTGATCTTTTCAAAGAATTCTAAAAGGTTTGTCAGGCAAGACAGAAGTCATGCTGATTTTCCCTCAGCAAGGTTTGTTCTATGTGTTTTAAGATTTTATCTTGGATGAGGCTTTCCACCATCTTTCCACCAGATGTAACGATAACCAGCCTATAGTTTCCTGCGTCCCCCCCTCCTTCCTTTTTAAAAAATTAGTGTGACATCTGCTCTCCAGTCCTCCGGCACTGTGCTGTTTTAAGACACAAGTTGCATATTACCATTAAGAGATCTGTAATTTCATTTCTCAATTCCTTAATAACCCTTGGGTAGATGTCATCTGGGCCCTGTGACTTGTTGGTCTTCAATTTATCAATTAAACCTAAAACATCCTCTCTTTTAAACTATTTGATTTAATTCTTTAGTCAAGAGGGGCTGTTCGGGCAGCGGAATCTGCCCCAGGTCTTCTATCGTGAAGACAGATGCAAATAACTTATTTTCTCTGCAATTTCCAAGTCCTCCTTTTCCTCCCTCACCATCCAGAGGGCCAACTAGTTCTCTGACAGGTTTTGTACTTCTAACATATTTAAAGAAGCTTTTATTATTTCTATTTATATTGCTAGCCATACGTTCCTCAAAGTGTTTCTTTGCCTTTCTTATCATCTTCTTACATTTTTTTTTGCTAGAGTTTGTGTTCCTTTTTATTTTCCTCATTTAGGGAGGATTTCCATTTACAGAAAGACCTGTCGTTGCACTTTAGAGCCTCTCTAACTCCACTTGTTAACCATGCCGGTGTCCTCTTGGGCTTATATGAGCTCTTCTTTCTTTGTGGTATGCACTTGTGCTGGGCCTCTACTACCGTTGTTTTAAACAGGCTCCATGCACTCTGGAGAGATTGGACACAGAAGGATGGTGAAGCTTTGCTTTTCATTTCCCATAAACCACTCTTAGCAACAAGAAATCTTATTGTTGGTGAAGGAGGAACCATTCCTTCAACCTTCCTTTGCCAGACTTGTTTCCCTGTAGGTCCTCAGACATCGTCCGACTACAACTCCCAGAACCCTTCACTATTTTTGGTGCATGCTGGGAGCGGGTGGGTGGGGTGTTTCAGGATCCAATGTCCAACAAAATTAGTGAATCCTACGTTGAGAACTGCTTTACATCTGGACATCAGAACTGGACACAAGAACACAGATTAGTTTTGATTAGTCCAGATTTAAATAGAATCAATGTTTCTCACGACTTGGAACTCTGCTTTTTAAAATGTATGATCAAAACCAGCCATTTTTAAAAGCAGTGGTTCGCAACTTGTGGGTCTCCAGAGGTCCCTGGACTGCAACTCCCAGAAGTCTTCATCACTAGCTGAGCTGGCCAGGATTTCTGGGTGTTTCAGTCCAGGAACATCTGGGGACCCACAGGTTGAGAATCACTGTCTTGAAGAAAGATATTAGAGAATTTTTTTAAAAAGTCTCCCTTATGGTCTTCTCCCTCTCTGCAAAGAGTTTTGACTCTTTTTATGAAACTTCCCTAATTTTTTCATGAGAGAGGCCCCTTGTGCTCAATAGTTTCACTTCTTGTTTGGTTTGATTTATTTAAATAATGGTGCCAGCAGCAAACAGGTGGTTTCCCCTGGTGACTGGAGAATGCTGCCCTTTGTGGGGTGGTGGTGGAATCGACTGCATGATTGAACAGGTCGAGAGACAGTAGAGTTGAAGCTAAAACTTTTGCTGACATTTCAAAGTACAGTATCTGGTTTGTTTTGAATGTGCCAGTCATGGATACGGTCCCTGGATTAAACACCATTTGGACATGATTGTTGTCAGAGACTTAGTAGGGAGATTCTATATTCTGATGTGTTGGGAACACTTCTCATCTCCACAGCCAGAAAGGCCATGTTGGAGGTGGATTGTGGGTAACTATTTAAGTCCAACATGTCTTGAGACACAAGCTGGGGAGAGGCTAGGCTGATGGGCTTCTCCATTTGAACAACTGACGTCTTTCATTGCTGGAATTTGTATGTAGGTTTAATAAAGCATGGAAGTTACCATTTGCAGTGTGACTTTCCCCCAGTTTTAAAACATAAATAGAGACTCAACATGACATTGAATAAGCAAAAAATATACTGACTCAGACTCTTGTCAGCTGATACAGGAAGAGCCAAATTCTATGTGAAGAGTCATCCCATACTGAACAGGGCACTTGAAAACCATTGTGTACAATAAACTTGAAAACAATTCACAGTATTCTTTTCTTATTCTGTGATTCTATGTGTTAACTGGTAGGTGGAGTCGGGCACAGCTAGATCACCAATTTTACTTGTACCATGTCTATAATAGGCTCAGACTTGTGTTCAGGTTTATACTCTGTGCAAGGCGGGAGCTGTAGGTTGTACCAGGCCGATCCATTGCAGGAGAGGCAGTTCCAGAACTGCCTTTAAAGCGACATCAAGAGACATCAGCAGCTTAAGCTTGACCCTTGAGTGTTTGGTTCTCATATCACATCACTCATGAGTTCAACAAGGAGCCATCGGCAAGCCATTTACTCTCAGCTTTGGCTCTCCATCTGCAGAATGGAAGAAATGCTGACCAGCCTTGAGCAAATGAATAAATTATGTGGAGCATCTTTTAATGAAGGTAAGGGTGTGGCCAGACAGGGTGACTGTTCTGTGTAGATGCAGGCTCCTTGTACCATGCACCTACAGATCAGAGTGAGCCTATCACTTCAAATTTACCTTGCACATGAAGTAGAAAGAAGCAAAATGTATTAACAGATAGCTCACTACACAATTAACAATAGACCAGCAAAGCCTCTGACTGATTTTTTTTTTTTTTAAAAGATATTTTACTGCCAGGTGGCTTAAAACAAGAGTGGTTAGTATAATTAGAAGTGATTTTTGTTTGGAAGAGAGTGAACTTCATTCAATTCTGGCACAGAATGAATGCCTGGGCTGAAAATTCCGTCATGAAACTATATACTAAAGAAAGGACAGACCTCGGAAGCCTGAGTTCTAATGATGTTTTCCCTAGAGCAGCCATTCTTAATTCTTTTTTTGGCCATGGACATAAACACAATATGAAATAAATCTAGGCTGAGTCGGGATTATATAAGTCACATAATGACCCTCATATTTTACAATGCTGCGTAAAGATTTTTTTCCCAGTCTACGTCCCTCTTCAAATGTGGCAGCCCCACCCCAGAGGGCAATATGGCCTCCACTGAGAATAGCTGCTGTAGAGCAATAGTGGAGAACCCTGTTTTCTGCCAAGGGCAATTTGGATGTTTGTAACATCATTTGCAGGCCATATGAAATTATCACGTCCAAGAAACCTCATCCACTACGTCCAATCTCACTGCATCCCTATGTACCCCCCTAAGCATCAAACCAGCTACTCGCCCCACTTTAAAATCACAGCAGTATTAAGGGTGACTCCCTCCTCCCTCCTCCTGCCTTCAAGTATAATGCAAGAGACAGAACACCTCCTCCCCCATCAGTTCTTACCCCTTCCCCTTCCCCCAACAGCCACCCACATCCCCACCATGGGCCTGCACCGGCTTTCCCTCGACACCTTAGCCACTCATACTGCCCTCGTCATGCGGGGCTGAGGCGAAGCCCGGCTTGTCTACTTCCCCTTCCTCACCTGCAGCAGCTGCTGCCCCCAAAGGCACATGGCGGGGAGAGAGGTAATGAAACCGGCTAGGCAGTGATGCTACCCCGCACCAGGGGGAAAAGCACAGCGGGCAGGTGGGCTGGGTTCCCCTCCTCGGCTGTTCTTTTATCCCTCACTAGAGGTCACTCTGGGATACACACCCCGGTGCCATGCCCTAGGGCAGTGATGGTGAACCTATGGCACGGGTGCCAAAGGTGGCACTCGGAGCCCTTTCTGTGGGCACTCGACATTGCCCCTTCATAGCCACCTGAATACAGGTTAAATTACTGTATTGGCACTCTGCAAAAACATTAGTAGGTTTTGAATTGCAGTTTGGGCACTCGGTCTCTAAAAGGTTCACCATCACTGCCTTAGGGTACAAGCCCCTGACTGGCTCTGCCCCCATCCCTGTTGTAGCCTTGCTGCTTGGCAAGGCCAGACCTCATGATTTCACAGGCTTCGTAAGGCCTGCAGACCAGATGGCCCCACCCCGGCTCTTAAGAACCATACCACTTAAAGAAACCTGATAAGACTATGTTCTTTCTAAGTTTGATGAATGAACAGCCTTGAGAGCTATCAACATTCATTTTTTGCCTGAACATTTATGAACCACTTTGAAGCTGAAAACCCAGTGCTAAGAGTAAATTGAGTTCTTCTGTGTTACTAAGCCTTATGTCAAACTTAACAGGGTTTTTGCAGCATGTAAGATATTTAAAGAATAGGATTTGAACTCATGTCTCCTACAACTCCACACTGGCTCTCATATGTATTTGTAAACATGTATATGTTGAACTGCCTACAATTAATTAAAACACTAAAGGAGAAAGAGTTTGCTAGCTGAATGGCTTAGTGAGTTAAATATCTGGCGGCAGAGACAGGTGTAGAGAGCTCGATTATTCATTGTGCCTCAGCCCCAAGATGCTCCAGAAAAAGGGGATGGTTAATCACATCTACCTAGAAAACCCTGAAAAAAGTCACCACGTGTCAGAATTAACTTGATGGCACAGAAAAAGAGACAGGTACCTGAGCTAACCAGAAAAGAAGACCAAGCAGGAGATGTACAAAATTATTCAGCAGTAATCAGAAGTCAGTTCTGACTTGACTGCACATAACCATTTACAATCAAAAGCAAATAAAGAGAGATGAGATATATGGTATATATATGATAGCAATAAAATTAAGTCAATTGAAAAGACCAAATATGAATGTTGAAAGATTATTTAAAGATTATCCTATACTGAAACAAATACTGAAGATGTAATTATGAATGACATATAATTTAGCTAGCCTGCGGTGCATTTTATCTGCATTACAGACACAGAACAAAGCTTAATTTAAACTAGGAATTACAAAAATAAAAAAATAAACATGGAAAAACATTCACTTTGCCCATCTTTACTTTCAGAGTGCTTTAATCTGGCCAAGGCTAGGCTCGCCCTCTAGAGGTTGAAATTGGTATGCTTATGTGGTCCATTTCATAATTACAGTACCTGTAAGCGCTTAAGTTAGGTTTCCCACCCTTGCACTGGACCATATAAAACAGTGTTGACGAACATCTGAAGTGCTGAAGGTTTGCCACCACTGATACAGAACCGCCCAGAGTGACCTTGCTGCCAGATGGGCGGTATAAAAATCCAATAAATAAATAAATAAATAAATATAGAAGATGCTCTCTTTTAATGGTTATGTGATCACCTTTTCAAATTGTCTCCATAACTTCTACTTACCTACCCATGGTCTCAACACTGATTAGATTCCACAGCCAAAAGGGAATCCATTCAGTGTTTGTAGAAAAACCTAGGCTTTCCAGAATACCTAGATACATGATATACTTGACAATTGGAGTTCTTTTTTTAAATTTTTATTTTTAAGCATATTATAGATAAAACCCTGTTGGTGGAAGAGTTGTAGCAGGAGTGGTAAATGAAATACAGCAACTACACATATTTGCACTCCCTGTGTTTGAAGAAGTGGATACTGATCCATTAAACGTTAAGCTAAAATCTCTTAGTCACTATTAGAGATGGGCATGACCAGGAAAAAATTTTTTTCGGGTTGTCGTTTTTCGGGACGGGTCCGTTTCTGTTTTTCGTGAAAATTTTCAAAAATTTGTCGTTTTGTTTTTCGTTTTTTCTTCTGTCATTAGTACTGGTTTAGGGGGGGGTAGCGAGCTCCTGGAGGCACCTCTGTGGGGTGGGTGCCTCCTCTGGCCCACTATGAAGGGAAAGTGGGCTCCTGGAGGCACCTCTCTGGGGTGGGTGGGTGCCTCCTCTCCTCACCCGCTAGGAAGGAAGGGAAAGCAGGCTCCTGGAGGCACCTCGTGGGTGCCTCCTCTCCTCGCCCACTACAAAAGGGCATGCATAGCCATATAGATATGCATACCAATTTGCAGACTTGCTTGCAGCAGTGGACTGGCAGAGGCACCCCTCTTTGGGGTGCCTCCACTGCAGCAGTCAGTCAGAGAATGCGGGCTCTCTGTGTCTCACTAAGAAGGGAAGCGTACTTGCGTGTGCAATGCAAGTACACAGATCTGGCTTAGGGTTAGGGTTAGCGCAAGGGCTAGGGTTAGGCTAGTTACGGGTGAGGTTAGGGTGAGTAGTGGGGTGCACCTCTGGGTGCCTCTCTGACCCACTAAGAAGGACAGTGTACTGTGGCGTATGGGTAAGGGTTAGGGTTAGGGTTAGGGTTAGGGCTAGGGCAGGGTTAGTGGGCTTTTTGGCACATCCCAGAAGTCTCAGTGGCCAAGTGGCCATGCAATTGGTGGAATGGCTCCAAAAATTTGCATGGTCCACTCCCATGGCCAGCCCATCATTGCGCAGGTGTAAAAAAATATAAATAAAATAAAGTAAAATCAATGGAGAGGAGGACATTTTGTTGCAAGAAAAACCCACTGCTGCTACTGTAAAAATTCTAGTAGTAGCAGGCAGCAGCAATTTTCGCATGTTTCTGGGTGCTTTGGTGTGTTTTTGGAGCACGATTTCAAAATAAATTGTGGTTGCCCCATTTTGGATTCCGCATGGTATGGTGAGTTGGCGAGACAACAAGGATGCCCCCCACCAGAGCAGCCCAGGACAGGAGAGGGGGGGAGGCCGGGGACCCCCCCCCCAGAAACCACCCCTCTGGTAGGTGCACTCTCAGAAGCAGGCATATTTTCGCCTGCTTTTTTGGCCGGGAATCGGGTTTTTTTTTACTTTTAAAAACTTTTTTTCTGTGCCGCTTGAATGGCGGCGAGCCAGCAAGGCGGCAACTTTGGCGGGACAACGAGGATGCCATTGCCCGCCACCAGAGCAGCCCAGGAAGGACAGGAGGAGAGGGGGGGAGGCCGGGGACCCCCCCCCCCAGAAACCACCCCTCTGGTAGGTGCACTCTCAAAGGCAGGCATATTTTCTCCTGCTTTTTTGGCCGGGAATCAGGGTTTTTTTTTTTACTTTTAAAAACTTTTTTTCTGTGCCACTTGGCATCGCGCGATCGCGGCGATGCCAGGAACGACAACGACAAATCAGACCCAATTATTCATTCGTCGGTTCGAGTTCGAGTTCTGGCGGAGTAATTGTCGTTTCCTTTTACGTTACGTAACAGAAATGAGGAACGGAAACGGAAACGGGAATTCCGCTAAGTCGTGCCCATGTCTAGTCACAATATTGTGACTAACTTCCACCCACCCCAGTAGGAGACAGAGTACCAGGACAACTACATTCGGCTTTTTATTTAATTAATGTAGGCATAGAACAAAGGTATGGTTGGTTTTCTTTATTAAATAAGCAGAGGTGGGTTTTTTTTTTGTCTCCTGAAAAGGGAATGTTGAAATTAATATTACTTTTCAAAGATAATTTCCTCATTATTAATTCTTAAGAGCTTATCTGTAGGATTGGTCCTCCAGCAACAAATTCGACAATAAGGTGTTGATACCAACATGTTATTTTGAAGCTCTGCCAAACACTTCATTATCCCTGGCTTTGGAAAGCCAGGGCTATTTGCTCCATTAGGGCCTGGGAGAGGAGACCATTTTGGAATGCCAAGTGTGCCCACCTTGAGTTTCATGGAACAGAAATTAATAAATCTTGTTCCCACTGTATATCTCACTACATCGCTCTTACTGCCATAACTTCACTGGGAGGATGGTAGAGTTGGCCATTTTTACACAACATTTCTTCTTAAGTACATATATTCTGAAAATACACCATACAACATATATTTGTATGAACAGTACATGAGTGAATAATATTTTCTCAAGAAATTACAGGCCAGTTCCCTTCCTCCTCAGCTCCTATCCACAGAACTTGCTAAAGAAAATGGTTCCTTCAGATGTTTTATCCACAACAACCCTCATCATGCCCGTCTAGCATGAAAGGATTGTGTGAGTTGTAGTCTGAATCAATTGGAGGGTCAGAAGTCTCTCAGCTGTGCTTTTCAAAGAGGTAGTTGAGCTGAAGAAGCAACCATGATGCCGTACACATGTCTGAGTCTAGACAGGGGCCCCAACTGGAGTAGGTCCATTGAATCAATGGTATTTATGTAAAGGATCAGCAGTAGATTCATTGAGTCTACTCTGGTTAGGACTAGCAATAAGGTTGATGCCATTATCTTTTCTGATGTTCACAGATCAAACAGCTGTTGAAAAAGATAGCCACAAAGGCTAGTGTTCCTACTTTGTTTTCTGCAGTAACAAAGGGAAAGTACCGTAGTACACCTGGACTGCCCTGACTTTAAAGTACAGAACCTCCTTATGCTGATTTTGGTTTCAGTTCCCTTCCAGCCTGCAGTTACCATGATTTTTGAAAAAATTAACAGTACTTAGTAACATAAAATAGTAACATAAAATAATTTATATCTTTTAGTTTTGAGTTCTTTATGTTTGGTTATTGTTTGCTTATAATTTATATACTCTGTAGTACTGTAAACCACCCAGAGTAGCCTTTGGGTTAGATGGAACAGTATACAAATCCAATAAATAAATGAATGATTGAATAAATAAATAAATAAATAAATAAATAAATAAATAAATAAATAAATAAATAAATAAATAAATAAATAAATCTTTATTTTATTTTTTTTCTCATTTATATTTTTAAAATGTTCTTCAGTATATAATTATTGGAGGCTGCCTTATATTTTCAAGAGTTTTTGTATGATTTTAAGTTTGGCTTTTTAATAATATCTAGCCAAATGAAGGCCAAAACACACTTACAGAGGAGAATCCAGGTGGCTGATGAAAAGCAGAACCAGAAAGATATGATATAGGTCCTGACAGAAAAGTACTTGGCTTGTTTCCTACTCATGTCCAGTACTTGGGAAAAAATTGTTTGTTTGTTAGATTTGTCACCGGGGGACTCTGGGTGATTTACAATATTAAAGTTTCCTTTTGCATTGCAAATCCAAAGGTCTTCACCTGGTCCAGGCTGGGTATCACTGTATATTCCAGAAAAGGATATTTTCTAAGGGTGCTTTTACACAACCCCTAAGATCTGCTGGCAACTTAAATTCGGACCATAGATCTTGGGAGTTTGATCCTCTTGCTGTGTTCCCACCCCTCCGCATGCCATTGCTCCTGTCTGCATGAGGGGAGGGAGAAAAAAAGGGAGAAAAAAATGCAGGCTCACCTCTGCTCTGCCCTTGGGAGCAGCCCCAGAAGCATTCCAGTCTCTTAAAGGGGCAGGGGGCAAAAAAACCCAAACAGAAGGCAGGACAGCCCGGCACTCACTGCTTTACAATCCGCATCAGAAATTTTTTTACCTCCGGAGACCAGGTACTTTTAAAATGTGCTAGGGCATGCTTAGGTGGGCGTGGTCGTACTTAATTTTTTTTAAAGTGCGCAGCTGGTGGGAAAACAATTTTAAGCTCCGCATCTGAGAGCCCTATGCCTCGGATTTTAGGGGTCGTGTAAAAGCGCCCTAAGATTCAGTTGCCATGTTCTATTCAGTCAGATATTCAGTCATGTTCTATTCAGTCTTGTTCGCAAGAAAGTACTCAGAAGTAGTTTATACCACTCCCTTCTAAGGGGACACCCTACCCTAGGGCTGCCCAGTTTGTCCCAGGCCACACAAGCTAATGATAATCCCAGGAGGCACAGTGAGGATTCAGACCAGACCCCCGAGTAACACATCAATAAGCATAGCAACAATTTTCAGTGTAAACTGTGAGATAATGGTTGTCTCAACATGACACAACAAGCAAGACAGCAAGATACAAAGGACAGGTTCCAGCTCCTCTGAGCACGCCTGCACTCTCTCTCTCTCTCTCTCTCTCTCTCTCTCTCTCTCTCTCTCTCTCTCTCTCTCTCACACACACACACACACACACACACACACACACACACACACACACAAGGAAGCTACCTATTTGTTTTTCTTCTCCCAGCCATTAACCTTCAAAGAAAAGGAAGAGAGAAGTTAAAACATAATGGCATCTCCTATTCCTTCCTGCCTGAGCTAATTCTGCTGCCTCAGGTCACACCTTTTGGATATCCTGAAGCAATCACTTTGCTGTTTCTGTGTAGTGTGTACTTACTTTCAGTAATGGGAGGTTGCTTTCTGGCCCTCTCCCTTGGCATATACGCAGAACTGTGTGAGGCAGAGAAAGTGTGAGTGAGTGAAACATAATGAGATCAAGAGATCTAGTTGCAGCGAAGTATATCTTAATCCTTATGGAGCATTTGATGAAATTACGGAATACCTGGCCACCGTATGCAGTGATAGCAGGTGACTTTTAGACAACTTTTATAAGAGGATTAGACAAATTCGGAAGGGATAAAGTTATCAATAATTACTAGGCATAAAATTCGTATACTTAAATGTTGAAGTACAAATTTATAAATTATTCCTATAATTTAATTAAAGAGCATAAACCCATCGCACAGTGGTGAGAAAGACTGCGATCAGGGAACCAGCGTGTCTACTACAGGCTCCTGCTTTCCCTTTTACAATCTTGTAGCCTGGGATATACCATAAATAAGGCAGTCTTTGAAACTGAGGGCCAGTTATCTGCCAAGTATGACACAGGGCCACCTTCACTCCAAAGGCTCATTTGATGTACAGAAGCAATAGGCCTCTAAATGCTCCTTGCTACGGAGCACAACCACGGAAGTGCTGCTGTACTAACATCCTGCTGGAGGACTTCCCATTGGGACATTTTGGGGTGTGGGAAGCAGGCAACTAATGAGACAGGGACTTTGGATCTGACTGACTGTTTGATTTGTTTGCTGGCGCATGTCGCCTCATTGTTAGCTGCCTAGAGTTCAAATTTGAAGATAGGCGGGATACAAATGCAACAATAAAATAAAATAAATAAATATTAGCAGGGTTATTTTTATGTTGTTTTTTTCCTGCCTTGATGTCCAAACATCTAAGAAGCAGAACTGAAAGAGGAACACAAAGTCAGATGCAAATAATTTGCTGAACAATTTGAAATGCTTGCACAAGCTGGATCAGGTCTAGGCAAAGAAAAACGCTTAGGGTTAACCAAAGACAAAGACCCCAATTAATCTCATTTACTTACTGCCAGGGAATACCAGGTGCTTCTAGGCGCCTGGAGCAGGAACTGGCAAACCACTCCAGTATTCCTGCCAAGAAAACTCCATGGACATGGGGTCACAAAGAGTCGGTCAGGACTTTAACGACACAACACACACTCACACACACAGTGGGCAATAAATGATTTGTGGGTGGGGGAGTCATGCTAGTGTCTTCTGTAGGCCGTGCATCTCTGTGATCGGGTGCTCTTTGTGGAGAACCGCATTGTGCACAAGAATTATTTTTCTTGAGGATTGAAAATAAAACCTTGCTGTAAACCGGCCAGAGTTCCTGTTGGAAGATGGGCGGTATAGAAATAAAACAAACAAACAAATAAATAAATGTTTTTTTTCTGGGCGAAAGGCCTCCATCTCAGCTGATTTCTACTTCATTGGCAATACAGTATCTTTATACCACTCTATATGGCGTTCACAATGTTTGGTTCATGAGTAACTTACACATTGTGAAAGGAAGGAAATAGCTTCATCTCTGTTGTGTTTCAAGAAACAGGGAAATACCTTTCTCTTCAAGCAAGCTTTCCCTGAATGATGGTCTACCTATTATGTGTCTTTTATATGAATCGATCGGATCACATAGATTTTGTGTTTAAAACTACTTATAATCTTATGTGATTACATAGACACTATGTTTTTAATGTTAGTTTCCATAATTCACATAACTTTACATGGAACTTTACTCTCCTTTTAACTGCTCGTGTTCTCTTGTAACTTTACTTGGAAATTTACTCTCTTTTTAACTGCTTACGTTCTCTTGTAACTTTAATGTAATGTTGTCTATTAATGCTGTAAGATCTCCCTCAATTCCCTGTTCTCAATAGTACTTGAATATGTCTTAATTGTACTGGACTGTATATTATCCCTCATTACTGTAAGCTGTCTTGGGTCCTTTTCCAAGGAGAAAGGCGGGGTTAAAAAAAAAAACCACTAGGGAGCTGTAGCTGTTAAACTAACTAAACTCTATAACTTACAGGCAAAACAACGCTTAATATTCTCTACTTTATCTCAGCCACCTGCTGGATTGGAGATGGGTGGGAACAGACAACAGGAAATATCTGTGTATCATGAGATATGATGAAACAGAAGACAGCAGTGAGCACCAGGTGCTTTTGCAAGAATGATTTCATTTCATAGTTCAGTGCGGAACTGAGAAACTATTGCAACATCTCTAGGGTGACATCCATGGCTGTAAAGCTCTAAGTAAATTCTCAGGCGTGAAAAGTATCAAGAAGATAAAACTTTCTGTTCCCCCAACTCTGGCCGGCTGCAGTTCTGGGGTAGCAGATAAAATGGACTTCATCACCTTTCCTGATAGTGCAGTTTTTTCTGTGTTTTGTTTGTTTGCTTCAAGGCAAAGCAATCAATAGTAATAAAACAAAAACAAAACAAAACAAACAAACAAACAAAAACCCTGATAGCCAGAGCTTAAAAAACATTTGTATGTCATCCAGGAATTTGAATGAAAGGTGTTTGACAAGAAATCCCCTTCATGTTTTATTTATTTGACAATCAAACAAATCTGCTGCAAGCAGTTGGCCAGAACTGACTGATACACTCATGTTCATAGTCACCCTCCACCCACACACTTCAATGGGGTGGTGGTGAATATGATCATGCTGCTGCCCGTAGCCCTCCTCGTTGAAAATTATGAGACTTGTGCTCTTAACACATCTGGGAGGCCCCATGTTGTAAAATGGTTCCTTAAGTCACAAGGTGTGATCAATAATCATCTGCCATCAAGTCATTTCTGAAATGTAACCCCCTTTCAGGGTCTTCCGGGTAACGAGTATTCAGAAGTGGGTTACCATTCCCTTCTTCTGCGGAGACCCCCTGGAACTGCACAGCTTTGCCCAAGGCTGGCTCTACCCTCCGGAGTCACCGAGGGGAATCAAACTCACAGCCTTTAGCTCTGCAGCCAGAGACCTAAACCACCAGCCTTGTGACTGATTCCTTCAGTCACAAGAGTTGATACTGTCACTGAAATTGAAATTCGTTTATTACGGTCATATGACCCAATTCAGTAAAACAACAGGACAAAGAACAGGAACAGCGATAGTACAAAACAAAAATGTCAGCACAGAAACTACAACCTCCCAAAAGGTACATATAGGTCAGCCTTCTGCCATCAACATGGCCCTTCTATGGATTGCAGCTAAGAAAAATTTAGCAACCTGAGTTGTTATGTGAGAGTTCTGGTCCGCTAGACAATATGCAACCAACCACTTATCTGAGTTCCCTTGCAGTCTGTGGATCAAGGGATAAATCAGATCCCTCCTGATTTTCTCATAGAAGTTGCAGTGTAGGAGGTTATGTGACGGGAACTCTGGGAACCCAGCTCCACACGGACAAAGTCGTTCTTGTCGGGGGATTCCCTGGAACCTGCCCTGAAGTAAGGCAGAGGGGAGAACATTAAATCTTGCAAGGTTGAATGCTCTGCAAGCTTGGGGAGTTCTGAGTGTGGATAAGTATGATGCAGGTGTTTGATACACTGGGATAATGCCATATGCCTGTGGTGAACAAGTTCTATTCGCCATCGAGGACAGTTCTTGTCTTTCTATATCATGAAGTCGCTGACTAAGAGCGTGCAAGGCCTGTTGTTGTCCTAGTAGTAAGATGGAATCAAGGGGCATTCCAATAGATCTAATTTTGCCTTGGATTATATGCATCCACTTACTAATATATGAGTCTGATAGCAAATAGTAAATATATCCCAGTTGTTCTGCCTGAAAGTGGATTCTCAACCAATATTTTAATGTCTGTATCCACGCTCTCGTCTCAACACACTCAAAGCCTATTTCTAGATATAAAGCTGCCAGACCTACACAGCTGGGAACACCTAGGATTCGGCATAAAAAGGTAGATCGTACCTTTTCTATCCCTGAGTTAAGAGCACTAATCCAAATAGGTATTCCATAAAGCAGTTGTGCCCTCGTTTTTGCTTTAAAAACACGGGCAGCAGGGAGAATGTGATTGCCTCCATGGATATAGAAAAAACGAGTGATGGCTGTCATGCTACTAGTAGCCTTGTTCTGTGCATACTCTCGTTGGGCAGTCCAAGTACAGTTATATGTGAAATTCAGTCCTAGCTATTTAAATTCTCTTACCTGGTCCAAGGAATTGTTCTGAACTGACCAGCAGAATTTTTTTCAGACCTTGGAGAATACCATAATTTTTGATTTTTGTATATTTACGTTTAGATTGTTGTTGTCACAATAATTTACAAAGGCTGCCAAAAGTCTTTTTAAGCCCAGTTGAGTTTGGGATAAGACTACAGCATTGTCTGCATATAATAATAGTGGAATCTGCTGATTATCAAGTTTAGGGAAATGGCCTTCTACCGTCCTTAGGTGTGCTTCTAGATCGTTAATGTACAGATTAAAAAGATGGAGCCAGCACACAGCCTTGCCTGACTCCCCGATTACTCTGAATCTCTTCTGTCAGTTCGCCTTGGTGGCCATAGCGAACATAGCAACTAGTATGGGAGTATAAGTTTTGAATAAGAAATAGCAATCTCCTATCTATTGAAGTATTTTTCAATTTATCCCATAATAGTTTTCTAGAAATTGAATCAAAGGCTCCCTTCAAGTCAAAAAAAGCAGTGAACAGTCCACTCCCCCCTCCACTTCTATATTTTTCAGCCAGGTGGGCCAGGGTTAGACAGTGATCTAGTTTGTTCCTATTTGCACAGAAACTATTTTGTTCTGACCCTAGTATCTTTTGGGAATCCATCCATTTTGTCAATTTATCTGCCAGATGGCTTGCGTACAGCTTTCTGTGATGGATAACAGACTGATAGGGCGATAATTTTCTGGTAGGTATGGCTTCCCTTTTTTATGGATCGGTACTACAACTGCTTTTGTCCAAGCTACAGGGATCCTCCCAGTTTTATCTATCAGAGTAAACAGGGTTGATAAGGGCAGGGACCACCAGTCTGAGTATATTTTAAACGTTTCAGGTGGAAGTCCATCGAGACCTGGTGATTTATTAAGCTTCAGTTTACCAATTAAAGCTTTAATATCCTCTGCAATTACTAGGGGCCAAGTTGGTAGGTCAGTTGTTATTAAGTCAGTGAGAACATTTACAGGAACAGTTGGATCATAGAATATATTGGAGAAATACTCCTCCCATATCTGGGCTGGTATCGAACAATCCGGTAATCCTATATTAGTTGTCATGATACTGGTGACCAGGGTCCAGAATTGTCTGCTGTTATTTGATCGGACAGCATTAGCCAGTAGGTCCCACCTTCCCTTTTGCCACTCCTGTTTCTTATAGGCTAATGTCAGCTTATACTGCTTTTTTAGCTCAAAATATTCATTTGGAAGTACATTCATTTGGTTCTTTCGATAAGACTGGTACAAAGCATTGAGCTGATTTTTCAGAAGATAACATTCCCTGTCATACCATGGGTTGGTTTTGTTTTTGGGTCTGTTGTTTCTGCCTACTGATAGACCTGCTGATGTCTGTTGCTCTAATATGTTGTTAACTGTAGAAGTCATTTCCCCATAATAATAAATAGCATCAGTCACGTTTGATGCATTAGATAATTTCTTCCCCAGATTTGCTAGTTCTCCGAAGTCTATTTCCTTATCAAGTAGGTCTACCATCTTTTTTGTCAATTGACCTCTTATGTAACGAAGAGTATTCCCTGGTATAATATAGGAGCATGGCAGAGACTTAGGCAGGGATTGGTTGCCTTTAATTTTAGTGATCAGAGGAAAGTGGTTACTATCAGATTCAGTATGCTCACCTACATGGAAATCAACAATTAGACCTTTCAGCTGTTGAGATATGCAGACATAGTCAATTACGCTACTTCCTCTTAAAGAGCTGAATGTATATTCGCCAGGAGAATCCTGTGGTGAGGACCCATTTAAGATGAGTTTACCAGCTCCTATAAGGAGTTTTGCAAAGCAAAGCCCTGCTTTGTTAATTTGATGGTCCTTGGAGTGTCTAGTCTGATGGGATAACTCTATCAGGGAATCATTCATATTATTCTCCAGGGCCTGCATTAGGGCCATATCATCACTTCCCAGCCTAGCATTAAAGTCTCCTGCCAAGAAAACTTCAGCAGAAGGATATTTGGCTTCAAGCTCCAGTAAATATTTGTTTAGGGTGTCCCATTGAGCTAGTAGTTTCCCTTTGTTATTTTGTGGTGGTAGGTACACATTGACTACAAGTATGGTAGGTCTTATGTTTTCAATTAGGAAGGCCATTGCCAGGGGAGGACATGTAGGCAAGGACACTAATTTAAGTTGCTGTCGTTTTGCAACCAGACAGCAAAGACCTGCACTGCGTCGCCCTCTCTGGGCTAGGGCTTCGGCCGCTAGAGACATTGAGATATGACCATTCAAAAAGATGTCCCCCTCACACCAAGTTTCTTGCACTGAAAAGTTTAGAGGGCAGAGACATTATCAAAGCAGGATGGTGCCTTTGCATGCATGGTGCAAGTGATAAATGTAGCCCCTCCATATGCCACGAGACTGTAATTCCCACCATGACTTATTCCTATCTTGACATCAAGATAGAATTTTATCCTCACAGTAATCCCTCTATTGGAATTACTGCAATCTTACTGCAGTGAGTCATTAACCTGGAATTTTTAGTGACATTTTAGATGCTACTTGTATTACAAATGGAAGTTGACTTGGCTGTATAGATGTACCACTATTTGAAGACTCTATGCTATATACCAGTGATGGCAGTGGCTTGTGGGCTTCTTCGTAACCCCAATTTACTCTCCAGCCATGTCACTCTGGGCATCGCAAAAGTGGCATGGCTGAAAAGTAAAGTATGCTTTCCTTCTTAGTGAGTCAGAGGCACCCAGAGAGGTGCCTCTGCCACTTACCCCCCAACCCTAACATAATGTAATGTGTGGTATGCGGCGGCTATGCGAAACGCTTCCGTTCTTAGTGGGTCAGAGGCACCCAGAGAGGTGCCTCCCAGAGCCCACTTACCCCAACCCCAACCCCAACCCCAATCCAAACGACAAACGGAAACGACAATTTTTTGAAAATTTCCACGACAAACGGAAACGACCCGAAACGGACCCATCCCGACAAACGACAACTCGAAACGTCATTTTTTCTGGTCGTGTCCATCACTCATTCATTTTCAGTGCTATAGTGCTGTTGTGAGGGACTTCTTTTTCCTGCAAATTATCCAGCCCTTACACATTGGGACAACCATGAACACAGTTCCAGGCTTTATGATCTCTAGGGAGACAAAGGACAGCTGTCTGCGTCATGAACTGAGCCACTGCAAGACAGCACTGGGTCTTTTTGTATTTAACGTTCACTCTAGATGCCCTAAGCACACCCGATCTCACTTGATTTCGGAAGCCAAGCAGGGTCGGCCCTGGTTAGTACTTGGATGGGAGACCACCAGGGAATACCAGGTGCTGTAGGCGCCTGGAGTAGGAACTGGCAAACCACTCCAGTATTCCGGCCAAGAAAACTCTATGGACATGGGGTCACAAAGAGTTGGTCACGACTGTAACAACGCAACACACACACACACACACACACACACACACACACACACACAACCACTGTTGTGTGTGTGTGTGTGTGTGTTATGTGGCCTGGTAGCAAATTCCAGTTTGTGAGAAGTAGAAGACAGAAACAACAAGCAGCATAAAGCCTCAAATAAATAATGGTAAATGATACAGTAACACTATGATGTTGGAGATGAAGCCATGGTGGTGCAGCTACTTTGCTATCGTCTATGCCTCAAATGATCTATAAAGTACATTTCAGTGGAGTATTCATAAATTATGGGTTTTTAAAAGGTAATTTCCTGGGAGTTTTTAATGGTTGGCTGGGAAGCTTACCCTCAGCAGCTGACATCTTAAGTGCAGTTTTTACTTCTCTCACCTGGTACCAGATTTAAGCATGTTCCAAGTAAATGACAACCTAGGTTTCCAGATTATGAAAGGCTAGATCAACCCCTGCTACAGTTATTTTAAAAATTCTGGTTCTATACTGGATTTAACTAAAGCAGGGGTGTCCAAACTTTTTGCAAGGAGGGCCAGATTTGGCAAGGTGAAAATGTGTGAGGGCCGACAATTCAGCCGCATTTGGCCCCCGGGCCGGACTTTGGACAAGTCTCTATAACATGCAAGGAGGAAGGGAAGATGCCACAGCAATGGAGCCAGGGGCGGGTAGGCTGGGAAGGTGGCTGGGTAGTGGTGGGCAGAGGCAGGGAGGGCAGGCAAAACATAAAACTGCAACCTGATGCCTCCCTCCAGTATGGGGAAGGGCCAGCTGGCCGGGATACATGACAGGCTGAGTCGGTGAGGAGAAGAGGCCGCAGGCCACTCAAAATTTGGCCGCATTTGGGCCCCGGGCCTGACTTACGGCATGCCTTAACTAAAGCAAAACAACAACTCAAAAGCAGGCATTATTGTTCTGAAAATTTTTGTTTTGGTAATAGTTTGAGGTTTTTGAATGTGACACACAGCTCAAGGCAGCATGCCCTAAACTCACCTTGCCTCAACCCTTTCCACTGCTTTGCGAATGCAGATGTGTTGTTCCTGTTGTTACCCTTCCACTGACATTGATGAGAGAGAGAGAGGAGTGATTGCTAATGTTTATCCTGTGTCCCCCTGTGATTTGATGTTGGTTTCCTCATTACTTGGTTTTGTGCCTCTTGCTAGGTTATTTATTCGTTTTTTTGTTTGTTTGTTGTTTTTGCATTATTGGGTTGATTTTTATTTTTTTGTGTTGGCCTTAATTGCGTTGTTCTCTATGTAAGCCACCCAGAGTTCCCATCGGGAAAATCGGTTGCGTTATTGACATATAATAATAAATAAATAATAAATAACATTAGCCCTAGGCGTCCTGCTTTTTGCAAAAGGTGCAAGGCTGACCTGAGATATTTTGATGCCTAAGGCAGAACATCACATGGCACCCCTCATCAGCATAAAAGCATCTTCTCCCAGTACAATGCTTCTGGAAGTGAATTTTTACCTATAGTCCATAAATGTCCATAATTTTAAATTGTGCAATGTGCTGATACAAATAAATAAGTATTGTATCCTAGGCCAGTCAGATGATTTTACATCTCAGGCAAATAATCCCAGAAGTACCTGACTCCCTTCCTGGCAGTTTTTTTAAATTGTGACATATTAAATTGTTAATAGTTGCTGTTCTTTTTTTTATAATACCCAAACTGATGCCTGAGGCAGCTGCCTTGCTTTGAATCAGAGTTGGCCCTGGAAAAGACATTTTAAGCATTGGAATGGCCTTTGAATTTGGTGGCTCCAAAGCTGCTCCTAACATGGCCACACCATCCTTTCTTTCAGGCCTTGCCTCTAGTAGGAATAAAACTGGTAATACAGTTCCAGCTTACTGCACACGGGGCACTTGCTCTATCCAGACCCAGCAACTGCACCTAAGCAATGCTTAAAGAATTTCAGAGAAGGTGGGATTTTCATGGCATTGCTCCTCATAGAACCACTGGCCAGCTACAGGTGGCAACTGCCATATTGGTCTTATATTCTGGAGGGCCACTTATTCCCCATTCTGGTTGAAGACCTCAGTGGCAAGGGATCCTCTTAACTGGCTACAGCGGTCAGCATGCAACACTAATTTCATGGGGCCAAGGGAAAGTTCAACATGCTTCTTGAAGAGTAGCCCCCATGTCATGTAGCAAACTTGACTTCTTTTGATGTGGACGGGGAATCCCATTAGCATACTGTCTTGTGATAGGGCACAAGGATCTCCCATTCAAACAGTTAATAGTGTTTTTTTAAACCACAATTAAAATGAACACTAAAGTTGTCTTGGGTATTGTGAAAATAGCACTATGGGTTCTGATGAACCCATTTCTTAGATTTCATTAAAGCTCAGGCATTGATTTAAAAACGGCACTTGAATTATATCCTTCCTTGCTGATAAGCACAGCTGACTTGTGTCTGGAAGAGATCTATTGATCACACCTCAAAGGCCCAGCAAGATTCTCTTTTAAAGATTTTCATGCATGCACATCTCTGTTCATTTTCAGGTAGCAAAACAGGTAAGTACAGTGAGTGAACTCAAAACGCTAAATAAATAAATAAATAAATAAATAAACCTACGTCTCTTTTTGTTTTAATGATTCTTTTAAACTGAACAAAGTCTAGCACCTAAAATCCAGAAGTTGCATTTGCGTCTTCTGTGGCATACAATCCGCACATCCTTCTTTCTCTGTTACTACCTTGAAGTATCCTTCTTTCAGATCCAAATGAGTATGCCACAGACATTCAGATTCAGTTGTCTGAATAATACTGATATAGGTGGTGTACAGCAGTCCAGATGGTTCAGTTGCTTTAGATATGTGGTGTGGAGCTAGAGGTTGGGAGTTCGGTTCCCCACTGTGCCTCCTGTGACTTGAAACAGTCTATGTGGCCTTTCGGCAAGGTGGGCAGTCCCAGAGTACCCCCCCCCTAAAAAAAGGGAAAGGTAAATTACACCTGTGCATTCTCTATCTGGAAAACCCCGGAAAGGGTCACCATAAGTCTTGATGGAACACGATTGTTGTCATTATTATGTAGTGCAGTGGTCCTTATCCTTGGGTAACCTAGATGTTCCTGGACTGCAACTCCCAGAAATCCCAGTGTCAAAATGGCAATCACTTCATCAAAATGAAATATATCTTACTATAGCATGGACTTGCAACCATGTAACCTGTTTATGTGCTCAGTGTGCTGGCCTGGTGCTATCTGTAAATTTATGACTTCAAGGCTCCTGATTCTTCCCCTTTATGTTTCTTTATTGGCAAACTACTGGTCTTCAAACAGAAGACGGTCTCCTGTAAAGAACCTTAGCCAGTAGGCTCTGTACTTCCATATATGACAAGAAATTGGGTTTTTAATTCCTTTTCTAGGAAATAATCTGAATGGTTTTGTAATATTCAGTTTATTTACAAACCGAAAATAAGGAGGAGGTAGTAGAGGTACTCCTGTTAGTGATCAGAATGGCTTGGATCCAAGCCATCTAATATACTGTATCTCCTCATATGAACCTGTCCAGACATTAAAATCATCACTGGAGACCTTTCTCTCAATCCCACCACCCTTCCAGATGTGCTTGGCATATACGTACATGGGAGAGGGATGTCTCTGTTGTTTCTCCCCGACTCTGGAACTCCCTCCCACAGGAAGCTAGGCTGGCCCCATCTCTGCTGTCCTTCTGAAACCAGGCATAGATCTTTCTCTCCAGGGAGGCTTTTCCTTAATGATTGAGGGTTAGAGAGGGGCTTTAATTGGATTCGTGTGCTTTGCTGTTAAAAATTTGTGCTCTAATACTGATCTTGGTTACCTTTTTGATGTAATACTTGTTTAATTCTTTTTTCTTCAATACTCTATTTGTATTTCTCTTGATTTTCGCTCTTAAATACTGCTTTAACGACGCAAGCCTCCTTGGGTTCTTTCAAGGAGAAAGACGGGATGGAAATATTTTAAACAAACAAACAAACAAACAAACAAACAAACAAACAAACAAATAAATAAATAAATAAATAAATAAATAAATAAATAAATCTGCTGCTTGGAAAAGGCCTTCCCAGGACCAACTCCAGGTCCTAAGCTGCCCTCTAGTGGTCCTGCTTTTGGCTACTGCTGAGGTCGCGAGATACTGCATGCATGTACTACTCAGGTCAGAATTCTGAGAGCAGTGTCAGCTCTGGCCCTGCTTGGTGGGAGCGTCCAGGCACTGTATTCCAAAAATAGTCATTTTTCCAAGCTCCGACACAGCCGTCCTGAACTGAATAACTTCAGGCACTGAAAGATTTATAATATACTGAGGTACTATAATGTTAATTGGTGCATAAATCCTTGGGCAATGGAAGACAGGTGCACTTTTAAGAAAACTTAATACGATGAGGCCCACAGAAGACATTTTTTCATACAGATTGAGCGATCATTTATATAGATATATCCTACACTGTGAAGGAAGTTAATCGCTTTTAGAAAAGTGAAGCAAAAGTCAATATTCAGGGAATTTAAAAATTACTGGGACAGCTTTAAAAAGTATTCACGGTGCTAATGATAAGCATGACTTGCTGTCATGTCAATTCTAACTTAGGATGAACTTTCCCAGGGTTTTCATGGTATGGAGTACTTTGTAGGAGTTTACTTTTTCCTTCTTCTGGGGGAGCTCTGGGCTCGCGCCACCCCCCCCCCCACCCCCCACTCGCCTTTCCCCCGGGGGCCCCCTGGGGGGGGGGGGTTCCAAGTTCCAGTCTTTGGCTCTGCAAAGAGGTACCCAACTCATTCATAATATCAGCGTTGCTTAATTTCTGCCATTGTGTTTTGTAATAAAATGGATCTGAATTCCATGCATTCATCGGAACGTTCTTTGTTTCTCATCCTACCCACATCAACGCCGTATCTGCAAACACGGGTTCCAAGTATATCTTCCAGTGGGTGTCAGATTTAAAAAAAAACTGTAGTGCTCATATAATTTATGTTGCATGAAGTATACTGCATAGTCCAATAATGAAACATGTGTTTTTATAGCTTTGTGTTTCCAAATAACTCATGTTGCCTTCTCATAATACACCACATGGCACACTGAGAAGACGTAACATTGAGAGATTATGCCCAAATTGAACATAGCAATACGGTATACCTATGCAACACAGGAGACTATTAAAATAGGATAGTAAAAAAAATGCAGACAAATATTTTTGTTCTTAAAGAAATTCCTTAGAAATAATCTTTTGCTATTTTTCTCAACACCTTAACATTTTGACTCAGCAGGAGCTCCTTAAGCTTCAAAGCCAACCCCCCCCCACCGCCGCCTAGTACTGCAAGCAAGACAAACCTGCTGTGCACCAGTCATAGATCTCAGTACAGTAATGAATCATGAAAAAGGAGCTAAAGATGGTCAAAGAGGTGTGATAGTGCAGACATGCTTTCATTGCCCAGATGTGTGTGAGTTGGCTCAAGTTATCTAAGATCCTTTAAAAGAAATCAACATAAGTTAAACTTGAAGAAAAGCCTTTTCCATTAAAAAAAAACCACACCACATTGGTTGAGGTTGAGGTTTCCAAATTTCAACTGACAAATTATAAATCTGATCACACGTGTAGGTTTCTGCTTCTTTCCTTGATGATAATAATGCCATTGTGGAAATATGTTTGTGCATTAACACTAATATTAATGTTTGTGGATGATCACTAATAGGTGAAGGAAATGGCTGAATTCATCTGTCAAATACTGTAACTACAGGGTGTCATAAGGGCTTCAAGGCATTTGGTATTGTTAAGCTTTCGCCATTGTGGCAATACCTTAAGGGAAATTGAATTGAATACTGTATATAGTTGCATATATCCATGTTTCATTGTTCTTTTTGGGTGACTAGTCGTCTTTCTTTTACATGTTTCCAGATGCTGGTAGGAGTTAATTGGGAAAAAAATCAGCGCAAAATCAGGTGACGTTGCTGACACATCACCAGTCTGAACCAAAGCACAGCTATTCGTGGCTGTTGCAAGATAATTGGAATCATATGTATTTTTCCCCGACTTCAAGCCTAAGGCATTCTGGTTGCTTTAGCAACTTATTCCCTTTGCTTCCCTTGCGCCTGATGTCATTCTTGGACCTGATTGCTTTGCAACGCATTGGCAGTAGCTGCCGGGATAAGGAGGTGGATGATGCCTTGGAAATAAACCTCGTGTGCTCATTCTTGTTCCTCAGGAGCCTGAGGGTACCAAACACACACTAGAAATGTACCTCACACTGGGGAAAAAGACAATGGGCATGATTTATTATTCACCTGAATGACAAGATCAAGGAAATAAGTTTTGCTGGATAAAATTTACTTATCTAAAACCAGGGATGAATGCTTGTTTTTCAGAACTTGAACAACCTTGCTGTTATGTGGGAGTTGTACCAGTTTTTTTTCTTATGGCTTATATTCTCATTGACCCTTTCCCCAACCTGCAATAATCTCTGGTCAAATAAGACTGTATGGGTTTTTGTAATGCTTTTGTAGACCTTGCCATACTACTCTGGACTGCAGACAAAATTGTGACAAAAGAAGCAAACTTGCGTGCAATGCCATGGCCATTTTGTTTGTTTTGCATACTTGTTGATGTGACATGCTGCCTTCTTCCGTTGAGCTTCAGGTGGCATATGTATGTATCTCTCCACCTCCCCACAACAATCCCATGAGGTAGGACAGACTGAGAAGAAACAACCAATCCAAAGATAGCACTGAGTGTCATGGCTCAGTGGGGAACAGGAACGGGATTCCCCAAGATCCGCTCCAACAGATTAACCACTGTAACAGTGGCTCTCCACCACTGTTCTTCGACTACACCTCTCAGAAAGACCGGCCAGCACAGCTGGTGGTGAAGGCTTCTGGGAACTTGAGTCCAAAATCACCTGGGTTACCCAAGCTTGGGAATCACTGCGCTACACCATGCTTGGCACTGGCAATTCAGCTTTCTGACTCCTCGGGTGGGGTGGGGGGATTGAAGAATGATGAGCTGCTCTCATCAAATGTAAAGTGGGAAGCCACTTAAAGTGGAGCCCAGAAGGATACCTGGAGACGAGGAGGGGGGGCAGTTACTAACTTTTTGTGTGTGATGAGCCCGTTTGCTCCCTTTTTACTTTAACACAGATTCAGGGGTACAAGACAGTGGTTCCTGAGTAACCTAGTGGTAGTTGTTGTTATTTAAAAAAAACATTAAATATGTGAAAGCTCAGGATAATGTTGGGGGTTTTTTTATGACTGCTGGTGCCAGGCCTTTAGAGTGAAAGGATGTTTCATTTGCAAGGTACATATAACGACTGAGTACTGTCAGGCCAGAAGGAGATGATCGTCCCACAATCTTTCCTCACATCTTTGAGCTGAATTCATGGGACAGAATGGGTAGGCTAGCAAAATGCAGGCTAGCATCTGCCTGGCATTTTGCTCATGCAGTGGCTTCACTGTGTGTCTAGCTCACAACCTACCTTTACCGCACCATTTTAAGGTTGGCTGCCAGCAGCTGGTTTGCAGAGTGATGAAGTGGGAAGCAGGAAATTGTATTCTCACTGAAGGATCCGTATTGCGACCCACAGAGTGTGAAACTGGAGTTGTAATCCCAAAAGGGCATTTTAGTTAATCAGCTCACTGTGTACAACCAACCAGAGACTGGAGTTTCTGTTCAGTATTTTTCCTTCTTTGCTTCAGAAATGAGCCGGTCCCCCAAATTCCTTTCCCAAAGAGAAAAGTCTTTTGAAGCAGGCGGATTGCTTGAGTCCAAATGAGTATGCCTTGGTTCTTCTCCAACAGCCTTGATATATTTATTGCTCTAGCTCTTTGTATGGCGAAGAATATACCCCCATAGGTAAGCGTTCTCAAATAACACATTGGACCAGTTCCCGCATGTCTTGCTTCCCCATTCAGACCTAACTTTGCTGTGACTTTTAATTATATTTTTATAAGGCTCTTGCTTGGCTACAGCATGCAGGATACTGTACACATTTTCTTGTAATACAGGAAACACGAAATAGTGAATGTGTCTATAGAAATTAGAACTGAATTCCGGAGGGAATGTGAGCAATCCACAAACCTTTGAAAAACAATAACCTATGAGTGGTGCTCATCTCTGTATTCAAGCTGAAGAGCCAGTGTTGTGCAAGTCCGTGGCCATGTGGCCAGCATGGCTGCAAGGAAACACTGTTTTACCTTCCCGCTTTTTACGGTGGTATCTGTTTATCTACTTGCATTTAACATGCTTTCCAACAGCTAGGTTGGCAGGAGCTGGGGTTAACAGCAGGAGCTCGCTCTGCTGCGTGGCACCCGGGATTCGAACCGCTGAGCTGCCAACTTCGCAGCAGTTTTCAGTGCTCTAGCCCACTGAGTGGCATATTGAGAAAGCCAGATGAGAAAAGCCTGCCCTGGATTAGGTTCAATAACTTATTTTGATATTTATATTCAGCCTTGATTTGGTTTGGGTTGGGTTTTGACCCAATTTGGACCACAAAAAAAACAACAACAACAACCAACAACCCAAAATGTAATAGATTGAATATCAGTCATAACTATGAATAATGGAAGAATAATTTACTTAAGAGCATGAAATCTAGAGATACTGTATGTCCTTTGGAGATACCTAACTCTGCCAAACAGGTCCAGGGTTTCTCCTTTTTGCCTGCTTGCCTGCCTGACACTTTTTAAGTATTCTTAAGGACAGTCATAATCATCCCCACCCCAATACAGCCTGAACAGTAAGGACATATTAGCACCCTCAAAGAGGCCTAATAATGGCAAATTGCAGACAGGTAAGTCCAAATAACATGATCATGCCACCCAGGGATGATCTACCACATATCAAGGACACTGGCTTGGGGCAGAATGGGCCACACACTCCATCTCTAGAGCAATGATAGTTTTCATAGCGGTTGCAGGCTATATTTTAGGGAGCCAGACGAAATTCACATTAAAAAAATAATATATTAGTTAGTAGTAGCCACCATGAAGCAAACATTTGCACCAATCTGTTTGGTGTCCATGAGCTTTGGGATGTTAGTTTCTTAAAATAGCTTTTCCCCCTTTCAGTTTTCCATTCTTATACAAGCACAGACACCACAGAGGTACAGTAGCAGAGAGGGTAACATGCAGATCTTATAGAGGTTGTTGTATTCTAGCTCCCATCTTCATTAACTATTGACCTAGTTGGATAGGAATGGCTGGCTCCATAGAGCCACAACATCTGGGCAGTCATAAGCAAATCTTAGATACTGTAATTTACTTTTTAAATTGCAAATCCCAGACTCCTCTGTCTATCATGACCTTTGCATATAAGCGAACTCTTAGCACCAGGCCTATGTGATCTATGGGTGCAGGGGTTATAGCAGGAGCCTCCCTGAAGAGTGGAGATTCTCAGGCATCTCCTGAGCAATTGTATGTACCTGGCCAATCCTTCACTACCAAAACGGTTACATAAGAACATAAGAAGAGCCCTGCTGGAGCAGGCCAAAGGCCCATCTAGTCCAGCTTCCTGTATCTCACAGTGGCCCCATCAGAAGCCTCTGGGGGGACATGAGACACCTAGATACCTGTCTCATGCCACTCCCCTGTGTCTGGCATGTTGAGGTACCCTCTTTTTAAGCCTGGAGATAACATGTACTGTATTCCCATCATGGCTTGTAACCTGTGATGGACTTTTCTTCCAGAAAACTGTACCATCCCCTTTTAAAGGCGTCTAGGCCAGATGCCATTGCCACATCATTTGACAAGGAGTTCCACAGACTAACAACACGCAAAATATTTTCTTTTGTCTGTTCTCATTCTCCCAACCCTCAATATGAGTGGATGACTCATGGTTCTGGTATTGTGTGAGAGGGGAAAAGAGCTTTCCTCTATCTGCTTTATCCATCCTCTGCATATTTTTGTAGGTCTCAGTTATGTCCCCCCTCAGGTGGCATCTTTCTAGACTAAAAAGCCCCCTGATGCTGCAGCCTTAGCTCATAAGGAAGGTTCCCCGGCCCAGTAATCATTAGAGTCACTCTCTTGTTGCATTTTGAACTTGCTGGTTGTGAAACACTCTGGTATGAACAAAGAAAGACAGATGTGAACTGTGATGAAAAGAACATTCAGCGGGTTGAGCAGCAACTCAAAGTTAATACAGTTAATCAGGATTTTTCAGTTACGCTTTGGTTACTTTTGCCATGCTGACTGGGTTGGGGAGAGGGGGGCTCCAAGAATTGTGGTTCTTAACAAAACTGTTCCAAGCTTGGCCAAGACTTCATATTTATTTTCACTATGTACATGTCAGATTATGCCAGAAAACTGGTGGTGCGTTTTAAAGAACACTGAAGAAACTATTTTATCAATTTTAATGGGATGGTTTTCTTTAAAAAAAACCTTTCTGACTAAAAATCCAGATGTTTCTGCTGATATTATTCTGCCTTGCATCTAACAGTATAAAAGCTAAGTCCCCAAACATGATGTAGAATGTGATTTTATAAGCCTCAAAATGCTAGAGTATTGGGGGAAAATTAACATCCTTCCAGACCTAGATATAAGTTCTGTATTCCTCCCTCTAGATGCTGAACACCTCCCCTTCCTTGGGTTTCAGATGTTTGCATTTCTCACCTCCAGCATTTGCAAACTTCCTGTGAATCAAGAAAAAGCATCCACTGGTTCAAGCAATAATCTCACATTTTCTGAGCCTCGAGCTGTCAGGGAGATAAACACAACTCTTATTCCCATGATATAAACTTCTATTTTGAAACCAGCACTTATCCTAAACCGCTTAAGGCTATCTGTGAAAGTGAAACCCAAGTAAAATGACTGAGCGGCCAAAATAATATGATCTTAATGCAGGAGAATTCATTGATTTTATTATGTTACTTGCCATTCCATGTTTCCTGGTAACAGTCTACACAGGTGAGCCACAAGCCATCACCACAGGTACCAATTCAGCTTGAATAAGACACTTGCACACTTTCTGTTTTCAGCTTTGGAATGCTGTCTTTTAATGATGTAAGCCACCAGGGTCCTTTTTAAAAGAAAGATGAAGTAAAATATTTATTTTATATTTAATATTTTAAATATAATATAATTTAATTTAAATATAATTTAATATTGTTAATATTTAAATATTTATTTAATATCTATTTTAAATAAAATAAATAAACATTTATTTACTTATAAATTATAAATACCATCATCTGCAGCTCCTGACTTTCATCATCTAGACCTTGATAGGAGAATACTGATCTGAAACCACCAGCATCAGATCTACAATTTTGCCCATTCCTATCTGGAATAGTGTGGACTAAACCGACACTGTTTTGGTTCTGAAGCGTGAAGCTGCAGGACATGAAAAGACAACATTAAAGGATTATGTCCAAAAGAACCTATACATCAAGTAACCCACATAATATACAGTATTTCTAAATATCACAATTTCTTAGTGTGTCATCACCTTTTTTCTAAGAGGCCAGTTCACATTCCCAGTATCAGAAAGAAAAGCAAATCACATAGTACAGTATATGTATAAATGAACAACTTAAAATTTATCTTCTCCTACCTAAAATTTTATTCCTTTTCTAAAACTGAGCATTAAATAATCTTTAAATGCTGATACCAAACCATTTTATTACCTCCTTCATTTCCTCAATTCCACAAACAGTTCAAAAACAAAATGCTAGCTTGGAATTTACACCTTCCTGTCAAACAATACAGGTCTCACATGAAAACACAATGACAATTTCCATGTGTTCCCATTTACCAAACTACTTCTGTGTTCATGGCCTTTAAAAAAAAAACTTCCTTTGAATGAAGAATGAAATACATAGATTTAGCAGAGAGGCTTTTTAAAACAAAATCAGTATCACCTGACAGCGATGAAAGCCACATATAATTCTAATTTCCAAAGTATCTGTTAAATCTATACACTTCCTTCCTGTGTGACACAAGAACCAATTCACATTCATTTTCTTTTGTGCTGTTTTCAGTCCCTCGTGTGAACGTAGAGGCATGTCACAGCAAAGTGTGCTTTTTAAGCACCAAGAGGAAGAAGAAAAAGCGATGCCGTAATCTCAGAAGTCATGTCACATCCACAGCTTCAGGTCTAGCTGGCTACTGTACTTGATGAGCTAGGAATCAATCTAAATAGGTGCTGGGCAGAGAATTTGATTTTCCCGCCCCTTCCCAAACCCAAGGGGGGGGGGGCAGGATTCTTACTTGCATCTGTACTGTGCTGCAGAAGAAGAAAAACTGTTTTGGGTTCATGCCAAAGGGGAAAGCCTGATGGATGAATTTCACCAATAAAATAAAATAAAATAAATCCTGCCAAAGGAGAGGCCTGGAAGATAGGTACTGAGCTGGAACCCAAGCCTCATTTCTTTGAAAACAGCAGTTTTGAATAAAGGAGTTCTCACTAATGAACCAATAATGCCAAAAGTGTAGGTTTGGCTATATCACACAGACGTGCTCTAACCAGGAAGGCCTCTAGGCAGATACACGCAGTTTTAGAATAAGTAGCAAAAAAGGCAACAATGTTGTGGCACTATAGACTCATTGCTAACAGTTCTTCCAATTGAAGAAGTGGACCTCTGCACAAATGCTCACATTAAAATGCAGCGGTGCCTCGACTTACGAATTTAATCTGTTCTGAATGCATGCTCTTAAGTCGAACTACTCTTAAGTCAGGGTACCTATCTAAAAAACTGAAAACATAAGTTTAAAAATAAAAAAATGAAAAAAAAATTAAGTCAATACCATATCTAAAATTTAGTTAAAATGCCAACAGTTTTCTGCTCTTAAGTCGAATTGCTCTTAAGTCGAGCTGTTCTTAAGTCGAGGTACCACTGTATAACAGTCAGTCTTTAAGATGCCACCATGGTTTTGCTATTATTATTACTGTATTACTTACTTTTGTTTTGTAGTTGCCAAACATTGTCAGATACATGTATATTATCTGACGAAGCTGTTTGGATGAACAGTGAAACGTTTCAGTCTCTCAAGAAAAAGAAGTCCAGTTGCCATGACTCAACTTCCAGATACTGATTTTAAAAATCAGTTTAGATTATTGCTTGTCATGAATAGGGGTAAAAAGGGTATGGTGTCTCCTATGAATATAGCATGCAGTGGGGTCCCATGTTTTTTAAAAAATGGTATAACATGCACAGTATATGTATGAAAACATGGTAATTTAAATGTATGGCATATGGCAAAAAAGAACCATATATGTACAATCAAATTACCATCTTCCAGCCAAATGTTGCACTTAAAAGTTTGGTTAATGTATACTAAAGATGGGCATGGATTAAAACATAAATTGCAAAATGTATAAAAATAGCAAATTCATCTATTCATATTCATACAAATCAATAGCCCCCTGAAGAAGATGAATCAATTATTATTTTTGATTTGTTGATTCATTGGGCTATAAAATGTTGCTGCAGGCACAAAAAGACAACAAAATTGCAGAGACGCTTCCTCTGACTCTCTTCTACAAGCCCTCCCAGTTTGGTTAACACAGTAGAACCCCCGTGTCCGCTGGGGATTGGTTCCAGGCCCTTCCGTGGATAACGAAAATTGTGAATAAGAGAGAATGCCAAAAACAATCCCAAAACTGCTGTTTTGCGGTTGCGACAGTAGGTTTTTCCTGGAGTGGGGCTCTTTGTGAATGTATAACTCAGATGTCCGAAAGTGAGCTGAAACCCAATCTTCACCAAAACTGAAGAGATTGTAGAGTTGGGAGAAGCTTCTTGTCAATGCTAGTGTCTTTAGACACACACACACACACACACACACACACACACACACACACACACACA